>NC_069410.1:37167406-37186348 GCF_026875155.1 Cherax quadricarinatus
CCCTTCCGTTATGTCGTTCACGTATACCAAGAACAGCACAGGTCCTAGGACTGACCCCTGTGGAACCCCGCTTGTCACAGGCGCCCACTCTGACACCTCGTCGCGTACCATGACTCGTTGTTGCCTCCCTGTCAGATATTCTCTGATCCAGTGCAGTGCCTTTCCTGTTATGTGTGCCTGGTCCTCTAGCTTTTGCAGTAACCTCTTGTGAGGAACTGTGTCGAAAGCCTTCTTGCAGTCCAAAAAATACGCAGTCGATCCACCCTCTCTCTCTTGTCTTACTTCTGTCACCTTGTCATAAAACTCTAGTAGGTTTGTGACACAGGATTTTCCTTCCCTGAAACCGTGCTGGTTGTCAATTATACACTTGTTTCTTTCCAGGTGCCCCACCACTCTCCTCCTGATGATCTTCTCCATGACCTTGCATACTATACACGTTAGTGATACAGGTCTGTAGTTTAGTGCCTCATGTCTGTCTCCCTTTTTAAAAATTGGGACTACATTTGCCATTTTCCATACCTCAGGGAGTTGCCCAGTTTCAAATGATGTGTTGAAGATCTTTGTTAATGGCTCACACAATATCTGTGCTCCCTCTTTAAGGACCCATGGAGAGATGTTGTCTGGTCCCACCGCCTTTGAGGTGTCAAGTTCGCATAGCAGCTTCTTCACCTCCTCCTTGGTTATATGTACCTCATCCAGCACTTGCTGGTGTGCCCCCCTGTTCTGATTTCTTGGAGTCCTACTGGTTTCCACTGTAAATACCTCTTTAAATCTTGTGTTGAGCTCCTGACATACCTCTCGGTCGTTTCTTGTGAATTCCCCATCACCCTTCCTCAGTCTGATTACCTGGTCCTTGACTGTTGTTTTCCTCCTGATGTGGCTGTACAACAGCTTCGGGTCAGTCTTTACTTTTGATGCTATGTCATTTTCATATTGTCTCTGAGCCTCCCTTCTTATCTGTGCATATTCGTTTCTGGCTCTTCGGCTGATTTCTTTATTTTCCTGAGTTCTCTGTCTTCTGTACCTTTTCCATTCTCTAGTACACCTAGTTTTTGCCTCCCTACACCTTTGGGTGAACCAAGGACTCGTTCTGTTCTTCCCATTATTTCTGTGTGTGTGTGTGTGTGTGTTGTGTGTGTGTGTGTGTGTGTGTGTGTGTGTGTGTGTGTGTGTGTGTGTGTGTGTGTGAGTGTGTGTGTGTGGTGTGTGTGTGTGTGTGTGTGTGTGTGTGTGTGTGTGTGTGTGTGTGTGTGTGTTTGTGTGTGTTGTGTGTGTGTGTGTGTGTGTGTGTTTGTGTGTGTGTGTGTGTGTGTGTGTGTACTCACCTATTTGTACTCACCTATTTGTGGTTGCAGGGGTCGAGTCCTAGCTCCTGGCCCCGCCTCTTCACCGGTTGCTACTGGGCCCTCTCTCTCCCGCTCCATGAGCTTTATCAAACCTCGTCTTAAAACTGTTTATGGTTCCTGCCTCCACTACGTCATTTTCTAGGCTATTCCACTGCCTTACAACTCTATGACTGAAGAAATACTTCCTACTATCTCTCTGACTCATTTGTGTCTTCAACTTCCAATTGTGGCCTCTTGTTTCTGTGTCCCCTCCCTGGAACATCCTGTCTTTGTCCACCTTGTCTATTCCACGCAGTATTTTATATGTCGTTATCATGTCTCCCCTGACCCTCCTGTCCTCCAGTGTCGTCAGGCCGATTTCCCTTAATCTTTCTTCATAGGACATTCCCCTTAGCTCTGGAACTAACCTTGTCGCAAACCTTTGTACTTTCTCTAGTTTCTTGACGTGCTTTATCAAGTGCGGGTTCCAAACAGGTGCTGCATACTCCAGTATGGGCCTGACATACACGGTGTACAGTGTCTTGAATGATTCCTTACTAAGTATCGGAAAGCTGTTCTCAGGTTTGCCAGGCGCCCATATGCTGCAGCAGTTATCTGATTGATGTGTGCTTCCGGAGACATGCTCGGTGTTATACTCACCCCAAGATCTTTCTCCTTGAGTGAGGTTTGCAGTCTTTGGCCACCTAGCCTATACTCTGTCTGGGTCTTCTGTGCCCTTCCCCTATCTTCATGACTTTGCATTTGGCAGGATTAAATTCGAGAAGCCATTTGCTGGACCAGGTGTCCAGTCTGTCCAGGTCTCTTTGAAGTCCTGCCTGGTCTTCATCAGATTTATTCTCCTCATTAACTTCACATCATCTGCAAACAGGGACACTTCTGAATCCAACCCTTCCGTCATGTCGTTCACATATACCAAAATAGCACTGGTCCTAGGACCGACACCTGTGGGACCCCGCTCGTCACAGGTGCCCACTGTGATACATCATTACGTACCATGACTCGTTGTTGCCTCCCTGTCAGGTATTCTCTGATCCATTGCAGTGCCCTTCCTGTTATATGCGCCTGATGCTCTAGCTTCTGCACTAATCTCTTGTGAGGAACTGTGTCATAGGCCTTCTTGCAGTCCAAGAAGATGCAATCAACCCACCCCTCTCTCTCTTGTCTTACTTCTGTTATTTTATCGTAAAACTCCAGAAGGTTTGTGACACAGGATTTGCCTTCCGTGAATCCGTGCTGGTTGGCATTTATACTCCTGTTCCGTTCCAGGTGCTCCACCACTCTCCTCCTGATAATCTTCTCCATAATTTTGCATACTATACACGTGTGTGTGTGTGTGTGTGTGTGTGTGTGTGTGTGTGTGTGTGTGTGTGTGTGTGTGTGTGTGTGTGTGTGTGTTTGTGTGTCGTTGTGTGTGTGTGTGTGTGTGTGTGTGTGTGTGTGTGTGTGTGTGTGTGTGTTGTGTGTGTGTGTGTGTGTGTGTGTGTGTGTGTGTGTGTATGTGTGTGTGTGTGTGTGTGTGTGTGTGTGTGTGTGTGTGTGGTACTCACCTAGTACTCACCTAGTTGAGGTTGCAGGGGTCGAGTCCGAGCTCCTGGCCCCGCCTCTTCACTGACTGCTACTAGGTCCTCTCTCTCCCTGCTCCATGAGCTTCATCAAACTTCGTCTTAAAACTATGTATGGTTCCTGCCTCCACTACGTCACTTTCTAGGCAACTCTATGACTAAAGGAATACTTCCTAACATCCCTTTGACTCATCCGAGTCTTCAGCTTCCAATTGTGACCCCTTGTTTCTGTGTCCCATCTCTGGAACATCCTGTCTTTGTCCACTTTGTCAATTCCTCGCAGTATTTTATATGTCGTTATAATGTCTCCCCTGACCCTCCTGTCCTCCAGTGTCGTCAGGCCGATTTCCTTTAACCTTCTTCTTAGGACAATCACCTTAGCTCTGGAACTAGTCTTGTTGCAAACCTTTGCACTTTTCTAATTTCTTGACGTGTTTGACCAGCTGTGGATTCCAAACTGGTGCTGCATACTCCAATATGGGCCTGACATACATGGTGTACAGAGTCTTGAACGATTCCTTATTGAGGTATCGGAACGCTATTCTTAGGTTTGCCAGGCGCCCATATGCTGCAGCAGTTATCTGGTTGATGTGTGCCTCCGGAGACGTGCTCGGTATTATATTCACCCCAAGATCTTTTCCTCTGAGTGAGGTTTGCAATCTTTGCCCACCTAGACTATACTCTGTCTGCAGTCTTCTTTGCCCTTCCCCGATCTTCATGACTTTGCATTTGGTGGGGTTAAATTCAAGGAGCCAGCTGCTGGGCCAGGCTTGCAGCCTGTCCGGGTCTCTTTGTAGTCCTTCCTGATCCTCATCTGATTTAATTCTTCTCATTAACTTCACATCATCTGCAAACAGGGACACTTCTGAGTGTATCTCTTCCGTCATGTCATTCACATATACCAAAAACAGCACAGGTCCTAGGAGTGACCTCTGTGGAACCCTGCATGTCACAGGCCCCCACTCTGACACATTGTCACGTACCACGATTCATTGTTGCCTTCCTGTCAGATATTCTCTGATCCATTGTAGTGCCTTTCCTGTTATGCGTGCCTGATCCTCTAGCTTTTGCATTAACCTTCTTGCAGTGCAAGAAAATGCAATCTATCCACCCCTCTCTCTCGTGTCTTACTTCTGTTACTTGTCATAAAATTCCAGTAGATTTGTGACACGGGATTTTCCTTCCTTGAAACTGTGCTGGTTGTCGTTTATAAGCTTGTGTCTTTCTAGGTGCTCCACCACTCTCCTCCTGATAATCTCCACGACATTGCGTACTATACACGTCAGTGACACAAGTCTGTGGTTTAATGCTGCGTGTCTGTCTCCTTAAAAATTGGGACTACATTTGTTATCTTCCATACCTCAGGTAGTTGCCCAGTTTCAATGTGTTGAAGATTTTTGTTAGTGGCACGCACAACATCTTTGCTCCCTCTCTAAGGACCCACGGAGAGATGTTGTCCGGTCCCACCGCCTTTGAGGTATCAAGTTCACATGGCAGATTCTTCACCTCCTCCTCGGTTGTGTGCATTTCATCCAACACTTGTTGGTGTACCTCCCTATTCTGACTTCCTGGAGTCCTTCCTGTCTCTACTGTAAATACTTCTTTAAATCTCATGTTTAGCTCCTCACATACTTCTTGGCCGTTTCTTGTGAACTCCCCATCATCCTTCCTCAGCCTGATTACCTGGTCCTTGACTTGTTTTCCTCCTGATGTGGCTGTACAACAGCTTTGGGTCAGATTTTGGCTTTCGCTGCTATGTCATTTTCGTATTGTCGCTGGGCCTCCCTTCTTATCTCTGCATATTCGTTTCTGGCTCTTTGGATATAGGAAAGCACTGGTTTGGTAATAGAGTTGTGGATGAGTGGAACAAACTCCCGAGTACAGTTATAGAGGCTAAAACGTTGTGTAGTTTCAAAAATAGGTTCGATAAATACATGAGTGGGTGTGTGTAGGTGTGAGTTAGACCGGATTAGCTTGTGCTACTAGGTCAGTTACCGTGTTCCTTCCTTAAGTGAATGTGACCTGACCTGACTAGGTTGGGGCATTGGCTTAAGCCAATGATTATTTTTTAAATAATTTTTACATTAATTCTAAGTTATTAATTTAAATTTTACACATTTTTTGCAATGATCAATAATTTTATTACCAAATTTTATTATTAAATTTATAAGTAGAGAGAGACAACTCACCACTGAAATTACTTCTGTTCCGGTAATAATTTTTTTTCTTTTGCATTTTCACACAATTAATTTTTAATTAAGCAAATTTCAGTGAGCTTTCTTTTCTCATTCAGTGTGCCTTAAAATTTTTATATATGCGGAGTTAGTTAATCATTTATTTTTTGCGCAAATTCTTCTGTTGTGTCGTAATATTCATCACTTGCTCTTTTCATGTAATTTTCTGTAATAATGTCTCAATCACCTGCCATTAACAGTGATAATGTGATAGTGAATAACCTCAGTTAAGACAATGACAGACAAAAACCATCCCATAGACCATCCAATTCTTCTTGTGAACTTCTAGATGTTATGTCTGCCTACGATGGTAACCTCGCCACTCTCGAAGCTTGGGTCACCAAC
The DNA here is from genome assembly GCF_026875155.1 of Cherax quadricarinatus. Taxonomy (NCBI): domain Eukaryota; kingdom Metazoa; phylum Arthropoda; class Malacostraca; order Decapoda; family Parastacidae; genus Cherax; species Cherax quadricarinatus. The sequence continues at coordinate 37,172,894 of NC_069410.1, forward strand.
ACTAGCAGTACAGCAAACGATGCTGTTGTATGGTAACGCGTCAGAAGACGCTATTTGTCAGACTTGTGAGAGACAGTCTTGTCAGATTAGCCTCGCCTGGAGAAGTCAGTCAGATCATCACCAGCAGTGATTTTGATCATTTTGCTCCTTGGTCAGAATATGGAAACATGCTCCGTTCTTATTTTCCAGCGACAGCTTCTGATCCTTATTTCATTCTTAGTGAATCAGTGAATGCAACACCTTTGGCAGGTGAAGTATTAAGTAATTTTGCAACTCGTCTCTCTAAGCTGTTGTCTGTATTCGATAAGATAGTGAAAATTTCATCCTTCATACCTGAAAACGGTAAACCCGCTACTCTTCCTTTTGGTAAACTTGCAGCCTTTGGTTCTATTAAGAAATTAATGCCACCTTCCTCCTTGTACGCGTATAACACTGCTACTCCTCCGACTGTACAAATGGAACCTCTGGCAGCCGTGGTGAATGAATGCACGTACTGTTTCCGCACCGGGTACTTTCCCTTACGTTAACCCTCACTACGAGGGGCCCTAGACTGTTTAACTCCCTCCCAGCATATATAAGGGGGATTACCAATAGACCCCTGGCTGTCTTCAAGAAGACGCTGGATAGGCACCTAAAGTCAGTGCCTGACAAGCTGGGCTGTGGTTTGTACGTCAGGTTGCGTGCGGCCAACAGTAACAGCCTGGTTGATCAGGCCCTGATCCACCATGAGGAACGGTCACAGACCGGGCCACGGGGGCGTTTACCCCCGAAACCCTCTCCAGGTATACTCCAGGTATACGTTAAACAGTCATGAAATTTATTCTGCGCAACCTTTTGTTTGCGTAGCAATCCTGTAAATACCCAGTCACATCAGTCATCCAGAGTTAATGTAACGAGTATTCTCTCTGCTCATAGTGGAGAAGTAGAGTCAGCAGTCACAGCACGAGGACTTGCTACATTTGTGGAAACGGGACATTTTGCTGTAAATGGTGTGTTCAAAATAAAAACCATTGTTCGTATAATCAGATTTAATCTGTTTAAGAATAAAACAGTTAATATCGTGTCCTTCTAGTAGAACCAACTCGTGTAACTTCCTTTACTGAAGTGGCTGGTCCTAGTCTGCTTGTCCGAGGTCAGATTTCCCTCAGCTTCTCCATCCAAGGTAGAGAGTTTTCTGCATCCTTTCTTGTTGCTGATTAGATTAATTTTCTTTAGTGATCTTCTATTGGGCTTTGCATCGATGCGAGATCTGCATATAGTTCTTGATCCTTACGAATGACATGCCCGAATTGACTACATGATCATTCCATTCTGGGGCTACCAGCTTGGATCCCAGATCTGTTATACTGCTACGGAATATGAAGTTAGGATTAAGTCTTTACAGACTTGTGTATTCTCAAGTAAACGTAACCAAGCAGTCAGGCACTAGTAAATCTGTCACTCCTGTCTGGAATCCAGGCCTACAACCTCGTGCATGAAAGATAGTGTGCAGTCGCCTCATGCGTCAGAAGAACCTCAGACAACCTTGGGTACTGAGACTATCCCTGCGGTGGCTACTCGTTCAAGTAGTAGTTCCTCCACAGGGGACGCCTTGTCGGAAGACGACTACTTGAAACAAGTCATGCCATCTCTTGCTGATGTCACAGGCCGTCTGCAGAAAGAAGTTTCTGTCGTGGCTAGTGCGCTCATTAGTGTCTGTCATTGTCCCAGTGTTAAGATGGTGATAAATGTCTTAGCTGACAGCGATTCTTGTAAGTTAAAGATTTTGTTTGTCGAGCAGTTCTTACACATTGTAAGAGAGAATAAGATCCATTTCTTCCTTGCAATACCTCTGGTCAGAGTGTCTGCCTCAGAGCGAACACCACCCTAGTTGGTCTTGTTCACTATCCGTATCCTGTTCAAGTAGAGAATGGGTTGTAACCAGACCAGTGGGTTGGTGGTATTTCAACCGGGAAGAGTCCATCCACTCCACCGGTAGAGGAGAAAGACTTAGCTCCTGTGGAGAAATTTTCTCCAGGAGGGGGGTATCAGCCCCCTTCAGCCCTTCAGCCCCCTTCAGCCCTCTCAGCCCTGAGGGGCCACTCAGAGGGGGCGAGCGTCTTGTTTACTGCTAGAGTGAGTAATTGATCACAGATGCTATGCCACGTAAGTCAGGTGACCTCTGCTCCTTGCAGGGGTGTTGCAACGTGTATTTTTATAAGAGACAGTACATCTCTTACTTAGCAGGACAATTAAGGAAAATCCTGCTCCCACTTTATTACCATAGTAAAGATAGTGTACATTGTTGTTTATGATTAAGACAGCAAGAAACAAACATTCTGCTTTGCTTCATCGAGGAGGTGACAAGGATGCAAGGTACTAGGTCAGCGTTTTTTTTTTGTGCTGGGGCCAGTGACGGGATGGAGCCCTGTAGCGTCTGGCAGACTAACTTTGACTCTGCTACGAGACACTGACGCCAGGATAACCAGCAAAGGACACTGATCTGTGCGTTAGTGTGAACAAAGTGTCTCTAACACAAACACTTAGAGAAGTGTGATCAGCTTCTCTTGTGATACATTGTGAACAATAAAGACAAATCTTGTTGAACATAGTGTACCAGTGTGCGTTTCCTAGACAATGGAAGACGTGGACATCCAAGGACACTTCAGCTTCTATCAAGTCACAGATATCTGTCGAAGGTGTTGAGAACACCATAGCTCACGTTACAAAGAGCAAGGTATGTTACGAATTTCTTGTAGATCGGGGGATTGCGCAATTCTTGAGTCACAAGGAGTTTGTAAACAACCTATAATCGGCAGTAAGGTGTGGACTTTTGAGTCCAAACAAGTAAGTATTCGTCGGCCATCATCGAATGAAATATGCTGGCATAACACCCCCTAGGGGTAATTTATACTTACAAATTGTATCTCTTGACAGCCCACTGTTGTGATGGTTTCGACAGCTTCTAGACCTCGTCTGCAGGGGCGGCTGTGTAGACGATTTGCTGTCATTTATCAGCTAAGTGTTTATATTTATAATATATAATAAACACAGCAGGTAAGGCCAAATTCTCAATAGAGCTTTGGTCGTGCTCGAACCGGATAAAGACCACACTGTGGTCCAAATATGTTGCACTACAGTGTACAAATAACCTATGAGCCAAGGTCCTTCGAAAAAAGCTGTAAAACTAGCGTTTTACAATATAAATCAGTATAAATGAGTCCCTCCAGACTCAATCACAGAGAATGGGCAGCCAAAAGAAAACGGGCGCTCACCCAGCGTTCACCCAAAGGAAAACGGGCGCTCACCCAGTGGACACCCAAAGAAAACGGGAGCTGGGTGACTCACCCACATCCTGCACCCACTGCTCCAATCTCGAGAAATTGCTGACTAAAGACAACAACACCACCAAGTGATGATGTTGTCTGAGTGTATATACACACAGTGTTTATAATGTTTATAGACAGAAATTAAGAGACAAGATTGTGTTAAAGTTTGTTTCTTATATATCTACCTGTTATATTAAAGGAACTTATATATAAAGTGTAAGCTTTCAAATATATATTAACAGTGAAATTTATATATGTGTAAGTAATATTCACGTGTGATTACAGTTATACAGTGACATTTATAGTGTATAGTGAATGAAGTGTATAACGTTATTTACGATTAAATCTCAGGGTGGGGTTTGACACAGAAAAACTCAAACCCGTAACATCACCCCCTTTACTCTTTTTAACCCTAAATGGTCTTTAAACCCCTTTGGGGTTTAAAGGTTTAGTGGGTCCAGTAGTGTCTGACCGTTTATTGCTGATTAAGCAAAACCCAAAAAACTAGCGGGTTTTATGCAGTCAGTGTTTTTAAAACCCCTTTAAGGTGGTGCTAAAATTTTTTCCGTATACCATTAAAAATGGCTTGTTTGGGAAAACTCAGTTTCGGGCCCTTTACAGACTAAGATTACAAAATTTTGAAAATCTAATTTCGTCTGTCTGGGAAATTAAAACTCAAAAATTCAACATAAAAATTTTGTGATCTTGGGAAAAATTTTTAAATTTTTTTAAAAAAAGGGAAATATTAAATTCAGACAACCCCCATTTTTAAAATAAATTTCTTGAATAAATTTTCCATCTGATGAAAAATTAAAAAATGTTTTGGATACTTTTAGTGTAAAAAAATTAAGGTGGCGGAGTCCCGGGCCCTTCTGCCTTTAAAAACCTTTTCACGGGTCCCAAAACTAGTTTTTCCCCAAAAACCGTTACCCCTGTAAAAAACAACAAGTGTCCCTTTACCCAAGCTTCCTACATTTTTCATTACCTATTTTCCAAGGTCATAATTATGAAGAATTAAATTAGGGGTTTTTCCCAATCCATGTAAATTCACGAACTGACATAGATGAGATTGCAAAGTTTAATTATTTTAAAAGGGTCTTGTGAAGGGAGAACCCTATGAACTGATTAAGTTTTTCGGTGGTCAAAGGCAATTATAAAACTAGCCTTACTTTGTCTTGCAGAAAAATTACTTTGATGTGAAAAGGGCCAGAGTTGGGACATGCGTTTTTAATATCAAGCTTGAAGCCCCCCAAAAAATTTTTTTTCAGACTTACAGGTTTTTTAGAACCTTTAGACAATAGCTCAGATCTCTAGGTCCCTAAATAGGGACCAAAGGGGACAATGTGTTTTGGTTTATCATTGGTATTGTACAAGATAAGTTGTCACCAAAAAACCTATTAAAACGTTTAAAATATTATGTTCAAAAAACGCTTTTTTAAATTGGTGAAGAAATTAGCAATGGTTTACAAAAAATGGGTTTCATGCATGCAAGCAACGGGGACAAGAAAAAAATTTCCCCCAAACCCATTTGGAAATAAAAAAACCTTCAACTCAGTAAAAAAAAGATTTATCCCTCCCCCCCACAAAAACCCACTTTTGGGAAATCCATATAGGCATTTATAAAGTGTAAATTACAATAGAAAAGTAAACAGATGTAATACAAAAAACTTTCCCCAAAATTTTGTATTTTGTGATGGAAAATTGGGCACATTTTTTGTAGTCAATAACATCAATGGGGGCCCACGTAAACAAGTGTTCATCAGTTTGAAAAGTTGCTTCCAAGTGTTTAGGTGAACAAAAAGGGGGGAAAAATGCCCCACTAAAGAAGTTTTTTAAATGAAAGGGGGTATGCATCATACAGCTTTTTCCCCAAATACTTTTGCTGAACAGCGCAGACTTCCACGGGAATCAGGAAGTCAAAAGAAAACAGCTTTTAAAATGTGGAGAAAATTTTAAAGGCAACTGCTCTCCCGAAAAACTGGTTGATTTATCTAAAAAAATTACCCCAAAACCAATGTGTTTTAACACTATTTGTTTTAAGGCTCAAAAAAATTTTTCCTTCATAAGAAGATCAGTTTTCCCAAAAAAATTTGAAATAAAAAACCCCATCCCCAAATTTACAGTTATTTTTAAAAGCGGGTTTTTTTCCAAAAATTTGGTAAAAGAAATTGCCCTACCCAAAAATATTTTGGGTCTGGGGAAACAAAGGAAAAAAAAAGGACAGTAAAAGTGTGGGTAGAGTGATTGCCTAAGTCTGTGCAGACCCGGGGTTTTAAAAAAAAAACATTTGGGCCAGCACTGAAAGCAGCTAAGGTCAATTTAAAGCCTGTCCTGACTACAGACGGGACACAATTAGTCCAATTGATTTAAAAATTGGGAAGTGATTATTTCACTGTTTTGTGAAAAATATAGTAAGTAAAACTTGATGTTCACTTGCTGAAAACAGCGGGAAAGGCCACATTTTTTGGGGTTTCCCTTTTCCCTCTAAAAGTGGGAAAAAAGGGCTGATATTGATTCAGGGGGAAAATGACTTTTTACGAGTTTTAAACCGGGGATCATGTACCCCCAGAAAAAAATTATCATTACTGGAAGAAATGAATGAACCAGTTGAAAAGGGTTGTGGGATTTAGATGCGATGGGTATTGATGTAAAAAAACCAAACCCCAAAAAGATTTCTCGACTTAAACCAATATTTGGACACTGTAAAAATAAAAAGGTGGACAGTTTTTGGGGGTTGGGTTTTACCAGGAAAATTAAAAACCCAAACCACATTGCCTAGCAATTATCGCTTTGGCTTTGGACAGATGAAAGCACAAATAATGGCTCGGGGAAGAACCAGAGCTACTGCTGTCTATGATAATATCATAAAAGAACATTTGGACAATAAATTCATTGAGGAAAAGTGGGAAGATAAGTTGAAGACAAACGCTCATTTTTCTCCCGCCCATGGAGTCAAAAAAAGATTCTGGAAAACCACTCCATAGTGTTGTATATAATTCCCAGCGCACGTCAAAAAAAAGATGTAGCAAGTTTTTAATGACGTCTGATGACCGGCCCTCACTAATGAGAAGCTTGGAGAGGGTGCTTTTTGAAATTTCCCCAAAACCCCCAATTGCTACACGGCTGATATTTCCAAAGCTTTCTTAAAGTGGGAAACTACGGGAAATAGAAAAGGAGATTATACTCGATTCGTTTTCCCTGAAAATCCACATGTTTCCTAAAAAGTCCTGTGAAATTTTTATCGTTTTAAATCAGTATTATTTGGGGGAAAAAACCCCTCTCCATTCTTCTAAAAAGCTTTTTAAAATACACATTTTAAAGAAATCTGAAAGTCCCTTCAAAAAAATCTTAAAGAAAATTTTTTGGGGGAAAAATCCCCCGGCTGGAAAAAAGAGGAGGATTTGAAATCCTTAACAGAAAAAGCTAACAAGGGAGGGAAAGAAGAAAATATCCCCCTTCTAAGGATGGGAAAATTTACCAAATTAAAAGAAATTTAAAGGGGAAAATTTAAATCAAAGAAAAAAATTTCCCCTAAAAATAAATTTCCCTTTGATTGCAACAATAGGGCTGGGCTTTTGGAAAACACAGGAAGTATTTCTGAGTAAAAAAAGGGAAATAAACAATAAATCATGCAGTACACTATAAAACGTAGTTTATGAAGAGGAAACCCACAATGTTTTGCCCTTCTGGGGATCGTACCCCCCCAATTACCAAAAAAGGTTTTAAAAATGCTTATCCCCAAAAAGCATGGAAACCCCCCAAAATTTTGGGGAAGGGGGATGGAAAAATTTGCCTTTTGTTTTTGACCCCCAACCCCATTGGGATAAAAATACCAAGGAGTTTAACCCCCCAACTTAAATCCAAATTAAATTTCCCGGACAAAATGGTCAAGGGGGAAAAACAAGTACACATTCCCATGTGTTCGGTGAGGCTTTAAAACAGAGGTTAGGGCGCTGTAGCTTACATGAGAAATGTTGAAGGAGGTACCCCAAATTTTACTTCAAAGGCCGGGTTGGCACCCTTGAAGGTCAAAAACCGCCCCCCCTTGGGAACACAGCACTCTATGTGGGTTACAAAATTAGCTGTCTATTTTAAAAAAAAGACTTGATCATTAACTATTAAAAAAAAACCGTGTTTCGGGAGTGTAATGAAGCAGTTCTAAATGGTTAAGGAAATAATAAGAGAAAGTTGGTCTATGTACAGAAACAAGTAGGAATAAAAGAGATGCAGAGGAAAATTTCTCCTTCTTCACGGCTTTACCCAAGGGGAATCCAGCTGACATTTTGGTTTACGTTGGTGTCCCACTCAAGGGAAAATTTTTGAATAATAAATTTTTGGCTCCAGGGGCCCCAAAGGGGTCTCTAAAGGAAAAAATGGCCCCAGCAAAAAAGCTCAATTATGCCGAAGAAACAGTCTTTCTTGAACAAAGCAAAAAAAAAAAAGTTGTGTAAATACTGGGAGACACAACAGAAATAGTCATTGATGGATTTAAATACTATCTTTGGGGAAAAAACTTAAGAGTTTTCAGCTCTTGTCCTTAAATTCATTAAAAAAATTAAAAAACCCGATATGAATGTCCTTGGGAAACCCCTTAAAATACTGGGGTGGAAACTAATACCCGAAAGACGTTTTCTTACGAAAATAAATTTCTAGAAACACAATATAAATCCCCCAAAAAAACCTGTTTTGATTAATTCTTTAGGACTTTATCTCGACTCAGAAAAATTTATAAGATGTCGAGGGAAAAAATTCATAAAATTTTTTCCCCTACCTAAAGAAGCCCTACATCCAAAATTGATTTCCCCCAAAAATCCCTTGGTAACAAAAACTGATTGTGCAAAACGCCCCAGTAACGTGTTAAAATGGTGGGGTGTGACCCCACTTTTTTCATATACGCAAACCTTTTCTGGATACCTCAAGGTCGCAATTGTGAAAAAAAACAAATAAAGGACTGTTAAAATTTTTGTTTGTCACTACGAAATGCGAGTTTGTCAGTATCCGGGGCCCCCTCCATTCCCTCTGAAAGAGTTTTTTATTTTACTCCTTTGGGGTGGGAAAAGGGGTTAAAATTATACGGACCAATAAATTTTTAAACCCAAAAAAGTTTACAAAATTCCCATCAAGGGGGTTTAAACTGTTTGTTCATTGTGCTACAACCAGGGGCGTTTCTTTTAGAAAATAGCCATGACATGTCTGCGGAAAACCCCTTTTTTCAAATTATTCAGAAGGTTTTTTCAGGGCCCGAAGGGGATGTCCCAGAATGATGATTTCGTTTAAGCAACGAAAATTTTTTTGCTGGTGTGCCCTTTTTAAGCAAGATCTTTGATCAACCAGAAGTTTTCAACGTTTCTGAACAACGCAGTTGTCGTTGGGATACATTCCCCCTAAATTCCATGGACGGCGGATTTTAGAAAGAATGATCGGGAAATTTTAAAAAGTTGTTTAAGAAAAACTCTTTTACGGTTTAGGAATAGATTAGAAGAAAATTTCCCCTACAGTTTTTGACTGAAATAGAAAAAAGGTCAAAAAAAGACCTCTAACTTTTGTTACCCATTTTCTGGGGCAATTTAGAAGGTTAAGGGCCCCTTCATTTACTCCATGGCAGAAGGCTCGAACCCGTTCCCCCCATGAATTTATTTAAAAAAATCATAGAGGTTTCCCCAAAATTTCGAACCTGAGCAAAATCAGAGTAAATTCAAACACCTTAAAAAAAAGTGATTGAACGGGTTTGGGGGGAAAAATTTTTGGGGAGAAGACATCTCACCTTTAATTTAGGGGGGAAAACTTTTGGAGGGGGGGGTGGTGTTCCCGGAAAATTATAAGTTCCCTTAAGGGCCTGGTGAAATAGTGATTATCGACAATGATGGTCCGAGGGGCCCCAAGGGCCCCCTTGGAAAAAAATTTATTCCATTTTATCCTGATGCAAATGGAACATCAGGGACTTTGATGTTTTGAGCAAAGGTTTTAGTGAAAAAAAGGGGCAATAAAAAAACTAGTTTCCGGGTTTGAATTTTCACAGTGTTGGGAAAAAAAAAATTGTGATTCTCCAGAAACCGCACAGACTAAAGCTTTTTCAGGGAAAAAACAAGCAGCAGTGGTGGCGAGGAGGGAAAAACAAATTAATGTTAAGTGATGAATTTGTTCATCCAGGGGAAACCCCCGCCGCCCCCCCCGTGTTTGGGGAAAAAATTTTTCCCCGGGAGGGGGGGTTTCAGCCCCCTTTAAACCCTTCAAACCCCCTTCAGCCCTTCAGCCCTGAGGGGCCCCTCGAGGGGGCGGGGCATCATGTTTACTGCTTTAGTTTTGGAAAATTTTTCCCCAGGGTTTCTATGCCACGTAAAATCAAGTGACCTCGCTCCTTGCGGGGTGTTGCAACGTGTATTTTATAAAAAGACAGTACATCTCTTACTTAGCAGGACAATTAAGGAAAATCCTGCTCCCCCTTTTTTCCTTTGTAAAGTTTGTGTCATTGTTGTTTTTTATTTTAAAACAGCCAAAAAGAAAAAAAACATTCTGCTTTTCTTTATCGAGGAGGTGAAAGGATGCAAGGTACTAGGGGCCCGCGTTTTTTTTTTTTTTTTTGCTGGGGGGCCCGTTTACGGGATGGAGCCCCGTAGCGGTCTGGGAGACTAACTTTGGGGCTCTTTCTACGAGGGCACTGGGCGCCAGGGTAACCAGCAAAGGACAATGATTGTGCATTAGTGTGAAAAAAGTGTTCTAACACAAAAAACTTAGAGAAGGGTGTCAGGGTTTTTCTTGTGATACATTGGAACAATAAAGACAAAACTTGTTGAAATAGGGTACCAGTGGCGTTTCCTAGGAAAAATGGAAGTTTTGGACATCAAGGACACTTCGCTTCTATCAAGTCAAGATATCTGGAAGGTGTTTAGGGCCCCCTTTGTTTACGTTACAAAGAGCAAGGTTTGTTTTCGAAATTTTTTGTAGATTTGGGGGGGGTTGGGGCAATTTTTTGAGTCACAAGGAGTTTTTAAACAACCCATAATCGGCGTAAGGGTGGATTTTTTTAGTCCAAACAAGTAAGTATTCGTCGGCCATCAAACGAATTTAAATATGCTTTGGGATAACCCCCCCTAGGGGGGAAATTTTTACTTACAAAAATTTTTCTCTTGACAGCCCCCTGTTGTGTGGTTTTTTTGGGCAGCTTTTTAGACCTCGTTTTTGCATGGGCGGCCCGTGTAGATGATTTGCTGTCATTTAAACAGCTAAGTGTTTATTTTATAATATATAATAAACACAGCAGGTTTTTGGCCCCAAAAACTCAAAAAGCTTCCCCACTGATTTCCCGACGAAGTTACGGGTTCTCGCAGCCCCGGGTTTAACAAACCTCCCTATAACCGGGCTTTATCAGGTGAGAAAAATGGGTTTAAGAGCATATTGTTTCCAAACGTTTTTCCATTTTAACCGGTACTGATTTTTTCTATGTTTCCTGCGTACAGAATGCCTGATTCGCAAGTTTTTGTCGAGAAGAATTGTTTAAAAAAAGATGCTTTGATGTTAGGTTAAGGAAAAAAAGGGAACAGTTAGACAAATTTATTCCGGAAAAAGTTTCGCCTACACGGGGAGGTTTTTAGTCGGGAAAAACAGAAATTTGGCAGGAAAGTAGAAATGTGGGAAAAAAAGATGTAAACAGTCCAAACAATTTGAAGGTTGTAGGAAATTTTAGGTTGTCGTCCCCCAGCCCGGAGAAGTTCAGTTCCTTTGTCAAAGGGAAATATTTTATGGAACTGAACTTCTCCAGGGGAGGGGGTGACAAAACCCCAAATTCTAAGACTTCAAGGGGGGATGGACTGAATTTAATTTGTCTTCCATCTCTACTGTTCCTGCCTACTTTCTGTATTCGAGAAGAAGCCTACTGTGAGGCAAAACGTTTGGGAAAAAAAGTTGTTAACGTTGCATATGTGTCTTCCCTAACAATTTGTCGGTATTGTATACCATTTTGTGTTAAAGAGCTTGAGAGGGTGTCTGATAAATAATTCCCCCTGGAATCGCCCTGATCCTAGTCCTAAAAGGTTTGGTGATCGACTTTAGGACTTTGAATCTAAAAAAATAACAATCTTTCCCACTTCCGTACTTTGTGATTTTTTATGCCTTATCGGAGATAAAAAGTCTTGTGATCCTAGACGTGTTACGGGGTTTTGGAAAAGTCCCCTTTCACGAGGACAGTAAAGAGTAACCCCCCCTTTTTTTCTACTCCAATAGATCATTTAAAATTTCTCAGAATACTTTCGGATTTGCTTATCTCCTATTAATTTTCGAGGCTCTGATTAACATATTTAGGGGCCCTCTTGGAACTACTCAGGGTGTACTTAGATAGTAATCATCATGCCCAAAGCATGGAGACCTTTTGCTAATTGATTTTGTGAATGGTAAGCTTGAATAACCTTTAAAAAACAGAAATCTAAATGTCAGTTTTTCAGATAGAGATAAAGTTTCTTGGGACGTAGTCACTCCTAGGGGGTTAGATGACCAAGTAAAGTAACGCTGTAGGAAAATTTTTTCCCTCTCCAAAAACTACTGATGCGAAAATTTTTTGGGGCTTTGCAGGTTTTTTAGATATTTTTTGCCCAATTTCTCTGCTGACTCCTCTAACTGAGTTTTTAAGAAGATGCTCCTTTCGCTTGGACGTCCCTAAGAAAGAGCATTCCAACTTGAACGGTTTTCACTTAACAGAACAAAAGCGTTAGCAATAGTCTGGTCTTTTAAAAAAAAATTCCAAGTGTTTTATACCAAAATCCCATTACGCCTTGACAGATCATGCCCACTATTCCTTATTCCAAATAAACAACCAAATGGAAGTTAGCCCGATGGCCTTTACTATTCAAGAGTTCAAACACCTTTGGGAAAACTTACCAGGGAAATCAAAAGTAGTCACAGATGCTTTATCTTGCCACATTAATGGTATAACAATCCTTTTTTCAGTGCAAAATGTAAAAAATGCCCAAAGAACAGATCCTATTTGGGGTTTGGGGGTTCCGTTTCTTTTTTAGGAAGTCGAACCTACTCTGTGAAATCACCAGCACCTATCAATGATTTTGTTGTGAACAAGAGTTTTCTGTATCACAGCCCATCGGGGGTATCCTGCAAAGAGTACATCAGTTAGTAATTTCAAAGTCACTAACTACTAGCTCCGTTACCAGGTGTTGCCCCATGGTAGGATCATTCTGTAAAGAAGCCAACAAAATATTTTTGGCCTCGGGCAACCAATATTTCGAATAGTTTGAAATGTAGTGCTTGCAGCAGCACAAAGGAAATGTTGTGGACTAAATCCAATCCAAGTGTATTCCACCTAGCGACCCTTTGGGGAAGGGGAAGCGCTAGATTTGTTAAAAATTTTCCAGTGTTCCCCCCCGGGGCAACAACTACTTTGTGTAGTGGTAGCCCTTTCACCAGATACTGTGAGTTAGTTCATATACAGAAAAGATTCCCGAAAGTGTAAACGTTTAAAGAACGATAATCGCGGCATTACTCTTAAGCTCTCTCTTAAAAGATAATGAAGGTAAATCTGAAGAGTTTTTGAAGAGTTGTGAAAACTTTGTGTAAGATCTCTAAGTCAGCCATTTCCTCACCATCCTGGCGCAATGGCTGAGCGGAAAAACCAACAAGAAAGTGCTCGATGTTTGAAAGCAACTTTTAAATTTTCCAAAAGTGAGCCCGGGGCGAGTTTTAAACCCGATGTACGTGTGCTTAAATTCCTTACAAAACCTCTTGGGTACCTCATTATGCTTTATGGTTACATAAAATTTACCCTATAAGTTGTTAATTTTCCACTCCCAAAAACCCAATTTTAATACGGTGTTTTGTAGTGCTCAAAGTGTTTAGAAGAATCCCAGGGAAAACTTCAAAATCTGCCCAAAATTACAAGGGTACAAAATGACAAATCCAACCCAAAAAAAATGCTGGGAGTTAAAATTAAAATTTATAAAAATAACCAAAATCACCAAAAAAGGGGTTCCACCAAATTGGGGGGTTAACATAAAGTTAGAGGGAAAAAATTGTAGGAATATAAGCTGCATTTAGTCATATTCATTATATGTATGATGAGATTCCTGGGACCCAGACAGTGAGCCAAACTCTGACAATCCTCCTGCCCCTCCAAACACCTTAAAATCCCGATGGGGTCAGCCTA
>NC_069410.1:37189348-37300707 GCF_026875155.1 Cherax quadricarinatus
GTTTCTTGTATTTGTGAACTACATGACGGAAGGAATAGACTCTGAGGTGTCCCTGTTTGCAGATGACGTGAAGTTGATGAGAAGAATTCATTCGATCGAAGACCAGGCAGAACTACAAAGGGATCTGGACAGGCTGCAGACCTGGTTCAGCAATTGGCTCCTGGAATTCAACCCCACTAAGTGTAAAGTCATGAAGATTGGAGAAGAGCAAAGAAGGCCGCAGACGGAGTACAGTCTAGGGGCAGAGACTACAAACCTCACTCAAGGAAAAAGATCTTGGGGTGAGTTAACACCAGGCACATCTCCTGAAGCGCACATCAACCAAATAACTGCTGCAGCATATGGGTGGCAAAGCAAACCTCAGAAAAAGCATTCCGACATCTTAATAAGGAATCGTTCAGGACCTGTACACCGTGTATGTTAGGCCCATATTGGAGTATGCGGCACCAGTTTGGAACCCACACCTAGCCAAGCACGTAAAGAAACTAGAGAAAGTGCAAAGGGTTGCAACAAGAACTAGTCCAGAGCTATGGGGTATTTTCCTACGAGGAGAGGTTAAGGGAAATCGAACGGACGACACGGGAGACGGAGAGATAGGGGGACATGATAATGATATACAAAATACTGAAAGGAATTGACAAGGTGGACAAAGACAGGATGTTCCAGAGATGGGACACAGCAGCAAGGGGACACACTTGGAAGTTGAAGAGACAGATGAATCACAGGGATGTTAGGAAGTATTTTTTCAGCCACAGAGTAGTCAGGAAGTGAAATAGTTTGGGAAGCGATGTAGTGGAGGTAGGATCCATACATATCTTTAAGCAGAGGTATGATAAAGCTCACGGTTCAGGGGGAGTGACCTAGTGGCGATCAGTGAAGAGGCGGGGCCAGGAGCTTGGACTCAACCCCTGCAACGTCAACTAGGTGAGTACACACACACACACACAGTTTGGAACCCACACCTAGCCAAGCACGTAAAGAAACTAGAGAAAGTGCAAAGGGTTGCAACAAGACTAGTCCCAGAGCTATGGGGTATGTCCTACGAGGAGAGGTTAAGGGAAATCGACCGGACGACACTGGAGGACAGGAGAGATAGGGGGACATGATAATGATATACAAAATACTGAAAGGAATTGACAAGGTGGACAAAGACAGGATGTTCCAGAGATTGGACACAGTAACAAGAGAACACAGTTGGAAGTTGAAGACACAGATGAATCACAGGGATGTTAGGAAGTATTTCTTCAGCCACAGAGTAGTCAGGAATAGTTTGGGAAGCGATGTAGTGGAGGCAGGATCCATACATAGCTTTAAGCAGAGGTATGATAAAGCTCACGGTTCAGGGAGAGTGACCTAGTAGCGACCAGTGAAGAGGCGGGTTCAGGAGCTCGGACTCGATCCCTGCAACCTCAACTAGGTGAGTACAACTAGGTGAGTACACACACACACAGACACACACACAATGAAGGTATGTTATATGCAGAGATTCTAACAGCCAACTGCAGTAGCAAGGGACAGCTGGTCATGAAAGACAGTTCACTGAGAATAGAAGTTTCAGATATGACAGGGACTGAAGGCAAGAACATGTCAATGGAAGGAAATAAAATGCCTCAGAGGAAGCAGATGGAGACTCAGTGGGAGGAGGAAAGGGCGAGGTCAGTTTTTGTGTACGGGTTCCAAGAAGCCAAGGGGGACAACTTTGAAGAAATAAAACAGGAGGAGAAAAAAATTATTGAAGGCATCATGAAAACAATAGGTGAGGGCGATATGACCCAGGTGACAAATTTTCAGAGAATTGGGTTGTTTGCGAGTGGAAGGATACGCCTCTCAGAGTAACTTTCAAGGAAGAATCAGTTCGAACCAGGATTCTGCAAGAGAAGCAAGACTGAGGGGCAAACAGGGGTACCAGAGAGTATACCTCGACCGCGACAGGAACACAAAAAAGAAAGGACTACATGAAAGAGAGGGTACAGAGACGCAAGGAGGAACGAGAGGCAATGACGAAATGAGCAGGACCCAGACACAGGAGGAAGGGGCAAACACACCCAAAAAATCTCCCACCAAAAAGACTCCAACCGCGACATTCCCAACGCAAACTGAGCAACCTATACTACAACCCACTCACTGTTCCCTCTGCCACAACCCCCCTATCACAAACCTCACCCCAACCCGCTGTCCCTTATGGGCATTCTGACCCACCCCCATCATCACAAACCCCACCTACACCACAGCCTCATATAGGCCCCCACCAAGGCTCTCGCTCCCCAACCCCAATATTTTTTGCATGACCACAAATGATAGAAAAAAAAACTGAAAGTTTGGTACACAAACGCGGATGGAATAACAAATAAACATGAGGAGTGGAACGAAAGAATCAGTGAAAAATCCCCAGACATCATAGCAGTCACAGAAACAAAACCCCGCTGAGACAGTAACAGACACAATCTTCCCAACGGGATATCAGATCCTGAGGAAAGATAGAAGGAGTAGAGGGGAGGGGGTTGCACTGCTCATAAAACACCCATGGGGATTTGAGGAAATGGAAGGCATGGACATGATTAGAGGAAAGAACTACATTGTAGGTACAATTCAGTCCGAGAACATAAAGTAGTCATTGGAGTGATGTATAACCCACCACAGAACTGCAGGAGGCCAAGAGAGGAGTACGAAGAAAACAACAGGGTGATGGTGGACACACTGGCGAGGTGGCAAGAAGAGCTCACTCGAGCAGAGCAAAGTTACTTTGGGAATGGGCGATTTCAACCACAGGAGATCGATGGGAAAAACCCGGAGCCACATGGGGGTCCCGAAACATGGAGAGCCCAAAATGATGGATGTGGTACTTGAAAACCTCATGCATCAAACATGTCAGGGACACAAACCCGAGAAAGAGGGGAGGATGAGCCAGCAAGACTGGGTCTTGCGTTCACCCCTGAGCAGTTCAGACATTGAGGACATCACTTACGAGAGGCCCCTTGGAGCTAGCGATCACGTGGTTCTGAGTTTTGATTATATAGTAGAGTTACAAGTGGAGAAGGTAACAGGAACTGAAGGGGACAGCCAAACTATAAAAGGGGGGACTACACAGGTATGAGAAACTTCCTGCAGAGGTTCAGTGGACAGAGAATTGGTAGGAAAATCAGTAAACGAGATGATGGAATATGTGGCAACAAAGTGCAAGGAGGCAGAGGAAAGTTTTGTTCCCAAGGGAAACAGAAATAAATAGGAAGACCAAAACGAGTCCTTGGTTTACCCGAAGTGTAGGGAGCAAAAACTAAGTGCAACAGAGAATGGAAAAGGTACAGGAGACATAGGACCCAGGAAAACAAGGAGATTAGTAGAAGAGCCAGAAACGAGTATGCACAGATAAGGAGGGAGGCCCAGCGACAGTATGAAAACGACATAGCATCGAAAGTCAAATCTGACCCGAAACTGCTGTATAGCCACATTAGGAGGAAGACAACAGTCAAGGACCAGGTGATAAGGCTGAGGAAAGAAGGTGGAGAACTCACAAGAAACGATCAAGAGGTATGTGAGGAGCTCAAACACGAGATTTAGGGAAGTTATTTACAGTAGAGACAGGAAGGACTCTGGGGGGACAGACCAGATGGGGACACCAGCAAGGAATACACCAACAAGTGTTGGACGACATACATACAGATGAGGAGGAGGTGAAGAAACTGCTAAGGCAATGGGACCGGACAACATCTCCCCGTGGGTCCTTAGAGAGGGAGCAGATATGTTGTGCGTGCCACTTACCACAATCTTCAACATGTCCCTGGAAACTGGGCAACTACCTGAGGTATGGAAGACGGCAAATGTAGTTCCCATTTTTAAAAAAGGAGACAGAAAAGAGGCACTAAACTATAGACCTGTGTCATTGACGTGTATAGTATGCAAAATTATGGAGAAGATTATCAGGAAGAGAGTGGTGGAGCACCTGGAACGGAACAAGAGTATAAATGCCAACCAGCACGGATTCACGGAAGGCAAATCCTGTGTCACAAACCTTCTGGAGTTTTATGATAAAAATAACAGAAGTAAGACACGAGAGAGAGGGGTGGGTTGATTGCATCTTCTTGGACTGCAAGAAGGCCTTTGACACAGTTCCTCACAAGAGATTAGTGAAGAAGCTAGAGCATCAGGCACATATAACAGGAAGGGCACTGCAATGGATCAGAGAATACCTGACAGGGAGGCAACAAAGAGTCATGGTACGTAATGATGTATCACAGTGGGCACCTGTGACGAGCGGGGTCCCACAGGGGTCGGTCCTAGGACCAGTGTTATTTTTGGTATATGTGAACGACATGATGGAAGGGTTAGACTCAGAAGTGTCCCTGTTTGCAGATGATGTGAAGTTAATGAGGGGAATTAAATCTGATGAGGACCAGGCAGGACTTCAAAGAGACCTGGACAGACTGGACACCTGGTCCAGCTTCTCGAATTTAATCCTGCCAAATGCAAAGTCATGAAGATAGGGGAAGGGCACAGAAGACCACAGACAGAGTATAGGCTAGGTGGCCAAAGACTGCAAACCTCACTCAAGGAGAAAGATCTTGGGGTGAGTATAACACCGAGCATGTCTCCGGAAGCACACATCAATCAGATAACTGCTGCAGCATATGGGCGCCTGGCAAACCTGAGAACAGCATTCCGATACCTTAGTAAGGAATCGTTCAAGACACTGTACACCGTGTATGTCAGGCCATACTGGAGTATGCAGCACCTGTTTGGAACCCTCACTTGAATAAAGCACGTCAAGAAACTAGAGAAAAGTACAAAGGTTGCCACAAGTTAATTCCAGAGCTAAGGGAATGTCCTATGAAGAAAGAGTAAGGGAAATCGGCCTGACGACACTGGAGGACAGGAGGGTCAGGGAGACATGATAACGACATATAAAAATACTGTGTGGAATAGACAAGGTGGACAAAGACAGGATGTTCCAGGGAGGGGACACAGAAACAAGAGGCCACAATTGGAAGTTGAAGACACAAATGAGTCAGAGAGATATTAGGAAGTATTTCTTCAGTCATAGAGTTGTAAGGCAGTGGAATAGCCTAGAAAATGACGTAGTGGAGGCAGGAACCATACACAGTTTTAAGACGAGGTTTGATAAAGCTCATGGAGCGGGGAGAGAGAGGGCCCAGTAGCAACCGGTGAAGAGGCGGGGCCAGGAGCTAAGACTCGACCTCTGCAACCACAAATAGGTAAGTACACACACACACACACACACACACACACACACACACGTGGGTCCGTGGGGTGCAGATGTGGGTAACAAGGCTCCGAGAACCTTATCGTTGTAAGGCGTGCAATAACAGCTAGCAGTAATCAGTGGTAGTGGAACGTCAGTGAACAATACTACAAGTAATAATTAAAGTTATTAGTTAAAAAAAGTGAGAGGAAAGCTGAAATCAAAATATTTCAAAGTTAAACCATTCGGGGTCTTAGGCCTGTTGCCAACTTTGGCCGGTGGGCCTGAAGAAGTGACGCCCCACGACAAGTTGTTTGCCATTTACATTTTAAAGTGAAGTGTATATAATGTGAAGTGTATACTACCCCCGGGTGTAGGGGGAAATCGCGTAAAGGAATGGGAGTATGAGAATTAGGGTTTTAATAAACATCACGGGTAAAGGGAAATCCCAAAAAAGGGGAAAAAAAGGCCTACGTACGACGACTTCGCATCGGGCAGCGGGCAATTTGGGGGGTCACCGCACCTTGAGCCAATTTTTCATTCTCCTATTTGGGGTTTTTGAAAGGTTAAAGGCCCCGGGCCCTGGCCTTGCTTTACTGAAAGATACTGGTAAACTCACTCCTGCAAGCTTTTCCCAAAAATTTAAAAAATAAAAATAGCATAGACATAGTGAAAATATGTTGACGGTGTGAGAAGGTAGAGTCCACGAGGAGTAGATAGTTTTAAATTTCCAGAAATTTTTAAAGCAGAAAGAAAAACTTAGGAAAGCTAAAAAATCCCTCCCAATGTAAACAGGGAAACAGGATAAATAACCAGAAATAATTGATACTTAAATCCAACACACACAAACCCCAAGGAAACTTACATAACTAGGGTGGGCAAGCTTTTTTAAGGGGGCAAAATTGTAAAAACGGTGCGAGGGTCAATTTCCCCCAGGAGGGTTGGGGTCGGGTTTCAAAAGAAGTCGGGGCCCCAAGTCATTAAAAAAACCGCACAAAACATTTCCACACACACACAACACCACACACACCCCCACAGCGCACACGGGGGAAAGGGCATTTTTTTAAACTCCCGGGGTATTTTATTACAGTAAGAAAACTTGGGAAGCTAGGAAGTCCTCTTTTAAATGTGAAAAAAGGAAATATGAAAATTTCAGCAAAAATTTAAATACAAAAATCCAAAAAGGGAAATAAGTGGGAGAGTAGCTTTAATTTGGGAAAAAATAAATGAGACAAATTTTTGTGCCTACACGACGATTTTTCAACCACACACCTGCCCCCCCAACCATCCCCCCTCAAAACCAAGCACACACACAAAAAGGGTTGACACTCTTTAGAAGCCAAGACCCTAGTACAATTCCGCTTTTAATAACCCATAATTTACTGGTATGTGTTAGCAGTATCCCCCCTCAAAACCCCCCCCCAAAACCAAAAACACACACATATACCACATACACAAAACACCCCTGAAACTGGACAATATGGAAACCCAACTGGGAAAAAAAATTTAAACACACCCACACACACACACACACACACACACACACACACACCACAAACACCACACCAAAACACACACACACACATATGCACCCCACACCCCAAAACACACACACACACACCACACACACACAACACACACCCACACACAACACAACACACACCACCACCACCACTTAAACACAAACACTTGACACAAACAGTACCCCCCCCCCCCTAACCACCTCCCCCCCTTTCCCCCTAAAATCCCCCCTTCCCCTTAGCCACCTACCCCCCCCCCAAAAACCCACCAAAAACCCCCCCCCCCAAAACCAAACTAACCCCCCCCAACTACCTCCCTCCCTCCAAAAACCCCATCCTCCCCCCCCCCCAAAACCCACCCAAACCCCTTTCCTCAAACACGTAACCCCCCCTTTCCCCTAAAAACCCCACCCCCCCCCCCCAAACCACCTAACCCTAGCCACCTACCCCCCCCCCCCCAAACCATCTAACCCCCCCCCCCAACTATCTCTACCCCTCCAATAACCATCCTCCCCCTCCCTCATAACCCCACCCCCTCTCCTCCAAACCCCATCTTTCCCCTTCCCCTAACCCCCGCCCCCCTTCTGTGGAGAAAATTTGGGAACCAAGAACCGGGAAAAGAGGACAAGGGGCTCCAAGGACGAATCTGGGGGGGGAATGGGGGGCAACCCAAAAAAAAAGAAAAGGAAGACGGGGGAAGGAGCCCTAGAAAGTCGGAAAGGAAGATGGAAGAGGGGTTTAGCAGCAGAATGCAAAAGGGGGAAGCAAAAAGGCCACAGCAGCAAAAATTAAAAGATAGAAAAATTAAAAGGGACTGAGACATCTGAAACAGCAAGAGACAAAATATTCCCAGAAGTAGCACCGGCAATGGCTAAAACAAAAAACAGACAAAAAGGTCTAAAGGGGGAAAAGGGAAACTAAACTGTATGCATAGGTCCTGTCAAACCCACGGGGGCCAAAACAAAGTCGGGGACCCACACTGGGACAGAATGAAAAGGTTTGGGGAAACATTAAAAGAACTAGGACTTTTTCCCGGGACCATCCCAATACCCTGGGGGGCCGGGAAACCCGGTGAACGGGAAAAAGGACAAACCAAGAAGCTTGGGGGCCATAACTGGGGAAAGGGGACTGAAAAAAGGAAACCCCCAACCCCCACGGGAAGGAACTAAAACACATCAAAAAAAAGCAATGGGAGTCCACAGGGGGAAAGGGGGAAAAGGGGAAAGGAATCCGTGTTTGTCTTTTGGGCTAGACAAAATTTAAAAGGGGAAAAATTTAAATGATAAAAAGAAAGCGGGAGGAGAAAAAAGCGTTTGGAAGACATCCATGAAGGTGATAGGCGAGGGGAAAAGCCCAGGGGGCAAATTTTCGGAGAATCGGGTGGTTCACAAAAAAAAGAAACGGCCCCCTCAAAAAAAATTTTCAAGGCAGAATCAACCCCAAAACCCTATCCTGCAGGAGAAACCCTGGCGGGAAAAGGGAAAACAGGAGTTCCCGGTGTGTACCTCGAAACGAGAAAAGAACACAGGGCGAAAAGGAAAATTTTTGAAAAGAGAGTTTTTAAAACGAAAGGAGAAATTGGGGGGAAATAAAAAAGGGGAGCAAATAACCCCGGAAACAAATGGAAACAAGCACACCCCCCGAAACACCTGAAAAGGACTCCAGCCCCCGAGACCCCCCAAGGGGAACTGAACAATCCAAAACCCAAACCCTCACACAAACCCATTTCCCCCGTTTCCCCCCCCCCGCACCACCCGTTTTCAGTATTAGAACAGAAGTTGAAGGTTTTGGGACAAAAAAATGCAGATGATTAAAGAATTTAAAAATGAGGAATGGCAAGAAAGAATCAATGAAGAATTTTCCCCAACACAAGCATTACCCGAAAAAAAAACTCCCCAGGGGACCCAAAACAGATGGGAATCTTCCAACCAGGGTACCAGATCATGAGGAAAAAATTTGAAGGGGAAAAGGGGGAAAGGGGGGGTTTCCTGCTTTGTAAAAAAAAGATGGAAATTCGAGAAAATGGAAGGCATAGATGAGACGGGAGAAAGAGACTACAAAGTAGGTACACTTCAGTCTGGGGAATACAAAGTGGTCATTGCAGTGATGTATAATCCACCACAGAACTGCAGGAGGCCAAGAGAGGAATATGAAGAGAGCAACAGAGCAATGGTGGACACACTTGCTGAGGTGGCAAGAAGAGCTCACTCCAGCAGAGCAAAGTTGCTGGTTATGGGGAATTTCAACCACAGGGAGATTGACTGGGAAAGCCTGGAGCCACATGGGGGTCCCGAAACATGGAGAGCCAGGATGTTGGACGTGGTGCTGGAAAATCTCATGCACCAACATGTTAAGGACACTACCAGAGTGAGAGGGGAGGATGAACCAGCAAGATTGGACCTTGTGTTCACCCTGGGCAGCTCAGACATTGAAGACATCAAGTATGAGAGTCCCCTAGGAGCTAGCAACCACGTGGTTCTGTGCTTTTAATATTAGTAGAGCTGCAAGTGGAGAGAATAACAGGAGTTGAATGGGAAAAGCCTGACTATAAAAGAGGGGACTACATAGGGTTGAAGAACTTCCTGCGGGAGGTCCAGTGAGACAGAGAACTGGCAGGAAAACCAGTAAATGAAATGATGGAGTATGTAACAACAAAATGCAAGGAGGCAGTGGAAAGGTTTATTCCCAAGGGCAACAATGGGAAGACTAGAACGAGCCCCTGGTTTATCCGACGGTGTAAGGAGGCAAAAACAAAGTGCAATAGAGAATGGAAAAAGTACAGAAGGCAGAGAACACATGAAAATAGGGAGATCAGTCACAGAGCCAGGAATGAGTATGCACAGGTAAGGAGGGAGGCCTAGCGACAGTATGAAAATGATATAGCATCGAGAATCAAGACTGACCCATAACTGTTGTATAGCCACATCAAGAGGAAGACAACAGTCAAAGACCTGGTGATCAGATTAAGGACAGAAGGTGGAGAACTCATAAGAAATGATCAGGAGGTATGTGAGGAGCTGAACAGGAGATTTAAGGAAGTTTTTACAGTAGAGACAGGAAGGGCTGTGGGAAGACAGCACAGAAGGGAACATCAAGAGGGAATATACCAACAAGTGTTGGATGACATACGAACAACCGAGGAGGTGAAGAAGCTCCTACGTGACCTTGACACCTCAAAGGCGATGGGACCGGACAACATCTCCCCATGGGTCCTTAGAGAAGGAGCAGAGATGCTGTGCGTGCCTCTAACCACAATCTTCAACACACCCCTTGAAACTGGGCAACTGCCTTTGAAATGGAATACAGCTAATGTAGTCCCCATATTTAAGAAAGGAAACAGAAACGAGGTGCTAAACTACGGACCTGTGTCTCTGACATGTATTGTGTGCAAAGTCATGGAGAAGATTATCAGGAGGAGAGTGGTCAAACACCTGGAAAGGAACAAGATTATAAATGAAAACCAGCATGGGTTCATGGAAGGCAAATCGTGTATCACAAACCTCCTGGAGTTTTATGACAAGGTAACAGAAGTAAGACACGAGAGAGAGAGGGGTGGGTAGATTGCGTTTTCCTAGACTGCAGGAAGGCCTTTGACACAGTTCCCCACAAGAGATTAGTGCAGAAGCTGGAGGATCAGGCGCATGTAACAGGGAGGGCACTGCAATGGATCAGGGAATACCTGACAGGAAGGCAGCAACGAGTCATGGTACGTGAAGAGGTATCACAGTGGGCGCCTGTGACGAGCGGGGTCCCACAGGGGTCAGTTCTAGGACCAGTGCTATTTTTGATATATGTGAACGGCATGATGGAAGGAATAGACTCTGAAGTGTCCCTGTTCGCAGATGATGTGAAGTTGATGAGAAGAATTAAATCGGATGAGGATGAGGCAGGACTGCAAAGAGACCTGGAAGGCTGGACATGTGGTCCAGTAACTGGCTTCTCGAATTCAATCCAGCCAAATGCAAAGTCATGAAGATTGGGAGGGGCAAAGAAGACCGCAGACAGAGTATAGGCTAGGTGGACAAAGACTACAGACCTCACTCAGGGAGAAAGACCTTGGGGTGACCATAACACCGAGCACATCACCGGAGGCACACATCAACCAAATAACTGCTGCAGCATACGGGCACCTGGCAAACCTGAGAATAGCGTTCCGATACCTTAATAAGGAATCGTTCAAGACACTGTACACTGTGTATGTTAGGCCTATACTGGAGTATGCAGCACCAGTCTGGAACCCACGCCTGGTCAAGCACATCAAGAAGTTAGAGAAAGTACAAAGGTTTGCAACAAGGCTAGTCCCAGAGCTCAGGGGAATGTCGTACGAGGAAAGGTTGAGGGAAATCGGACTGACGACACTGGAGGACAGAAGGGTCAGGGGAGACATGATAACGACGTACAAGATACTGCGGGGAATAGACAAGGTGGACAGAGATAGGATGTTCCAGAGAAGGGACACAGGGACAAGGGGTCACAACTGGAAGCTGAAGACTCAGACGAGTCACATGGACGTTAGGAAGTATTTCTTCAGTCATAGAGTTGTCAGAAAGTGGAATAGCCTAGCAAGTGAAGTAGTGGAGGCAGGAACCATACATAGTTTTAAGAAGAGGTATGATACAGCTCGGGAAGCAGAGAGAGAGAGGACTTAGTAGCGATCCGTGAAGAGGCGGGGCCAGGAGCTGAGTCTCGACCCCTGCAACCACAATTAGGTGAGTACAATTAGGTGAGTACACACACACACACACACACACGAGTGGCCTTACACATGATGAATTATGAAATATACATGAGAAGCGAGTGTGAAAATAGGAGGTATTACAGATACTTGCTATAATCTTCTGCTGCATCACCTGAACTGGATGAAATGTATTTTTTATAGTATTCTGTATATATTATATTATATTATCGTTTAATTTTATATTTTTAGATGGTTTTATTAATAGCTAAGCTGAAAATATCTTGATTTATATTATTATTTGACCTAGCTTATGTACATAGGTTGGATGTGCTTAGTTATTCTCAGTGATAATATTAGGACTGGCCGTTTGCTCTTAACACTTTGTCTGCTTGTTTCAATCACTGGGATAGATGTGAGTCAAGTGATCAAACCCGATATTGGGGCTGGTGGGTTTGCCTCACAGAGATTCCTCCTGGCCTCTCTTAGGAGACACATCAAGCCCTCTCTCTCTGGTGGTTGATTTCCTCTCTTATAGGTCCCTTCGAGTTCTCTATTACTCTGGTGGTAAAATTGCTGGTTCAGCTAACTGATTCTGCTTTGTCAGCCCTTTTGGGTTACTTTGTAGTTGGTACAGGCTACGTCTCTATTGGCGAGACGGAACTTACTGCTCGACGTTCTGGAGAACGTCTTCTGTAGGGGTTGGTGGTCGATATGATTCTAAGTCGGCTGTATGAAGATAGAACTTGGTTTAGCCTATAATTTTAAAATTCTTTATACTAATATACCAGTTGAAATAGATCATTATGATTAATGTAATTATGCAAATATGTACATACCAAGAGAGCTGTAGGAGCCTGACTCCTTATTTATGTCCAATATTTTAACTTTGCACATATAAATATTATGCTAGACATTTTTACTAGTAAAGATCTTAAATTTTATCTATTTGGTTTGTGATCCCGAATTCTTATATTACAACTTCTTGTTACAAAACCAGAAACAGGCCTGATATTAGAGGTGGATAAATTACTTGGCTCTCTAGCATGCTCTGGAGACGTTTGTTGAGGAAGCTTTTTGTAAAAAATGGAGGCATGTCCGGGAAATGAACCCGGGACCTCTCACATGATCTGGAATTTCGACTCCTCCTTTGCCTATTGGTCCTATCTCTGAGGATCAGTTTGAGAGGCTGGAGCACTTAAGTTGCAGATTACCCAAATAGAGGCCCAGAGGAAATTAAATGAAGAAGAATTCAAAAGAGATACGTACTATTCGTTTTGAAAGGCAACAGCATAATAGAGCGGACAATACTTGTAACACAGCTCATGACACGTTTAACATACAGAAAGCCGCCTCATTGGTTCCTTAGTTCGTTGAAACTGACTTAGATACTTATTCTGACATATTTGTGAACCAGGCACGTGCTATGAATTGGCCATGCCAACACTGAGCTGCCTTATTGCACAAGGCTTTAACAGGTAGAGCTTAAACTTGTACCACTGCTTTGCCCTTTGACAAATATATAAATTATGACACTGTCAAAGAAACTATATTGGAGACTTATAGCTTATTACCTGTGAGTTACCAACGAACTTTTCGCACGTTGCAGAGAAGGCCAGGTCAAACCTGTGTTGAATTTGTACATGAGAAAAAGGCTGCTTTCGAGACTTGGTGCAGAGCTTCTAATTGCAATACTTTTGACAAGCTTGTGTAACTATTACTACACGAAGATTTATTCAACTATATATCTGTCGACATACAAGAGTATCTCAGTGGTCATTCTGCAACTGATGTTCTAGAAACTGCCGCCTTAGCAGACAATTATGAGATATCTCACAAAATCCTTCGTACTAAAACTCAAAGAAATAAGGTAACAGGAAAACCTCCTAAGAATTGGCAGTCTAGATCAGTTGACAACTCCCGGCCTCAGTCACCTGTAGAAATTTCCTGTATCTCTACTAAGGAAACACCTGAGCCTAAATCTGTCTCTGTGGTAAGACAGAAATCTGGTACAAAGAAAAGGAAGGTTAAATGTAATTATTGTAAGAAGACAGAACATTCCAGGGAGTATTGTTATGCGTTGGAAAGGGATATGAGAGAAAGTCGTGCGGTTCGTATCTTCCTACTCGGTGCAACAAGAGCACGAAAAACTTAACAACTCGCCAAACCCTGTAGATCAGGAGAATAATATTCCCGCCAGATGACTTGAGTCAGAAACCATATCCGTAGATAAGATTTGTTCTGCTATGTGTCCCTACCTATCTAGAGGAAAGGTGGGAATGAACGAATCAGAACGGACCGAGGTAATCACCTTCCGAGATACTGGCAGTTATCTCACTCTAATGCGAGATGATGTACTTCCCATTTCCAACGATACTTACACCAACAGAAGCATATGGAGGCGCTGTGATAAAAGTACCTCTTCATAAAATATACATAGAAACTTACTGTTACAATGGATACACTTCAGTGGGGATTTCTAGTGGTGAATTCCCTATAAAATCTGTGGATTTGTTGATAAGAAATGACGTTCTGCAAGCTGGTATGTGTAAGGAACCACTTATCTTTGATAACACCACCAATGATAACTATGCCATTGAATCTTGTAAGGAAAAACCTATTTTATTTCCCCTCAGTGTTATAAGTAGAGCAATGTCAAAGATACAACAACCATCCTTGTCAGCAGCTGAGTTCGTTGATGATAATGACTTGGGTCTGAATATGTTGCTCAGCGATGCCCTGCGCCCAAGATCATTGACACTGACTTTCCCCCGTCCATGAGCCTAGTCAGGACTCCACAGACATTAAAATTCTAACTCGTGAAGATCTGATAAAGGACCAGTTTGTTGATTAGCCTCTAGAAAGAATGAGGGATATGGCAGTATCTGAGGGTGACCTGGAGTTTACCTGGAGAGAGTTTCGGGGGTCAACGCCCCCGCGGCCCGGTCTGTGACCAGGCCTCCTGGTGGATCAGAGCCTGATCAACCAGGCTGTTGCTGCTGGCTGCACGCAAACCAACGTACGAGCCACAGCCCGGCTGATCAGGAACTGACTTTAGGTGCTTGTCCAGTGCCAGCTTGAAGACTGCCAGGGGTCTGTTGGTAATCCCCCTTATGTGTGCTGGGAGGCAGTTGAACAGTCTCGGGCCCCTGACACTTATTGTATGGTCTCTTAACGTGCTAGTGACACCCCTGCTTTTCATTGGGGGGATGGTGCATCGGAATTAGAAGATTGCTATTATTATAATAATGGTGTACTTATGGAAAAGAATACCTGCAAGTCGTCAGCTGACGGTGTTCCCAACACAGTGAAACATGTCATAGTTGTACCAGTAACCTTTAGGGAGCAAGCTATGGATTTTGCTCACAATAGTCCCATAGTTGGACATTTGGGTGTCAAGAAGACATCACTTAAGATGGTGAAACATTTCACTTGGCCTTCAGTGAAAGAAACTGTCGCTGATCATGTGCGACGTTGTCACGTTTGTCAAGGGACGGGTAAGTGCGACGTTGTCACGTTTGTCAAGTGACGGGTAAGCTTGCTCCTACACCTCCGCTGCTCCTTTAATTCCCATCATTGATGATGGAGAACTGTTCTCTAGACTCGTCATAGATTGTGTTGGTCCTTTGCCAAAAACCAAATTAGGAAACCAACACTTATTTACTATCATGGATGCAGCGACCCGCTATCTCAAGGCTATTCCTACGAGGAAAATTAATGCGCGGGTAATTGAGAGCATTAATGATTTTTTTCCCAGGTTGGATTACCACGAGAGATCCAGTCGGATCAGTGATCCAACTTCACCTCTAAGATATTTCGTCAGGCACTATCTCATATAGGAATAAAGTCCGTCCTCTTCACCAGTTACCATCCATAGTCACAAGGTGCTCTAGAAAGATTCTATCAGACTTGGAAGTCCATGATGAGGGCATATTGTGAACACTTCTCCAGAGACTGGGATGAAGGTATACCTTTTCTTCTGTTCACTATCAGAAACTGAACAAGAAAGCCTTGGGTTTAGCCCGTT
Source organism: Cherax quadricarinatus (assembly GCF_026875155.1). Classification (NCBI taxonomy): domain Eukaryota; kingdom Metazoa; phylum Arthropoda; class Malacostraca; order Decapoda; family Parastacidae; genus Cherax; species Cherax quadricarinatus. The sequence goes on from NC_069410.1 coordinate 37,204,768, forward strand.
TGAGTTGATATTCGGCCACCAGGTACGTGGTCCTCTCGCTGTATTGAGGGACGTCTGGATGGGAAAATCAAGTCCATCATTGAGTACATCTCCTTCGTTAATACAGAAGCATTTGAAGGCTGCTAGAGAGCTGGCTTCAAAGAACCTAGTTAAAGCCCAGGGCTGAAATGGAGCAATGGTATGATCATCATACAGTCTCTCGTTCATTTAAATCAGGAGACAAGGTAATGGCTCAAAGATTAGTACCAGGTCATACTCTACAAGCCGGGTACGATGGCCCCCTGGAAATAGTGGAAAAACTAAGTGATGTAAATTATTTAGTACGCACTCCGGGGAAGAGAAAGTCAGATCATGTGTACCATGTCAGTCAACTCAAAGGCCTACTATGCTAGTCCCTTACCAACTGCATCTGTTCTTCCTAAGACAAAGGAAGAACGCTTCTCTCTGCCTGACGTCTCTAGGGACATAGAGGTACACTTATAAAATTCTGTGACACTACAATCATTGGACCATTTCCTTAGTAACCTGGATCTGGATAAGGCTGCTAATATTAAACATTTGATTTTGGAATACCCTTGTTAGTTTCGTGATGTTCCTAAGTGCTGTACTCATGGGTGTTCACGACGTTGATGTACAAGGTGCCTCACCAACTAAGCAATCACCCTATAGAATGAACCCAACGAAGCATAAAGCCCTCAGGAAAGAAGTTGACTTTTTGTTATCTCATGGAATAATTGAGAGAAGTAAAAGTCCATGGGCATCTCCTTGTATTTTAGTACCTAAACCAGACGGTACTTTTAGGATGTGCATAGATTATAGTAAGGTTAACTCTGTTACCTTACCTGATGGATATCCCCTACCACACATTGACGACCTTATTGTTTTTGTCTCAGGAGCCCAGTATGTCAGCTGTTTAGATCTCTTGTGGGGATATTATCAAGTCCCCCTTATGGAGCGGGCTAAGGAAATATCTGCCTTCACCGTTCAGGATGGGTTGTTTAACTATCTTGTCACTCCATTCGGTTTATGTAATGCTGATTTGACTCTCCAGTGTGATAAATGAATTGACACAACACTTAGATGGCATGGAGACTTACCTTGATGATTTAGTCATGTATATTGACAAGTGGGAGCAACACTTGACAAGTCTAAGAGCATTGTTTGCATGACTGGCCCTCTATAACTTCATGGTTAACTTAGCTAAATGTAATTCTGGACAAGCTAAGATTACCTATCTTGGGTTTTGTATAGGTCAAGGAGAGGTCGCTCCCATTGATGCAAAGGTTCGTGCTATTTCCACATTTCCTGTACCTCAAGATGGAAAGGGAGTCCAGAAGTCCCTGGGCATGGCTGGATATTACCACAGGTTCTGTCCTAACTTTTCTCAAATTGCTGCTCCTGTAACCGAGCTCACCAGTAGCAAAGTCAAGATCCACTGGACTCATGATTGCTCTGATTCGTTTGCTAGGTTGAAGTGCTTGCTTTCCTCTGCTCTGGTCTTTAGGAACCCTGATTTTAGCAAACCCTTTTTCTTGCATATTGATGCGAGCGGATACGTAGTGGGTGCTGTACTTTTACAGAAGTCTTCAACCACTGACATACTTCATCCTGTATGTTATTTCTCATAAAACTCGAACATCACCAGAAAAACTATGCCACGATTGAAAAAGAGGCATTAGCAATAGTGGTGGCGTTAGAACATTTTGACGTATATTTAGGCACTACTCAATTTAAGATTACAATATTCTCTGACCACAACCCTCTCACTTATATCAATACCATGAAGTCATCCAGTGCTCAGATAAAGAGGTGGGTTCTCCGTATCCAGCCATATGCCATTAGCATAAATCAAATAATGTAATTACTGATGCTCACATCCTTGACTATCATTGAGAAGTTAAAAGTAAAGTAATTTTGTTCCCAAGTACTTGGGTCGTTAAATTTCTAGAGTAACTTTATCAACCCATTTATTTATCTAAATTAACTCATGTTTAATAATTCTCTTTTGAATAACAACAGTAGTGGTGATGTGGTGGTAATTTATTTATGGAGGATACGAATTGTTGGAGACAGCAAATAAGTATTGAGTCTAGGTGTTGTGCAGGTGATGCTGTGAATGGTGCAGTACATTGACCCGACACCACCCACCCCTCTACACACCTCAAGGCCGCTCCAAGCTTTCCAACTCACAGTTAGAGTGAAATGACAAATGTCTCCAACTGCCACCCATTCCACTACCGCTATGTAAGAGTAGAATACCATCTATCATTCACCATAGACTGCTGTTCTGTTGTGCAGTCTCCACCACTACTGTTTTGGAACCCTATGGAGTCTTGCTCATCAGGACATACGCTTTCCATTGTACAGCCTACTACAAGCCTTTTCTACACTAAGGGTACAGCTGTACAAGGATAGATACCCTGGCATGCCACGTGGCATGTTTCTACAGTGATAGACACTAAAAAGTCTGCATATATGATGTGCATGGCACAGGAGACCCCCACATCGTGATAAATTAGTTTAAAGTGAAATAAGCAAGAGTTATAGACATTAACACCAATTCTAGTGTGACTGTCGTGCTGGTGGGGTGTTGCGTCCCCCTGAACTAGACAATGTATATTTAATATTATGTATATATTTTATTATCGTATAATTTTATATTGGAGATGTTTTCATTAATAACTAAAATGAAAATATCTTGTTTATTATTATTATTTGATATAGCTTTAGTATATAGGTAGGATGTGCTTAGTTATATACAGTGATAATATTATAAATGGCCGTTTGCTCTTAACATTTTGTCTACTTGTTTCAATCACTGGGATAGATGTGAGTCAAGTGATCAAACCCGATATTGGGGCTGGTGGGTTTGCCTCACGGAGTTACCTCCTGGCCTCTCTTAGGAGACACATCAAGCCCTCTCTCTCTAGTGGTAGATTTCCTCTCTTATGGGTCCCTTCGAATTCTCTCTTACTCTGGTGGTGAATTTGTTGGTTCAGCTAACTGAATCTGCTTTGTCAGCCCTTTTGGGTTATTTTGTGGTTGGTATAGATTACGTCTCTGTGGGCGAGACGGAACTTACTGCTCGACGTTCTGGAGAACGTCTTCTGTAGGGGGGGAGTTGGTGAGATTGGTCGGTATTATTTATTTCTAAGTCGTGGCACATGTATGAATACTTTGGGTATACAAGAGAGTGTATACTATTTAATTATCAATACTTTAATTGATACATTAATATAATATCATGATTATATTAATTATACAAATATGTAATACAAAGATGTAGATGATCTTATTATATTATATATTTATAATTTGTACATTATATATATTATATATATATATATATATATATATATATATATATATATATATATATAAAATATATATATAACAACTTCTTGTTACAAAACCAGAAACATGCTAGATGTTAGAAGGGGATAAATTAGTTGGCCCTCTAGCATGCTCTGGAGACGTTTGTTGAAGACGCTTTTTGTAACATCAACCTACTGAAGGTAACTCCACAATTCTCCATCACTCTACTGAAGGTAACTCCACAATTCTCCATCACTCTACTGGAGGTAACTTCACAATTCTCCATCAACTAAGAGTCTTTCCAGTGTTCACCTTTAACCATGAGTGAGTTCCCCAGCATTTAATTAAACACAAACAGCGAGTTCTCTGTAATATTACAGATAGCAGAGATATCTGTGAACGCCTGCCAAAATTTCGGGGTTGAAGTGGAATGAAATTTAGCAAAGTGTCAAATAAAGTGACCGATGGTAAGTGGACAAATTAAAGACGGTGACAAGTGTGTGTGTTGGATCACGATATAAACAGTAATCTGAAAAACATTAGGGAAACCTTCACACACACACACACACACACACACACACACACACACACACACACACACACACATATATATATATATATATATAAATATAATAATGAGGTACCACCTCTAGAACTGGACTGGGGACCCTCATCCTCAGAGAAGACAATAAATGTACTTCAGGGAAAACTCAAGGTTCTCCCTGGAGCTGTTTGAATATTTTCTTCTCCTACCATCCCCTATATTTTTAAGCTACATGTGAACTTTATTAATAGACAGAATACATTGATAGAAAACACAAACATAAATGCATTGGTACAATATATCAAAGGTTATGAATCTCCTCCAGCTCCTCCGAAGCCGGACGCGAGCCCAGTATGCAGCATGCATTCCCCTCTGGATGGCCACGCTGAGGCGCTGGAACATGAAAGTGGCTGCCCTTTGGCCCCTGGTGGTGTCGATGAGTCTGGATCCCAATTCTTTAAGGGAACGTGTGGCATGTTTTTCCCATGATCCCAAGGTCTCTGATCCCACTGGGACAAATTGATATTGTTGGCTTATGTCCCTGTACTTGATGATTTTGTACTCCTCACTGTGGTCAGCAGCTCCTGCCTGTCGCCCGACACTGTAATGGATATAGGTGTCAGCCAGTGTGGACACACAGGTATAGTCCCATGCTAAGAGCTAGCCATTCTTCCAAGGATAGATGGTGATCCCATCGGGGCGGTTTGCTGGGTTGTGGGTATTGTTGGCTGCTAGTGATAGGGGCTCCCTCTCAGCTGGGCATCCGGCTGTAGCAAGGGCTCTCTTTATGATGTCATAGGCATCATTGTGTCTTGCATGCCAGCCCTTGGTTTTGGAACAGTTAATACCATATTGTTCGGCTTGCTTATCGCCGCAAATACACATATATTCCGTGTGAATTGGGGCAGCAATGTGCAGAGCCACTGCAATACAGAGGGTCTTAGGGTCGAGGCACGTTCCCATTGCCGATATGGGAACTGTTTGGAGGAAGTCTGCGGAGTGATGTGCACTCACAGCTTGTAGATAAGCACTCTCCCTGTCTGATGTTGCAGCCCTGAGCATGTTGGCAAGCACCTTTTCAGCGATGGGGCCATCCCTGCTTGATTGTTTGTAAGCCAGTGCTGCACTAGCATTTGGTGCTGGAGCAGCAAGAGTCTCCCATATATATATATATATACATATATATATATATATATATATATATATATATAATATATATATATATATATATATATATATAATGGAGACTCTTGCTGCTCCAGCACCAAACCCTAGTGCAGCACTGGCTTACAAACAGTCAAGCTGGGGTGGCCCCATCGCTGAAAAGGTGCTTGCCAACATGCTCAGGGCTGCAACATCAGACAGGGAGATTGCCCGTCTCCAAGTTGTGAGTGTACCTCACTCCGGGGACTTCCTCCAAACAGTTTCCATATATATATATATATATATATAAATATATATCATATATAGAAACGTGTAGTTACGAAGAGTTAGTTGACTCTTGCGGGTCGCACCCCGGGGAAGAGACGCAGGTAGGTGACGACATCTTTCATCTTGTGACGGTGACGTAGGTGACTCCTCAGCACCTACTGCAAGAGATGACAAGTGACGTAGGTGAGGAATTAGATACAAGGGCAACGTCCCTGCGTATCTTTATTTGTAGACGTTTTGATTAAACCACTGGTGGGCGAAACGTCTACAAATAAATATACCCAGATGTTGCACATGTCTAATTCCTCATCTTGACGGTATTGTGTGCCATTTATGTACAATGACGTAGGTACCTCCTCAGTAAACAGTACCTACTGTAGGAGACGACAGGTGACGTAGGTGCTTTCCCTGCCCCTGGCACTTACTGCAGAAGAGGAGAAGTGACACAGGTGCTTTCCCTGCCCCTGGCACTTACTGCAGAAGAGGAGAAGTGACACAGGTGCTTTCCCTGCCCCTGGCACTTACTGCAGAAGAGGAGAAGTGACACAGGTGCTTTCCCTGCCCCTTACACTTACTGCAGAAGAGGAGAAGTGACACAGGTGCTTTCCCTGCCCCTGGCACTTACTGCAGAAGAGGAGAAGTGACACAGGTGCTTTCCCTGCCCCTGGCACTTACTGCAGAAGAGGAGAAGTGACACAGGTGCTTCCCTGCCCCTGGCACTTACTGCAGAAGAGGAGAAGTGACACAGGTGCTTTCCCTGCCCCTTACACTTACTGCAGAAGAGGAGAAGTGACACAGGTGCTTTCCCTGCCCCTGGCACTTACTGCAGAAGAGGAGAAGTGACACAGGTGCTTTCCCTGCCCCTGGCACTTACTGCAGAAGAGGAGAAGTGACACAGGTGCTTTCCCTGCCCCTGGCACTTACTGCAGAAGAGGAGAAGTGACACAGGTGCTTTCCCTGCCCCTGGCACTTACTGCAGAAGAGGAGAAGTGACACAGGTGCTTTCCCTGCCCCTTACACTTACTGCAGAAGAGGAGAAGTGACACAGGTGCTTTCCCAGCCCCTGGCACTTACTGCAGAAGAGGAGAAGTGACACAGGTGCTTTCCCTGCCCCTGGCACTTACTGCAGAAGAGGAGAAGTGACACAGGTGCTTTCCCTGCCCCTGCCACTTACTGCAGAAGAGGAGAAGTGACACAGGTGCTTTCCCTGCCCCTGCCACTTACTGCAGAAGAGGAGAAGTGACACAGGTGCTTTCCCTGCCCCTGCCACTTACTGCAGAAGAGGAGAAGTGACACAGATGCTTTCCCTGCCCCTGGCACTTACTGCAGAAGAGGAGAAGTGACACAGGTGCTTTCCCTGCCCCTGGCACTTACTGCAGAAGAGGAGAAGTGACACAGGTGCTTTCCCTGCCCCTGCCACTTACTGCAGAAGAGGAGAAGTGACACAGGTGCTTTCCCTGCCCCTGGCACTTACTGCAGAAGAGGAGAAGTGACACAGGTGCTTTCCCTGCCCCTGGCACTTACTGCAGAAGAGGAGAAGTGACACAGGTGCTTTCCCTGCCCCTGGCACTTACTGCAGAAGAGGAGAAGTGACACAGGTGCTTTCCCTGCCCCTGGCACTTACAGCAGAAGAGGAGAAGTGACACAGGTGCTTTCCCTGCCCCTGGCACTTTCTGCAGGAGAGAAGTGACACAGGTGCTTTCCCTGCCCCTTGCACTTACTGCAGAAGAGGAGAAGTGACACAGGTGCTTTCCCTACCCCTGGCCCCTTACTGCAGAAGAGTAGAAGTGACACAGGTGCTTTCCCTGCCCCTGGCACTTACTGCAGAAGAGGAGAAGTGACACAGGTGCTTTCCCTGCCCTGGCACTTACTGCAGAAGAGGAGAAGTGACACAGGTGCTTTCCCTGCCCCTGGCACTTACTGCAGAAGAGGAGAAGTGACACAGGTGCTTTCCCTGCCCCTGGCACTTACTGCAGAAGAGGAGAAGTGACACAGGGCTTTCCTCCCCCCTGGCACTTACTGAGAAGGGGAGAAGTGACACAGGTGCTTTCCTCCCCTGGCACTTATGCGAAGGGGAGAAGTGACACATCTTTCCCTGCCCCTGGCACTTACTGAGAGAGGAATGAACGGGTGTTTCCCGCCCCCGGAAAATTACGCAGAAGAAAATGACCATGCTTTTGTGGTTTGGAAGGGGGGTGGGGTTTTGTGTTTGGGAAAAGGGGGTGGGTTTTGTTTTTTGTGGTTGGGGGGGTGGGTTTGTTTTTGTTGGTTTGGGGGAAAGTGGGGGGTTTTGGGGTTTGGGAGGGTGTGGTCGTGTTGGAAGGTTTTGGGGGGGTTTTTTTGTGTGTGGGGGGTTTTTGTGTGTGTGTTTGTGTGGTGTGGTTTTTGTGTTTTTGGGGGGTGTGTTTGGGGGTTTGGTGTGTGTGTTGTTTTTGGTGGTGGTGTGTTTTGTGTGTTTTGTGTTGTGTGTGTTGTGTGTGTGTTGTGTTTTTGTGTGTGTGTGTTTGTTGTGTGGTGGGTGTGGGGGTTGTTGGGGTTGGGGTTTTGGTGTTTTGTGTGGGTGTGTTGGTGTGGGTGTGTGTTGTTTTTGTGTGGTGTTGTGTTTTGGTGGTGGTGTGTTTGTGTGTTGTGTGTGTGTGTGTGGTGTGTTTGTGTGTGTGTGTTTTGTGTGTGTGTTTGTGTGTTGTGTGTGTGTGTGATGGTTGGTGTTTGTGTGTGTGTTGTGTGTTGGTGGTGTTGTGTGTGTGTGTTTGTGTGTGTGTGTATAGTGGGTGGGGTTGTGTGTTGGGGTGTGTGGTGTGTGGGTGTTTGTGGGGTTTTTGTGATTGTGGGTGGGGTGTGTGTGTTGGTGTTTTGTTTGTGTGTGTGTGTGTGTGGGTGTGGTGATTGTTTGTGTGTTGTGTGTGTGGTGTGTGGGTGTGTGTGTGTGTGTTTGTTTGGGGTTGTGTGGTTTGTGTGTGTGTGGTTTTGTTGGTGTGGTTTGGTGTGGGGTGTGTGTGTTGTGTGTTGTGTGTGTATAGTGTGTGTGTGTGTTGTGTGTTGTGTGTGTATATGTGTGTGTGTTGTGTGTGTGTGTGGTTTTGGTGTGTTTTGTGTGTGTGTGTGTGTTGTGTTATGTGTGGTGTGTGTGTTTGTGTGGGGTTGTGTGTGGTGTGTGTGTGTTATTTGTGTGTGTGTTGTGTGTGTGGTGTGTGTGTTGTGTGTGTTGTGTGTTTTGGGTTGTGTGTGGGGGGTTGTGTGTGTGTGGTGTGTGTGTGTGTGTATATGTGTGTGTGTGGTGTGTTGTTGTGTGTGTGTGTGTGTGTGTTGTTTTGTTGTATGTGTGTGTTGTGTGTGTGTGTGTGTGGTGTTGGGGTTGTGTTGGTGTGTGTGTGTGGGTGTGTAGTGGTTGTGTGTGTGGGTTGGTTTTTTTTGTGTGGTGTGTGTGTTGTGTGTATGTGTGTGTTACTCACCTATTGTACTCACCTATTTGTGGTGCAGGGGTGAGTCCTATCCTGGCCCCCCCTCTTCCCGGTTGCTACTGGGCCTCTCTCTCCCCGCTCCATGAGCTTTATCAAAACCTCGTCTTTAAAACTGTGTATGGTTCCTGCCTCCAACTACGTCATTTTTCTAGGCTATTCCACTGCCTTACAACTCTATGACTGAAGAAATACTTCCTACTATCTCTCTGACTCATTTGTGTCTTCAACTTCCAATTGTGGCCTCTTGTTTCTGTGTCCCCTCCCTGGAACATCCTGTCTTTGTCCACCTTGTCTATTCCACGGAGTATTTTATATGTCGTTATCATGTCTCCCCTGACCCTCCTGTCCTCCAGTGTCGTCAGGCCGATTTCCCTTAATCTTTCTTCATAAGACATTCCCCTTAGCTCTGGAACTAACCTTGTCGCAAACCTTGTACTTTCTCTAGTTTCTTGACGTGCTTTATCAAGTGCGGGTTCCAAACAGGTGCTGCATACTCCAGTATGGGCCTGACATACACGGTGTACAGTGCCTTGAATGTTCCTTACTAAGGTATCGGAATGCTGTTCTCAGGTTTGCCAGGCGCCCATATGCTGCAGGAGTTATCTGATTGATGTGTGCTTCCGGAACATGCTGTGTGTGTGTGTGTGTGTGTGTGGTGTATATATATTATGTGTTTGTGTGTGTGTGTGTGTGTGTGTGGTGTGTGTGTGTGTGTGTGTGTGTGTGTGTATGTGTGTGTGTATGTGTGTGTGTGTGTTGTGTGTGTGTGTGTGGTATGTGGTGTGTGATTGTGTGTGTGTGTTTTGTGTGTGTGTGTGTGTGTGTGTGTGTGTGTGTGTGTGTGTGTGTGTATATGTGTGTGTGTTGTGTGTGTGTGTGTGTGTGTGTATATGTGTGTTGTGTGTGTGTGTGTGGTGTGTGTGTGTGTGTGTGTGTGTGTGTGTGTGTGTGTGTGTGTGTGTATATGTGTGTGTGTGTGTGTGTGTGTGTGTGTGTGTGTGTGATATGTGTGTGTGTGTGTGGTGTGTGTGTGTGTGTGTGTGTGTGTGTGTGTGTGTGTATGTGTGTGTGTACTCACCTATTTGTGGTTGCAGGGGTCGACTCATAGCTCCTGGCCCCTCCTCTTCGCTGGTTGCTACTAGGTCCTCTCTCTCCCTGCCCCATGAGCTTTATCATACCTCGCCTTAAAACTATGTATGGTTCCCACCTCAACTACGTCACTTTCTAGGCTATTCCACGGCCTGACTACTCTATGACTAAAGAAATACTTCCTAACATTCTTTTGATTCATCTGAGTCTTCAGCTTCCAATTGTGACCTCTTGTGTCTGTGTCCCTTCTCTGGAACATCCCGTCTTTGTCCACCTTGTCTATTCCGCGCAGTATTTTATATGTCGATATCATGCCTCCCCTGACCCTCCTGTTTTCCAGTGTCGTCAGGTCGATTTCCCTCAACCTTTCTTCGTAGGACAATCCCCGTAGCTCTGGAACTAGTCTTGTTGCAAACCTTTGCACTTTCTCTAATTTCTTGACGTGCTTGACTAGGTGTGGATTCCAAACTGGTGCTGCATACTCCATATGGGCCTGACGTAGATGGTATACAGTCTTGAACGAATCCTTACTGAGGTATCGGAACGCTATCCGTAGGTTTTCCAGGCGCCCGTATGCTGCAACAGTTATCTGATTGATGTGCGCCTCAGGAGATATGCTCGGTGTTATACTCAACCCCAGATCTTTTTCATTGAGTGAGGTTTGCAGTCTTTGGCCATCTAAACTACATTGTGTCTGCGGTCTTCTTTGCCCTTCCCCAATCTTCATGACTTTATATTTGGCAGGGTTAAACTCATGGAGCTAGTTGTTGGACCAGGCTTGTAGCCTGTCCAGGTCTCTTTGTAGTCCTGCCTGATCTTCATCCGATTTGATTCTTCTCATTAACTTCACATCATCTGCAAACAAGGACACTTTTGAGTCTATCCCTTCCGTTATGTCGTTCACATATACCAAAAACAGCACCGGTCCTAGGACTGACCCCTGTGGAACCCCACTCGTCACAGGCGCCCACTCTGACACCTCGTCACGTACCATGTTGGTAGTTGCGGGGTTGAGACTCAGCTCCTGGCCCCGCTTCTTCACTGACCGCTACTGGGTCCTCTCTCCCCCTGCTCCTTGAGCTTTATCATACCTCGTGTTAAAACTATGTATAGTTCCTGCCTCCTGACAACTCTATGGCTGAAGAAATACTTCCTAACATCCCTTTGACTCATTTGAGTCTTCAACTTCCAATTATGACCCCTTGTTTCTGTGTCCCTCTCTGGAAAATTCTGTCTCTGTTCACCTTATCTATTCCTCGCAGTATTTTGTATGTCGTTATCATGTCTCCCCTAACCCTCCTGTTCTCCAGTGTCGTCAGGCCTATTTCCCTTAACCCTTCTTCGTAGGACATTCCCCTTAGCTCTGGAACTAGCCTTGTTGCAAACTTTTGCACTTTCTCTAATTTCTTGACGTGTTTGACCAGGTGTAGGTTCCAAACTGGTGCTGCATACTCCAGTATGGCCCTGACGTACACGGTGTACAGTGTCTTGAACGATTCCTTACTGAGGTATTGGAACGCTATTCTCAGGTTTGCCAGGCGCCCACATGCTGCAACAATTGTGTGTGTGTGTGTGTGTGTGTGTGTGTGTGTGTATACTCACCTATTTGCGTATGCAGGAGTCGAGCCATAGCTCCTGGCCCCGCCTCTTCACTGTTTGCTACTAGGTCCCCTCTCTCTCCTTGCTCCATGAGCTTTTTCATACCTCGTCTTGAAACTATGTATGGTTTCTGCCTCCACTACGTAATTTTCTAGGCTATTCCACTTCCTGACAACTCTGTGACTGAAGAAATACTTCCTCACATCCCTTTGACTCATAGGAGTTTTCAACTTCCAATTGAGACCCCTTGTTTCTGTGTCCCATCTCTGGAACATTCTGTTTTTGTCCACCTTGTCAATTCCTCGCAGTATTTTATATGTCGTTATCATGTCTTCCCTGACCCTCCTGTCCTCCAGTGTCGTCAGGCCGATTTCTCTTAACCTTTCTTCATAGGTCTTGTTGCAAACCTTTCCACTTTCTCTAATTTCTTGACGTGCTTGACCAGGTATGGATTCCAAACTGGTGCTGCATACTCCAGTATGGGCCTGACGTATATGGTGTACAGAGTCTTGAACGATTCCTTACTGAGGTATCATAACGCTTATCTCAGGTTTGCCAGACGACCGTATGCTGCAGCAGCTATCTGATTGATGTGCGCCTCAGGAGATGTGCTCGGTATTATACTAACGCCAAGATCTTTTACCTTGAGTGAGGTTTACGGTCTTTGGCCACCTAGACTATACTCTGTCTGCGATCTTCTTTACCCTTCTCTGATCTTCATGACTTTGCATTTGGCGGTGTTAAATTCAAGGAGTCAGTTGCTGGACCAGGCTTGTAATCTGTCCAGGTCTCTGTGTACTCCTGCCTGATCCTCGACCGATTTGATTCTTCTCATTAACTTCACATCATCTGCAAACAGGGACACTACTGAGTCTATCCCTTCCGTTATGTCATTCACATATACCCAAAACAGCACAGGTCCTAGGACTGACCGTTGTGGAACCCTGCTCGTCACAGGCGCCCACTCTGACACCTCGTCATGTACCATGACTCGTTGTTGCCTCCCTGTCAGATATTCTCTGATCCATTGCAGTGCCTTTCCTATTATGTGTGCCTGATCATCTAGCTTTTGCATTTACCTCTTGTGAGGAACTGTGTCGAAGGCCTTCTTGCAGTTCAAGAAAATGCAGTCTATCCACCACTCTCTCTCGTGTCTTACTTCTGTTACCTTGTCATAAAACTCCAGTAGGTTTGTGATGCAGGATTTTCCTTCCCTGACACTGTGCTGGTTGCCGTTTATGAGCTTGTGTCTTTCTAAGTGCTCCACCACTCTCCTCCTAATGATCTTCTCCACGACTTTACATACTATACACGTCAGTGACACTGGTCTGTAGTTTAATGTCTCTTGTCTGTCTCCTTTCTTAAAAACTGGAACTACATTTGCCATCTTCCATACCTCAGGTAGTTGCCCAGTTTCAATGGCTATGTTGAAGATTTTGTTAGTGGCACACACAGCATCCCTGCTCCCTTTCTAAGGACCCACCGAGAGATGTTGTCTGTTCCCACCGTCTTTGAGGTATCAAGTTCACATAACAGCTTCTTCACCTCCTTCTCAGTTGTGTGCATTTCATCCAACACTTGTTGGTGTACCTCCCTATTCTGAGTTCCTGGAGTCCTTCCTGTCTCCACTGTAAATACTTCTTTAAATCTCATGTTTAGCTCCTCACATACCTCTTGGTCATTTCTTGTGAACTCCCCTCCTTCCTTCCTCAGCCTGATTACCTGGTCCTTGACTGTTGTTCTCCTCCTGATATGGCTATACAACAGCTCTGGGTCAGAATTGACTATTGATGCTATGTCATTTTCGGATTGTCGCTGGGCCTCCCTTCTTTTTTTTTTTATTATCACACTGGCCGATTCCCACCAAGGCAGGGTGGCCCGAAAAAGAAAAACTTTCACCATCATTCACTCCATCACTGTCTTGCCAGAAGGGTACTTTACACTACAGTTTTTAAACTACAACATTAACACCCCTCCTTCAGAGTGCAGGCACTGTACTTCCCATCTCCAGGACTCAAGTCCGGCCTGCCGGTTTCCCTGAACCCCTTCATAAATGTTACTTTGCTCACACTCCAACAGCACGTCAAGTATTAAAAACCATTTGTCTCCATTCACTCCTATCAAACACGCTCACGCATGCCTGCTGGAAGTCCAAGCCCCTCGCACACAAAACCTCCTTTACCCCCTCCCGCCAACCTTTCCTAGGCCGACCCCTACCCCGCCTTCCTTCCACTACAGACTATTCACTCTTGAAGTCACTCTGTTTCGCTCCATTCTCTCTACATGTCCGAACCACCTCAACAACCCTTCCTCAGCCCTCTGGACAACAGTTTTGGTAATCCCACACCTCCTCCTAACTTCCAAACTATGAATTCTCTGCATTATATTCACACCACACATTGCCCTCAGACATGACATCTCCACTGCCTCCAGCCTTCTCCTCACTGCAACATTCATCACCCATGCTTCACACCCATATACATTCCCCTCTTTGCCTCCAAGGACAAAGTTCTTTGTCTCCACAGACTCCTAAGTGCACCACTCACCCTTTTCCCCTCATCAGTTCTATGATTCACCTCATCTTTCATAGACCCATCTGCTGACACGTCCACTCCCAAATATCTGAATACATTCACCTCCTCCATACTCTCTCCCTCCAATCTGATATCCAATCTTTCATCACCTAATCTTTTTGTTATCCTCATAACCTTACTCTTTCCTGTATTCACTTTTAATTTTCTTCTTTTGCACACCCTACCAAATTCATCCACCAATCTCTGCAACTTCTCTTCAGAATCTCTGCATATTCGTTTCTGGCTCTTTGACTAATCTCTTTATTTTCCTGGGTCCTTTGTCTTCTGTACTTTTTCCTTTCTCTAGTGCACTTTGTTTTTGCCTCCCTACACCTTTTGGGTGAACCAAGGACTCGTTCTGGTCTTCTCATTGCTTCTGTTTCCCTTGGAACAAATCTCTCTTGTACCTCTTTGTTTCTTGTTGTCACATAGTCCATCATTTCTTTTACTGGTTTTCCTGCCAGTTTTCTTTCCCACTGAATGTATTGTAGGAAGTTCCTCATGCCTGTGTAGTCCCCCTTTTTGTAGTTTCGTTTATCCCATTCTATTCCTGCTCCCCTCTTCACTTGTAGCTCAACTATTTAATCAAAGCACAGAACCACATGATCACTAGCTCCAAGAGACCTTTCTTTCGTGATATCCTCGATCTTCAAACTACTTATGGCGAATACTAGGTCCAGTCTTGCTGGATCATCCTCACCTCTCTCTCTGGTAGTGTCTCTAACATGTTGATGCATAAGGTTTTCCAGTACCACATCCATCGTCTTGGCTTTCCATGATTTGGGACCCCAATGGGGCTCCAGGTTGTCCCAGTCAATCTCCTTGTGATTTAAATCACCCACAAATAGTAACTTTGCTCTCCCCATGTGAGCTCTTCTGGCCACCTCGGCTAGTGTGTCGATCATTGCTCTGTTGCTCTCGTCGTATTCTTCTCTTGGCCTCCTGCATTTGTGTAGCGGATTGTACATTAGAGCAATTACCGCATTATGGCCCTCAGACTGGATTGTTCCTACTATGTAGTCCCTTTCGCCCATTCCATCCATTCCTTCTATTTCCTCAAATTCCCACCGGTTTTTTCATGAGCAGTGCAACTCCTCCTCCCCCACTCCAGATTGCATCTGTTATCATCCTGATGAGTTTTGTTTCTGTGAGTGCTATTATGTCTGGGGATGTCTCCTTGATTCTTTCCGGTGTGTGTGTGTGTGTGTGTGTGTGTGTGTGTGTGTGTGTGTGTGTGTGTGTGTGTGTGTGTGTGTGTGTGTGTGTATGTGTGTGTGTGTGTGTGCGTGTATGTGTGCGTGTGTGTGTGCGTGTGTGTGTGTGGTGTGTGTGTGTGTGTGTGTGTGTGTGTGTGTGTGTGTGTGTATCAAAACAATTTAATGTACAAAATAATTTAAGACAAAATAACAATTCCTCTTACCCAGCATTCACCATGCCAAAAAAAAAAATAAAAAAAAATAAATAAATAAGTTGCGTGTGTGCGTAATACATCAACTGTTTAACCGTCAACCTAAGAACTACCGGCCCATACTAGGCAGGTCCTTCTCAACCCCAAACCCACTTAATACAAACATTTGTCAAACCTATTTGCAATGCTATCCGAGGAACAAGCTTTGACAACCCTGACTCATGAAATCGTAATGACACGATTGCAAACCAAACCATACCACGGGTGGGGATTGAACTCGTGGCTAGTGGCCTGGAGTCTTACGACTCACTCGCCCGTGGTATGTTTTGACAACCTTACCAACTCATGTGCAAGTCCCACTCAAATCCAACCCCTCTCACTTATGTGTTTAAACTAAATTTGAATCTATCCAAGGTTTTAGTTTTAATGACCTTACTAGGCAAAATGTGTAAAAGACACTTACGTGCAGTTCAGGACATTTATTAAAGGGAACGTATTCCCACGAGTGGCTTCTTCAGTCCTAATTGCGCAGCTCAGTTCTGGTCTCCATATTATTTACATTAATGACTTTGATGAAGGAATTGCAGACAACATGAGTAAATTTGCTGATGATACAAAAATAGACCGAATGATTGATTGTGAAAAGGATCCCAGTGAACTTCAGGAGGGTTTGGACAAATTAATGTCTTCAAACGTAGATGTGACGGAAGTTCAGGAGGAATTAGACAAACTCAGTTCCTGGTCAGAAAAGTGGTAGATGCGGGTCATTGTAGATAAATGCAAGGTTCTGAAACTCGGGAGTGTCCATAACCCTAGCACTTACAAGTTAAATAATGTAGAACTTAGCCATGCTGATTGCGAAAAGGGCTTGGGAGTTATGGTAAGCAGCAACCTTAAACCATGAAGAAAATTGAGACACGTGCAACATCTGGGTATCTTTATTGTAGACATTTCGCCAGTGGCTTTATCAATACAGATTCTAGGACATAATTTGAAGACAGTAGAATTATATACAGAAGATGAGGTAATAGGTCCCTCAGCCTTGGAATTGGTAGTCGTGAAGTTCTGGAGGACAGGCAAGGAGACTGGCGCTTACATACCAACGTCAGGTGGAAAGGGACGGGTAGCAGACAAGGGCATAGTCACTGGTAGGCGGGATTCCCCAGTGGAAGTAGGTCATACCCAAAGGGATGGGTAAGTTGTAGTAGTAGTTGTAGTAGCCATGAAGGTCATGTAGATGTCCTCTGAACCAGGATTCCATGATGTTGCAGTGTCTGGCAAGATGTGGAAAAAGACACTTATGTACAGTTCAGGCCTCACCTCCTTAGTTCCATTACTACTACTACTACTACTACTACCACCTCTACCCACGCGTCACCTTACCTGACTCCTGCCACTATATATATAAGTGTTTTATTAGTTTTTTCTGTATTAGGACTGAAGAAGCCACTCGTGGCGAAACGTTTCCTTTAATAAATGTCCTGAACTGTACATAAGTGTCTTTTTCCACATCTTGTCGGTATCACCATACCATTTCCTCAGTGTCTGGCAAGTTGTACAAGACCTTCACGGCTACTACAATTTAACCATCCCTTTGGGTATGACCTACTTCCACTGGGAAATCCTGCCTACCTGTGACTATGTCCTCGTCTGCTACCCGTCCCATTCCACCTCTCGTTAGTATATAAGAACATAAGAACGTAAGAGCATAATAAGGCAGGTCTTTATCAAAGTCACCACTACCCAAAGCTACCCAAGAATTTACGCCTTTACCCACGCCACCACTCAAACCCAGCCCCTCCCACTCATATATTTGTCCAGTCTCTTTTTAAAGCCACCCAAGGGTATCTTTAATGTAGACGTTTCGCCATCCAGTGGCTTTATCAATACAAACCCTAGGACATAATTTGAAGACAGTAGAACTATATACAAAAGATGAGGTAATGAGTCCCTCAGCCTTGGAGTTAGTGTGAAGAGCACAGTAGTTGTGATGATTCCTCACGACTACGGTGTCGGTAATTCTACCGTCTTTTGTGAGGCACTCTATGTTTATACCTATCTTCCACTCATACACTTCAGTCATGTCTCACCATGGCCTCCGCCGCCACAGCCTCAAACACCAGCGACTCATCTGTCATTCACGGGGCGGTCGTGTAGCTCACACTGGTTCTAGTCGTCTTCACCTGGACACGAAAAAATCTTGTTTTGTTGTTTTGTTGATTGTTTTGAAGACTTCGTTTTTAGAGCGGTTTTGTTTTTTGAGCGTCGTTTTCAGAGAATTTCTTTGAACTACGTTTTAAGTGTTTTTTTTTTTTTGCCTTCGTTTTTAGAGTGATTTTTATAAGCTTCGTTTTAGAATTTTTTGACATTCGTTTTTAGATTTTTTTTTATTTTTTGAGCTTCGTTTGACACTGTGTTTTGTAAACTTTCTGTTTTTTATAAGAAAATAAGAATGGAGGAACACTGCAGCAGGCATACTGGCCCACACAAGACAGGTCCATATCAAAACCACCCATGTATCTGTCCAACCTTTTCCCAAAGCTACCGAAGGATTTGCTTCTGTACTCCAAACACCACTCAAACGCAGTCCCTCCCACTCACATATCTGTCCAATTTCTTTTTAAAGCTACCCAGGATCCTAGCCTCGATTACCCTACTCAGAAGATTGTTCCACACACATAGACAACTGTTTGAAAACCAGTACTTACCTATATCCTTTATAAATCTAAATGTATCTAACTTAAATCTGTTATTTCTGGTTCTTATTTGGTTTGATATCCTCAGTATTTTATTAATATCGCCTTTGTACCTGAATGGTATACAATACCGACAAGATAGGGCTTCTTGTCTTAGAGATAGGAAGAGGAGGCAGAGGGTATGTTTTCCTGGGGCTGGGGAGGGGGACATTGTTAGCTGTCTAAACGATATCATGAGAGGTAGTGGGAGCAATCCTATTATCTGCCTCAGTGTGAGAGGCAACGATGTTGGCAGACGTAGGAGTGAAGGCCTAATTAACAGGCATAGGACAGCAATAGAGATAATTAGGAAGAAGGGTGGGAACCCTGTGATATGTGGCATTTTGCCCAGGAGAAGAGTTGGAAATGAATGGTTGTCCAGTGCAATTGGTGTCAACTGCTGGCTGGACAAACAGTAACATTCATAGACAACTTGGACCTCTTTTATGGCAGAAATGACATGTATGCCAGGGATAAGGTTCACTTATCTAGGTTTGGGGTGAGAGTACTGGCCAACACAGTGGAGGGAGCTGTTAGGTCTTTAAACTAGATATAGATAGTGGCATGGGTTTTTGTGGAAAATCAATGAATTCTCAGTGTAGCGATAGTGTGAGTTTAGGGAAACCAGTTATAGGCAGAATAAGGAAGAGTTATCGGTGAATATTGGAAAACCAGTGGCACTAGGTGACAAAGACAGTTACATATATAGTGGAGGAACAAAAATTAGCAGGAAGAGAAAAGAGAAGGGAGGTTTTCTAAACATATATTATACTAATAATCATAGTGCGAGAAATAAGATGGACGAATTAAGATTAGTTGCAAGTGCCGGTAACATTGATGTTTTTGCCATAATTGAGACGTAGTTTAATATGAAAAATCGAGACATGCCTGCTGAATGTCGCATTCAGGGTTTTAAATTGTTCCAAGTAGACAGAAGTATCGGAAAGGGCGGTGGGGTGGAACTCTATGTCCGAGATCGTTTAAATCATTGCATAAAAATGGATATAAAGTCTGAAACACATACTGAGTCTGCTTGGGTAGAATTTTCAAAGGGGCACGAAAATTTGATTTTAAGCATGATATACCGTCCCCCAAACTTGGACAGAGACCAAGGAATACTACTGTAGGAGGAAATTGTTAAGGCCACAAGGTACGATAACGTTGTAATTCTTGGGGACTAACTTTACTCATAATGATTGGAATTCCTTGACTGGGAATTTAGAGTCTAACGTCTTCTTAGAGGTTGTTCAGGATTGTTTTTTTAAAGCAGTTTGTTTCAGAACCTACAAGGGAAAATAACCTGATTGACTTGGTTCTGGCAAACAAGGAAAGCCTTGTTAATAATTTAGAAATTTCAGAGGAAGTTAGCACAAATGACCACAAATCCTTTTACTTTACATATTGTCAGTAATTCTGCCAACATTAATAAATATTAGTGAACATACAGAGTACAGGAAAATATTAACACCATATTTTGTTTTGTATGAAAAAATTATCCGAGTCAGAGAAGGAGTGATTTTTTCAAAAGGAAATGAAATGCAACTGCTGTTGGCTACCCATCTTGTGGTACAAGCTGATAACTAAGACACATGTGTAACAATGAGGTATCTACTGGAGACGGTGGAAGACGTGAAGAAGTAGATTTAACCAGACTGGACTGGACCCTTCCTAGCAAG
Organism: Cherax quadricarinatus; assembly: GCF_026875155.1. Lineage (NCBI taxonomy): Eukaryota > Metazoa > Arthropoda > Malacostraca > Decapoda > Parastacidae > Cherax > Cherax quadricarinatus. The sequence goes on from NC_069410.1 coordinate 37,224,599, forward strand.
GCCGAGGGACTGATCACCTCAGACTACCACTTCATGTCTTCTGCCGACCACGGTACTGCTAAAGCCACCGGTGGGCAAAACGTCTCCACAATAAAGATACCCAGGTGTTGCACATGTTCCATATTCATCAACTTGTCAGTGTTGTGTCACTAATATTTACTGTACTTAACTCAGTGGTGACCTGTACTTAACAGTGGTGACCTGTACTTAATTCAGTGGTGACCTGTACTTAGCCAGTGGTGACCTGTACTTAACTCTGTGAAGACATGTCTTGTGTGCTCTCTGTGAATCTGAACAAGATGTCCTCTCTTGAGCATCTCTACCAACAGCTAAAGGAAGAACTGAGGGTGGCTAAGCTTGAGATACGGCGATTGACTGAGGGAAAACAAGAGGATTCGTGGTGGTCCTCCTGTTGAGAGTCCTCAAGCCAAGAAAGGAACCTGGACAGTGGCTGGAAAGCATGGAAAAGTGTTAAGAATCAAGAGGACGGATGAAGAGGCAGAATCAACGAAGATCCAGGAAAATGTTGTGGAAACATCACACCCAGTCTCCGTGCTACCCAATGAATGTGAGTCAGCTACTGGGAACTTCACGAACGACGCCAAGGAAGGTAAAAACGTTGTTGTTGGGGATAGCCAGGATAGGGCCATCTGCTTGAAGGATAGGAGTAGGAGACAGAGGGTTTGCTTTCCTAGGGCTGGGATGGAGGATATTGTTAGCCAGCTTGACATCATGAATGGTGATGGGATCAATCCTATTATCTGTCTCAATGCTGAAGGCAATGATGTAGGCAAGCGTAGAAGTGAGGATTAAGTTAGAAGGTACAGGACAGCAATAGACATAATTAGGAAGAAGGGGGGCACCCTGTTATATGTGGCATTTTGCCAAGAAGGGGTGTTGGAAATGAATGGTTGTCCAGAGCAATTGGTATTAATTGTTGGCTGGACAACCACTGTAAGGATAATGCAGTACCATTCATCGACAATTGGGACCACTTCTATGGCCGAAATGACATATATGCCAGGGATGGGGTTCACTTATCCAGGGCAAGTGTGGGTTTTCTTGCTAGCTCAGTTGAGGGTGTTGTTAGGACTTTAAACTAGGACTAGTTAGAGGTATGGGTTTAGAAATGGAAAATGATAAGTATTGAAATATGGATTTAGGCTTTGAAATCATAAATCTTAACAATAACAAGGACAGTAATAGGTTAAGTGGAATAACAGAAAGGAACAGGAAGGGTAAAGAGAGAGGAGGGTGATTAAATATATATTACACAAATAGTCGTAGTGCTAGGAATAAGATGGACGAGTTGAGATTAGTTGCTAGTGCAGGTAACATTGATGTATTTGCCTTAACTGAGACGTGGTTCAATACGGAAAATCGAGACATGCCTGTTGAATGTCACACGCAGGGTTTTAAATTGTTCCAAGTAGAAGAAGTATCGGGAAGGGTGGTTGGGTGGCACTGTATGTCCGAGATTTCTTCAACTGTTGCATAAAACTGCAATAAAATCTGAAATAACACATACAGAGTCTCTCTGGATAGAATTTTCAGAGGGGCATGAAAAATTTATTTTAGGTGTGATATAGTGATATCCCCCAAATTTAGATAGGAACCAAGGGAGACTACTATGGGAGGAAATTGTTAAGGCCACAATGCACGATAATGTAGTAATTCTAGGGGACTTCAACTTAAGTCAGATTGATTGGAATTTCTTGACAGAACCTACTAGGGAAAATAACCTGCTTGACTTGGTTCTGGCAAACAAGGAAACCCTTGTGATGAATGGTTTGAAAAACCGACAAGTTGAAGATTGAGACACTTATGCAGCACTATGGGAATCTTTATTCAGGAAACGTTTCGCCACACAGTGGCTTCATCAGTCCAATACAAAGAGGAAGGCGTAAGGAGAGGAGGAGTATGAGGTAATCAGTCCCTCAACCTGGAGTCGATGTGTTCAGTCCATCAATCTTGTAGAATGTACAGCATAGGGCCGTAGACGTGGCTTATATACTGTAGTGAGGTGAGGTGAAGCAGGCGGAGGCGGGGTCATAGTGGTACCATCCACTAGTCGAAGTAGGTCTTCGTCCAAAGGTTGAACAAGTGTTGAAGAATTCTTTGTAACAAGATCCCATGATGCTGCAGTGTCTGACAGTTGTGATGAATGGTTTGAAAAACCGACAAGTTGAAGATTGAGACACTTATGCAGCATATGGGAATCTTTATTCAGGAAACGTTTCGCCACACAGTGGCTTCATCAGTCCAATACAAAGAGGAAGGCGTAAGGAGAGGAGGAGTATGAGGTAATCAATCAGTTGCATAGTCACTGGTAGGCTGGGGAATCCCGCCTACAGTGACTATGCCCTCGTCTGCTACACGTCCCTTTCACTGACGCCTATATAAGCGCCAGTCTCCTTGCCTGTGCTTCAGAATCTCTTCAACCAAGGTGCTCTAAACACCACCTCCAAGGCCGAGGGACTGATTACCTCATCTTTTGTGTATAGTTCTTCGTTTTTCTTATTATGTCCAAGAATTTGTATTGATAAAGCCACTGGATGGCGAAACGTCTACAATAAAGATAGCCAGATGTTGCACAAGTGTCTTAACTTTCACAAAGTAGTAATGGGTAAGGAGAGGAGAAGTTTGAGGTAATCAGTCCCTCAACCTGGAATCGATGTGTTCACTCCAAAACATTTGCCCAACTCAATTTTCAATGCTACCCAAGAAATAAGCTCTGATAACTCTATCCACTCATTTGCAAGTCCCACTCAAATCCAACCCCTCCCACTCATTATTTATCCAACCTAAATTTGAAACTACCCAAAGTCCTAGCCTCAATAACCCTACTAGGTAGACTGTTCCACTCATCAGCTACCCTATTTCCAAACCAATACTTTCCTATGTCCTTTCTAAATCTAAACTTGTCTAATTTAGATCCATTATTGTGGGTTCTCTCTTGGAAAGACATCCTCAAGACCTTATTAATATCCCCTTTATTAATACCCATCTTCCACTTATACACTTCGATCATGTCTCCCCTCATTCTTCGTCTAACAAGTGAATGTAATTTAAGAGTCTTCAATCTTTCTTCATAAGGAAGATTTCTAATGCTATGTATTAACTTAGTCATTCTACGCTGAATGTTTTCTAACGAATTTATGTCCATTCTGTAATATGGAGACCAGAACTGAGCTGCATAATCTAGGTGAGGCCTTATTAATGATGTATAAAGCTGCAGTATAACCTCTGGACTTCTGTTGCTTACACTTCTTGATATAAATCCCAATAATCTATTTGCCTTATTACGGACGCTTAGGCATTGCTGTCTTGGTTTAAGGTTGCTGCTCACCATAACCCCCAAGTCCTTTTCGCAATCTGTATGGCTAAGTTCTACATTATCTAACTTGTAAGTGCTAGGGTTATGGACACTCCCGAGCTTCAGAACCTTGTATTTATCTACATTGAACTGCATCTGCCACTTTTCTGACCAAGAATAGAGTTTGTCTAAATCCTCCTGAAGTTCCCTAACATCTGCGTTTGAATCAATTATCCTACCTATCTTTGTGTCATCGGCGAATTTGCTCATATCACTAGTAATACCCTCATCAAGGTCATTGATATATATGATAAACAACAATGGGCCCGAGACCGATCCCTGTGGTACGCCACTTGTTACAGATCCCCACTCGGATTTAACCCCATTTAAGCATACTCTCTGCTTCCTTCCTATTAGTGAGCATAACTCGATCCATGACAGCACTTTTACCCCAATGCCATGAGCTGCCACTTTTTTTTAACAGTCTCTGATGCGGTACTCTATCAAAAGCCTTACTAAAATCTAAATAAACAATATCGAATTCTTTATCATGATCAACGGCCTCAAAAGCTTTACTGAAGAAGGTTAATAAATTAGTTAGGCAGGAACGGCCCCTCGTGAATCCATGTTGAGTATCATTAATCAAGCTGTGCTTATCCAGATGGCTTCTTATATTATCAGCTATAATTGACTCTAGTAATTTGCCTACAATTGAGGTTAGGCTTATTGGGCGGTAATTTGACGGTAGCGACTTGTCCCCTGCTTTAAAAATAGGAATTACATTAGCCATCTTTCACATATCAGACACTGCACCTGTTTGAAGAGAAATATTAAAAATATTAGTCAATGGCTCAGAAAGTTCCATTTTACACTCTCTAAGAACCCTTGAAAAAAGTTCATCAGGGCCCGGGGATTTAGTTTGCTTTAACCGGTCTATCTGTTTGATAACCAATTCGGTAGTGACTGTGATATTGCATAATTTATCATCATCAGGCCCACTATAAAAATTAATTACTGGGATATTGTTAGTGTCTTCCTGAGTGAAAACAGAGAGAAAATAATTATTAAGAATAGAGCACATTTCATTCTCCTTGTCAGTGAGATGCCCAGAGTTATTTTTAAGGGGACCTATCTTATCTCTAATTTTTGTTCTGTAAACCTGGAAAAAAAGTTTTGGGTTAGATTTCGAATCCCTAGCAACTTTAATTTCATAGTCCCGTTTAGCTTTTCTTATCCCCTTTATAACGTCCCTCTTAATGTCAATATACCTATTCATAAGTTAACCCTCACCTCTTTTGATGCACCTATAAATTCCTTTTTTTCTGTCCTAAAAGATATCTGAGCCTATTATTTATCCATTTAGGGTCATTTCTATTCGATCTAATTTCCTTATATGGGATAAATGTCCTTTGGGCAGCATGTATTGCGTTAAAAAAGCTGTCATACTGATAGTTCTCTTCGTTACCCCAGTCCACAGATGATAAGTGTTCTCTAAGCCCATTGTAATCTGCTAAGTGAAAATCTGGGACCAGTACTGAATTATCCCTACTATCATACTTCCATTCAGTGCTAAAGGTAATTGATTTGTGATCGCTAAATAGGGGCGAGTTCGATAATAGGGACAAAGTTGGTTCGAAAAAGGGTTCTATTTTCGAAGAGTTCGATCAGCGATACATTCGAAATTTGAGATTCCACTGTGACATCTCTCTCTCTCTCTCTCTCTCTCTCTCTCTCTCTCTCTCTCTCTCTCTCTCTCTCTCTCTCTCTCTCTCTCTCTCTCTCTCTCTCTCTCTCTCTCTCGTTTTCAAGAGTGTGCTGCAATGACAGAGTTAAATGGCTGTGAGTTGGACCTGCCTAGCATGGGCCAGTAGGCCTTCTTCAGTGCCCCTTCTTATGTTATTATGCTGTTTTCTACACACTGTCTTCTACACACTGTCTTCTACACACTGTCTTCTACACACTGTCTTCTACACACTGTCTTCTACACTGTCTTTTTCTTCTGCCTTATATTGATAATTATTCTTGTGTCATCATACAAGGTACTTGACTCATATAATGACTCAGTTCCGTGTCATCATACAAGGTACTTGACTCATATAATGACTCAGTTCTGTGTCATCATACAAGGTACTTGACTCATATAATGACTCAGTTCCGTGTCATCATACAAGGTACTTGACTCATATAATGACTCAGTTCTGTGTCATCATACAAGGTACTTGACTCATATAATGACTCAGTTCTGTGTCATCATACAAGGTACTTGACTCATATAATGACTCAGTTCCGTGTCATCATACAAGGTACTTGACTCATATAATGACTCAGTTCCGTGTCATCATACAAGGTACTTGACTCGTATAATGACTCAGTTCTGTGTCATCATACAAGGTACTTGACTCATATAATGACTCAGTTCCGTGTCATCATACAAGGTACTTGACTCGTATAATGACTCAGTTCTGTGTCATCATACAAGGTACTTGACTCATATAATGACTCAGTTCTGTGTCATCATACAAGGTACTTGACTCATATAATGACTCAGTTCTGTGTCATCATACAAGGTACTTGACTCATATAATGACTCAGTTCTGTGTCATCATACAAGGTACTTGACTCGTATAATGACTCAGTTCTGTGTCATCATACTAGGTACTTGACTCATATAATGACTCAGTTCTGTGCCATCATACAAGGTACTTGACTCGTATAATGACTCAGTTCTGTGTCATCATACAAGGTACTTGACTCGTATAATGACTCAGTTCTGTGTCATCATACAAGGTACTTGACTCATATAATGACTCAGCAAACTTAGCCAACAGTGCTTGCAAATTTGCTCTTTCTCTGATGTATTCCTACATGATCACGCTGATAAAATCGTCAAAGAACATTGTGAAATATAACTTCTGAATTGTCGTGTTAAACATTAAAGATAATAATTGGAGGAAGTTCCCCCCAAAATGATCTTAAATGTCCTGGGAATGTAATGAGACATAAAACTCACTATGATAACATCAACGTAAATAAGAATATATACACAACGTAACCAGACTGACAGACGACAGACGATGCATTAGTGAAATTTAGATTTGGTTACAAGCACGTCTTCCAGTCTGTCGCATATATCTTTGATGATTCCGAGAGTGTTTCTGCTTCCGGAGTCCAGCCATGGGCCAGGTTCGTCTGGTGGTTGTCTGGTCAACCAGGCTGTTGCTGCTGATGGCATGCACAAAGATTTACATTTTGCCACCGGAGTGGTTAGTTTATTATGCACCCCGTATCCATCCTGTGGACGGTGGCGCAAGAACATATGGATAAACAAAAGGTCTAGGAACTAGGCCCAAAAGGGTTAACAGGAGTACATCTGGATTTATATCTACAGTTCACTTATCTGTTACAAGCAAATTTAGGAAATTTGCTTAGTATATCTGGTATCTTATTTTCATTAATAAGATATCTTGACATGTCACATAGGTTGTTATACTGTCTAACTATATTCCTCAATAAGTGGACAATTAAGCACAGTGACCATAGGACTGACCACATAATTTGCATTTGGTTTGATCATCATCTGTGTCTCCCAAACTGCCAGAAGAACAGTCAGCCTCCTCATCACTTTACATTGAAAATAATATGTTCCACTTTCATTTACTGACGAATCCAGAGACAGACCATTCATAAATCTGTATGATGAGCCAGGTTATATTATTAAGAGAAATAATATAGCCCAAAACCCGAGGAAGTGCAGGAAATTTAATCGCAACAAGAAAAGCTATATTTCTATATATTCTACATCTCAGAGTGCTTTTGTTGGCCCATTTAGGCTCCAGATCCCAGGCTTTTGTGCATCCATACGCTGCCATCCATATCATGGATGCGAGTTGCACGATAAACTAGTTGCTGCCATCCATAAAGCAGAAACTGGCTGCACAATCACCTAGCCTCTACTATCCACGTGATGTATGTAGGATGCACAATACGCTAACCACTGCCGTCCACAGTGTGTGTGTGTGGGGGGATGGGGGGTAGAATAAATTAACCACTCCGTCAGCATGATGTATATGGGTGTGCAGAATAAACTAACCCAGCCCAGCCGATAAATTAAAACAAATTAATACTCTCTCTCTCTCTCTCTCTCTCTCTCTCTCAATCTCTCTCTCTCTCTCCTCTCTCTCTCTCTCTTCTCTCTCTCTCTCTCTCTCTCTCTCCTCTCTCTCTCTCTCTCTCTCTCTCTCTCTCTCTCTCTCTTTTTTTTTTGTTTTTTTTTTTACACAGGGTTTGACAAGGTTAAGGATCCCTAGCTTTATTGACAAGCTATTTACAGGTTAAGGATTCCTAACTTTATTGACAAGCTAAGAGCTGTTACCTACATCAGCTCATTTGAAAGCATTTTTATTGTTATCAGACATACAAGTAGGGAACAGGATGAAGTTGGAGCCATCTGTGGGCAAGCATTTTCATTTGATCAACTGACTTTATCTCGTTGACATCATTATGGTGTACGAATGTGTTCCATACTCGAGTCATCCTGGGTATATATGATCTCAGATGGAGTGATGTCCTGGAGAAGGGTACAGCCAGAGTGAAGTTGCTGCTTTCTGCCCGTCTTGTGGCATAAAAGCTTGTTTCACGCTGTCCTCGAAGTGGATCCAAGTGTGGTACTTTGACAATATTGGCCTTGTACATAACAGTAAGGCCATCCACATAACTTCTGTGTTGAAGGCTCTGCTGAAATGACAGATCTATCCAGGATGGGTCCAGGCGAGAGATGAGACGTCTTGCTCTGTTCTCTACTCTGTCAAGCAGTCGCAGATGAGAGGGGGGGCAGGCAGACCAAGAAAGTGGAGCATACTCAAGGTGTGAGCGTACTTGTGCCTCGTACAGAATCTTGCAACCCTTACTGTCAAGCAGATGCGAGATACGGCGAAGTGCTGTAAGCTTCCTGGCTGCCTTGTTTGCAAGATATACAACATGGTTCTTCATGGTTAGTTTGGAGTCAAATTTCACCCCAAGGATATCAACTTCTTCTCCAGGTGCCAACACCCTCCCATTCATCCTTACTACTGCACCAGCATTACCATCATGGTGCCTAGAGACGATCATCATTTGCGTTTTCTCAGGTGCAAATGTTACTTGCCATCTATTTCCCCAAGGTGATACAGCTCTTAGCTGGTGATTGATGTAGCTTAGAGCAGCTGACATTTCTTCTCTTGGATAATTGAATGTCAGTGTACAGTCGTCTGCATATGCATGTGATTCTGGGATGAGATGAAGAAGGTCGTTGAAGTAGACATTCAATAACAATGGTCTCAGCACGCTTCCTTGTAGAACGCTTGCCCCAATAGGGTGTCTTGCTGATTCCGTTCCATTGAGAACTACACTTAGAGATCTACCATGAAGGTAATCACTGAGGAGACACAGCGTAGAGCCTGCAATTCCCAGTGCTTGAAGTTTTGCTAAAAGGCCCTGGTGCCACACCCGGTCGAAAGCGCCAGCAATGTCCAGTGCTACCACACAGCTGACTTTGGATTCATCCAGTGACTGGTGCCACTTAGTGGAGAGGTTTAACAACAGATCAGCAGCAGAATATCCTTTCCTGAAGCCATATTGACGATCACAAAGTAGTGAGTGGTAGTCAAAAAACTCTGTCATTTGTCTTGAGATTATTGTCTCAAGGATTTTACCAGTGATTGACAGGAGTGACACTGGTCTGTAGTTGCTGATTTCTGCTCTGCTCTTCTTTTTGTGAACAGGGACTACATTTGTCTCTTTCTATAGAGAGGGCCATTTACACTGTACTAGGCAGTGCTGAAAGATGCGAGTTAGAGGTGCTGCTAGCTGGTCTGCACATCTTCTCAGCAATCTTGGGCTCAACTTGTCTGGGCCCACAGCCTTTTCTTGGTCAAGCGATTTAAGAAGGAAATGCACCTCCTCCTGCCTTATTGTCACCACTGACAGTTTTGACACAGTTCTTGCAGCTAGCCAAGGAGGGTCCCTTGCTGGATCAGGAACTTGCATTTTGGTAGCAAAGTGTTCAGCAAAGAGGTCCGCCTTCTCATGGCTACTGGTAGAGGTGGCTCTCTGTCTGTCTGTCTGTCTGTCTGTCTGTCTGTCTGTCTCTCTCTCTCTCTCTCTCTCTCTCTCTCTCTCTCTCTCTCTCTCTCTCTCTCTCTCTCTCTCTCTCTCTCTCTCTCTCTCTCTCTCTCTTTCTCTCTCTCTCTCTCTCTCTCTCTCTCTCTCTCTCTCTATCTCTCCTTTCTCGATTCCTTGTATTAAAAGCTCAGACAAATAATTAGCGTCTCTCGTGTCACTGGTGTAGCCAAACATTCTCATCCTTGGTTCTGTCTTGCTCCTTTAATTGGTTCTGTCTTGCTCCTCTAATTGGTTCTGTCTTGTTCCTTTAATTGGTTCATACGAAAAAATTTCCTTTCCTCTGGGAAAAACTAATTTTCCTCTCCTTAAATTGGTTCTAAATTTTATGAAATTGGTTCTGACTTCCAATAAATTTGTTCCATCTCTTGTTAAATTGGTTCCAACTTTTGTTAAATTGGTTCTAGCTCTTATGAAACTGGTTCCAACTCTTCTTAAATTGGCTGAAACACTTGTAAAATTGGTTTTAACTCTGTGACGTTGCTCCTATATCCTGTAAGCTGTTACTCACAGTGGATTTATTAAGAAACATCAAGTCAAGGAACCTCTAACAATTATCTGAATTTTATTGTGAATTTACTCAACTCTTTTTCAAAGTAAATTTAAGTTGCTTATTCTATTCAGGGCACTATGCATTACAAGTGTATTATATTCTGTCTTGAGAGACTCTTCGACGTGTTAAGGTTAGAAATACTGGCGGAGTGTTAGTAGTAATTACCATAAACATCACAGGCGCACAGTGATGTCAATGTGGGCGTGAAGGTAGCACCAATAGCCTGGCGGATCAGCCGGTCAACAGGGAAGCCTGGCCTCAGGTCGGTCTGCCAGAACGAGGATAGCAGCACACAAGCGAGCGATCAAGTCATGAATGAGCAAGATATATCGGTAATCTGGCAACATATCAAATCTTGCAATCACACCATCAACTGGAAGATTGGATTTATTTTTAATTTTATTTTAACACTGTCCCACTGAGGTAGGAGGACCCGACAAAGAAAACACTTTCACTGTCACTCATTCACTCACTGCCTTGACAGATGGGCTCAGCCGTCACAATTCAGATGACCGCAACGTCTCCCACCACTCCTTCAGACCTTCCCACCAAGAAATAAAAAAATCCTTCTACATGCCATTTTTACTGTCTTATTGTTAATATTTTAACAAATTTCTAATAAATTTCTTTCTCATATTGTCTATATTTGTTCCTAACTTTTCTAAACATTTACGCAGATGTCACTGTCTGACCTTTCAGGTGTGAAAGTGTTTTAACGAGAGCATGTGACAGTGACGCAGGAAGGTTGATCAAAAATGACTACCTGACAGGTGAATGTATCTGTTGATCAGAGACGCAATCTGACAGGTGTGAGTAAAAGGTTGAGCACAGAGACTACCTGACAGGTGAAAACTGGAGAATAAAACCTCTGTTGCCATCGCTGGAAACACTGGAGGTCAGCTGCGTCAGGAGCAAAGGTCGCAAGTGACGTCGATGGACATAAATGATGTCCACGACACGAGACAGGAGTGAGTCGTGTCATCCCGTTTCAGCATGACCCTGAAGATCTGCTAAAATCATCTTGGCTCGGTTATGGCCACGACACGAGTGTGTTGTGTCATCCCGCTCCAAAATGATCCAGATGATCTGCTGGACACATAGTGTTTCAGGCATATCTACGCCATGAGTAAGTCATATCATCCCGCTCTAGATGATCTGCTTGACACATCGTGTTTCAGGCATGTCCATGACATGAGTACGTAAGTCTAACAAGAGCATGTAAACCACCTTGGTATAATAACGTCAGCTGACCTTACAATATATAGAAAACACTCAAGTCAGATGACGCGATGGTCAGAAAATATGATAGGATGGATAATCAGAATTATCAAAATAATATAAACATTGCTGATATTGTCACTGTTCAAATTACATGTGCTCTCGTTTAGAATATTGCTCGGTATTGACTACCCCCATTCAAGGCAAAAGAGATATCAGAGCTGGAAAAGATACAGAGATCGTTTACGGACAACATGGAACCAATAAATTCTTTAAATTACTGGAATGCCTCAGAGTAATGTATACGTACTCAAAGGAGAGGAGGGAGATACCTGATAATACATACACGGTAGATATTTAAGGGCCTAATTCCAAAATCTACGCACTACCATAACAAGGTATTGGAGTGAGAGTTATGGCAGAAGAGTACAATAGACAATACAAAAAGCAGAGGCGCCATGAGCACTGTAACAGAACACTGTGGTAACATCCATCATCCAAGATTGTTCAGTCTACTATCAACAGATATTAAAAATTTTGTCCGAACAAGTGAAGAAATTTTCAAGAGAAACCAAGATCAACCAGACTGTGATGGATATGTGGGCCAGAGTCAGCGGGCCGCCAACACAAAAAGTTTGCTTAAACAAGAAATCTACAGAAAAGTCTTGCTCTATACCTGGCTGAAAGAATATATATATATATATATATATATATATATATATATATATATATATATATATATATATATATATATATATATATATATATATATATATATATATACATATGCACACATATACATGCAAACATTCGCAGACGGGCGATCTTAACTATGCAGGACAAGCCACGGTGGGGTGGAAATCTTTAGCTCAAGTACTTTTACACCTCTCAGTGCGTCATCAGGAGCTGTGCAATGTTGCAAGGGAGTAACCAAAGCAGGGAGAGAGGTCTCAGAGTAGCGTAGGTGTCACTGGCCACGGTTACCCTTAGACTGGGTTAGTGGGCATTACCAACCTCACCCTACCATCATCCCCCCACTACCCATATGGGGTAGGAGGGTTTTTGAGATGTCAAGTAGGAAATTATAAGATATAAATTAAATCCTTTCTAAAATTTTCTCTTTTACGTTTAAAGATATATTTTTTTCATTAATGTTAATGTCAAAATTTTTAATTTTGCACCAAAAGAATCTTAGAAAACTTACCTAACCTTATTATAACAAGAACAGTTTATTTTAGCCTAACCCAACTAAATATATTTTAGATTTGTTTACAATAATTTAATACTAAACAAACACAGAGAAATATATTTTTTCGTTAGGTTCAGAATGATTTTGGCGAAATTATTGCATACACAAATTTTCGCTTGTCCTATATGGCAAGATGAGCGTTGCTATTTAAGCCAAGATCGCAAGTTCTGCCTATTCGGCACGACATATATATATATAAGATATAATATATATATATATATATATATATATATAATATATATATATATATATATATATATATATATATATATATATATAAGATATAATATATATATATATATATATATATAATATATATATATATATATATATATATATATATATATATATATATATATATATATATATATTATATATATATATATATATACATATATATAATATATATATATAATATATATTAATTATATATATACTGTAAGCCAAAGTATGAACGAATATATATATCAAGTGAATATGCATTGTAGAGTTATACAAAAACTGAGCTTCTTAATATGTAAATCTCAACTTGTAGTTAAAATGCAATTTAGGAAATTATGAAACGACAATTTATTCCTTTCTCAATTTTCTGCCAAAAATAGGTTATAATGTAGAAAGCTCTGAATTTTTCTGTGTCACTCGTTCTTCGTATTAAAAATGCATTGAAATTTGTTGATATTATATATATATATATATATATATATATATATATATATATATATATATATATATATATATATATAATATATATATATATATATATATATGCAAGAAATTCGAGAGAGCAGGCGAAATATACAAAAACACTGATCTCTGGCTGAAGGAGACTCGAACCTACGAACCTTAGGACAAGGTACGCAGCGCTTTACCAATCTACCCACACTGGACAATACCTTGGCGTGTAGCTTGCGCTAAACGTTTGATCCAAGGCAGCCAGCTTTCAGGGAGAAGGCTTACAGCTTTTCATCTCATCCCCTGCATGCATCAGCCTTACTAGAGATTTGAACAATGCAAGGAATTCGCGAGAGCAGGCGAAATATACACAAACACTGATCTCTGGCTGAAGGAGACTCGAACCTACCTATATATATAAATATATATATATATATATATATATATATATATATATATATATATATATATATATATATATACATATATATAGGTATATATATATATATATATATATATATATATATATATATATATATATATATATATATATATATATATATATATATATATATATATATATATATATATATATATATATATATATATATATATATATATATAGATATGTATATATATATATATATATATACACTTTATTTTTATTTGTGCCTTCGAGTGCAAAGATGTGCAATCTTCGTATGGTTTGTTACTGAGTACACTTTCAGCTGCTAAATAACTAGATGTGCACGTCTATGGTCTGGATGTGCACCTACCAGCTCTAGAAGTACTCGCGTCAGCTCTGGAGGTACACTCTAGTGGCGCACGTCTCAGCTTTATAGGAGCACACATCAGCTCTACAAGTGCACATGCCAGCCTTGAAGGTACACTTGAGAGCTGTTGAAGCGCACCTCTCAACTCCGCAGATGGACATACCAATTCTCACGGTGCACATTCCAGCCCTGATAGGGCAAAATGCCCACTGTTGAAGTGCACATCTAGTAATTTTCCAAACACGTGAGAAAGAATTGCCTCTTAAGTTTTTTTTTACTTTCCCCCTCATTCCATTACATAATGATGCAAGGCAGAAGAGTAATCCTGCTGACAAAGTTTCAGTTTGGTACGATTTACTTCTGCTGATGGTGCAAAAGCTCAGGGATATTTGTAGTCAAGTCGATACCGGGTAATAGGAGCATCTTGGAATCTACTAATTTTTGTTGGATGACCTGTAGGTATGTGGATGTATATTATTAATACAACTATATAGGCATGGGGGGAGGGGGTTCTCTCATGATGTGAATGAAGACTACAGCTGACATGAGTCTGTAATGTTTACTTATAAGTCAAAGATATGACACTCATTTGTTCTATCAAGAATGCGAAGGGTAATGGTAGAAGAAAACCAAATAAGCTGAACTTTTGACTCTGTTGTTTATTCAGTTTGTTTTAATCTGTGCCTGTGTTGGTTTTCGACACTGGCATGTTACGGTCATGTCTTCCCGAGTTTCCAACACTTGTGGAAGACAGCGAGTCACTTAAGTTATCAAGACCAGAGGCAAGTAATCGTGTTCGTGCAAGGAGTAAGGCAAATAAATTAGATTTGAAGATGGAAGTTCAGCACGGGAGAGAGCAGCACACTCTCTTAGTAGGAACCATGTGTTTTTTTTACAACAGTGGCACTGCCAACTGCACTAATAACTAGGGGGAGGGAGGCACCTATGTGTGTGTGAGTGTGTGTATAGTGTGAGTGTGTGTGATCAAATTCAGTTCTCTGGGGAAAGCGAGGAGGAGGAGGTGATCTGACAGGAGATAATTTCCCCTGAGACAAGCACTGCCGATGCTTCCTTTCTTGGCAAAGATTGTACATTCGAACCTCATGTGTCCAGTACCATTTTTTTAATTTTATAATCTATTAAAAAGAAGCCTAAAATGTTGTGAAGGCTGGAAGAGCCTGTTTAAGGGGTGGGATAAACCTGTTTAAATTTTCTGAGGTCAATAAATATATTTATTTCGTAACATGAACGCTGGTGTTGCTATTTCCAACACATTTAAACAAAATAAAAGTAGCTTCATCATCTCTGAAGTACTAGCAAGAATTCTTCTCAAAATAATAAACCCTCCCATCACATAGCTGCTACCATCACTACTACTACTACTACCACAAGTACTACAAATATATATATATATATATATATATATATATATATATATATATATATATATATATATATATATATATACTCTCTGCTGGATGCGTGATCTTTGTAGGATCGCTGGCTCAGTGGTAAGGTGACATGTACGTTGTGTTGTCTTTTGAGGCGGGGCAATATGTCGTGGGGTTGAGCCCTGGCTTGCTGCTGTTTGGTAAATGATAAAGACATAAGGTGGACCCAGGTCTTAGCGAACATTATATATATATATAAAGACAGAGGGCTGCCCTCGCCCTTCCGACACTTCTTCAGGAGTCACTGCCGGGTCACCACGTAGAGAAGACCCAGGCCAGGACCCGTCCTGGCAAACCTACATGAACATGTATTGTTTGTAACGGCTTTACAAAGCTTCAAAGTTGCGCATGTGTCCTTTTACCTAACAATACAAGGTTTATTTTTTCGTGTTAAGCAACTTCATGTTACGTGGAATCTCAAGAATGACCATAATTATTTTTGTATGCTTTTTAAGCCCTTCAGGTAATCGTCATGCTACACACTACTTACAAGTTGAAGAATAGAAACACTTGGGAGACACATGGGTATCTTTCTTGACGAAGCGTTTCTCCTGCGCGGCAGGATTCTTCAGTTGAATACTGGTGAACATAACACTGGAGACAGTAGAAGATGTAAGTTTGAGGGGGTCATTCCCTCAACTTGAATATTAGTCTGTTCCTCAACCCAATTCAGAGGTTGACGCACTTTGGGAAAGTGGTCTGTGAGCGATACCCGGAGAATGTCTCTACTTGTTGGCCTGAAACTTTCAGAGCTGATCTAACATGATGAAGCTCTTTTGATCTATATGTTGAGCTCCAGCTTCTGGTCCTGCTATTAATCTGTGTTAGAGAGAGCCAAGTTTGAGCACCGGGACTTGGCATTTTTCTCTCTTTTCTTTTCTAACACAGGTCAATTTTCTAGGCTAAGAGCTGTTATCCTACCTCGGCTTACTTGACAGCCTAGACCTATCTTAGGAATACTACCCCCTCCCCCAGAATGCCAACCACAACAGTCAGCTAATACCCATGTACCTACTTATTGCTAGGTGAACAGGGACAGCAGATATCTTAAGGAAACATGCCCAACGTTTCCACATGTGCCGGGGCTCGAACCACGGGGTTCCCCTCGGTGAGTGAGCTGGGTGCGCTGCCAGCCAAGCCACGGGTTGAGCTCCAGCTTCGGGGGCCCCGCTAATTAGCATGAAAACTGCCTCTTTGCAACGACCTGAAAATTTCCATACTTGTACCAGAGCAAAATTTAGGTTGTTAGTGTAATTGGGCAGTAAAATCTTTTTTCCCCTCTCTCTGTGAGTAAAGAGAGAGAGAGAGAGAGAGGGAGAGAAGGATAAAGATAAAGGAAGGTGGAGGGAGAAAGGTAGAAGGAGGGAGAGAGAGAGAGAGAGAGAGAGAGAGAGAGAGAGAGAGAGATATGGAACAAAGACAAGGGAAGGTAGACAGAGAGGGGGGAGGAGGAAGAGAAAAGGGATAAGAGTAAAGGGTAATGACAGGGTAGCAGGGGAAAGGGGTTCCTTCCCTTCATGTGGAGGTATAAACAAGTATACCAAACTTCACCACAGGTCTGCTGGACCTCAACAATGTGCTTAATGGTCTCGGTTAAAGTTCGTGGCCCACAAGACTGTTTTTTGGCCTCGGCCAATTTTCTGAAAAATGTAGATTTTTTTTTCCAGCACACCCGCTCTCTCTCTCTCTCTCTCTCTCTCTCTCTCTCTCTCTCTCTCTCTCTCTCTCTCTCTCTCTCTCTCTCTCTCTCTCTCTCTCTCTCCCTCTCTCTCTCTCTCTCTCTCTCTCTCTCTCTCTCTCTCTCTCTCTCTCTCTTCTCTCTCTCTCTCTCTCTCTTCTCTCTCTCTCTCTCTCTCCTCTCTCTTTACACAGGGTTTTGACAAGGTTAAGGATCCCTAGCTTTATTGACAAGCTATTTACAGGTAAAGGATTCCTAACTTTATTGGCAAGCTAAGAGCTGTTACCTACATCAGCTCATTTGAAAGCATTTTTATTGTTATGAGACATACAAGTAGGGAACAGGATGAAGTTGGAGCCATCTGTGGGCCAGCATTTTCATATGATCAACTGACTTTATCTCGTTGACATCATTATGGTGTACGAATGTGTTCCATACTCGAGTCATCCTGGGTATGTATGATCTCAGATGGAGTGATGTTCTGGAGAAGGGTACAGCCAGAGTGAAGTTGCTGCTTTCTGCCCGTCTTGTGGCATAAAAGCTTGTTTCACGCTGTCCTCGAAGTGGATCCAAGTGTGGTATTTTGACAATATTGGCCTTGTACATAACAGTAAGGCCACCCACATCCCTCCTGTGTTCAAGGCTCTGCTGAAATGACAGGTCTATCCAGGATGGGTCCAGGTGAGAGATGAGACGTCTTGCTCTGTTCTCTACTCTGTCAAGCAGTCGCAGATGAGAGGGGGGCAGGCAAACCAAGAAAGTGGAGCATACTCAAGGTGTGAGCGTACCTGTGCCTCGTACAGAATCTTGCAACCCCTACTGTCAAGCAGATGCGAGATACGGCGAAGTGCTGTAAGCTTCCTGGCTGCCTTGTTTGCAAGATTTACAACATGGTTCTTCATGGTTAGTTTGGAGTCAAATTTCACCCCAAGGATATCAACTTCTTCTCCAGGTGCCAACACCCTCCCATTCATCCTTACTACTGCACCAGCATTACCATCATGGTGCCTAGAGACGATCATCATTTGCATTTTCTCAGGTGCAAATGTTACTTGCCATCTATTTCCCCAAGCTGATATAGCTCTTAGCTGGTGATTGATGTAGCTTAGAGCAACTGGCATTTCTTCTCTTGGATAAGTGAATGTTAGTGTACAGTCGTCTACATATGCATGGGATTCTGGGATGTGATGAACAAGGTCGTTGAAGTAGACATTCCATAACAATGGTCCCAGCACGCTTCCTTGTGGAACACTTGCCCCAATAGGATGTCTTTCTGATTCCGTTCCATTGAGAACTACACTTAGAGATCTACCATGAAGGTAATCACTGAGGAGACATAGCTTAGAGCCTGCAATTCCCAGTGCTTGAAGTTTTGCTAAGAGGCCCTGGTGCCACACCCGGTCGAAAGCGCCAGCAATGTCCAGTGCTACCACACAGCTGACTTTGGATTCATCCAGTGACTGGTGCCACTTAGTGGAGAGGTTTAACAACAGATCAGCAGCAGAGTAACCTTTCCTGAAGCCATATTGACGATCACAAAGTAGTGAGTGGTAGTCAAAAAACTCTGTCATTTGTCTTGAGATTATTGTCTCAAGGATCTTACCCGTGATTGACAGGAGTGACGCTGGTCTGTAGTTGCTGATTTCTGCTCTGCTCTTCTTTTTGTGAACAGGGACAACATTTGCCTCTTTCCATAGAGAGGGCCATTTACACTGTACTAGGCAGTGCTGAAAGATGCGAGTTAGAGGTGCTGCTAGCTGGTCTGCACATCTTCTCAGCAATCTTGGGCTCAACTTGTCTGGGCCCACAGCCTTTTCTTGGTCAAGCGATTTAAGAAGGAAATGCATCTCCTCCTGCCTTATTGTCACCACTGACAGTTTTGACACAGTTCTTGCAGCTAGCCAAGGAGGGTCCCTTGCTGTATCAGGAACTCGCATTTTGGTAGCAAAGTGTTCAGCAAAGAGGTCCGCCTTCTCTTGACTACTAGTAGAGGTGCTCCCATACTGTCGATTTAGAGGTGGAATAAGTTCATCAGGCAAATAACCTTGTCTGTCCTTGACCAGGGACCACCAGGTTTTGGAGCCTACCCTACCTGATGCTAGCTTTCTTTTAGCGTCCACCTCCCATTTAGCAATGGCCCACTTTTGAACATCACCCATATGCCTACAGGCTTGCCTGTGCAAGTTCCTCTTATAGTCTCTCTCTCTCTCTCTCTCTCTCTCTCTCTCTCTCTCTCTCTCTCTCTCTCTCTCTCTCTCTCTCTCTCTCTCTCTCTCTCTCTCCTCTCTCTCTCTCTCCTCTCTCTCTCTCTCTCTCTCTCTCTCTCTCTCTCTCTCTCTCTCTCTCTCTCTCTCCTCTCTCTCTCTCTCTCTCTCTCTCTCTCTCTCTCTCTCTCTCTCTCTCTCCTCTCTGTCTCTCTCTCTCTCTCTCTCCTCTCTCTCTCTGTCTATGTCTCTCTCTCCTCTCTTCTCTTCTTGTCTCTCTCTCTCTCTCTCTCTCTCTCTCTCTCTCTCTCTCCTCTCTGTCTCTCTCTCTCTCTCTCCTCTCTTCTCTGTCTATGTCTCTCTCTCCTCTCTGTCTCTGTCTATGTCTCTCTCTCTCTCTCTCTCCTCTCCTCTCTCTCCTCTCTGTCTCTCCTCTCTCTCTCTCTCTCTCTCTCTCTCTCTCTCTCTCTCTCTCTTCTCTCTCTCTCTCTCTCCTCTCTCTTCCTCTCTCTCTCTCTCCTCTCTCTCTTCTTTTTCTTTGTACGTCGCTCAGAAGGAAAAATTTCGATACTTCTTGTTGAGCGAGGTTACTGAAGAGGCCACTCCGACAAGCATGTAAACAGTGACCAACGTGAGTGTGTCGGCCAGTGGTGCCAACCAGTGGTGCCACCAATAGCGCCAGCCAGTGGTGCCAGCCAGTGGTGCCAGCCAGTGGTGCCACCAGTGGTTCTAGCCAGTGGTGTCACCAGTGGTGCCAGCCAGTGGTGTCAGCCTGCCACCAGTGGTGCCACCAGTGCTGTCAGCCAGTGGTGCCAGCCAGTGGTATCAGCCTGCCACCAGTGGTGTCAGCCAGTGGTGTCAGCCTGCCACCAGTGGTGTCAGCCAGTGGTGTCAGCCAGTGGTGTCAGCCAGTGGTGCCAGCCAGTGGTGTCAGCCAGTGGTGCCACCAGTGGTGCCAGCCAGTGCTGTCAACCAGTGGTGCCACCAGTTGTGCCACTAGTAGTGATATCCTGTGGTGCTGGCCTACAGTGCTAGCCAATAGTGACAGCCGGCTAGCACAGTTCACGATCACCAAGCAGGTGTGTCACATAATAGTAAATACTACATATATTAGGCAGCAGTTTATCAAGAATTATCAATGAAGAAAATAAAGATTACAACAGAGGTGAAGCAATAATAATAATAATAATAATAATAATAATAATAATAATAATTATTATTATTATTATTATTATTATATATTATTATTATTATTATTATTATTATTATTATTATTATTATTATTGTTATTTAATTTTTTATAACATTCACAGCTTTAAATGCAAATTTAATGCTGATTTTTCGTATAGAAGAGGAATTTCAAAAAGGTTAAATATTGCGGCGGTACTACATATTTCTGGGTCTTACTTAGCCTCTGCAAAAAAAAAAAATATATTCATTGCAGTTTTCAAGAAAAGTCCGCAGAAGATTTCATATATCTCAGGTTGAAAGAGCTTTTTATATGTTCAATCAACATTACAATCATTTGTGAACTCTGGCGTTCAGACTCTCAGAGTTCCGAAGAACATAGAGCGCTTAGCACCGTAATAATGAGACAGTAACTTCAGCACTTCGTCTATGTAATCTTGGGTACAGGACGCAGAGTTCTCAAGAACGTGGAATAAGAATACTAAGTTTTCAGTTCTGTTGTGTGAGTGTATGTTATCTACAAGCTACAGACTACAAGAAGCTAGAGTTGTTGAGCAGTTGTGGGTGGTTGTAGCCATGGTCAGAGTGCACTGCACGGCAACCAACACTGACTTGGAAATATTTATCATTAAGATAATGTGCTTGTATTAAAGTCGCAATACCCACTGATTGAGGGAGAGCAAGAAACCAGCGGGAAAGGAAATTGAAGCACAAGTTGGTTGGTTAATGGGAGGGGGTGAGGGATTTCAAGCCTATCGACTACACGAAGGTGAATAACGCTGTTTTTCACCTGTACTCCCACTCTCATTCAAGAAGACTTTAATCCCCTAAAGAAAAACTAAAATAGCCTCTCATTGTATATACATCGAGTGGTATACACCCTCCTCGGTGTATATACATTGAGAGGCATACACCTCTCAGTGTACATACTCTTAAGCACACCTCCAAAAATTATTTTTCCAAACGGTACGAGTAAATCACCCGCGCATTAATAGCCCTTAAAACAAGCATGCAATAAAAATTATGATCCCTCCCCCCACTGATGCATATATAATAAACAATTTTCACCGTTTAAAATGTCTAATTGCTCACACGTATGTAAATCAGTGCGCAACTCATTTCGAAAGGTGTGAGAGAGGGTCAGGGCGAGGGTGTAGGATAGGAGAGGGAGTATGGGCACTCGAAAGCTAATTACTGGGACGAAAAAAAAATCCAGGCTCTGAAGATATCTAATTAGTTGGCCTGAAGATAACCAATTAGTAGTCCTGAAGATAAACCAATAGTGGCCTTAAGATAACTAATTGTGGGTCTCAAGATATCTAATAAGTGTTGCTAGACAGCCAATTATCAAAGCTTCCTTCTGATCATGTTATCTTGGAAGCTGCAGGGAAATACGATAACAAGGCAGAGGAATATAACCAAGACTACAAATAAAGTGAGAAGCTCTATCATGTAGAAATATAGCTAACTAAACAATCATAAGTCAGCCAGATAACACTGTCTGACATAAATTAACCAGATAACACTGTCTGACAGTTATGAAGGGATTCCGGGAAACAGGTTAGCCGGACTTGAGTCCTGGACTGCACTCTGAAGGAAAAGTGGGAATATTTTGCAGTTTTGAACTGTAGTATTGACGCGACTCAGACAAGACAGTGATGGTCAAAGTGTTTACTTTTCTTGGAGTCACTCTGCCTGGGTGGGAGACAGCCGGTGTTAAAAAAAATTAAAACACTGGATGAAAAGAAAATCGTTCAGAAAACACTGACTGCGTGACTTAAGAAGACGACTCCATCCTGGGAGAATATTTTTTTTTTTTAAAACATTAAATTCTAAAAAAAAAAAAAAATAGAGCAAAATTTAAAGACTCTTTCACTGTTTAATTTTTTTTTCTGCAATTTTTTTCTAAACCGGAAGTTACGAATTTCAGGGAATACAGTTTCACTTCGATAATATCAGTGTATTACATGTCTTTTCTTTTATATTTAGTCAATAGCTCGATATTGTTTATTATTTTTCATGGTATAAAAATCATTATTAGGCAACAGGTTGAGGCAAAATCAGAAGTAAAATTAAGAGCCATTTTGACACCATAAACCACATTTTTTTAATCCACGATTATCTTGGAAGCTCCGGGTTATTGCCAGTATATATGCATACCTTCATTACTTATTCAGAAATAAGTAAAAAAAATTTTTTTGATATACAAGAAATTTTTGTTCTTCAGGAGAAAGTAAAAGTTTCTTCAAACTCAAACTTTCTTTTATTTTACCGTTTTTTTCATTGAATTTTTTTTCAAAAATGATGCATTTTTACATGTTTGATTGTTTTAAAAATTTAGTTAACTCACTGTCAATTATTTTCACTCATCTACAACACTTTTTCCCATATCTAATTTTCTTGTGAACAACGCGACTCTTGTTATACATACAAAAAAATCTTGCATTATTTTCAGTGCATCTCCATCAAACTTCTAAACTATCATGTTCCTATATTGTTCAATTGTTAGTATAAAAAAATATGAAATCGGAGAGTAAAAAAATATATTCGAAACGAGCTTCCTCCCCCCTAAACTAGCCAGGTAACACTGACTGTGTTATATAAATCAACCAGTAACACTGACTGTGTTATATAAATCAACCAGTAACACTGACTGTGTTATATAAATCAACCAGTAACACTGACTGTGTTATATAAATCAACCAGTTACACTGACTCTCTTATATAAATCAGCCACACTGACTTTCTTAAATAAATCAACCAGTAACACTGATGTGTTATATAAATCAACCAGTAAACACTGATGTTATATAAATCAGCCAGTAACATGACGTGGTTCATATAATATAACTCTACCAGTAAGCATGACTGTGTTATACTAAACAACAGTACTAACACTGACTATGCTTACTAAATCAACAGTAACAACACTGATGTATACATAACAACAGTAACACGGGACGTGTTTACTATAAACAACAGTAACACTGACTGTGCTACTATAAATCAACAGTAACAGCCCACTGACTGTGTCTACATAAATCAACCAGTAACATGACTGTGTTATATAAATCAACCAGTAACACTGACTGTGTACTAACAAATCAAACCAGACACGTAGACTGTGTTACTACTAAATCAACAGTAACACTGACTGTAGTATATTAATAACACAACAGTACAACACAGTGATATGTTACAAAATCAACAGTAACACAGACAGTGTAATATAATATCAACAGTAACACTGACTGTGATTACAGTAAACAGCACAGTAACCACTGACTAGTAGTATATACAATCAGCCAGTTAACACTGATGCTGCTACATAAATCAACCAGTTAACCACTGACCTGTGTGATATAATCACAGACCAGGTAAAGGCACTGTGTTAGTATAAGATCCTAGACAGATATAACCGGACATAATAATCATACCTAAAACACGTATAAACTCACAGGTAAACAGACTACAGTGAATCAGTAACACGTGAAGCAGTAATAAGGCAGTTACCTAGACAGCAACAGTAAACCAGGACCAGCAGGTAGATAATGCTAGCTACCTAGACAGCAACAGTAACCAGGACCAGCAGGTAGATAATGCTAGCTACCTAGACAGCAATACAGTAACCCAGGACCAGCAGGTAGATATGCTAGCTACCTAGACAGCAACAGTTAACCCAGGACCAGCAGGTAGATAATGCTAGCTACCTAGACAGCAACAGTAACCCAGGACCAGCAGGTAGATAATGCTAGCTACCTAGACAGCAACAGTAACCCAGGACCAGCAGGTAGATAATGCTAGCTACCTAGACAGCAACAGTAACCCAGGACCAGCAGGTAGATAATG
This sequence comes from Cherax quadricarinatus, assembly GCF_026875155.1. Taxonomy (NCBI): domain Eukaryota; kingdom Metazoa; phylum Arthropoda; class Malacostraca; order Decapoda; family Parastacidae; genus Cherax; species Cherax quadricarinatus. Next base: position 37,248,906 of record NC_069410.1, read on the forward strand.
CTAGCTACCTAGACAGCAACAGTAACCCAGGACCAGCAGGTAGATAATGCTAGCTACCCTAGACAGCGTCAGTAACCAGGACCAGCAGGTAGATAATGCTAGCTACCTAGACAGCTACAGTAACCCAGGACCAGCAGGTAGATAATGCTAGCTACCTAGACAGCAACAGTAACCCAGGACCAGCAGGTAGATAATGCTAGCTACCTAGACAGCGTCAGTAACTCAGGACCAGCAGGTAGATAATGCTAGCTACCTAGACAGCGTCAGTAACCCAGGACCAGCAGGTAGATAATGCTAGCTACCTAGACAGCAACAGTAACCCAGGACCAGCAGGTATATAATACTAGCTACCTAGACAGTGTCAGTAACCCAGGACCAGCAGGTATATAATACTAGCTACCTAGACAGCGTCAGTAACCCAGGACCAGCAGGTAGATATGCTAGCTACCTAGACAGCTACAGTAACCCAGGACCAGCAGGTAATAATCTAGCTACCTAGACAGGTCAGTAACCCAGGACCAGCAGGTAGATAATGCTAGCTACCTAGACAGCAACAGTAACCCAGGACCAGCAGGTAATAATCTAGCTACCTAGACATGTCAAGTAACCCAGGACCAGCAGGTAGATAATGCTAGCTACCTAACAGTGCATACCCAGGACAGCAGGTAGATAATGCTAGCTACCTAGACAGCCAGTACCCAGGACAGCAGTATATAATTACTAGCTACCTAGACAGTGTCAGTAACCCAGGACCAGCAGGATAATAATGCTAGCTACCTAGACAGCAACAGTAACCCAGGACCAGCAGGTATATAATACTAGCTACCTAGACAGCGTCAGTAACCCAGGACCAGCAGGTAGATAATGCTAGCTACCTAGACAGCGTCAGTAACCCAGGACCAGCAGGTAGATAATGCTAGCTACCTAGACAGTGTCAGTAACCCAGGACCAGCAGGTAGATAATGCTAGCTACCTAGACAGTGTCAGTAACCCAGGACCAGCAGGTAGATAATCTAGCTACCTAGACAGTGTCAGTAACCCAGGACCAGCAGGTAGATAATGCTAGCTACCTAGACAGTGTCAGTAACCCAGGACCAGCAGGTAGATAATGCTAGCTACCTAGACAGCGTCAGTAACCCAGGACCAGCAGGTAGATAATGCTAGCTACCTAGACAGCAACAGTAACCCAGGACCAGCAGGTAGATAATGCTAGCTACCTAGACAGCACAGTAACCCAGGACCAGCAGGTAGATAATGCTAGCTACCTAGACAGCAACAGTAACCCAGGACCAGCAGGTAGATAATGCTAGCTACCTAGACAGCGTCAGTAACCCAGGACCAGCAGGTAGATAATGCTAGCTACCTAGACAGCAACAGTAACCCAGGACCAGCAGGTAGATAATGCAGCTACCTAGACAGCAACAGTAACCCAGGACCAGCAGGTAGATAATGCTAGCTACCTAGACAGCAACAGTAACCCAGGACCAGCAGGTAGATAATGCTAGCTACCTAGACAGCAACAGTAACCCAGGACCAGCAGGTAGATAATGCTAGCTACCTAGACAGCAACAGTAACCCAGGACCAGCAGGTAGATAATGCTAGCTACCTAGACAGCAACAGTAACCCAGGACCAGCAGATAGATAATGCTAGCTACCTAGACAGCAACAGTAACCCAGGACCAGCAGGTATAAGCTAGCTATAGACACACAGTACGGACCAAGTAGATAATGCTAGCTACCTAGACAGCAACAGTAACCCAGGACCAGCAGGTAGATAATGCTAGCTACCTAGACAGCAACAGTAACCCAGGACCAGCAGGTAGATAATGCTAGCTACCTAGACAGACGTCAGTAACCCAGGACCAGCAGGTAGATAATGCTAGCTACCTAGACAGTGTCAGTAACCCAGGACCAGCAGGTAGATAATGCTAGCTACCTAGACAGCAACAGTAACCCAGGACCAGCAGGTATATAATACTAGCTACCTAGACAGCAACAGTAACCAGGACCACAGTATTAATGCTAGCTATCTAGACAGTGTCAGTAACCCAGGACCAGCAGGTATATAATACTAGCTACCTAGACAGTGTCAGTAACCCAGGACCAGCAGGTATATAATACTAGCTACCTAGACAGTGTCAGTAACCCAGGACCAGCAGGTAGATAATGCTAGCTACCTAGACAGTGTCAGTAACCCAGGACCAGCAGGTAGATAATGCTAGCTACCTAGACAGTGTCAGTAACCCAGGACCAGCAGTAGATAATGCTAGCTACTAGACAGCTGTCAGTAACCCAGGACCAGCAGGTAGATAATGCTAGCTATCTAGACAGCGTCAGTAACCCAGGACCAGCAGGTAGATAATACTAGCTACCTAGACAGCAACAGTAACCCAGGACCAGCAGGTAGATAATGCTAGCTACCTAGACAGTGGCAGTAACCCAGGACCAGCAGGTAGATAATGCTAGCTACCTAGACAGTGGCAGTAACCCAGGACCAGCAGGTAATAATGCTAGCTACCTAGACAGTGCAGTAACCCAGGACCAGCAGGTAGATAATGCTAGCTACCTAGACAGCAACAGTAACCCAGGACAGCAGGTAGATAATGCTAGCTACCTAGACAGCAGTAACCCAGGACCAGCAGGTAGATAATGCTAGCTACCTAGACAGCAACAGTAACCCAGGACCAGCAGGTAGATAATGCTAGCTACCTAGACAGCAACAGTAACCCAGGACCAGCAGATAGATAATGCTAGCTACCTAGACAGCAACAGTAACCCAGGACCAGCAGGTAGATAATGCTAGCTACCTAGACAGCAACAGTAACCCAGGACCAGCAGGTATATAATACTAGCTACCTAGACAACGTCAGTTACCCAGGACCAGCAGGTAGATAATGCTAGCTACCTAGACAGCAGTAACCCAGGACCAGCAGTATATAATACTAGCTACTAGACAGTGTCAGTAACCCAGGACCAGCAGGTAGATAATGCTAGCTACCTAGACAGCGTCAGTAACCCAGGACCAGCAGGTAGATAATGCTAGCTACCTAGACAGTGTCAGTAACCCAGGACCAGCAGGTAGATAATGCTAGCTATCTAGACAGCGTCAGTAACCCAGGACCAGCAGGTAGATAATGCTAGCTATCTAGACAGCGTCAGTAACCCAGGACCAGCAGGTAGATAATACTAGCTACCTAGACAGCAACAGTAACCCAGGACCAGCAGGTAGATAATGCTAGCTACCTAGACAGTGGCAGTAACCCAGGACCAGCAGGTAGATAATGCTAGCTACCTAGACAGCAACAGTAACCCAGGACCAGCAGGTAGATAATGCTAGCTACCTAGCACCTAAGCAGCAAGAACAGTATAACACAAAAACCAGGACCAGCAGGTAGATAATGCTAGCTACCTAGACAGTGGCAGTAACCCAGGACCAGCAGGTAGATAATGCTAGCTACCTAGACAGCAACAGTAACCCAGGACCAGCAGGTAGATAATGCTAGCTACCTAGACAGCAACAGTAACCCAGGACCAGCAGGTAGATAATGCTAGCTACCTAGACAGCAACAGTAACCCAGGACCAGCAGATAGATAATGCTAGCTACCTAGACAGCGTCTTTCACAGATACTTCTTAATTAAAGGGCAATGAAAGGAAAGATATCTTTATAGGTACTTCCTGACGGAAGATATAAAATATAACACAAGCCCCATGGGGACGGTTTTGTAGAAGATATCTTCACAGATACTCGTGGAGATTGAGAAATTTATGGGCTCCAGACATACTTCTTAGGAATACAGATAAAATTGACAAAATATATTTACAAATACTTCTTATGGGAAGAGATAAGAGGAAATATATCTTTAAAGATACTCCTTGGAATAAGAGACGATGAGAAAGATATCGTTACAGATGGTTCTGGAGGGACCAGAGATGAGAGTTGTCAGGTGAGACAGATGTAATATTTTCCACATAACAGAAACAGATGAACATATGACGTGTGTGAGAGAATAGCACTGAGAAAGTGTCGTGCCACTGTATAAGAAGACGTATATGTGAAGACGTACATGTCAAGACGTACATGTCAAGACGTACATGTCAAGACGTACATGTCAAGACGTACATGTCAAGACGTACATGTCAAGACGTACATGTCAAGACGTACATGACAAGATGTGCATGTCAAGACGTATATGTGAAGACGTACTTGTGAAGACGTACATGTCAAGACGTTGGTTTAGAAAGACACGTAAGCAAACACTATAACATATTTATTAGAAAACGTTTCGGTCCTGGACCGAAACGTTTTCTAATAAATATGTTATAGTGTTTGCTTACGTGTCTTTCTAAACCAACTTGTCGGTATTTATTACCAAGGTTTATACCATGTCAAGACGTACATGTCAAGACGTACATGTCAAGACGTACATGTCAGCGTACAGTCAAGACGTACATGTCAAGACGTACAATGTCAAGACGTACATGACTGTGTAAAAGACATACATGGGTGGTGAAGAGAAATCTACACATAAGTTTTGAGAGAGAGAGGAGGAAGAGATCAGGAAAGTAAAAATGATAGTAGTCAACGGAGGAGGCACTTATTGATCAAGAAGGAAGAACAGCTCAGTCCTAGGACAAAAGACACTCACCAGCATCACAGCACTGAAGGAGCAGCTGCGAAAGTGTACCTTTGTAAACCTTAAGTTCCTGGAAAGTCAACGATGCACTCAGTAAAAGTCAAACAACCTTTCAATCATAACCAAAAAAAAAAAAGGTTAAACATCCGTTTTTCTTTTTTTTTTTTTTACATAAGGACAAAAAAAAATAAGTATTCTTTGAATCAGTGCAAAAAGGGCCAAATATGTTAATATGTTGTTTGCGTGTTTTTAACTGCAAGTAAAATAAAAAAAACTCGCTCAGAGTAAAAAAAAAAGTGTTCATCTAACTCAAAATAAACACTAAATAATAAGTCTTACTGCCTCTCCATTCCATTTTTTCTCTCTCCCTCTCGCTACTCAATTACAAACTCGTACTTTCATCACACAATAAACACCAGCGTAATTTAAATTGCAATATAACCCGACTGTGAAAAATTCATTTAGCGTTACACCTGCTATATAGTCAACACTCCATTATACACGACCGTGTAATTAACAGACTGTTAGTGGAATGCTCAAATCCGTACACTAAATAATTCTTTTAAAGTCTCGTGGCTCATAGGATGTGTTCATGTACCTGCACGATTTTATTGTCAGTTGTTGGGGAAAAATTTTCATTGATATTGTTGGCAACTTGGTTTGTCAGGGTCAAACAGGAACTGGGCGACGGGAACCGTTTCGGTCCGTCAAAGTCAGTTTTGATGCGACACTGGTCCAAGATGGACCGAAACGTCTTTATATTGTTTCTGTACTAGATGCGGGTTTTTGGTGACTTATCCCAGTCAATTACGTTTCATTCTAGAAAGGGAAGAGCAGCTTCGGTTCCTTGAATGAACAGTCCTTCCCACACGTCAAGGCATCCTCCTTGAAGAAAGACCAAAATAAGATTGCCTTAAATAAGGCACAAGTCTGTTTTTCAGTGCTATCACCAGTAAGACCTAACTCAGTTCAGGTTAAACAAAATCTCATTTTCAGTTGTATATAACGTTGTCTTCCAGGCCCTGAAATCCCTAATAACAAAAAATAAAACATTGAGATAATGTACGTCTTATAATATTTTCACGTGACAGAAACAGGGAGTGAAACATACGTTCAGATTAGTGTTTTTTCTTCCTTAGTCTTTTTTGTTTGCCTTGTTCTTCTCATCGGTATTACCCTTAATAATGGAATAAAAAAAATTTTTTTTGGGGGGGGTATCGAAATCTGTCTATACTACTTTATACAAAAGGCTGAATATATGTGATTACTTCAGACAAATATGTTCACACTCTTAAGGATATATTACATCTTATACTACGCATGGCGTACTTCATAACATATCATGTCCGAGCACCAAGGAGAGAGCTGACTGTCATTTAACGTGAGGAAAATGTACACAGGTAAGTGAGGAAAATGTACATGGGTAAGTGAGAAAAATGTACATGGGTAAGTGAGGAAAATGTACATGGGTAAGTGAGGAAAATGTACATGGGTGAGAAAAATGTACATGGGTAAGTGAGGAAAATGTACACAGGTAAATGAGAAAAATGTACATGGGTAAGTGAGGAAAATGTAAATGGGAAGTGAGGAAAAATGTACACAGGTAATGAGAAAATGTAAAATGGGTAAGTGAGGAAAATGTAAATGGTAAGTGAGAAAAATGTACATGGGTAAGTGAGGAAAATGTAAATGGGTAAGTGAGGAAAATGTACATAGGTAAGTGAGGAAAATGTAAATGGGTAAGTGAGGAAAATGTACATGGGTAAGTGAGGAAAATGTACATGGGTAAGTGAGAAAAATGTACATAGGTAAGTGAGGAAAATGTGCATGGGTAAGTGAGGAAAATGTACATGGGTAAGTGAGGAAAATGTACATGGGTAAGTGAGGAAAATGTACATGGGTAAGTGAGGAAAATGTACATGGGTAAGTGAGGAAAATATACATGGGTGAGGAAAATGTACATGGGTGAGGAAAATGTACATGGGTGAGGAAAATGTACATGGGTAAGTGAGAAAAATGTACATGGGTAAGTGAGGAAAATGTACATGGGTAAGTGAGGAAAATGTACATGGGTAAGTGAGAAAAATGTACATGGGTAAGTGAGGAAAATGTACATGGGTAAGTGAGGAAAATGTACATAGGTGAGGAAAATGTACATGGGTAAGTGAGGAAAATGTACATGGGTAAGAGAGGAAAATGTACATGGGTAAGTGAGGAAAATGTACACGGGTGAGGAAAATGTACATGGGTAAGCGAGGAAAATGTACATGGGTAAGTGAGAAAAATGTACATGGGTAAGTGAGGAAAGTGTACATGGTGTGAGGAAAATGTAAAATGGGTAAGTGAGGAAAATGTACATGGGTAAGTGAGGAAAATGTACATAGGTAAGTGAGGAAAATGTACATGGGTAAGTGAGGAAAATGTACATAGGTAAGCGAGGAAAATTTACATGGGTAAGTGAGGAAAATGTACATGGGTAAGTGAGGAAAATGTACATGGGTGAGGAAAATGTACACAGGTAAATGAGGAAAATGTACACAGGTAAGTGAGGAAAATGTACACAGATAAGTGATGAAAATGTACACAGGTGAGGAAAATGTACACAGGTAAGTGAGGAAAATTACACAGGTGAGGAAAAATGTACAAGGTAAGTGAGGAAAATGTACAAGGTGAGGAAAATGTACACAGGTAAGTGAGGAAAATGTACACAGGTAAGTGAGGAAAATGTACACAGGTAAGTGAGGAAAATGTACACAGGTGAGGAAAATGTACACAGGTAAGTGAGGAAAATGTACACAGGTGAGGAAAATGTACACAGGTAAGTGAAGAAAATGTACACAGGTGAGGAAAATGTACACAGGTAAGTGAGGAAAATGTACACAGGTAAGTGAGGAAAATGTACACAGGTGAGGAAAATGTACACAGGTAAGTGAGGAAAATGTACACAGGTAAGTGAGGAAAATGTACACGGGTAAGTGAGGAAAATGTACACAGATAAGTGAGGAAAATGTACACAGGTAAGTGAAGAAAATGTACACAGGTGAGGAAAATGTACACAGGTAAGTGAGGAAAATGTACACAGGTAAGTGAGGAAAATGTACACAGGTGAGGAAAATGTACACAGGTAAGTGAAGAAAATGTACACAGGTGAGGAAAATGTACACAGGTAAGTGAGGAAAATGTATACAGGTAAGTGAGGAAAATGTACACGGGTAAGTGAGGAAAATGTACACGGGTACTTGCGCATGGAGCTCTTGTGACAGGCTACAGCTCTTGCCCACATCAACTTAACTTTAATAATAAGAATACACCTCACCCGAGACTCGTGATGACTCTTACTGACTACTGTGCCCAACACTGTCCATAATATGTTTCAATCACCAGCAGTAGCCAGCAGGAGGTAATATTAAGAGTAGTAATTAACCGTTCATCTCTTAACACGATCACCAGTCTGCTTAGTAACTTGTGGTCGACATACCCTCTGACGAGTAGCATTTTTTATTGTGTGTGTGCCTAACATTTGTCATTGCTTTTCATTTATGTGTTAGTGCAGAAAGCATTTACGTATCACACTGTAAAGTTGCATTATTTAGTGTAATTCCTCGGTCTTCTAGTAATGTTATTATCTTTAATCAATAGTGTTTTTTTTGTTTTCGAACTTTCTTTTTTGTCTAGGGGATAGTCATTATTTCGTAATGGGATAGACGGGTATGTGTGTGTTTTAACCGAGAAGTGTGTGAGCTCCACGCAGCTCTGTGGAGCTGACACCTTGACAGGAAGGATAGTATATAGAACACTGCTGTCCTTCAAAGATGGGTTTTAGGTTGGTAGAAGTTAATGGGAAAGTATCACAGCCGTGACCTCATGTATGAAAATACAAAAGAATGTGCAGATTACGACGTTCCGTCCGCCATATTCTACCATTGTATTATCAGAGTGATTATACGATGAAGTGGCGCAGTGAGACTGGCAGCTTCTGGTGTGTGTCATGACGGTGAACTATGGGCTAAGCCTCAAGTCTGGAGTGTCACGGAGCCAAATGTTTAGTTTTTCCCCTCTGGTTATGGACCTGGCCGCGGGGGCGTTGACCCCCCCGGAACACCTCAGGTAGACAGACCTGCTCACGCCTTGTGTAGTGTTCCAGGAGGGTGTTTATAGGTTCATGTTTGTAGCCATGAATATCTTCACATCACCTGTTATCAATCGCTGTATTATCCTGTGTGAAAATTTTCGATAGTGATATTTTGGCCCAATTTTGATACTCTCTGTTTTTTACATTAACCTTTTTGAGTGGGGTGTTTCCTTTTTTTCCAGCATTTTTAAGAAATTTCAGTTTGCCTACTAAAATTGAAATGAAGAAAATAAAAAGTGCCTTAGCGTGTAAATTTTAATACACCTTTTATTTAAAATAAACATACGGAAATATGATAGTGGTCACTGATGAGTGACGTGTGGCTCCCTAGTTACCAAGCGCACTCGCTCAGTAGTAACGAGCTCTGTTTTGTAACCTTTCAGTGTTTTATTTACGTTACTGGAGACGAATAACGAAAATGCAGAGAGGAACTTTACTGAGATATTTCGCCTGTGGATAGACTTCTTCAATCAATGAAGAGGCAGCATGAAGCAGCCTCTCCACAGACAACAACACATCTCTATAAATTCCCTCTCTGCAGTCATGTCTTTTTCACCATTTACGTTACTCTTGTTACCTACATTGCCAGTTTAACTATCACACTAGCACGCAGCAAAGGTAACCTACGATAACAAGTAACGCGGCAAGTGTCTAGACACCCAAACGATATCTTACTGAGTAAAAAAAATATGTCACTGCCTATGACAAACACAAGCGCCTATGATACATACAAGCACCTACGACCAACCAAATTATCATCCATCTAGCGTGGCATAAGTTAGGTTAAAGCAACGTATTTTCATGCCAAACACTCGCAGCATAATTCTCTCATGTCACTCAGCACAGTATATTCATCGATGGGTGTATATACACTGTTTCTTTTCCCATTACTCTTGTGGGGATTAAAATATTCTTGGAACAAGTGTCGAGGTGAGTGTCATCCTTACCGACACTCGTGCAGTAAGAGTTTGAGCCTGACAGACGAGCATCTCTTTGCTCTACGCTATCCTTATCAATAATAATATTATTTTAGTTATGGGCAAGTGCTAAATCCGTTGGGGGAACGTACACAGCGCGAGCATGGATACCTGGGTGCGCCCCGTGGAAGATAGCGTCGACACCTCCAACATACACATAGTGTGTGCCGCCCATGGTAGAGACGGAATCACAAACACTGTATAACGAACTTTTGTTGGGGCAACGTTTCGCTCTGTGTAGAGCTTTATCAAGATATGATGAAGCCGTACACAAAACAATACTTAACTCCATTAAGCTCTGCACATAGAAAAACATCACTTGACAAAACTTTCAACATAACGAAACACGACTTGATAAAGTTCTTCCCAAATCGAAGCAATACCCGATAAAGCTTTACACAGAGGTATACATGACGTGATAAAGTCTATCATAGAACAAAACATGACTTGCTGAGGTTCTACCCAGATCGAAACAAGATGTTGATAAAGCTCTATACGGAGTGAAACAAGACTGACAAGAGCTCTTCGCGGAAAGAATCGTAGTCCCAACAAAAGCTAGTCAGGCAAAGTTACCAGGTCTATCCGCGTCATAAACCAAGTGCGCCCTGTTAAGTGCACTTACCGTTGATTTTTGACCCCCAGAGGTGCGTCGAGAGTTCGAAATGTGTGAACAAGAGCAACAGATGGTGGACACTTAGGCCTTTCTGACGGCTTAAATCAAGTCGTGAGTGAAAAAAAAGGACTGGCCTGTAATGGCGACAAGTTTTGGTTAAAGACTCACTCGAGTTAAGTCCCAAGACCCGGAACGTTTCTATTTTATAAAAATGGCCGTAAGTGTCGGCCTGATGTGTCGTTAACCAAATATGTGACTGGTAAATATGTGACTGGTAAATATGTGACTAGTAAATATGTGACCGGTAAATATGTGACCGGTAAATATGTGACTGGCAAATATGTGACTGGTAAATATGTGATTGGCAATTATGTGACTGGCAAATATTTGACCGGCACATATGTGGCCGGCAAATATGTGACTAGTAAATATGTGACTGGCAATTATGTGACTGGTAAATATGTGACTAGCAAATATGTGACTGACAAATATGTGACTGGTAAATGTGTGACTGGCAATTATGTGACTGGTAAATATGTAACTAGCAAATATGTGACTGACAAATATGTGACTGGCAAATATGTGACTGGCAAATATCTGACCGGCACATATGTGACCGGAAAATATGTGACCGGCACGTATGTGACGGAACTTTGTTAGGGTTTCGTCCAGCTCTGCACCTATGAGAGAGACAGGTATTAAGAGCATACAGTAACTCACGAGTTGGTGCATAAGACACATGCACAACACCTGGATCAAGACTGCTTCCTCTACCGTCTCCTGTGTTGTATTCGACTAAGAAACCTTTCGTGCAGGCGAAACGTTTATACACTAAGAGACATCCAAGTGTTGTATATGTGCCTTATTCGTTAACACCCGGGAAGATCTTTATTATGAAGACGTTTCGCTAACCAGTGATGTTTTTTTCAGTCCCATAGAGAGACTATACACCGGAGAGGGCTGAAGCGGGAGGTAATTTCGAGGAAGGAAAACATTGTATGCATAATACCTATATACATAATATGTGGAAACGTAATGCATGATAAATTAGACACATGTGCAACACTTGGGTATCTCTACTGTGGAAACGTTTCGCCACACAGTGGCTTCGTCAGTCCAATACGAAGTTGGAATGGTTGAAGATCGGCAGGAGTGTGAGGTAATCAGTCCCTCAGTAACGATACCCAAGTGCTTCACATGTGTCTAATTGATCAACATGCCGGTTCTCTGAACCATGTATATACAAACATGATCCACATGAATACATACAGGTGAGGAGGACGAGTACAGTGGTGAGGCAGAAATACAGCATTGCCCTCTGCAGGTGACCACACGTGTCCTCAGAGAGGTGCTCCTTACTCCGTCGGGCATCAGTAACAACACTATCTCGGAACACTAACGTATCGCTCGCACTATTGTTTGATAACGACTGTGGTGAGAAAGGCCAATTGAAATATATACCGACGCGATAGTTAATTTTAATGAGGCACTAGCTAGATTTTTTCAAAGTTTTCCAGGGAGCACGCACACACACACACACACGCGCACACACGATGGGGGGAGAAAGCGTGCGAGAGACGCTGGAAGGAGCTGGTAGCGTGCGCCCTCACAGACAGCTGGTGGCACACTGAAGCTGCAGCAGCAGCAGCAGCAGCAGCAGCAGCAGCGGCGGCGGCGGCAGTGGCACCTGCAGCAACAACAGCAGCAGCAACAACAGCAGCAACAACAGCCACGTTGCCAGACTTCTTTTTTTCACCAGAATTATCGTAGTGCTCTTCGTTTCCATCTTGATCATCGTAAAAAAAATTATCATATGATTAGATGATATTTAAACTGCTCTAAATGATTATTTCTGATAATCATTTGCATTAGAGCAGTTTTAAATAATTAAAGGAAGGAAGTAACTTCGATACAAGCCACATTATTTGCATATCAGCATAAAGCAAACATAGCTTTAATTCCAGGTCTATATCACACAGCCTATGTATACGGTGCATTCACTTTAGAAAAGCCTACCTTTCACTTACAAGTATAACACTAAGGCCAGCTTTTCCTCTTTTGGTATTACTGGGACGTCATCCTCACTCACTCATGACGATAACTTGAGACGCCAGAGAGCTGTCAAATTGCCACATCGATCGTTGAAAACCTTCCTGACCTCCGTCAAGAACCACTGATTCTAAGTGTCGATCAATGCAATTCCGACGCACTAACGCGGTAACGTACTTTGATTAATATTTGATCATCTCTATCATGTCAAAACAGAGAACAAAAAATCACAATACCGTGACTGGAACAGTACACAAATAACTCGTACATAGGAGAGGAAAGCTTACGACGACATTTTGCTCCAGCTTGGACCATTAACACTATCACCATCACCACTATCATTTCTTTTTCTTCCTCTCTTTGTCCCGCCCCTGTCCCCCTCGCCTATATATACTGCCTCCCTCACTCTTTTGTGTTAATATGACTTTGTAAATAGTCCAAAGTTGGACCGAAATGTCGTCGTAAGCTTATCTCTATGTGCGGGTTATTTGTGCTGTGTCAAAGCAGGTCACCATAGAGGTGTTCTTCTGGTACGTTATGGTTATGTTATATATGAAGTCACTGTATCAAATTTTACTTAATGTATCTGAAGTTTAATTTTTTTTTTTTTAATATAAACTTTGTGTTTTAGGGATTTAAATACAAAATCATGAAAATATTGAAGCATTTAACGTAATTTGGTAATATCATGATGGAATATGCCAACAAGTCTGACACTTGTTCTACCTGGAGGGTTTTCCAGAGGGTCAACGCCCCCGCGGATCGGTCCATAACCCGCAATAGAAGACTGAAGATAATGACGACGTTTCGGTCCAACTTGGACCATAATTAGTCACACAGGACAATTCTACTTCTTAGAATTGTGTAATGATTTTGTTTGGAACACGTCTGCAACATGTGTTACACATGTATATGTGGCTACTTTCTGTGAAACTATAAACAGACGTTCACATTTTATCAAACTAATATTAATTCTGTTTTCGTGCAATGCGATTTTGCTTATGATGTCGGAAATTGTATCTTAAGAAAACGTAATATTTTTGAGGATCTGAAACCCGAAAATTATCGTACACACCGTACGATAATAGCTAAAGGTATCGTATATTGTACCAAAGGTAAAATTATCGTACGTTTATGATAATTATCGTGCGAATGGTAACCCTGGCAACAGCAGCTGCTCCTGTTTCTGTTGCTGCTGCTCCTGCTGTTGTTGCTGTTTCTGCTGCTGATGATGATGTGTCTGCTAATGCTGCCGTTGTTGATGTTTCTGCTGATGTTGCTTGCTGCTGCTGATGTTTCTGCTCTTTTTCATGCTGCTGCTGCTGTTTCTGTTCGTGTTAATGTTGCCCCTGTTTCTGCTGATGTTAACGCTGCTGCTGATGCTGATGCTGACGCTGCTGCTTTTTCTGCTGATGTTGCTGCTGCTGAACCACACTCAGGTACAGCAATAACAACAACAACAACAGTCTGCAGCAGATCCTAATGTAGATCTACACACTGATAAAAATGTAGGAATGCTCACACCGTCTGATTATTATCACATATTAACATAATTAGGAGCCATTGTGAGAGAGGTTGAGCGCCTCGTGAGGTGCCCAAGAGGACACACAAGTATAGATAATTGTTTCGAAAGTACAAACTTCGAATCTGTTGATGAACGCGGGTAATTGTGGATCTGATAAAGTACCAGAGTACATCATGCGAGACAAGGAAGTAGCGAGTATTAAGATTCAAGAAATCATAATAACACGATTGTAAAGAAATAAGGGAACGGGTTAGTTAGTCCTAGATGCAAGAATTGTTTAAATGTCGGGAAATTTCATGACAGTTAGTAGTTTTGGTACTCTTGCCATGGAAGCATCACCGCTCTCATGCTAACTAACAAAGTTTTACTGAAGTGTTGAGTCAGATGAACTCACTGGTTGGAAATTTTGCTGAAGAAGACCTTGACATCATCTACATTGAAGTTATCAACGAGACATCCTTATCATTTTTCGTAATAATAGTATACAATACCGACAAGATGAGGTGTTAGACACAGGTGCAACACCTGGACATTCTTATCTGAATACTGGTGGGCAAAACGTCTTCAGTAAAGATACCCAGGTGGTGTACATGTGTCTAATTCTTCATCCTCACGATTTAAGAGAGTTTCTAATGCCGCAGGAGATGACAACACTCAATATTTAACTGACACAGTAATCACCAAATAGTTTACTGCTGCTGCAGTTTGAGGAGACTTCAACAGCACTCAGGAACCGTCGTTAAATTATTGCCTATGAACTAGACCTTCCCTGAGCTAAAACTTGTGATATGTACCGTTGAAGTTTAGCGCTGAACTGCTTGCTGATGCTGCCATTCCCAAAACTTGCACCATGTTACTGCTGAACACTACACTTGTTACTGTGTCACCACAGTATCCTTCCCATGCTACTGTGTCCTGGTGCTGATTTAAGAATTTTTTTTAAATATGTATCTTTAAAAACATTCATATTTAGGACCTGAACGCTGAACAGCTGTAGTTAAAGTAAACAAAGTTTACTTTAACTACAGCTGTTCATGACATGTACTCAAATACTACGATATCTGATGATTAGCAGAGTCCATGAACTGGAGCTTGACCCCAACAAGCGTTTCAGAGTGCAGACACACATACACACACACATGTTGGCGCTGAAAATACAAATATTAAGAGAGAATTAATTCAACTCAAGAAATAATGGTAACCTCTGTTCGACTCTCGTCCCCTCTCTCTCTATGCAATTAATCTCTTAAAGCAAGAATCTGTGAGCGAGAGAAATTAATAACTGGATATAAGGGAGGAGGAGGAGGTGAAAAAAGGATGTAGGTGAGGAGGGTGAAAAGAGAGGAGGAGGAGGAGGAGGGGAGAGTGAAGGTCACCAGGTGGGTGAGTGGCTGGGTGATGCTTAATACAGTTAATCTTAGTGTGAGCACAGGACTCAACTACGCCACAAGTTTGTCCAGTCTGTTTCTCCCACACACTCTCCTTCTCGTCTCCTTCAGGTCAGTGTTCATCTCAGAGTGACTCTTGTAGTCTCTTAGTTATCCAGACCATGCTGGTGCCTCACTTACAATGATTATCATCGTAAGTAACAAGAAACAAAGTAAAAATGTTGCAAGCTGCCGCACCCCATTAAACAAAGCCGTATCAAAATAGAAATTTTTTTTTACTATGTTCTTAAAGGAGTGTCATATATAATATATATTATATATATATAATATATATATATCATATATATAATAATATATATTTATATATATATATTCAAAATATATTAACTTAATAATATATATATATTATATATATATATATTATATATATTATATATTATTAATATAATTAATATATTATATTTATATATAATATAATTATATATATATATATAATTATATATATATATTCGTGCGAATAGCAGAAACTTTGCGATCTTGGCTTAATAAAGATAACGTTTCATCTTGCCATATAGACAAAGCGAAAATTTGTGTATGCAATAATTTCGCCAAAATCATTCTGAACCAAACGAAAAAAAATATTTTCACTGTGTTTGTTTGGTATTAAATACTGTAAACAAAATCTAAAATATATTAGTTGGGTTAAGCTAAAATAAATTGCGCTTGTTATAATAAGGTTAGTAAGTTATCTAGTTCCTTTTGGTGCAAAATTATAAATTTTTACATCAACATTAATGAAAAAAATATCTTTAAAGTATAGAGAAAATTTAGAAAGGGACTTTAATTTTAAATGAGTTCTTGCTAATGACCAGTTTTACATATGGGCCCACGACATGTATATATATATATATATATTTTATATATATATATATATATATATAATAATTTTATATATATATTATAATATATTACAAGAAATTCGCGAGAGCATGCGAAATATACCCCAAACACTGATCTCTGGCTGAAGGAGATTTCCGAACCTACGAACCTTAGGACAAGGTACGCAGTGCTTTACCAATCTACCCACACTGGACCAATACCTTGGCGTGTAGCATGAGCTACACGTTTGATCCAAGGCAACCAGCTTTTTCAGGGAGAAGGCTTACAGCTTTTCATCTCATCCCCTGCATGCATCAGCCTTAACTAGAAGTTTGAACAATGCAAGGAATTCGCGAGAGCATGCGAAATAATAACACAAACACTGATTCTGGCTGAAGGAGACTCGAACCTACGAACCTAGGACAAGGTACGCAGTGCTTTTACCAATCTACCCACAACGGGACCAATCCTTGGGGCGTGTAGCATGAGCTACACGTTGACCAAGGAGCCAGCTTTCAGGGAAAAGGGCTTACAGCTTTTTTTCTCCCCATCCCCCTGCATGCATTCAGCCTTACAGAGATTTGAACAATGCAAGGAATTCGCGAGAGCATTGCGAAATATACACAAACACTGATCTCGGCTGAAGGAGACTCGAACCTACGAACCTTAGGACAAGGTACGCAGTGCTTATCCAATCTACCCACACGGGACCAATACCTTGGCGTGTAAGCATGAGCTACACTTTTGATCCAAGGCAGCCAGCTTTCAGGGAGAAGGCTTAAGCTTTTCATCTCATCCCCTGCATGCAACCCAGTTTACTAGAGATTTGAACAAGCAAGGAATTCGCGAGAGCTGCGAAATATACAAAAACACTGATCTCTGGCTGAAGGAGACTCAAACCTACGAACTTAGGGTAGTTTGGGTTTAAAGCACTGCGTACCTTGTCCTAAGGTTCGTAGTTCGAGTCTCCTTCAGCCAGAGATCAGTGTTTACATATATATATATATATATATATATATATATATATATATATATATATATATATATATATATATATATATATAAAATTTCAAAACAAGCAATGTGAAAAAAAATAGCGAAATTCCAAGCGCTTTCGTGACTTCACACGTTATCAAGGAACACCCGTTTACTGTGATTATTGAAACATTTATAATATATTAACAATACACTACTTATAAGAGTCTGTTAGTCAACTCATTTTCTTTTATAATATACAAGGAATTATATATGATAAAGTAAGTCAGGTGAAAACATAACATTACCTGGAGGTTATTCCTGGAGGTTATTCCGGGGATCAACGCCCCCGCGGCCCGGTCCATGACCAGGCCTCCCGATGGATCAGGGCCTGATCAACTAGGCTGTTACTGCTGGCCGCACGCAGTCCAACGTACGAGCCACAGCCCGGCTGATTAAGTGTTGTTGCTGCTTTACGTAGAGAAATGACCATAAAAACTAAATTTTTTCTTTACATTTAATACGAAAAAATGTGCTAAAGGAAAGAAAAAGTAGCAATGATAGGTTTATAATGTTCACTAAATGAACTAGAGCCAATTATGAGGAGGAAGTCACAGTCAATTCAACACCTCCGAACACAGGATTTGAGTTGCTAGTTATCGCTAGACAGTAAGCAACTTATCTATGCACGTCTCGCTAGGATCTGGAATCGAAATCGGATCTTTCCCTTTGTGAACTGTATGGTTCTTCCAGAGAGCTACGTTACCCCTGAGCTCTTATTAATGTGAATCCTTGCCCTAGTGAGCCAACCTTGCTAATAGTTGTCTGAAGTAACATCTGTCTTCAACAAAATCTGTCTGGAATAACACCTTTCTTAAAATGTCTGAAATAACACCTGCATTAAAAAATCTGTCTGAAATGATCACTCTCTGAAATAACACCTGTCTGAAGTAACACCTGTCTGAAGTAACACCTGTCTGAAGTAACAGCTGTCTGAAGTAACATCGGTCTAAAATAACACCTGCATTTAAAAATCTGTCTGAAATGACCACTCTCTGAAATAACACCTGTCTGAAGTAACACCTGTCTGAAGTAAAACCTGTCTGAAGAAACACCTGTCTGAAATAACACCTGTCTATGATATTTCTTTCAAGCAGGTCCATTGCTGACAGAAATATAATGGAATTAAGTTTCGTAAAAAAATATTACATTTTAATATGAATATTAGTTCAGGATTATATAAATTTGATTCATTTATAATTAATAGGATTTGTGAGGAATTTAAGCTATGATTGACATGTCACTCATAAATTGTACCTGACATGTGACATGTCAAAAGCTTCACTACACTCCCACGCTGGGTCAGGTCATATGTGAGGTTTTATCTCAGCCTTATAAACCTGCTGTCCTAATACTTTTACAGTTCGACATATATATATAATATATATATATATAAAATATATAAAATATATATAATATATATATATATATATATATATATATATAACACACAACCCCACACACACACACCACACACCCCAAATCACACGCCCCACACACACACACACACACACACTGGAGGACAGAAGGTCAGGGGAGACATGATAAAAGACATACAAGAACTGCGGGGAATAGACAAGGTGGACAGAGATAGGATGTTTCCAGAGAGGGGACACAGGGACCCAAAGGGGGCACAACTGGGAAACTGAAGACTCAGACAGTCACAGGGACGTTAGGAAATATTTCTTCATCAAAGAGTTGTCAGCAAGTGGAATAGCCTAGCAAGTGAAGTAGTGGAGGCAGGAACCATACATAGTTTTAAAAAAGAGGTATGACAAAAACTCAGGAAGCAGAGAGAGAAGGATCCAGTAGCGATCAGTGAAGAGGCGGGGCCAGGGGCTGAGTCTCGACCCCCGCAACCACAATTAGGTGAGTACCCAAATTTGGTGAGTACACACACACACACACACACACACACACTCACACGCACACACAAACACACACACACACTCACACACACACACTCACACCCACACAAACACACACACACACAACACACACACACACAACACACACACACACACACACACTCACACACCACACACACACACACACCACAACACAACACACACACACACACAAACACACTCACAACACACTCACACGCACTACACACACACACACACACACTCACACGCACACACACACACACACACTCACACACACACTCACAAACACAACACACACGACACACACACACACACACACACACACACTCACACACAAACACTCACACACAACTCACCACGCACACAACACACACACACACCACACACACACCACACACACACACAACACACACACACACACCGCACACACAACACACACACACACACACACACACACACACACTCACACACATACACACACACACCCATACACACACACACATCACACACACACAACACACACCACACACACACACACACACACACACACACACACGTAGTTGTAGTGGTCACAAGCGCCAGGCTACGAAGCATCTTAGTGCTTTTTAGGGCTTGTTTAGCAGCTAGAAGCAACCCAGTGTTAGTGACAACGACAGTGAACAACCCTACAATGAAACCAAAGTATTAGCAAAAATAAATAAAGTAAAAGGCGATAGAAAGCCGAAATTTATACAACAAAATTTCAAAGTGCATTCGTTGAGGCCTAGTTGGCACTGTTGCCACAGTGGTTTACACATAACAAAGTACAAAGCGAGTTATAAAGAGAAAAGATCAAATAGAATTAAGAGAGGGTGGCTAACGACAAACTGTGATGTACACACAGCGTGACAAGCAAGCCAGAAAAAAGGGATATATATATATATTTAAATAATATAATATATATATATATATATATATATATATAAGATATAATATATATATATAATAGATATATAGATATACAACATAACATAAATATAAATAAGCAGAGGTGATGGCAGCAGTAGGCCATGAGGGAGTAAGCCGTCCGCCATAACAGGTTGGGTGTCATCACAAATAAGAAGTGTACTTACCAAAAGTGGAAGTGTAAATTATAAAAGTAGCAGTAAACAATGCTAAGTGTGGAAAATTAGGACTCCAAAAGGCTACGGAAGAAAAAGAATAGCTGAAGAAGTCAGTCCGAAGGGCAAGGTGCACGAGTCATCGTACAGCGAGCATCGTACAGCTACCATCGTAAACATCAAGCCACTGGATGGACGTCCCTCTGAGAGTAACGTACAATCAACCTGTATGTGTTGGCGGGAAATGGTGGGGGGGGGGAGGGGGGGTAAGGAGGGCCCGGCCCTACGATCGACTTGTATCTGCTATCACAAAACCTGCTCAGAGGGATTATCATACACCCAACACCTAGCCGTAGTAGGAAGATAAAATTTGTAGGAGCAAGGAATAGGCAGGAGAATAAGTCGGGCAAAGGCTTACAGCCCTGACAACAGTTTTCGAGAGATAATGTTTTTAGACACAAATACAGTACAATCTGAGAAGCAAGTATTGGGTACACATGTAGTAAAAGGTAGTACATAACTGGGTGAAAGAATGAACTTGGTTAAGACCGCTAGTAATAATAATTATTAGAATTACTCTCAGTGTTAATGGTATCATATTTAGTATTACGGATACACCAGGGGTGAATTGTATTTCTGGGACATTAAACAACTGACTGCTTCACACACACACACTGCACACACATACACTCGGGCCAGGAACTGAGTCCTCGACCCCTGACAACCACAACTAGGGTGAGTACACACACAGCAGATCCTTGGAATTTGAGACCGCGTCCCCCTCACCCCCACACACCTTTCTTCCCTCCCCACAACCTTTCCCCTCCCCGCTCTTGCCTCACTTCCCGTCCTCCCTCCTATCTTCACTTCCCTGCATTTCTCTCTCTCATAGCCTTTTTCCCTCCCCTTCCCCCTACTCTTTCCCTCTCTCTCTCTCTTCTCTCTCTCTCTCTCTCTCTCTCTCCTCTTCTCTCTTCTCTCTCTCTCATCTCTCAGTCATCTCTCATCTCTCTCTCTCTACCTCACCTCTTCTCTCCTCTCTCTCTCTCCTCTCTCTCTACTCCCTCTCTCTCTCCCTCTCTCCTCTCCCTCTCTCTCTCCCTCCTCTCTCCCTCTCTCTCTCCCTCTCTCTCTCTCTCTCCCTCACTCCCATAACCCTATCTCTCAACCCTCCTCTCTCTCATTGGCTTCTCTCTCCAACCTCCATTTCTCTCTCTCATATAAGGCTTTTCCCTCGCCCTCCTTTCTCCTCTCTCTCTCTCTCTCTCTCCCTCTCCCTCTCTTTCTGTCCTCTCCCCCCTCACATTCTCTCTCTCCCCCTTGGTCTATCCCCTCACCCCCATACTCTCTCCCTCTCTCCCTCTTTCTATTCTACCCTTTCTCTCTCCTCTTCTACCCTTTCTCTCTCCTCTCCTCCCTCTTTCCTACCCTTTCTCTCTCCCCCTACGCACCCTCCTCCCTCCTCTGAGCACTTCTGTCTGTGGTAAATAAAAAAAAAAAAAAAAAAAAAAAAAATGGTGGCCCTAGAGGACAGGAAAACCAGAGATCTGGTAACGAACCAGGGAGGAAAGACTGGGAGTAGAGCTCCAAAAACAGGGAGGAAGAGTGGGGAAGGAAGATTAGTAGAGCTTGGTAAGAACATGGAGGAGCGATGCTGAAGAGTGCAGGAAGTGGGAAGTACAGGTCTTAGCAGCCGAAGCTAGGGGAAAATTAAAACCAGGCTTATGAAGAGAAACAGCAAAGCCTGAAACAGATTAGAGAGACAAATGAACAATCAGATGTGACATCAGTAAATTCAAAGTCAGGCGCAGACAAGGGGATGGAACAACAACGGAGACATGCCGTACACGAAGGCCCTATCAGACCCACGTGGGGCCAGGAAAAGACGATGAGCACACTAAGATCAAATGACAGGTCCGAAGACAATGAAGGATGCTATAATGCCGAGATTCTAAAACAGCCAACTGCATTAACAAGACAGTGTCAGAAAGACATTCACTGAGAATAAAGTTTCAGATATGACAGGACTGAGCAAGAAACATGTCAAAGAAGGAAAAAATGCCTCAGAGGAAGCAGATGGAGACTCAGTGGAGGAGGAAAGGGGGGGGGGGGGCGAGGTCAGTTTTTTGGTAAGGGCTCCAAGACGACAAGGGGGACAACTTTGAAGAAATAAAACAGAGGAGAAAAAAAGTATTGTGAGGCATCATGAAAACAAAAGGAGGCGATATGACCCAGGTGACAAATTTTCAGAGAATCGGTGTTTCGATAGGAAAGATACGGCCTGTCAGAGTTAACTTTCAAGGAAGAATCAGTTCGAACCAGGGAATTCTGCAAGAGAACGCAGACTGAGGACAAAGAAGGGGTACCAGAGAGTATACTCGACCGCGACAGAACTACAAGAAGAAATGACTACACCGAAAGAGAGGGTACAGAGACGCAAGGAGGAACGAGAGGCAATGAAGACCGAAAATGAGCAGAACCCAGACACAGGAGGAAAGGGCAAACACATCCCCACAGAATCTCCACCAAAAGACTCCAACCACGACATATTCCCAACGCAACTGAGCAACCTATACTACACAACCACTCCCTGTTCCCTCTGTCACCAACCCCCATATCACCAACCTCACCCAACAGCTGGTCCCTTATGGCATTTTCTGACCCACACCCCCCATCAATCAACACAAACCCCACTACACCACAGCCCCATATAGCCCCCACCAAGCTACCCTCTCGCTGCATCCCCAAACCCCAATTATTCTTGCATGACCAAAGAATGATAGAAAAGAAACTGAAGTTAGGGTACACTAACGCAGAAGGAATAACGAATAAACATGAGATGGACGAAAGGAATCAAGTGAAAAATCCCCAGACATCATAGCATCCCAGAAAACAAAACTCGCTGAGACAATACCAGACACCATCTTCCCAACAAGAATATCAGGATCCTGAGGAAAGATAGAAGGAGTAGAGGGGGAGGAGGGGATCACTGCTCAATAAACACCGATGGGATTTTGAGGAAATGAAGGCATAGACATGATTGGAGAAAGAGACTACATTGTAGGAACATTCAGTCCCGGAGAACATAAAGTATTCATTGGAGTGATGATAAACCACCACAGAACTGCAGGGAGCCAAGAGAGGAGTACGAAAGAAAACAACAGGGTGATGTGAAAAAAACCAAAAAAAAAACGCTGAGGTGGCAAAAGACTCACTCGAGCAGAGCAAAGTTACTGGTAATGGCATTTCAACCACAGGAGATCGCCTGGAAAAACCTGGAGCCCCATGGGGGTCCCGAAACATGGAGAGCCAAGAGATGGTTGTGGTACTTGAAAACCTCATGCATCAACATGTCAGGGACACAACCAGAGAGAGAGGGGAGGATGAGCCAGCAAGACAGGATCTTGTGTTCACCCTGAGCAGTTTCAGACATTGAGGCATCACTTACGAGAGGCCCCTTGGAGCTAACGATCACGTGGTTCCTGAGTTTTGAACTATATAGTAAGTTACATGTGGAGAAGTAACAGGAACTGAAGGGGACCCGCCCAACTAAAAACAGGGGGGACAAACTCAGGTATGAGAAACTCCCTCAGGAGGTTTACAGTGGGACAGAGAAATGTAGGAAAATCAGTAAAAGAGATGATGGAATATGTGGCAACAAAGTGGCAAGGAGCAGAGAAAAGTTTTGTTCCAAGAGACAACAGAAATAAAAGTGAAGACCAAAACGAGCCTTGGTTTACCCGAAGGAGTAGGAGGACAAAAACCTAAGTCAACAGAGATGGAAAAGGTACAGGAGCAAGGAACCCAGGAAAACCAAGGAGATTAGTAGAAAGCCAAAACGAGTATGGCACAGATAAGGAGGGAGGCCCAGCGACAGTATGAAAACGACATAGCATCGAAAGTCAAATCTGACCCGAAACTGCTGTTATAGCCACATTAGGAGGAAACAACAGTCAAGGACCAGGTTGATAAGGCTGAGAAAGAATGGGGAGAACTCAACAGAAACGATCAGAGGTATGGAGGAGCCAAACACGAGATTTAAAGGGAAGTATTTACAGAGAGACAGGAGGACTTTGGGGGTCAGACCAGATGGGGACACCAGCAAAGAAGACAAACCAACACGTGTTGGAACGACCATACATACGATGAGGAGGAGGGTGAAGAACTGCTAAGGGACATCGATACCTCAAAGGCAATTTGACCGGAACCAACATCGCCCCGTGGGTCCATAAGAGGGAGCAGATATGTTTGTGCTGCACTTACCACAATCTTCAAACAACGTCCCTGAAACTGGCAACTACCTGAGGTAATGGAAAGACGGCAAAAATGATAGTTCCCATTTTTAAAAAAGGAACAGAAAAAGGCACTAAAACTATAGACCTGTGTCATTGACGTGTATTAGTATGCAAAATTAGGAGAGATTATCAGGAGGAGAGTGGTGGAGGCACTGGAAACGGAACAAGAGTATAAATGGCCACCAGGCACGGATTCACGGAAGGCAAACTGTGTACAAGACCCTACTGGAGTTTTTATGAATAAAATAACAGAAGTAGACACAGAGAGAGGGTGGGTTGACTTGCAATCTTCTTGACTGCAAGAAGCCCTTTGACACAGTCCCACAAGAGATTAGTGCAGAAGCTAGAGCATCAGGCACATATAACAGTGAAGGCACTGCAGATGGAACAGAGAATACCTGAGAGGGAGGACAACAACGAGTCCATGGTACGTAATGAGTAATCACAGTGGGCAGTGGGCAACCTTGAAGCGGGTCCCACAAGGGGGTGGGCCTAGACCAGTTGCTATTTTTGTATATGTGAACACATTGATGGAAGGGTTTAGACTCAGAAGTGTCCCTGTTTGCCGAAGAAGTAAGTTAATAAGGCAATTAAATCTGATGAGGACAGGCAAGGAACTTCAAAGCGGACTGGACCGACTGGACCCTGGTCCAGCAAAAGGGCTTTCTCGAATTTAATCCTGCCAAAATGCAAAGTCATGAAGATAGGGGAAGGCACAGAACCACAGACAGAGTATAGGCTAGGGTGGCCAAAGACTCAAACCTCACTCAAGGAGGAAAGATCTTGGGTGAGTATAACACCGAGCATGTCTCCGGAAGCACACATCAATCAGATAACTGCTGCAGCATATGGCGCCTGGCAAACCTGAGAACAGCATTCCGATACCTTAGTAAGGAATCATTCAAGACACTGCACACCGTGTATGTCAGGCCCATACTGGAGTATGCAGCACCTGTTTGGAACCCGCACTTGATAAAGCACGTCAAGAAACTAGAGAAAGTACAAAGGTTTGCGACAAGGTTAGTTCCAGAGCTAAGGGGAATGTCCTATGAAGAAGATTAAGGGAAATCGGCTGACGACACTGGAGGACAGGAGGGTCAGGGGAGACATGATAACGACATATAAAATACTGCATGGAATAGACAAGGTGGACAAAAGACAGGATGTTCCAGGGAGGGGACAACAGAAACAAGAGGCCACAATTGGAAGTTGAAGACACAAATGAGTCAGAGAGATAGTAGGAAGTATTTCTTCAGTCATAGAGTTGTAAGGCAGTGGAATAGCCTAGAAAATGACGTAGTGGAGGCAGGAACCATACACAGTTTTAAGACGAGGTTTGATAAAGCTCATGGAGCGGGGAGAGAGAGGGCCCAGTAGCAACCGGTGAAGAGGCAGGGCCAGGAGCTAAGACTCGACCCCTGCAACCACAAATAGGTGAGTACAAATAGGTGAGTACACACACACACACACAGTAGGGACACCGAGTGCGCGAGTCACGCCTTCCATGCTCCGCGAATATAAGTGTTTTTAAGGGCTACCCAAGTGTTCTGCAATTTGTTGCAAAGTGTGTTAGGGTAGTGAACAATCTAGAAGCGATTTACAATCTGCCTGAGCCACAAAAGTGTGGGGAGAGCCACAATTTTGTAAGTGATCTAGAAAGTAAACCGTGGTGGCGCAGACAGAGCGGGCAGGCTAGTGTGGATGGTAAGGCGACGTTGTCACATGTCACCCAAGAAAGCTAATAAAGTGAAACAATCGTGTGTCCAGTGAGAGAAATACAGTGAATAGGGTACATTATTAACGAGAAGAAATTGAGGTGGATCTACGCCAGGACGTCACATCCAGCTGGACAATGTACAGGCTGCTACAGCTGCATTACAAGTACTGTACTCACCTATGAGTGGTTGTGAGGGTGTGGGGTTACAAGTTCCAATTAACCGCCAAGCTGATTGTGAATGGTCTCTCATAGCACGATAAAGAATAGGCACTCAAGTACTCAATAAGGAATAGCAATTGGTAATTCAATGAACAAGGCGAGTAACTTACTATAAGCTAGGTGGCAGGACAAGCTTTTAAGGGCAACATTGTAAGCAGGTGGGGGTCAAGTCCCAGGAGGATGGGGGTCAGGTCACAAGAAGTTGCGGTCAGTCAAGGACCACTGAGACTCCACATACACTGCACAAGTCACCTACCTCACACACACACACACACACACACACACAAAGCTCAGGAAGCAGAGAGAGAGAGGATCCAGTAGCGATCAGTGAAGAGGCGGGGCCAGGAGCTGAGTCTCGACCCCTGCAACCACAATTAGGTGAGTACAATTAGGTGAGTACACACACACACACACGTGAAGCAGTATCACTGAATAGTGCTCCCAGGATATAGCATTCTAGTGGCTGTCCTAAGATATTATTAGCGGTCATCGTACGTGAGTGAATCAGTGAACGTACCTACAAGAGTGCAATAGCTTTCAAGAGTGCGAATAATGTGATAAGATCAAGAATTTTTACAATTTAGATTTGAATGAATTGTGAGTGAGGGAGGGTAGCAGTCAGCTGATCAGGCTGCTGGCCGCAGTGTTGACACAAAATATCCAAACAGTTAATTGGGTTAACGGTGTGATCTGAAATATTAACAAATACATATGTTAGTTGGTTATAACAGCAGTGTAGTGATAAGGTTATGAAAGAGTGATTAAGTAAATACTGAAAGTAAGAAAAAAATTAGTCAATCCCCAGCTGTTGGTGTTGTGAATGTAGCTAACATCATCAGACTTGTTATGATCATAATACTGTACTAAAGAAAAAAGAGGGAATACCAAGTCTTAAAAGAAAAAGAAAATAAAAACTTGAATGCATGATAAAGTTCCTGAAGGAGTTAAAAAATTGAAGGAGTTGATAGCAGCCGACCAGCAGGAACCTCCATTGTTGTGCAGACGACATCACTTGCCTATTTGTTAATTTTGGTTAGTGTCTAAGTCTCAGTGTCTCGCCCTGCTGGTTGTATGCTATACCATCTCCTCTCTCCCTATTTCAGTACCAGGAGATAGATAGTGGTTAGTAAATTATCTAAATATCGCCAGGTAAACGCCAGAAGAGTTGTGTAGCCTAGTGAATCCCCCCCCCCGTTTTTCTGAGGGACAAGCTAGTAAACAAGTACGCACATACAAACACATGTGTGCACCCGTAATTATTATTATAATAAACATTAGTATATATTAATAAGGAATTGAGTGAGAAAAAATAATCCTATAATCTTCAAAAAGTAAAGTAGCCTAGTGTGCGAAGATCTGGGCCGGGAGAGTACCGGTGAACCAACAACAATAACAAATAGTGTTAACCTGACCCCCCCCCCCTCTTTTTCAAAGAACGACAAGCTAGTAAATAAACACACACACACACAAAAACACAAGTGTATACACAAACACAAGTGTACACAATTAATATTATATAGTATATATTAGTGTATATTAATAAGGAATTGATTGTGAAAAAATTTTTATGATCTTCAAAAGAGTAGCGTAGCATAGCGTGCACACGAACACCCGTACACCCCCACACCCACACACACCCCCACACACATCCACACACATCCACACACATCCACACACACCCACACACACACTGCACACACCCCCACACACCCCCACACCCCCCCCACACACACACACACACACACATTGCCAGACTCACACATACACTCCCCCCCTCCCCCACCGACATCTCACTCCTTCACCTGATCCCTCCCCTCCCTCTTTCACCCTCCCCCTTCCCACCTCTCCCTCCTTCCCCCTCTCCCTCTCCCACTCACCCCCACTTGCTTCACTCTCCTTCCCACTAATCTCCCCACATAGCCACAGTTCCTCCTCTACCTCCCCCCCCCACATCTGACATACACAATACTAACCTAACATACAGAATGACATAGGTTTCCCACTCTGAGGCAATCAGGATAAAACAAAAATGGGTTGCCAGAGAGCAACAAGAAAAACCAAGGGACAGGAGGAGGAAACTGCAAAGGAAGATTGGGCAGCAGAGCTCACAAAAAGGGAACATGAATGGGAAAAGAAACTAGAAGAACTTAGCATGAGAATGGAAGAGAGGATAGACATGGAAAGCAGGAAGTGGGAGGTGCAAGTCAAAGCAGCAGAGGCCAGGATACAGAGTTTTGAAGAGGAACTGAAAAATCTGAAACAGCCTAAAGAACTAAAGAACATTTTGGGATTGACAATAGAGACTGCTACCTCAGTCACAAATAAGGGGACTGTAGGGAAAGAAGGAGCAAAACAGCATGTAGAAGCTCAATCAGTGAAGAATGTAGTAAATAAAAAGACCTAAGCTATATGTGGAGGCCCTAACAGACCACAGCAGAGCCCAGGAAAGCCGAGAAGGGAAAATGATAGGCCACTGAGCCCAAGTACATTAGCTAGTGAAACTGAAGAAACGAAAGCTGCAATGGAGGAAATCAAATTGAATGAGAGGATACACAGGGATATGCAGTGGGAAAATGAAAGGGTGAGGTCAGTCTTTGTGTATGGACTCCAGGAAGTTGAAGGGGAAACATATGAAGCCAGAAAACAAGGGGAAAAAAAGCAATTGAAAGAATCATGAAAGCAATAGGAGAAGACGACATGACCCAGCTGGAAAATTTTCGGAGAATAGGGGGGTTTGTAAAAAAAAGAACCCGGCCAGTGAAAGTGACCTTCAAGGCAGAATCGACTCGGAACAGGATCCTGCAGGAGAAAGCACGATTAAGGGACATGCCGGCATACAGGAAGGTGTATCTCGACCGCGACAGAACACAAGCAGAAAGGCAGAAACAGAGAGATGGTACAAAGGCGAAAGGAGGAAAGAGAGGGGATGGAGAAGACAGACAGGAGATCATAGACACAGGAAGATCAAATGTAGCCTCCCTCACAACTTCCAATAGAAGCCTCCCAACCAGGTCAACCCCAGTGCAACCAAACACTCTAAACCAAAACACCCATGCCACATCCAATGCCCCCACCCACTGCCATACAAACTCCACCCCCACAGAAACCCCACCCATAGTTCCTTATCAGGTCTCCCACTTTCCCCAACCCCCCAATACACCTCCCAGACCACAATCTTAGAAAAGAAGTTGAAGGTGTGGTATACAAATGCAGATGGAATAACAAATAAGAATGAGGAGTGGCACGAAAGAATCAAGGAGACATCCCCAGACATAATAGCACTCACAGAAACAAAACTCACCAGAATAATAACAGATTTAATCTTTCCAACCGGATATCAAATCCTCAGGGAAAAACAGAGGGGGGAGAGGGGAAGAGGAGTTGCCCTGCTCATTAAAAAACCAGTGGGATTTTGAGAAAATGGAAGGAATGGATGGCACGGGCGAAAGGGACTACTTAGTAGGAACAATCCAGTCTGAGGGACATAAGGTGATAATTGCAGTAATGTACAACCCACCACAGAACTGCAGGAGGCCAAGAGAAGAATATGATGAGAGCAACAGAGCAATGGTCGACACACTAGCCGAGGTGGCCAGAGAGCAAAACATGGGGGGAGCAAAGTTACTAGTTATGGGTGATTTCAATCACAAGGAGATTGACTGGGAAAACCTGGAGCCCCATGGGGGTCCCGAAACATGGAGAGCCAAGATGATGGATGTGGTACTGGAAAACCTCATGCATCAACATGTTAGAGACACTACCAGAGAGAGATGAGAGGATGAACCAGCAAGACTGGACCTTGTATTCACCTTGAGTAGTTCTGACATCGAGGATATCATGTATGAAAGGCCCCTGGGAGCTAGTGATCATGTGGTTCTGTGCTTCGACTACATAGTTGAGCTCCAAGTGGAATGAGCAGCAGGAATAGGGTGGGAAAAACCAAACTACAAAAGGGGGAACTACTCAGGCTTGAGGAACTTCCTTCAAGACATTCAGTGGGAGAGGGAATTGACAGGAAAACCAGTACAAGAAATGATGGACTATGTGGCAACAAAATGCATGGAGGCAGAGGAGAGGTTTGTTCCCAAGGGAAACAGAAATAATGGGAAGAGCAGAACGAGTCCTTGGTTCACCCAAAGGTGTAGGGAGGCAAAAACTAGGTGTACTAGAGAATGGAAAAGGTACAGAAGACAGAGAACTCCGGAAAATAAAGAGATTAGCCGAAGAGCCAGAAACGAATATGCACAGATAAGAAGGGAGGCTCAGCGGCAATACGAAAATGACATAGCAAAAGAAAGTCAAGACTGACCCGAAGCTGTTGTACAGCCACATCAGGAGGAAAACAACAGTCAAGGACCAGGTAATCAGACTGAGGAAGAGTGATGGGGAATTCACAAGAAACGACTGGGAGGTATGTCAGGAGCTCAACACAAGATTTAAAGAAGTATTTACAGTGGAAACCAGTAGGACTCCAGGAAATCAGAGCAGGGGGTGCACCAGCAAGTGCTGGATGAGGTACATATAACCAAGGAGGAGGTGAAGAAGCTGCTATGCGAACTTGACACCTCAAAGGCGGTGGGACCAGACAACATCTCTCCGTGGGTCCTTAAAGAGGGAGCAGAGACATTGTGGTACCATTGACAAAGATCTTCAACACATCATTTGAAACTGGGCAACTCCCCGAGGTATGGAAGATGGCAAATGTAGTCCCAATTTTTAAAAAGGGAGACAGACATGAAGCACTAAACTACAGACCTGTATCACTAACGTGTATAGTATGCAAGGTCATGGAGAAGATCATCAGGAGGAGAGTGGTGGAGCACCTGGAAAGAAACAAGTGTATAATTGACAACCAGCATGGTTTCAGGGAGGGAAAATCCTGTGTCACAAACCTATTAGAGTTTTATGACAAGGTGACAGAAGTAAGACAAGAGAGAGAGGGGTGGATAGACTGCATTTTTTTGGACTGCAAGAAGGCCTTCGACACAGTTCCTCACAAGAGGTTACTGCAAAAGCTAGAGGATCAGGCACACATAATAGGAAAGGCACTGCAATGGATAAGAGAATACCTTACAGGGAGGCAATCAGTGAAGAGGCGGGGCCAGGAGCTATGAATCGACCCCTGCAACCACAAATAGGTGAGTACAAATAGGTGAGTACACACACACACACACATACACACACCACACACACACACACACACACAACACACACACACACACACACACACACACACACACACACAAAACACACACACACACACACACTACTAGGTCACTCTTCCTGCTCCATGAGCTTAATCATACCTCTTCTGTACTCACCTAATTGTACCCACCTAACTATGGTTGCAGGGGTCGATTCTCAGCTCCTGGCCCCGCCTCTTCACTGATCACTGCTAGGTCCTCTCTCTGCTTCCTGAGCTTTGTCATACCTCGTCTTAAATCTATGTATGGTTCCTGCCTCCACTACATCACTTGCTAGACTATTCCACTTCCTGACAATTATGTGACTGAAGGAGTACTTCCTAACATCCCTTTGACTCGTCTGAGTCTTCAGCTTCCAGTTGCGACCCCTTGTTTCTGTGTCCCAACTCTGGAACATCCTTTGCGGGGCCCCCTTATCATTCAAAAGTATTTTGTATGCGTAACCCCTTTTTCCCTCCCCTGACCACCTGACCCCCAAAAGCGCGCATGCCGTTTCCCTAACCTTTCTTCGTAAACATTCTCCGGGGCCCGGAACAAACCCTTTTTTTGAAAACCCTTTTTGCACATTCTTTTAGTTTCTTGACGTGTTTGACCGGGTGGGGGTTTCCCAAAACTGGGCTGCATACTCCAAAAGGGCCTGACTAAAAGGTGTACTGTGCCCTTTGAAAAATTTCCCCTTATTTAAGTACGAAAAACGCTTTTTTTCCGTTTCCCGGGGGTTCAATGCGCACAGTTATCGGTTAAGTGGCTTCCGGGACGTGCCCCGGGTTATACTCACCCCGATCTTTCTCCTTGATGGGGTTTGCCAGTTTTGGTCACCTACCTATCTGTGTGTGTGTGTGTGTGTGTGTGTTTTGTGTGTGGGGGTGTGTGTGTGTGGGTGTTTTTGTGGGGTTTTTACCATAAAGCTGTACTCACCTTTTGGGGGTTGCAGGGTCGAGCCAAGTTTCCTGGCCCCGCCCTTCACTGGTCCCCTACAAGTCCCCTCCCTAAAAACCGTAAGTTTTAAATCATACCTCTGCTTAAAGCAATTAGGGCTCCTGCCCCCCATAAAATCGTTTTCCCCCAAACGTTCTACTTCCTGATACCCCTGGCTAAGAAATACTTCCCCAAACACCCGTGATTCATCGTGCTTCAACTTCCAACTGTGTCCCCTTGTTGCTGTGTCCATCTCGGGAAACATCCGGTCTTTGTCCACCTTGTCAATTCCCCCAAAAATTTTTATGTCTTTTATCTTTTCCCCCCTCCCCCCTACCCCCCATATAACTTGTGTGGGGGGGGGGGGGGTAGTGGGGGGTTTGGTAAAAAAGTCAACCTTTTAATTAAAAAAAATTTAAAGAAAACATGTGTCGTGGGCAATAAACATACATCCCAAAAAGGGAAATTGTTGAATCAGGCATCACCACTTCAAAAAAACAACTTGTTGGAGGAGCAAGTTTTTTTTTTTAAACCCCGGGGATTACCTTGGGCGGTGGCAAAAGGGGTGATTTTGCAGGGCCCTTTTGATGCGCCAGTGGCTGGAGATAAAAAAACCCCAGTGCTATTCATTTCCCGATCTAAAACCCTATGGGAACATAATGAACCTGGGCCCACTTTTTCCCTGAACCCTCTTGATGTTAAACCCTGGGCGGGAACATAACCTTTGGGCCACTAAACCCTGACTGCTTGGGTGTTACCAAGGCGGTTTAAAATAACCTGGACCCCCTTACCTTTAAACCCTCCCTTATGTTAAACCCTGAAAGGGAACATAACCGGGCCCACTTAAACCAAAAACTTTTTCTTTATGCTACCAAAGAACGGGTAACATTAAAAAGGACCCCGTACCCCGACCGTCTTTTATGCTACCATTTAACAGTAAAAAAAAACCTGGGCCACTTACCATACCGCCTTTATGTTACCATGAACGGGAACATAACCCCGGACCCACGTACCAAAGACTGCCCTTGGGTGTTTCCCCCGGGGGGGAACATAACCTGGACCCCTTACCTTGACCGTCTTGGGTGTTTTCCATGAAGGGGGGGGGGGGGGGGGGGGGAAAAATAACCTGGACCCGTACCCTGACTGTCCTTTATGCTACCATGAAAAGGTAACATAACCTGGACCACGACCCTGACTGTCTTGAAGCTACCTGAACGGGAACATAACCTGGACCACTACCAAAGACTGCTTGAAACTTTCCCTTAACGGGAAAAATAAACCGGACCACGGGAAACCCGACTTTTCTTTATGCCCACCCTGAAAGGCTTCCACCCAAAAACAAATGCACAAAATTTTTCTCCCACTTTTAGGAAGCATCAAGTGGCTTCCCCCGGGCAACTAATGGCCCGGTTTCCCCCCCCCCCCCCACCCACTCGGCCACTTTCTTTACTTTCCCCTCCACTTGCAATCCTCCTTCATCCACCCGGAAAGGGGCCGGTTGTTTTCCGGCACAGGGGGCTTGAAAAATAGCACACACAAAACCCCACACACACACACACACACACAAAAAGGGATAATAATAATAATTTTTATTCACAGTTTATATGTCATGTGACTTTAGCGGGGTCTTCAGCCCCAGTAACCAATAAAACATGTTTTTTAGGACCACAGGCGAGTTGAATAGGGGTTTAAAAAATCAATACAGCGATCACCGGAGATTTCCCTTTTTAAAGGGAACCCGTGACAAGCTTGGAGGGTTTTAGCCTCCATCGTTTCCCCCCTCTCCTGACTCTGCTTCCCAAACACCAACCCAAACTTTTTTACCGAAATCATGGCTTTTATTTTTAAGTCTCAGCCCGCGTCTTACCGGGCATTAAAAAACCCCCAACTCTTCCTTGTATTGTGTGTGTTGTGTTTTTGTTGTGTGTGTGTGTGGTTGTGTGGGTGTGGTTTTGTGTGTGTGTGTGTGTATTGGGGAGTGTATATGTGTGTTTTGTGTTTTGTGGGGTGTGGGGTGGTTTTTGGGGTGGGAATTTTTTTTGTGTGTTGTGGGGTGTTTGGGGGTGTAAAGTGTATTTTGGTGTTTGTGGTGTGTGGGGTGTTGTGTGTGTGTGGGGTGTGGTGGTTTTGTGTGTGTGTGTGGTGTGTTGGCACTTTATGTTTCCTTTTAATACACTGGGATGAAGACCCTGTTTTCCCGGGGTCTTTATTTTCCAGTACGTTTGTCCCGAAGGTGTTTTTTCCGTCTGAAAAAGTGACAATTCCCCCCCGTAAAATTTAATTTTTTCTCCCTTTTGAACTTTTAAATTTAAAAAAATTTCCTAATGCCCTACTTTCCCCCATCCCGACCCACCGAATAACGTTTTGCAAAAACGGTGTTAGCAAATGTAAGGGTTAGCTTTTAGGAACCCCAACAAACAGTCATTCACGACACTATGTTTAAAAATTTCATGTCAGGGCCCAAACTTGGATTTTGCACACCAGTGTGGAGCCCACCTCTAATCAATGTGGGCAAGAAACTTTAAAAAAATTTAAAGGGTTTTCAACGAACAAATTTCCCGGACCCAAGAAATTTTTAGTTTTTGAGGAGAGGGGTAATTAAAAAAGGGGTTAAACTAATTTTATTAGAGAAAAGCAGGACCCCAGTGACATGATTTAAAGACGTCAAAAACTGAGAGGGGGACCTGGGGCCCCCCTTCCTCCCTCATGGTCGGGCCCCTGAGACCAGGGTTCACACCTTTCCCCCCTATGGTCGGGCACTTTAGAACCCTGGGGTTTACACCTTCCTCACTCATGATCGGCCAAAGAGAAACCCTGGTTTTCCCCCTTTCCCCTCATGGTCGGTTTCCGGGGACCATGGGTTTCCCCTTCCTCACCAAAAGGTCCGGGCCAAGAAAAACCATGGGTTTAAAACCCTTCCCCCCACTCATGGTTTGGGCCTGGGGACCATGGTTCACCACCTTTCCCCCCTCATGGGAGGGTTTTACTGAGAAAAAAGGGTTTCCCCCTCCTTCCTCACTCATGGGCGGTCACGAGACCCCCGGGTTTACTCCTTTCCCCACTCATGGGTTTGGGCATTGAGACCATGGTTTTACTCCTTCCTCACTCATGGCCCGGGCATTTAACCATGGTTCCCCAAACCTTCCCCATTTTTGGTTTGTCATTGGGGACCATGGTTTACCTTTTCCCTTTCCCCACTCATGGTAGGTCACTGAGACCATGGTTTACTCCTTTTCCTTTACTTTAAGGAAAAACCCGAGACCATGGTTTTAACTCCTTCCCACTCATGGTTTGGCATTGAGACCCTGGTTTTACTCCCTCCTCAAATCTGGGCGTTTATTGGGGGGGGAAACCCCCTGGTTTTACCCTTTTCCCCACTCATAGTCCCATAAAGGGGAAAATTCCTTTCCCCCCACACTGTTTTCCCTACACACATGGCCCCCAAAATAAGACCAAAATCTCCCGGGGGCGAATCCTAGGCACGCCGGGGAAAAAAAAAAAAAAAACCCCCTTTAACATCCTTTTGCCCATATTTAGTACCGTAAGAAAACCCAAAAAGTTCTTACGGATAAACGACTGTTTTTTAAATTTTCATCGCCAGGGAAGTTTTCAAAAGTAAATGCCCTCAAAACCAACCTTTTTGCAAGTCTGAAAAAGATAAAAGCTGCATAAAGGGAAAAAAGCAATCTGTTGCACACGTAGCTGTGTTTTGAATTCCCTATATATAAAGCACCATAACTCCCACGCTCTCTGTTCCCTTCTTCGTCTATTTCAGGAAATATTTCTTTTACATACGAATGGAGATAAATTTATAAAGACTAACAAGAGACAGGTGTTGCAGTTGTGTGTGAGGAGACAGAAGTGTGAACCTGTCAGCAAACTATACGTAACGTGAGGAAGGAGGAACGTGAATGATGGGGGTGTTGAGGTTGGACGAGGCAGGAGACGTGCTACTATGTGGAGGTGTCAGTGCTCTCCTGTCCTCTACACTACACCTCCTGGGACTCTTCTCCACCTCTTGCTGGCTCCTCTTCACAACCCTCTGGCTCCTCTCTGCTGCCACCATTTTACTCCTGTCTGCTGTCAAGGTGAGCAATGTCCTCCTCTTGTCTCACTTGTGCGCTTATCATGTGTAGTAGTATTTGATTCCTTGCTATCGGACGCCCGCACTAC
This sequence comes from Cherax quadricarinatus, assembly GCF_026875155.1. Classification (NCBI taxonomy): domain Eukaryota; kingdom Metazoa; phylum Arthropoda; class Malacostraca; order Decapoda; family Parastacidae; genus Cherax; species Cherax quadricarinatus. The sequence goes on from NC_069410.1 coordinate 37,285,656, forward strand.
CATTTGTCATTGTTAGATATTAGCCATACAATGTTGGTGTTACATTACAGGTGTCAAGTGACGGTAAGGTGGTAGTTGTGACGGGATGTGACACTGGCTTCGGTAACGCTCTGGCACTCCACCTTCACAACCTGGTAAGTGCCACTACTTACCCACACTAGACCAACTGATCACAGTCACTACTTCCCGTACTCAAGCAACTAGTTCAGTAACACATATGGAAGTTCCGTAACAAATAATTCATGTAAAGTAAAAGGACACAAGTGCAACTAATGTGACATTTTATTGTGGCAACGTTTCGCTCTCCAGGAGCTTTGTCAAGCCGATATAAACAATATATGGACACAGAGGGTATATAAAGGCTCAGAGTGAGGTGCAATACTAGTGAGGTACCATTTCGATGTTCACTAGTGGTGGTGGTAGTAGTAGTAGTAGTAGTAGTAGTAGTAGTAGTAGTAGTAGTAGTAGTAGTAGTAGTAGTAGTAGTAGTGACAAAAGTTGTAGTAGTAATACAATATGGTAGAACAATTAATTCGTACATGGGTAAAAGGATACAAAAGCTATTACTTGGGTCACATAAAAATAGGTTGGACAAATATAGACTGGTTAGAGAAGGCCTGTTTCAGTGTTCACTCTCTGTAATATGCTTTGTGTAGTATAACAGGAGAGACTATGTGATGGCAGGGTTTACTGTTTTCAGGAGGATTCTCGCTAAGACTTCAGAGATGGTGAAGCTGCCGTTATTTTGTTTAATTGTATTCGAAACAGCGATCAGTGCTGATTCGAGGCACTTGCGTCTGTGGAAATTAGTTTCTTTGATCACTATTTGGGCGTCCCTGAATTTCATGAAATGATTGGTGGAATTTCGGTGTTGTACACAGGCGTTGTTCAAGTTATCGCTCCTACATGCGTAAATGTGTTCATTGAGGCGGGTGTCGAGGTTTCTTGCTGTTTCACCTACATAAATCTTGTCACAGCCTCCACAGGGTATAGTGTAAACCCCTGCATTGACTAGTTCGTGGTGCTTTGATTTTGTCCTGGTTAGATCCTTTATAGAAGTGCTAGAAGCGATGGCGACTCTGGTGTTAGCTTGTGAAAGTACTTTAGAAACGTTCAGTGCAACCTGGCTGTTGGGAAGAATTATAACTTTGTTGGGCGTGGTGTTGGTGCGTGGAGAATTAATGATCTGAAGAGCTCTTTTCTTGCAGTCTTTGATGAAAAAGGAAGGAAAATGTAACTCAGTGAAGGTTTGGTGAATGTATGTGCATTCCTCGTCAAGAAACTCAGGACTACAAATTCGGTATGCTCTTAGGAAAAACCCGATGATGATGCCTCTTTTGGTCTTGGTATCTTGACTGGAATAGAAGTGTGTGAGATCATTTTTATTGGTAGGTTTCCGATAAACTTGAAATCTTAGGTTGTTGTCTACTTTGTGAATGAGGACGTCGAGGAAAGGTAGCTTGTCATTGGACTCTTCTAGTGTAAACTGGATCGACGGTTCAACTGCGTTGAGCCTTGCCTGAAGATTCTGTACATCAAAACGTTTGGGAGTTATTACGAGGACGTCGTCCACGTAACGTAACCAAGTGACGCTTGAAGGGATGATGTTTGCGAAGTGTTCGGACTCTAGGTGTTCCATGTATAAGTTGGCTAGGACGGCACTGATGGGGGACCCCATTCCCATGCCGTAGGTTTGTTTGTAGAGTTTGTTATTGAAAGAAAAACAATTGAAATTAACACTGAGTTCAATCAAGTCAACAAAATCTCCGGGAGGTAGAGGAAGATTAAGGTCCTGATTTACTTTACGTCGTAGAACCTCGATGGCTTTTGTGATAGGTACTTTTGTGAAGAGGGAAGTCACGTCCAAACTGCTTAGTTTCTTGTTACGGATGGAGAGGTTGAGGATGCGGTTGAGAAGGTCGCCTGAGTGTTTAAGATGAGCGGGGCTGATGGTCCCCAGAAGGCAGGAAAGATGTTTGGCAAGAACTCCGGCTAGTTTGTGTGGAGCACTGCCTATACCTGACGTGATTGGTCTGAGAGGAATGTTGTGTTTATGGGTCTTGGGTAAACTATACATGTGTGCTGGTTTAGGGTTGCTTGGTAACAAGTACAGAAGTTTCTTCCCCTCTCTAGTGCGTTTGAGTATTTGTCTGGTTTTGTATAGAAAATTTTTGGTGAGTGTCTCCCACTGTTGAGTGCTGATGGGTTCGTATGTAGACTGATCACTCAAAAGGTCCATCATTTTAGTGTTGTAGTCACTGGTGTTGAGTGTGACGACTCCACCTCCTTTGTCGGCGGTGGTGACGATAATGTTGGGGTCGTTGGCGAGGTCCTTAAGGGCAGTGATGTATCTTCTAGGAAGACTAGAAGAAGAAGGTTCTCATAAAGCTGCAGTGAGAAGGCCCTGTATATAACCCTTCTGGAAGTTGCTATCACTGTGTCTATGGTTCCTGGTAACTAGATTGAGTTGATAGTTAGGTTTGCGTATGTTGGTGGTAAATTTGAGTCCCAGACTCAGTGCTTGTTTCTCGTAGTCAGTCAAGGGGGCTGTAGGGCAAATTTCCGCGCGCGCTCATTAAGGTGCGTGAAGATAAGTTGTTTATCAGGGATTCGCGTCCCATTTCCTTCCATCGACTGTTAGTGCAGAGGTACTGAAGTTTGCGATTGAGTTTCATCTTCTGTTGGAGGTTGGCTGTGGTGACTGCTGAGAATATGCTCAGCAGTGTGTTGGTCAATCTGAAGATTAGCCCTCATATTCCTTGCAGTTTCAAAGGTTTCCTTAGCGAAGTTAGAAAGTTCTTCGGCACATTCAGTTAAGTAAGCTTGGGTAGCTGGAGAGAAGGGGTGCTTGGAGTTGGAGAGTTGTGCGGGAGTAGACTTAGGGATCACCTTCTCTGCCAGGCAATCTTGTAGGAAGTTGCGATAGCTGTGAGCACGAATAAGGGTGTCCAAATAACGTCTGCATGAAATGTCCATTATGTTGCGGTGTCCGACAGATTGTAATAATGTTGGTAGAATTACCGACAATATGTAAAGTAAAAGTACACAAGTGCAACTAATGTGACATTTTATTGTGGCAACGTTTCGCTCTCCAGGAGCTTTGTCAAGCCGTTACAAACAATATATGGACACAGAGGGTATATAAAGGCTCAGAGGTGCAATACTAGTGAGGTACCATTTCGATGTTCATTAGTGGTAGTAGTAGTAGTAGTAGTAGTAGTAGTAGTAGTAGTAGTAGTAGTGACAAAAGTTGTAGTAGTAATACAATATGGTAGAGCAATTAATTCGTACATGAGTAAAAGGATATAAAAGCTATTACTTGGGTCACATAAAAATAGGTTGGACAAATATAGACTGGTTAGAGAAGGCCTGTTTCAGTGTTCACTCTCTGTAATGTGCTTTGTGTAGTATAACAGGAGAGACTATGTGATGGCAGGGTTTACTGTTTTCAGGAGGATTCTCGCTAAGACTTCAGAGATGGTGAAGCTGCCGTTATTTTGTTTAATTGTATTCGAAACAGCGATCAGTGCTGATTCGAGGCACTTGCGTCTGCGGAAATTAGTTTCTTTGATCACTAATTGGGCGTCCTTGAATTTCATGAGATGATTGGGGGAATTTCGGTGTTGTACACAGGCGTTGTTCAAGTTATCGTTCCTACTTGCGTAAATGTGTTCATTGAGGCGGGTGTCGAGGTTTCTTGCTGTTTCTCCTACATAAATCTTGCCACAGCCTCCACAGGGTATAGTGTAAACCCCTGCATTGACTAGTTCGTGGTGCTTTGATTTTGTCCTGGTTAGATCCTTTATAGAAGTGCTAGAAGCGATGGCGACTCTGGTGTTAGCTTGTGAAAGTACTTTAGAAACGTTCAGTGCAACCTGGCTGTTGGGAAGAATTATAACTTTGTTGGGCGTGGTGTTGGTGCGTGGAGAATTAATGATCTGAAGAGCTCTTTTCTTGCAGTCTTTGATGAAAAAGGAAGGAAAATGTAACTCAGTGAAGGTTTGGTGAATGTATGTGCATTCCTCGTCAAGAAACTCAGGACTACAAATTCGGTATGCTCTTAGGAAAAACCCGATGATGATGCCTCTTTTGGTCTTGGTATCTTGACTGGAATAGAAGTGTGTGAGATCATTTTTATTGGTAGGTTTCCGATAAACTTGAAATCTTAGGTTGTTGTCTACTTTGTGAATGAGGACGTCGAGGAAAGGTAGCTTGTCATTGGACTCTTCTAGTGAAAACTGGATCGACGGTTCAACTGCGTTGAGCCTTGCCTGAAGATTCTGTACATCAAAACGTTTGGGAGTTATTACGAGGACGTCGTCCACGTAACGTAACCAAGTGACGCTTGAAGGGATGATGTTTGCGAAGTGTTCGGACTCTAGGTGTTCCATGTATAAGTTGGCTAGGACGGCACTGATGGGGGACCCCATTCCCATGCCGTAGGTTTGTTTGTAGAGTTTGTTATTGAAAGAAAAACAATTGAAATTAACACTGAGTTCAATCAAGTCAACAAAATCTCCGGGAGGTAGAGGAAGATTAAGGTCCTGATTTACTTTACGTCGTAGAACCTCGATGGCTTTTGTGGTAGGTACTTTTGTGAAGAGGGAAGTCACGTCCAAACTGCTTAGTTTCTTGTTACGGATGGAGAGGTTGAGGATGCGGTTGAGAAGGTCGCCTGAGTGTTTAAGATGAGCGGGGCTGATGGTCCCCAGAAGGCAGGAAAGATGTTTGGCAAGAACTCCGGCTAGTTTGTGTGGAGCACTGCCTATACCTGACCTGATTGGTCTGAGAGGAATGTTGTGTTTATGGGTCTTGGGTAAACTATACATGTGTGCTGGTTTAGGGTTGCTTGGTAACAAGTACAGAAGTTTCTTCCCCTCTCTAGTGCGTTTGAGTATTTGTCTGGTTTTGTATAGAAAATTTTTGGTGAGTGTCTCCCACTGTTGAGTGCTGATGGGTTCGTATGTAGACTGATCACTCAAAAGGTCCATCATTTTAGTGTTGTAGTCACTGGTGTTGAGTGTGACGACTCCACCTCCTTTGTCGGCGGTGGTGATGATAATGTTGGGGTCGTTTCAAAGGTTTCCTTAGCGAAGTTAGAAAGTTCTTCGGCACATTCAGTTAAGTAAGCTTGGGTAGCTGGAGAGAAGGGGTGCTGAACGTTTCTAAAGTACTTTCACAAGCTAACACCAGAGTCACCATCGCTTCTAGCACTTCTATAAAGGATCTAACCAGGACAAAATCAAAGCACCACGAACCAGTCATTGCAGGGGTTTACACTATACCCTGTGGAGGCTGTGACAAGATTTATGTAGGTGAAACAGCAAGAAACCTCGACACCCGTCTCAATGAACACATTTACGCATGTAGGAACGATAACTTGAACAACGCCTGTGTACAACACCGAAATTCCACCAATCATCTCACGAAATTCAGGGACGCCCAATTAGTGATCAAAGAAACTAATTTCCGCAGACGCAAGTGCCTCGAATCAGCACTGATCGCTGTTTCGAATACAATTAAACAAAATAACGGCAGCTTCACCATCTCTGAAGTCTTAGCGAGAATCCTCCTGAAAACAGTAAACCCTGCCATCACATAGTCTCTCCTGTTATACTACACAAAGCACATTACAGAGAGTGAACACTGAAAGAGGCCTTCTCTAACCAGTCTATATTTGTCCAACCTATTTTTATGTGACCCAAGTAATAGTTTTTATATCCTTTTACTCATGTACGAATTAATTGTTCTACCATATTGTATTACTACTACAACTTTTGTCACTACTACTACTACTACTACTACTACTACTACTATACTACTACTACTACTACTACCACTAGTGAACATCGAAATGGTACCTCACTAGTATTGCACCTCACTCTGAGCCTTTATATACTCTCTGTGTCCATATATTGTTTGTATCGGCTTGATAAAGCTCCTGGAGAGCGAAACGTTGCCACAATAAAATTCACATTAGTTGCACTTGTGTTCTTTTACTTTACATATTGTCGGTAATTCTACCAACATTATTACAAATAATTCATGTAGTTTATAGAAGTAATTTTCAACTGTTTCATTCAGATAAATTATTATTATTATTATTAGTAGTAGTAGTAGTAATAGTAATAAGAGTATTAGTAACAGTAGTAGTAGCAATAGTAGTAATAGCAGTAGTAGTAATAGTAATAACAATAGTACAGTAGCAGTAGTAGTACTAATATCAATAGTAGTAATAGTAATAGCAAAAGTAGTAGCAGTAGTACTATTACCATTACTGTTCCTGACACGATCCAGCCTCCTCTCACTCTCTTGGGGATTCAAGGCTCAGAACACCCATCAATCTATTCCTTACCACGCCTATCCCTGACTTGGCTGGTTCCTCTCACCCCCTGGTGGTGCACCAGGGGTTCCTCTCATCTTCCTGGTGGTACTCCAGGAGTTCCTCTCACGCCCCTGGTGGTGCTTCAGGGTTTCCGGGTGGTGGCATGCTGCCTGCGGGAGGAAGGGGAGGGTGTGCAGCGCCTGCGTGACCTAAAGTCTCCCCGTCTTCACCTGCTGCAGCTGGACGTCACGTCTCAGGACCAACTCAAGACGACGCTTTCACAGGTCAAGAATCTCATCCCTGAAGGAGGTAAGGGACAAGTAGCTGCATTTTATGTGCCTCTTCTCTAAATAATAGCAAGTTTCTTAATACATGTGAGTACATGAGAGTACAGGGGAGTACTTAAGAGCACAACTATTGTGTATTATAGTCTAGATGTAGGATAGTCAAGGTATTTTGTACCTCGTCTCTGAACACTGTTAGATTCATAGCATACTATGAGCTTTCCAAATTATTATACTGTATTTATGTATGAATTAGAGTCTATTGTGTATGGTGTTTCTTGTATGTGGTCTCAAAATAGAATCGGTCTCCTAAGAAATGCTCTGGATGCATCTATGTACGTATAAATACTGAACTGTGTGTCCTGCTAAAATTTCTTAATAGTAGTTTTTGCCCCTTCTTTTTTTCATTTTCTTTTAATTCCATGTGTAGTGGGTTAGAATCCTTCCTTCATTTGTGACACGTGTCGTGAAAGCCGACTAAAATATCAGGCTCATGGTAGACTACTGGATGTGCATATTTGTAGAGGAGTGGCAGCTACAGTAAGAGTCAGATGTTTGTAGAGGAGTGGCAGCTACAGTAAGAGTCAGATGTTTGTAGAGGAGTGGCAGCTACAGTAAGAGTCAGATGTTTGTAGAGGAGTGACAGCTACAGTAAGAGTCAGATGGAGACTAAGGAGAAGGGTGTTAGAGAGATGTGGAGAAATTTCTCCAGGAGGGGGGTATCAGCCCCCTTCAGCCCCTTTCAGCCCTGAGGGGCTCAGCCCTCTCAGAAGGGGCAAATATCTTGTTTACTGCTACAACAAGTAATTGACCCCAGATGCAGTACCAATATGTGACGTGGCTTGCCGCTCCTTGCAGTCCAGTGTTGCAGAGTGTATTTTAATAAGAGACAGTACATCTCTTACCTTAGCAGGACAATCAAGGAAAATCATGCTCCCACTTTATTATCATGGTGAAGATAGTGTATATTGTTGTCTATGCTTAAGACAGCAAGAATCAAACATTCTGTTTTGCCTCATGGAGGAAGTGGCGAGGAAGCAAAAGTACTATGTCAGCTTTTCCTTTGTGCAAGGGGCAGTGACGGTGTGGGGTGCTGTGGCGTCTTCAGATTACTTTTGACTCTACTGAGAGTGACACTGACGCCAGGATAACCAACAAAGAACGATCTGTGCGTTAGTGTGAACAAAGTGTCTCACAAAACACAATAAACACTTACAGAGAAGTGTGATCAGCTTCTTCAGTGATATTGTGTGAACAATTATTGATGAACAGTGTAACAACGAGTGTTGCGATCCAACAGAGTGTAGTGCGACATTCTTCAAAGAACACTATTCTTCAATCAACTCAACGGATATCCGGGCTTAATTACGGGTCAGATACATATACCCAGGTAAGTGTTCTAACTCGTGATGTAATACTATTGACTGTGCAGTTGAGTATAAAGTCGTGAGTTAGTCACTTATCATAAACCCCGGTGATATGCGGACCTTTGAGTCCACACAAGTAAGTTTGTCAGCCATCAGTGAATGAAATATGCTGACATAACACCCCCTAGGGGTAATTTATAATCTTACAAATTATAACTCTTTACAGCCCGTTGAGAGATGACTTCGACAGCTTCTCAAGACCTCGTCTGCAGGGGCGGCTGTGCAGGCGATGAGCTGTCTTTCTAAGTTGTTTTCCTATATTTAAACTTAACTGGTAATGCCATTTCTCAACAAGAGATAAACTCATCTCAGTTTCATATTCTTCAGATATGTCAAATACCTGTGTTAAGGTGCGTTTAGAAGTTCAAGGTATATAATGGAACCTTTGCATTCTCGAGTACCTTTGCTTATGATCGGTCAGCATGGCCACGTTAACCTGAAGCAGTGTAATATAAACAGCCTCCCGGATAACCTTAAATAAAATCATTCGTAATGTAGCAATTAGAAGAGACACAATGTAGAGTATCACTTGTTACAGCAAGTAGAAGACACACAATACAGTGTATCACATATTGCAAAATTTCCTGCTAATCATTTTGCTAATTATAAGATTTATGCATGTATCACATCACTGCACAACGTTGTATAATACAATACAAAGTTATTAACCAAGAATATTGTTCTTTTAAATAATGTTCTACAGTGAGAATCAGCTCTCTGAACACAGGAAGACTCACCAGTAAGATGGTCTTTTATCCACACGATTTTTGCCTAACATTAAAAGAATGTGTTTTGAAGTTTATTGACGAAAAAACTTGAAGACATTTCTCAAGGTAGTTAAACTCGCATTGTATTACTGTCGCGCCTGCAACTAACGAGGGAATTACACGCTGAAGGAACTCGTGCCAACCACACAATCACAGTCAAGGAGCCAGTTAAGAAAATTCTCTTCGTAGGTGGTACAGGAAGCACAGATTATCTTTTATGAGTATTCTCTAAAATAAGGTTATCTCAGTGATATGACTATTTTAGTAAAATAAACTAAATAAGTGGGTTTTATTGATGAGGAATTCTAAACATTATTTAAGTTACTGAAGCCATACATAGCAAATGTAAGAGTAAAAAGTAAGGAGGAAAGATATAATGGTAATTGATATCGTAATTAAAGATCTAAATTAGATAGTTATTGTGAGAGACTCGTTTATATTGTAATGAGGTCAAATTATCTCGTTGGCGAGGTCATGAGTTATTAACATGTCATAGTGCCTCGGTGGTGGTGGAAGTTGCTACATATCTTATTGCTACCATAAGGAGGAAATAAAGCTACCTTTCCTAATTATCATAACTTCATCTAACCAATCTGATTTTTAACCTAAAATTACATTACCCATGATTATATTTGCCCCTGATTATATTCGCCCCCGAAAACACAGCCAAAATTCTTAGATCTGTCGACAGCCGCAGCTGTATTGAAATTAGCTGTGTTATGATTGTTGCAGGAGTCTGTCATCATCTTCCAGTCACAGCCGTGAAAACAACCACAGCCGAGGAAACAACCATATCCGATTTTTTTTTGTTATATAAGTAATTATCTTTACTTATCAGACTGAGGAAAATGTGTTCAGGGAAGCAAAGAAACTATAGGAGTTACCAAAAAAAAAAAAAAAAAAAAAAAAAGATAGTGTGTCTATCCAGTCATTGGCGGGTGGAGGATCGAGCCACTACTGTTACTTGTGCTGAAGGACCCACACAGGTTTATCGCATCATGTAAAATAAATAACTGAGGAGTTACATTCGAGATATTTGTTATAATGCTCACCGAGTTAGTTATGAAATTCCCGCAGCTGGCTATCACTCAATATTGCTGGGTTGTGACTGTGGTGGCTGGGTAGTAGAGGTATTGACCCAACGTTCTGCCCCAACAGAGGTGTTGTGGGGGCTGGTCAACAATGCTGGCGTCTCCACCTTCGGCGAGGTGGAGTGGGTGCCTGAGGCCACCTACAGGAAGGTACTGGAGGTGAACTTGCTAGGTACCGTCTTTGCCACCAAGACCTTCCTACCTCTCATCAGGAGGACCAGAGGTACTAATTTATGTGTAGTATTGGGACTGTTTCTTTCCCCCTCTTTAGCCGTCTGTCTCTCCCTTTATCTCTTTCTTGTATTTCATCCTATACTTTCTCCTTTAGCATTTTCTTATTTTATGTGATAAATATACTCTTGTAATAATAACGTGAGTTTTAATTATATGTGAGACACTAAAACCATGCAGGTCATTCAGCGTAAGAGGTTGTGGAAGCACAATTCACCATCTGCTATTGCAAGAAAAAAGTCGCTTTATTTATCACTGTGTCTCTATAAATAGGTGTCATAGATGAAGAAGGACTACGGTGTTCTACACGGTAGTTATAGTACAGTGTTCTACACGGTAGTTATGTCACACATGCACACACACATACACAACAGGTCTAGTGTCTAATCAACATGTGCCGAGGACAAAATGGTACCTAACTAACAAATCACGTCAGTATTTCCCTGCAGCTCAACACCGTCGGACCCGTGACGTTGACACTACAACCAAAACCTTTCCCGTTTACGCTTCAGAAGTTTTATCTCCTGAGATTGTTATAGAGTTTACTGTATTAATGTCTTGAGTGTTTGTTCGTGCGTCTTAAACCACAAGATGTGCGCCAGACATTATTATTATTACTATTGGAGTGAGATTAACAAGTTAAGAAAGCCTAGAGAACAAATGGATTTGTCAGTTAAAAATAGGAGAGGAGAGTTATTAAATGGAGAGTTAGAGGTATTGGGAAGATGGAAGGAATATTTTGAGGAATTGTTAAATGTTGATGAAGATAGGGAAGCTGTGATTTCGTGTATAGGGCAAGGAGGAATAACATCTTGTAGGAGTGGGAAGAGCCAGTGTGAGTGTGGGGGAAGTTCGTGAGGCAGTAGTTAAAATGAAAGGGGGTAAGGCAGCCGGGATTGATGGATAAAGATAGAAATGTTAAAAGCAGGTGGGAATATAGTTTTGGAGTGGTTTGGGTTTGCAATTATTTAATAAATGTATGGAAGAGGGTAAGGTACCTAGGGATTGGCAGAGAGCATGCATAGTTCCTTTGTATAAAGGCAAAGGGGATAAAAGAGAGTGCAAAAATTATAGGGGGATAAGTCGGGTTGAGTGTACCTGGTAAAGTGTATGGTAGAGTTATAATTGAAAGAATTAAGAGTAAGACGGAGAATTGGAAATAGCGATGAACAAGGAGGCTTTAGGAAAGGTAGGGGGGTGTGGCCAGGTGTTTACAGTGAAACATATAAGTGAACAGTATTTAGATAAGGCTAAAGAGGTCTTTGTGGCATTTATGGTTTTGGGAAAAAGGGGTTTTAACAGGGTGGATAGGGGGGCAATGTGGCAGATGTTGCAAGTGTATGGTGTAGGAGGTAGGTTACTGAAAGCAGTGAAGAGTTTTTACGAGGATAGGGGAGGCTCAAGTTAGAGTATGTGGGAAAGGGAGGGAAATTTTTTCCAGTAAAAGTGGGCCCTTTAAAGACAAGGATGTGTGGATGTCACCGGGGTGTTTTATATATTTATAGATGGGGTTGTAAGAGAAGTAAATGCGAGGGTCTTGGCAAGAGGCGTGGAGTTAAAAGATAAAGAATCACACACAAAGTGGGAGTTGTCACAGCTGCTCTTTGCTGATGACACTGTGCTCTTGGGAGATTCTGAAGAGAAGTTGCAGAGATTGGTGGATAAATTTTGGGTTTTAGGGTGGCAAAAGAAGAAAATTAAAGGTGAATACAGGAAAGAGTAAGGTTATGAGGATAACAAAAAGATTAGGTGATGAAAGATTGAATATCAGATTGGAGGGAGAGAGTATGGAGGAGGTGAACGTATTCAGATATTTGGGAGTGGACGTGTCGCGGATGGGTCTATGAAAGATGAGGTGAATCATAGAATTGTGAGGGAAAAAGAGTGAGTGGTGCACTTAGGAGTCTGTGGGAGACAAAGAACTTTGTCCTTGGAGGCAAAGAGGGGAATGTATGAGAGTATAGTTTTACCAACGCTCTTATATGGGTGTGAAGCGTGGGTGATGAATGTTGCAGCGAGGGAGAAGGCTGGAGGCAGTGGAGATGTCATGTCTGAGGGCAATGTGTGGTGTGAATAAAATGCAGGGAATTCGTAGTTTGGAAGTTAGGAGGAGGTGGGGATTACCAAAATGTTGTCCAGAGGGCTGAGGAAGGGTTGTTGAGGTGGTTCGGACATGTAGAGAGAATGGAGCGAAACAGAATGACTTCAAGAGTGTATCAGTCTGTAGGGGAAAGGGAAAGGCGGGGTTAGGGGTCGGCCTAGGAAGGGTTGGAGGGAGGGGGTAAAGGAGGTTTTTGTGTGCGGGGGGCTTGGACTTCCAGCAGGCATGCGTGAGCGTTGTTTGATAGGAGTGAAGGGGAAAACAAATGGTTTTTAATACTTGACGTGCTGTTGGAGTGTGAGCAAATTTACATTTATGAAGGGATTCAGGGAAACCGGCGGGGCCGGACTTGAGTCCTGGAGATGGGAAGTACAGTGCCTGCACTCTGAAGGAGGGGTGTTAATGTTGCAGTTTAAAAACTGTAGTGTAAAGCACCCTTCTGGCAAGACAGTGATGGAGTGAATGATGGTGAAAGTTTTTCTTTTTCGGGCCACCCTGCCTTGGTGGGAATCGGCCGGTGTGATAATAAAAATAAATGTTATTATTATTATTATTATTATTATTATTATTATTATTATTATTATTATTATTATTATCGGAAGCGCTAAACCCGTAGCAGTCATGCAGAAATGTGAGGAATGGTAGCGAAATAATCAAATTTGATCCGAGGAAGGGAATGTAGCTCCAGTTCTCTGGATCAAAAGCCCTTCATCCATGATCATGGCCATTTTTATTACGACTACTCCAGTAACTTTATTTCCTTTTGAAGCGTCTATATCATGGTTAGAACCACGTCACTGTGTGAAGCACTAAACCCATGTGGGTCATTCATCTCAAGGTGTGGAGGAGGCTCGATCCTCCGTCCAGTAATCTTGAGTCAGACGAGTCACTAAGAACCAGCCAGGCGTCATACATATACAATTCTCTCTGACCTTCAAAACGCAGTTAATGTATAGCGCTCTGAAAATTTAATTAGGGGACCTAAACGCTCCTTTGAGTAGATTATAAATATAATGTGACCTTTTGACCTTTAAGCAGACTTTACCTTCAGTTTGGTAATACCTTAGAATTGACTGACTACGCTCATTCTGGTAATACCCGCGCGGTTAGTGTAGTTTAAAGCCTATATACTACACTAGGATCATCAAAAGGCTGGACTTAACCTTTCCACCACCACGCAAGAATACTTTAATTCCTAAAATAGGGATTAAAGTTAGCTCACAGCTGAGAGAAATACGCTGGAGAAATACGCCTCTCAGTGTGTGTATCCTACGTAATCCTTGAGAATCTCTTTACATTTCATTAAATATGATTTGGAATAATTTTCGGAAATTACTTTCTCAATGGATTTTTTTTTTATTCACACGATACAGTTTGGTAAAACAAGTCTTCTCTTTAAAACAAGTAGTTTGTTTAGTTATTTTTTAAACGTGTTGTTGACGGTAGTTTTTAAGATAGGTCATGAACATGTTATCAAAACAATCAATGTCATAAACAATCAGTGACATAAACAATCAGTGACATAAACAAGCTCAGAGACAATGGATGTGCGAAACGAGGCACATCATCAGCAGCAGCAGCAGCAGCAGCAGCAGACACTGAGACTCGTTTATTATAAAACACTTCGGTTCTTTGACCTACAGGTGATCAGTATCACAAAATCGAAACGTTTTTTTTTTTTTTTGTGTTGAAGATCCCAGGACCGAAAAGTTTCCTTTTGTGATCAAGATCCCAGGACCGAAGCGTTTTTTTGTGATCAAATACCAGGATCGAAACGTTTTATTTTTTAACTAAATATGTCCTAGTATCTGGTCAGGCAACTTTACTTTAAATCAAGTGTCTGGTCACAGCTACGTAGCAATGTTGAGTGTGTTGCGGGTTGCAGGTCGTGTGGTAAACATCGCCAGTATGTACGGCAGGATGGGCAACACTATGAGAGCGCCCTATGTCCTCTCCAAGTACGCTGTCGAGGGTTTTACCGACTGTCTCAGGTTAGTCCAGCATTGTCTCTCTCTCTCTCTCTCTCTCTCTCTCTCTCTCTCTCTTTTCTCTCTCTCTCTCTTCTCTCTCTCTCTCTCTCTCTCTCTCTCTCTCTCTCTCTCTCTCTCTCCATCAGTTAATACTCGCAAGTCAGTTAATAATATTATTCCTTCACGTCAAGATAGTCAATAATATCACAATTCTTTATATGCTTTTATTTTTTTCTGTGCACCAAAATTGTTGTGTCATATCTGTTCAGCCTTGGTCAAATTTAGGTAATATAAATATAAAATATTATGTAATTTACCTAATCTATCTAAGGTCTTCCGTAGCAATATTTACCCTTTGTCTTGGAGGATGAATTTTCAGGTGATCCAGTTAATCTAAACTGTATTATTATTATTATCATTATCATCATCATCATCATCATCATCATCATCATCATCATCATCATCATCATCATCATCATCATCATCATTATTATTATTATTATTATTATTATTATTATTATTTTTTATTATTTTATTATTATTGTTTTTTCTTATTAATATTATTTTTATTATTAGTAACGTTAATTTCATATCTAGTGATTATTGTTATTACTAATAATATTTATCATTAACAACAGTGATTGTGCTCATCATTGTATTATTCTCACAGGCAGAGATGAAGGTTTGGGGGGTGAAAGTGTTGTCTCGTCGGGGTAACTTGTGGCAGGTGAGAGAGACCCCGTCGTGGGGCGTCCCATACGTGACTATTCGCGTGACTTCCCTGTATTTGGCTTGTGTACGTGACCCTTTGTGGAAATTTGTATGTGTTCGTTGCGTGTGCGTGTATGTTTTTGTG
>NC_069410.1:37301207-37317175 GCF_026875155.1 Cherax quadricarinatus
CCTGATCATTTACAATACAATTTTTGGTGCAATTTTTGAAGTACAGTTTGGAATATATATTGTCTTATTCTCTACGCTATTTCCTTTTCAGTTTTCTGGCCATTATGTGCTTTTTTTTTTGGTTTGCTCCTGTTTCCCTTTGTTCACCCATTTTCCCATGCTCTCATTTTTTTTCCTTAATTTTTTTTTTAACTAGGGTTGTTAATATACTTATTCCCTTTCTTTTTAGGTTGGGGTGAATCTTTCAGTAAGTTTTCTGCATTTCTTGAGCACAGATGTCCGTTATGTCTTGCAGTTTTTTCAATGACTTCACCGTGTCAGTAACTATCTCCTAACTTCCGTGCCCTTACCGCCTCCCTCATCACCACCTACCGTTTGCTACCACCCGTTCTCTACCCGCCACTTACTAAACAGCTATCTACTAACACCCGTTCCCTAACCACCTCTCACCAGTAACTGTCCAGTAACACCCGTCCCCTTATTACCTCTCACTACCAGCTATCCAATAACACCAGCCCTCTAACCCCGCGCCCTTTAACAATTATCTAATACCACTATTTCGTACGTGGCAGCCACCAACATCTTCACGGACGAGAGCGTGAGACAGCAAGCACAGGTCATGTGGACAGCCATGACTGAGGAAGTCCAGCAGGACTTTCCCAGAAGTTACTTCGACAGTCAAGTGAATCTCATGATGTCTTACACCAATGCTGGGGTGAGTGGCGGCCTCTCTCTGCTGAGTACATCTTCATTCCAAAACAGACATCAGCTACCGCAGTAACTCAAACTGACGTAGTTTCATTAGAATGGAACGACGTTAGTTTGAGTTACTGTGATCCAGGAAGACACGTTACCTAGTGTGTAAAGGCAATGTAAAACACATGTAGCCCTTAAAGCCTTTTTACATATGTAAGCTCTCTTACAAAACCTCTGTACGTTTTCTTTTTCTAAATGCGATTGAAGAAGTTCCTCTAGAATTTAATAATATATTCCATGAATGCCCTTCCACGCGCTTTTCAATTTTGGATGTTTTTTAATCGCATTTACAAAAAATCCCGCTATAATCTATGAAAGAGAGCTTATTTTCACCATCACTGCCACTAAAACCACCATCTCTCTACCACCATCTTTACTACAGACGCGTGACGTGAACGACGTGGTGGAAGCAATGACGGCGGCCCTGACGCAGAAGTACCCTCGTGCTCGATACCTGCCCATGGATGTGACCACCAGAATCAGGATCTTTGTGGCCACCCACCTGCCGGAGTGGGTCTACGACACCTGCTACATCACCACCGCACGACCTCATCTGTCCCTTCCAAACTCTGCCAAGCCTTAGGCTGAGGCTAACTGACACCCTGTTTCCTGTCACACCCTCTGTGTGTGATACCTCCCTGCCTCTGCCAAACACTAGGCTATTAGATCCTCCCGTCTTTGACACACCGTAGGGGGTGGCTATTACCAAGTTCATTGCTGTAATTACTTTGCAGTTATCATCCATAAATTATCTTTTTTAACATAATCCACTTGGAATGAGAGTCCGCCTGTGGATTAACAAACTTGAGTCCGGTTAAATGGTGATATATTGTAGACGTATTCTTAGTGGTAGTGAAGGTCTCATAACCTCCAAAAATAAGGAGCTATCATTCCCTCTCTCGATTCAAAACAGACTACCTGAAAATCCCAAGTATTGTATGACCCCCATGTAACAATATTAATAAATAACAATAATAACTTTTGCTACTAATAAATTAAGCCTACTGAGCTTTAACTTTGAATTTAGAATAAAAATATGTTAAATATATATCATTTCTTTTTCACCTAATTATTTATTACGTAAGTGGCCTATTTCATCTTCTTGGCATTACTAGGCCCGTTTAACAGATGGTTACTACAGAAGTACAGCACGGAGTACCTGTAAGTACTAGATTTTACATCTTTATACAATATATATACTTTAGGATCCCAATGGAAATGATCAACAGTGACTTTCCTTGTGGTATCCTCGGTGAAATCCACAAAATTTACCACCAATGCATGTTAACGACTCACGAAATCGTAACAAACGATCCAGTTTTAGGACTCAGTTGCCAAGGGTTCAAACCTCAACTCGTTCCTGAAATATATATTTATTACAACCTTATGTTTTGTGCGGCCATTGTTCAGTGGTCTCTGAAACCGTGTGTAGTGAACCTGAGTAAATCTTATGTTGTGTTAATTCTTGTTGTGTGTCTGGTGGTGTAACAGTCTTCGAAGACAGGTGACAAGCGTTTATTGGGACGACGTTTCGCTCTGTGAAGATCTTTGATAAAGCTCTACACGTACAAACGAAATAAGATAGCATTCTCTGACACGTGTACACACAAGACAAGTCTTTAACATGTGTACACACAAGACAAGATCCTCTGATGTGTACACACAAGATCCCCTAAAATGAGTACACACAAGACCAGGCTTCTAACACGTGTACATACACAAGGTAAGGTAATATTCACTAACATACAAAAGGAATATTTTGATACCTCTTCACCAATCCCCATCAGACAATATTTAATTTTGGTTTCATTAAGTTGGTAATATTCAATATAGCGTGGTAATATTCACTGTATGGAGTAATATTCAATATAGCGTGGTAATATTCACTGTATGGAGTAATATTCAATATAGCGTGGCAATATTCATTGTAGGGGGTAATATTCAATATAGCGTGGTGATATTCACTGTATGGAGTAATATTCAATATAGCGTGGTAATGTTCACTGTAGGGGGTAATATTCAATATAGCGTGGTAATATTCATTGTTTGGGGGTAATATTCAATATAGCGTGGTAATGTTCACTGTAGGGGGTAATATTCAATATAGCGTGGTAATATTCATTGTAGGGGGTAATATTCAATATAGCGTGGTAATGTTCACTGTAGGGGGTAATATTCAATATAGCGTGGTAATATTCATTGTAGGGGGTAATATTCAATATAGCATGGTAATGTTCACTGTAGGGAGTAATATTCAATATAGCGTGGTAATCACTGTAGGGAGTAATATTCAATATAGCGTGGTAATATTCACTGTATGGAGTAATATTCAATATAGCGTGGTAATATTCACTGTATGGAGTAATATTCAATATAGCGTGGTAATATTCACTGTATGGAGTAATATTCAATATAGCGTGGTAATATTCACTGTATGGGAATAATATTCAATATAGCGTGGTAATATTCACTGTATGGAGTAATATTCAATATAGCGTGGTAATATTCACTGTATGGAGTAATATTCAATATAGCGTGGTAATATTCACTGTATGGAGTAATATTCAATATAGCGTGGTAATCACTGTAGGGAGTAATATTCAATATAGTTGGGTAATTATTCACTGTATGGAGTAATATTCAATATAGCGTGGTAATATTCACTGTATGGAGTAATATTCAATATAGCGTGGTAATATTCACTGTATGAAGTAATATTCAATATAGCGTGGTAATATTCACTGTATGGAATAATATTCAATATAGCGTGGTAATTCACTGTATGGGAGTAATCATTCTAATATAGCTGGTAATATTCACGTGGTAATACTGATGGATAATATTCAATATAGCGTGGTAATATTCACTGTATGGAGTAATATTCAATATAGCGTGGTAATCACTGTAGGGAGTAATATTCAATATAGCGTGGTAATATTCACTGTATGGAGTAATATTCAATATAGCGTGGTAATATTCACTGTATGGAGTAATATTCAATATAGCGTGGTCATATTCGCTGTATGGGATAATATTCAATACTGAGTCTTGAATTGGGGGGGTTAATAACAATGTATACAAGAATACTCAATGTACTTAGATTTTAAGGAACTCTTTTCTTAGGTGTATAATACTTTTAACCAGATAAAACAGCATACTCTGGAATTGTTCCCAGTGTTTTTCTTTGTTCCAGCGACGATATTGCGACTTATTGTTCCAGTCACGGCATTGTGACTTTTTTTTTTTTACCGTTCAAGCTATTGAAGTGTGACTTTCACTGTTCCAGTCACTGAAGTGTGACTTTCACTGTTCCAGTCACTGAAGTGTGACTTTCACTGTTCCAGTCACTGAAGTGTGACTTTCACTGTTCCAGTCACTGAAGTGTGACTTTCACTGTTCCAGTCACTGAAGTGTGACTTTCACTGTTCCAGTCACTGAAGTGTGACTTTCACTGTTCCAGCCACTGAAGTGTGACTTTCACTGTTCCAGCCACTGAAGTGTGACTTTCACTGTTCCAGTCACTGAAGTGTGACTTTCACTGTTCCAGTCACTAAAATGTGACTTTCACTGTTCCAGTCATTGAAGTGTGACTTTTTTTGTTCCAGTTTCGATACTGTGAACATTATTGTTCCAGCCTCGGCTTTATTACTTATCATTCCTGTCAATTCTTCAGTAATGTTTCATAAAACGCTGTAAATACATCCTTAATATAAATGTGTGTATAGAAGATGACGTCACTGATAATTAATGGTGCTGCAAAATTATACTAATAAATTTTAAATACAAAAGATTCTGATGTATTTGAATATAAACAGTGTGTATACATGAAGGTGTGTATATATACATACACGGAGGTGTGAATATACACGGGATGTATATACACCGAAGTGTGTGTATATACAAAGAGGTATGTAAATGCACATTATGATTATAAACTGGTATGTACACAACTGTGTGTATATTTATACACGGAGGTGTGTGTGTGTGTGTATGTGTGTGTGTGTGTGTGTGTGTGTGTGTGTGTGTGTGTGTGTGTGTGTGTGTGTGTATGTGTGTGTGTGTGTGTGTGTGTTACTCACCTATTTGTACTCACCTATTTGTGGTTGCAGGGGTCGAGTCCTAGCTCCTGGCCCCGCCTCTTCACCGGTTGCTACTAGGCCCTCTCTCTGCCCGCTCCATGAGCTTTATCAAACCTCGTCTTAAAACTGTGTATGGTTCCTGCCTCCACTACGTCATTTTCTAGGCTATTCCACTGCCTTACAACTCTATGACTGAAGAAATACTTCCTACTATCTCTCTGACTCATTTGTGTCTTCAACTTCCAATTGTGGCCTCTTGTTTCTGTGTCCCCTCCCTGGAACATCCTGTCTTTGTCCACCTTGTCTATTCCACGCAGTATTTTATATGTCGTTATCATGTCTCCCCTGACCCTCCTGTCCTCCAGTGTGGTCAGGCCGATTTCCCTTAATCTTTCCTCATAGGACATTCCCCTTAGCTCTGGAACTAACCTTGTCGCAAACCTTTGTACTTTCTCTAGTTTCTTGACGTGCTTTATCAAGTGCGGGTTCCAAACAGGTGCTGCATACTCCAGTATGGGCCTGACATACACGGTGTACAGTGCCTTGAATGATTCCTTACTAAGGTATCGGAATGCTGTTCTCAGGTTTGCCAGGCGCCCATATGCTGCAGCGTGTGTGTGTGTGTGTGTGTGTGTGTGTGTGTGTGTGTGTGTGTGTGTGTGTGTGTGTGTGTGTGTGTGTGTGTGTCTATATATACGCTGAAAATTTTTCAGTGCTTGTTATATTTATTAGTGTCCTTAATCGGTGGTTGGTTGCTTTATTATGTTTAAAAACCTATTGACTGTATCAGCCAGTAATATTTTAATCAATAAAATTTGGATTAAAGGTAAACTCTCAGAGTATTTAACACAGAAATATACATACATCTCTCTATCTGTATATATACACACTGTTGACTGGCAGTGTAAAGATGAAATACAACCTTAAAACGACCGTCGTGTAGTCGACAGTCTTCAAACCTGACAAACACATAGGGTCAGTTATGTCACCGAGAAACAACATGATGTTTATGGCATTCATCGAGACGACCTTTGATGGAGAACTCAATTCGTTTCTCTCGTAATTACGAATTCTCGATTTGCTTTGTTATTTTCAGCGATTTACGTCTCGTAATTGCGTTTACCAGGACGAATGAGTTCCTTTGCCCTTCCGGACCACGACGCTTTCTGCTCTCTCAAAGCCATTTATTGCTTTGTTTTAGCTGAGTTTACCTGTATTATTCTCTGTTGACTCGGGGTTCACTGCCTCTACTTACCTCTTGGACGGGTCGTCGCATTTTCAACTATTTTTTTTTTATTGTACGTTTTCAGGTGTACCACATTCACTGACTTTATGTAAGAGAATCACTGTTATTCAGTAACCTTCCCCCCCCCCTTCCACCTTCTTCCTTTCACACTTCATCTGTGGAGCTTCTTTTTTTGTTAAGTATACTGGGTGGAAGGTGTTATACTGTTTTAGCTCATTTACAAGCTGAGAGCTGTTAGTCTTCCTGAGCCCATTTACAGGCTATGAGGTGTTATCCTACATCATTTTATTTACAGGCTCTTAGATTAACAGCTGGAATTGTAGTTTTACAATAAATCTCTAATGAAATCGATCTTTTATACTTTCCTTATCAAGAAGAAAGACCAAACGTGAGGTCTTGATTTATTTATTTTACAGATCTTACAGAGTTTTCAGCTCTGATTTTTTGGAAAAGAAATGTGACATAATTTATAGCAACATTTCCGCTATACAATTTCCTACACAGTTCATCTGAAACTGCAGACAGAGGGCCAGAAATTCTTTTACTCCTGAAGAAGACAACTTAGACAGCCACCTTATCTTTTCCAACAGGAAACACAGCAAATCTGTTCACCTAGACACTGGAGAATAAAAATACTAAAGCAGCAAACGTAACAGCAAAACTCATTCGTGACATTACAAGGCCTCGACACAAGGAACCAAGTAACAGAGGTGCTGGTGTATACACTATTCCATGTACAAGCTGTGATAAACAATAATTGGGAGAAACATTACGGAGCTTAGATATTAGAATTGGGGAACACATTAAGCTTGCATGACTCTCAATAATATGTGCGTCATTCATCGTGACAAACATGCACAAATCATGAAAAATGCTTCCAATTAATGCAACGTTACAGAGAGAACAAGTAAACTAATTCACTACATTTGAGCACAGATGGGACGCAACAGGATCTTTAAACTTACAGTGACTAATTACAGTCGCAAGGTCATGAAAAAAAGTCTTATTTAATTTAAGAATAACTAACTGGTAGTAATTTAGAATATTGCTTCTTAATTATGTAACTCGGATGACCATTACACAGAAGCTAATATGGAAAAACCAGGTACTTGATACCGTGCAGATGAAGAAACGAAACACGTGCTGACACTTTAAACACTATGAAACGTATCACAGGAGTGGACGAAGTCCCAGGAGCGAAACGTTTCCAAATGTCTGAAGTGTTTACACATGCGTCATTTCCTCAGAAGTTAATATAGTGGACTTCTCTGGGACTGTGACAAGAAGTATTTGGGTACACGGCTATTTATTTGTGTATGAACTAGAAATTATCTTCAACAAGGTAGCTTTTCAGCGATTAGTAAAGAAAATTCTCGTGAAAAATGTATTTTAAACTTTAGAGAAAAACCAAGTAGAAGATTGATATAGCCTCAAATTATTTAAATTTTTGTGACATTTGACGTAAAAAGTATATACCTGATGTACTGAACCCGGGCTCCAGATATACTGTACTCAGTATGCTACCACTGCTACGGTCTAGCATTAAAATTGAGAGAGAATTCATTATCTTCCTTCTCCAAAATGCATCTAAATATATTTGTACGTGGAATTTAAATAATGTATAAATATACTTATGTAAATAGGATCCTCAAAAACTAAAAAAAAAGAAAAAGGTATCATTTGCATATCGGTGATGCTCAGTAATAACTCAGTATATTTCAACCCCCTTCTGGGATCCTCTTCAGCTTATAAAGAAAAGCATTGGGACAGTCATAGAATCAGATCTGCTAGAGATTCTGCTAATTATGTGTAGCAAAGCTACAGACTATTAACAAAACTAAAGTAAAGAATCATTAATTGCTAACTGAAGTAATTTTATTTATATTTTGTGATATACAAGCCTTTAACTAAATCTGTCCAAGCTGATAGTTTAATGTGCGCCTCCCAGCCAGCCGTCGTGCACCGGGTGGAGCAAGAACATATTTGTGGAAAATTGCATTTATCTGAATGTAACTAATTGTGTACATAACAGTAAATGATAACAAAGATAATTATTATTTATCAATGTTACATAGACAAGTAGGAATTTGGGACACCTAGGTCGCAAAAAATGTCCCCCTTCGATACCTACCTATGTCATGATCACAAGTTGCTCTGGACCTATTAATTAAATGAAATATACATACACCAGGAATACTGGTAAATATATAAATTTGTGGACTGTATATTAAAAATAACAAATGGTTATATATATATACACAATTACATAACAGAAGGAAAATATATCTTAATATCACTCACCAATTTGACTGGAGATTAATGTGTATCATACTCAGAAAACCTCACTCTAACTAAATCTATGAAAATAATGCTGGCCAGAATTACACACAAATCTAGAGAGTTTATCTGAGGTTCCTGGAGCTGTCTTGTCCAGTCGCCTGATATCTCAAGTTATGCAGGAATGCACATCCACCAATTTCGCCTCCTATTTGAGAGGTGTCAACACAATTTTAACCTCTAGTGCACGAAAAATTCTTCCCATTATACCAACGTTTGTACAAAATTCAAAACCAAGATGGCGAGTCTCCTCTGCGCAGACGCAGGTTTTCCGTTTTCTATGACATAAATATTATTAAATACAGTATGGCCATCTATTTATATATAAATACTGAATTTCTGGAAAATATATACAGTATTTTCCACAATATTAATACACAAAAGACCGAAGAACTAGGCCCTAATAGGTTTAACAGGCATATATTGGTTACAACTTACTTCATCTATTGCAAGCAAATCTGGGACGTTTGCTTAATATGTCTGGTATCTTATTTTCAAAAATAAGATACCCTGACGTATCACAAACATTATTATGCTATCTCTTTATTCCTCAATGTGTAGACAATTAAGTACCTTGTATTTCTGCGGGTAAATGATTAGTATACATTATTTATTTTGTTATTGACGCATCGGCCGTTTCCCAACAAGGCTGAGTGACCCGTAAAGAAGAAGCTACACTTTCATCAATCACTCCATCACTGTCTTGCCAGAGGCCCTTATCAAACACTCAGACAGTAACTACAACAAATAGTTACAATACAGATAGACAGATCTACTGTTAAGGTGATTATTAGTAAAAAGGTATACAGTGTTCCACTAACTGGATTCGTCTGTATTCGCTGGATTCGGGCGGATTCAAGCGGTTTCGTTGGAAATAAAGCCAACTCGGAACTGTTACAAAAAATTAAATACCTCTGGGAATTATAGACTAGTTAGCTAGGAAAGTTGACAAGTATTGTAAGATGACCACCACCACCATGAAGATCTGTGTAGTCTGCAGAAAGGGTAAGGGACAAAAACAGGCCTGGATTGCTTGCCATCTCTGTGGTCAATGGTCCCATGGTATATGCAGGGATGTTAAACCTGCATAAACCAAAGAATTTTTTCTGAGTTCCCCAAACGAGTACACCTTTTTTAGGGGAAAATGACACCCTTTTTTAAAAAAGACAAGAAAACCAATTAAAAAATTTCTTGAAAGACATTCAGATGGAAATAAAAAGCTGGGAAAATAAGACGGGGCTGTCTTGGACAGTCCCCCTTTTGGGGGGTCCCTAGTGCTGTCCGGGAGAACAGTGTTTGAGGGTGCTAGTATGCCCTGGAGGAAATTTTCCCTCCAGAGGGCCCTAGTGATGTCTTAGAAGACATTTGTCTTTAGGGACTAGTGTTGCCCGGGAGGACAGTGAAGAAAACGTTATTCAGTCCACAAAAGGTTTTTTCAAAACAAAGTTTACTCTGGAGATGGATCAAAATGGGATGATCCTCGGGGAACAGTGTCGACACAAAAACCAGCAAAACCCTGGTGGAAGCACGGATGTCCATAAGGGGTGAAAGATGGGGGACAAAACGGGAAAAAAATAAATGCACCACAGCAAACTCTAAAAAACAAATCCTAGCAAACAGAAATACAGTCTGTGCAATAAGATACAGTAAACAGTATAATTCAAAATATCAAAAAAAACCACTGTGAAAGGCAGTAAAATTTCCCAAGTGCTTTCGTAACTTCTCACATTTTTAAGGAAAAAAAAAAGCCCAATACATAAAAGGGAAAGGCATAAAAGGGGCGAGACCACACCTAAACCATCAAAATCCCACAACAAAGCAACCACCTGATCACGACGACACCCGACCCCATAAGAAAGGAGGAACACTGCAGAGGTCTGCGGGGCCCAATTTGAACCAAGGTCCTTCACGACATCCCACTAACAAAAATAATTGCCCAACCCCCAGTACCCCTCCCAAGAATTAAGATTATTATTTTTTCCAAGTATTTTTAAAATTTCTCCCAAATTTTTTTTAATTATAAATGAATTTTAATTTATATAAACCAAAAGGAAATACATATTATTTTCAAAACGGGTTTTTTATGAAAAAAGATTCAAATTAAACTCCGTCGCCCTTGGACTTGCATGATACAACTTTTTTCAACTTTTTGAAAATCAATTGGTTGCTTAAAATCTCACCCCTGAAAAAATAGAGCTTTGGAATCTTGCCAATTCTAATGCTAAATTTATTTTTGTTTTAATCTTATTTCGAGATTTTTACTAGTTTGACCTTTAATAAATTTTATCGAAAATTTTTTTCAAGGAACCCTTATTGACACTTTACGTCAGCTTTTTTGGGGGGTTTCTTTAAATCAAAAGTTTTTTTACTGTATAAAGTTTTTTAAAATAAAAATTTTTAAATTTTAAAAAAGTTTTAAGAGAAGGAATATCAATTTAAGTTTTCATGGAAAGGGGAAAGAACCAACATTTTTTTAGTTGACCCTTTACAGTCCGATCATACAGTTGTTTCTACCCCGAAGAACCCTCTCTTCAAACCCCGTGGGGGTTTGGAAAAATTCTATTTCTACAAACGTGATATCCTTTTCCAAATGCGTCGAATCGTGTGAAAATAAACCGGTGAATGGTCCCAAAAAAATTTATTTCCTCGAAGTTACTTTAGTCCCGGGCTTTTGGGCCCTGCCGCGGGTTTTAAAATTTTAAACGGAAAATCCACTTTTTGGAAAGACTTTTTTCATTGTCTTTGCACAGATGACACGGAAGACTAAAATAATGGACGACTTTTCCCAATCAGGACCCTCCCAAACACAACAATTCACTTACCCCCCCGTCTCCATTTTTTTGAAGTCGAAAAGTTCGGTCTTTGTAAAAAGACTTGACAATATCGTCACCTCTCTCTCTACTGAAGCACGAAGAAAATTCTATTGAGGAACAAAAAAAGGTGGCCTGGTTTGCCCAAGCTCTAAAAAGATCCCCAACCCCACATCAATGCTAAAGATTACATTCTCAGACATCCCATGGCTGCCCAAGCACTCTCTGACGGTCTGGCCATCTCATATTACCACATTCACCCCAATTTCATATAGAAAAAGAACGTTTCACAAAAAACTCCCTTCCCGGGAAAACCCCTGCTACCCCTAAAATTTCCACACCCCAAGGGGATTTCCCCCCATAAAGGGAATTTAAGAAGTTTTTTTTAAAAAATGGGGGAATGAGGGAAACCATTTCAGATCCTCCCACCTTTTATACGCACCCCCATGTTTTTAACTGCAAGGGTAATAAACATACCCTTGCAGAAAGTGCCACTAAGGAAAGAAATCATTTGGGAAAAAACTAAATTTTGGAAGAAGACCCCCAATTCCCCGACATATCGGGCAAAAACCCAAAACCCACAAACCGACGCCTTTCAAGACTCTAAACGAAAATTCTACAGGCCCCATCGCCCAGCAACCCCCTTTCCCCCAAACTCCCCGACGGTGCTCCTTCCAAGGGGCTGTACTGCATTGGGGTTGCACACCTTGCAAACCAAACAAGCCCCCCCGGGACTTTAAAAACCCCCTATTAACGAACTATTCCGTCTTTAACAAAATGCCTGGCCCTTTAATTTTCCGGAATTCCCCACCTTCAGAAGACTTTCCCCAAGATTTCCCTTTCCCCCCGTCCTGAACTTTTTGCACCTACAGACCTGTCTCCTTTCCAAAAAATTTCTCCTGTAACTTCTAAACCACTTCCACCGCGACAACGGTTGATCAAATTGCCTCCCAAACCCCCGCCTCCCACCCCTCCCCGGCCCGCTGTTTTCACAAAACCCTTACACCCCCCACAGTGCTCCTTTTCGAACCCCAGTCCCCTCTACCAAACCCTTGGGGAGAAATTTTCCCAGTGAATCCACTAGAAGAAATGAAAATAAAAGGGGCGACTCCAAATAAACCCTCAAGGGGAAAAACCCTTTCCTTTTTCACTTCTCCTTCAAATACTGAACCCCCATGACCCCGTACTTAAACCCCTACAAAAAAACCCCGGTGCTGGGGAAAATTAAATATGCTGTGAATCCCGCTTCACTTTAACCCCACCCAAATTCTTAGTTTATCAAGCCTCTCGTTTCACCTTCCGGGAACAAGGCTAAATTATCCCCCTATCAGAAGCACTTCAAAAAAATTTGAAAATGGGGTCCCTTGCTAACCTTCCCCCTGTTAATCCAAAAACCCCCATATGTGTTTTCCCTCGGGGTGACCCACCCCGCTGCCAGCTCTCAAGATTCAAGACTTCAAACTAAACCCCCAAGTTTAATGCAACAGTCCCCCCGGGTATTTTGTTTTCAAGTTGCCCCAAAGATCGCCTTAGCTGCTGGGTTTTTGCCCTGGCTCTATTTTTCCCTTTCTTAAAAAACCCTCCCTCTCCAAAAGTATTCTCATTGTCCCCTCTTTCCCCCCCTCTTTCATTGGGATTTACCCAAACTTGTTTTCTTGTTTTCTTTGGGAAAGCAAGAAATGAATGTAGGCGGGAAAAGAAAAGGGACGGAGAAAAAAAGGGGCGGGGAACGAATTTAAAAATTTTTCCCCCACTAATATCGGGGGACTATTCTATAAATGGAAGGATTGTGTAGATTTGTGAGAGCGTAAAAATAGTAGCGAAGGCAATTGGCACAAAGGCGTTTAGACAAGGATGGAACATTCGCTTCTGTATAGAGGCTCTCAAAAGGGGAAAAAGCGAAAAGACCCAAAGGGAAAAACGTAAAGAGGAAAAGGTTTTGGTATACCGCAAGATGTGGGAAAAAGGGAAATTATGTACAGTTTTGGACAATTTTTTTAAAGGGAAAAGTTTTTTGGCCCCCGAGTGGCTTCTTTAAATTTCCCAAAACAGAAAAAAACTAAAGAAAACCCCATATTTTTATTAAAAGGGGGCAGGGTCAAATGAGGTGGGCGGTGGGGGAGAGGTGGGGGGAGTAAAATAAATTGTAAATTGTAAAAAAAAAGTAATGGAACTAAGGAGGTAGGCTAGAGAGGGAAATGCTTTGGGATCAAGGGAAAAACCAAATTCCCCGGGTGGGTAATATCCTCTTGTTATTTAAATTTTTAAATACCTTTTAACTACCGGTTTTGGGTTTATAGTGTTCCCGCAGAAATTAGTGCAGTTAAAGGGATTTTCTCCGTTTTAAATCGCATCTTTAATTTAAAAAAATTTTTTTCCCTTGAATTTCAGAGGTTTTTCCAACCCTCGTCCTATGTTGGGAAAACATGCGTTTTTGCGGTCATCATTTCGACCCCCTGCCACTATATATATGTTTTTTTCTTAAATTTTTTTCGGGATTAGGACGGAAAAAAAGCCACTCGTGGCGAAACGTTTCCTTTAATTTAAAAGTCCCCGAACTGTACATAAGTGTCTTTTTTCCCCAAAAAAGTAATCCCTTTGGGGTTTGGGTAGAGTTAAAAGGGTAGAGAGAGTAGCTGGGGAGGGCCGTTGGGAAAAAAATTGGTCACCTTAATTTGAGTTTCGATGGTTTTAGTCCAAACAATCTTGGGAGAAAGTACGCAGGGGCCTAAACGTGGCTTATATACTGTAGTCAGGTGAGGGAAGCAGGAGGCGGCGGGGGCACAGATTGTTTCCATCCACTAGTCGAAGTGGTCTTCCCCAAAGGTTTGGAAAAAGTTTTGAAGAATTCTTTGTATCAAAATCCCCGGGTGATGCAGTGTCTGACGGGTTTTGATTTAATGGGTTTGGCCCCCCTTTTTTTGAAGGAAAACTCATGACGTCTAGTCAAGTGTGGTCCCCAAAAACTAGAGCATCATCGTTTTCGCTCCCATGAGGCCCGGCCCAAAACGCATGGGTTTTGACTCCTTGGCTAGTCACCGTGTTTTTTATTAAAAACATAAACCTAAGAACTTAAAAAGGAGGAAACTTTCAGGGAAAGGGCCCGCTGGCCCATAAAAAGGCGGGCTTTATTTAA
Organism: Cherax quadricarinatus; assembly: GCF_026875155.1. Lineage (NCBI taxonomy): Eukaryota > Metazoa > Arthropoda > Malacostraca > Decapoda > Parastacidae > Cherax > Cherax quadricarinatus. Next base: position 37,315,572 of record NC_069410.1, read on the forward strand.
AATGACCTCTACCCCCCAAAACTACCAAGAATTTTTCTCCCGTACAAAAATGATACAAATCAAAAAACCCCGCCCCCCCCACTCTCTTCTAAAGCTACCCAAGGGCCCCACCTCTATTTACCCCACTGGGGAAAATTTTTTCCCAAAGCATCCCCAAATTTTTAGAAAACCATTAAATTTTCCTTGGGCCCTTTTTAAATTAAATTTATCCCCAACCCTTTAAATCCATTATTTCCCGGTTTTACCCGGTTCGACACTCTCATTTTCCCTTTTTAATATGGTATAAACCTTGGTTTAAAAAATACCCACAAAATTGGGTTTTGAAAACACGTAAGCAAAAACTAAACATATTTTTTAAAAAACGTTTTTGGTCCCCGGGGCCGGGTCACTTCTAACATACAGAGGTTTTGAAAAAAACCATTTATATATAAGGCGGGGAGTGAATTTTGAGCAGTTTACCTTTAGAATGGGCAAAAGGGTTTTTTAAAAAGAATTTAGGAGTTCTGGTTAGCAGGGAATCTGAAACCCCGACAAAAAGTGCATAAGTTTTCGCAATAAAGCTAATAGAATCCTTGGCTTCATATCAAGAAGCATAAATAATAGGATCCTCAGGTTGTTCTTCAACTCTATACAAACCTTGGTTAGGCCTCATTTAGATTATGCTGCACAGTTTTGGTCACCGTATTACAGAAGGATATAAATTCTCTGGAAAATGTACAAAGGAGGAATGACAAGTTGATCCCATGTATCCCGAAAACCCTTTCCCCATGAGGATAGACTAAGGCCCTGAAACTGCACTCTCTAGAAAGACGTAGAATTAGGGGGGATATGATTGAGGTGTATAAATGGAAGACAGGAATAAATAAAGGGATGTAAATAGTGTGCGAAAATATCTAGCCTAGACAGGACTCGCAGCAATGGTTTTAAGTTGGAAAAATCAGATTCAGGAAGGATATAGGGAAAATACTGGTTTGCATGAGTGGAACAAAAATCCCAAGTACCGTTAAAAGAGGCCAGAACGTTGTGTAGCTTTAAAATAGGTTGGATAAATACATGAGTAGAAAGTGGGTGGGTGTGAGTTAGACCCCGATAGCTTGTGCTACCAGGTCGGTTGCCGTGGGTTTCCCCCCTTTAAATCATGTGACCTGACCTGACTAGGTTGGGTGCATTGGCTTAAGGCCCGGGAGGAGACTTGGACCTGCCTCGCATGGGCCAGTAGGGCCTTCTGCAGTTCCTTCGTTTTCTTATGTTATGTTCTTCTTATGTTAAGAACATAAGAATGGAGGAACACTGTAGAAGGCCATGGCTCATGCGAGGCAGGTCCTCATCAAGGTAGAGGTTGTTTTGATAAAGACCTGCCTCGCATGAGCCAGTAGGCCTTCTACAGTGTTCCTCCCATTCTTATGTTCTTAACATAAGAAGAACATAACATAAGAACGAAGGAAACCCGCAAAGGCCTACGGCCCATGCGGGGGAGGTCCCAAATCCCTACCGGCTTTTAAACCCAACACCCACCTGTCAGGTCGGTCACATTTACTGCACATTTCGCCTACACGTAGGCTTCCTTGTGAGTACAGAAAAATAAAGCAAAAAGATACTGAAGA
>NC_069410.1:37320175-37345175 GCF_026875155.1 Cherax quadricarinatus
GAAACACACAACTCTTGTTTCACCATGCAACCAGCAGATAGTTTATGTTCCACCATGCAAAACTTCAAGTGCTTCTGTTCAGATATTCTCTGATCATACAACAGTTGCCTTCCATATATTGCTTTGTTCCATCTTGTTATGAAACTATTTTTCCCGAAGCATTCTTTGTCCGAAAATGCAATCTATACACTCTGTTCTCAGCTGTTTATTAACTATTGTCATAAGAACTCTAGTAAGTTTGTTCCCACATGAAACTTTTCTTCCCCTGAATCTGGGTTGCTTTATAGCTTGTATTAAGTCTATTGTCTCTCCACCATGAACTTTATAAAACTTTGTGTGTTGTGTGTGTTACAATGTTGTTCCCTGTGTTGTGCATTTTGCCAGCAGCACACTAATGACTATATGTATGGAAATTATGGAATATGCCAAATGAACTGCTTCACAAATATGTTCCATCATGCAACTATTAAAAAATTAACACCATAATATATAATATGTTAAACAACAATAAATTGCCACTTATATAAAAACTCTTGTTTCACCATGCAACTATAGATATTTATGTTCCACCATGCAAAAAACTATGTTACCCTTTTACAACCATTTTAACCCTATCTTATACAACTATGTTCCACCATGCAACTATTATATAACTATTGCTCCCCCATGCATTATATAACTATTGTTCCCACAATGCAACTATTATATAACTATTGTTCCCACCATGCAATTATACAACTTTTGTTCCACATGCAACTATTATATAACTATTGCTCTCCACCAGGGCAATTATGTAATATTGTTCCCAAATGCAACTATTGTATAACTATTGTTCCACAAATGCAACTATTATAACTATTGTTCCACCATGCAACTATTATATAACTATTGTTCCACATGCAACTATTATACAATATTGTTCCACCAGTGAACTAGTTATATAACTATTGTTCCCACCATGCAACTATTATATAACTATTGTTCCCACATGCAACATTATATAACTATTGTTCCCACCATGAACTGTTATATAACTATTGTTCCCACCATGCAACTATTATATAACTATTGTTCCCACCATGCAACTATTATACAACTATTGTTCCCACCATGCAACTATTATATAACTATTGTTCCCACCATGCAACTATTATATAACTATTGTTCCCACCATGCAACCTATTATAAACTATTGTTCCCACAATGAAACTGTTATATAACTATTGTTCCCACCATGCAACTATTATACAACTATTGTTCCCACCATGCAACTATTATACAACTATTGTTCCCACAATGAAACTGTTATATAACTATTGTTCCCACCATGCAACTATTATATAACTATTGTTCCCACCATGCAACTATATAACTATTGTTCCCACCATGCAACTATTATAAACTATTGTTCCCACACATGCATGTTATAAACTATTGTTCCCACCATGCAACTATTATATAACTATTGTTCCCCACCATGCAATTATATAACTATTGTTCCCACAATGAAACTGTTATATAACTATTGTTCCCACCATGCAACTATTATATAACTATTGTTCCCACCATGCAACTATTATACAACTATTGTTCCCACAATGAAACTGTTATATAACTATTGTTCCCACCATGCAACTATTATATAACTATTGTTCCCACCATGCAACTATTATATAACTATTGTTCCCACCATGCAACTATTATATAACTATTGTTCCCACCATGCATTATATAACTATTGTTCCCACCATGCAACTATTATATAACTATTGTTCCTCACCATGAAACTGTATATATAACTATTGTTCCCACCATGCAACTATTTTTAAACTATTGTTCCCCCCATGCAACCATTATACAACTATTGTTCCCACCATGCAAACTGATTATACAACTATTTTCCCACCATAGCAACTATTATATAACTATTGTTCCCACCATGAAACCCATTATATAACTATTGTTCCCACCTTGCAAACTATAACAACTATTGTTCCCACCATGCGACTGTTATAAACTATTGCTCCCACCATGCAACTATTATACAACTACTGTTCCCACAATGAAACTGTTATATAACTATTGTTCCCACCATGCAACTATTATACAACTATTGTTCCCACCATGCAACTATTATAAACTATTGTTCCCCCCAAATGAACCCTTTATATAACTATTGTTCCCACCATGCAACTATTATAAACTATTGTTCCCCCCAAATGAAACTGTTATATAACTATTGTTCCACCATGCAACTATTATAAACTATTGTTCCCACAATGAAACTGTTATATAACTATTGTTCCCACCATGCAACTATTATACAACTATTGTTCCCACCATGCAACTATTATATAACTATTGTTCCCACCATGCAACTATTATATAACTATTGTTCCCACCATGCAACTATTATACAACTATTGTTCCCACCATGCAACTATTATACAACTATTGTTCCCACCATGCAACTATTATATAACTATTGTTCCCACTACGTAATTGCAAAAAATAATGTAGCAGCACACTTTGGATTAATGCAATTTTTATTAATAAAAATGTTTTATTGCTCAGGATTAACTACCAATTAGGATAAATTTGGCGTGATATTTTTGCCTTGTCGTGTTAACGACGTATTATGTCAACTGTGTTTATGTTAATTTTAGGTATTAAAGAATTATACTTGTGTATGACTTATTGAGGGTGTGTGGTATTTGAATGGGGGTGGGGGATGTAGATAGTAGTAGATGGTTGGTAGACAGGAGGGGAAAGGGGTAGGTAGGTTATGTTGGTGTTATAGGTGGTTGGGGGGTTTGGGGAATTTTGAAAATGGTTTGGGCAGGGGTTTGGTTCTGTAGCTGATTGATGGTAGTGGGTTTTTTAAAGTGGTTGGGGGTTGTCAGGTGGAGGGGGGGTACTGGTAGATGTAGTGTAGGTTATGAGGATTTAATAAGGAGCAGGTCAATCAAAGATATGTAATAAAATAACTAAATAACGAATATTTTTAACACTAGACTGCCCGCTGCAATCCAAAACACACATTTTCAGGATTTTAAGGTTGGAGAGAGGGGACAGAGAGAAGCAAGGACTTACATAATAGGACACTCGGGAGTGGATGGGTCCCATGGTGGATGATTGCAGTGTGTATAATCCACAAACTAAAGAGATAACATTGTTCCCACGATACAACATAAACTGTTGTTCCACCTGCAAGAACACTATTGCCCATGACTATTATAAACTATTGTTCCCGACTTCAATTATAATAAATATTGGAAAACCTGGAACCACATGGGGGTATAAACTGTTCCCACCATGAAACTATGATACTAAATTTCAGTCAACAGTTAAAACATTCCATAGAAGTTGCCAAAAAACCAGCAGACACTTGGATAATGCAACTTTTAGTGTGATTATTGTTTTAGTCTCAGATAAGTCCATTGGAGTAAATTGACGTGATTTCTACTTCGTTTAAGAGTTATAACTGTTTTAGTTATTAGGATAAAAGAATACTTGATAGCTAGGACTGGTGTGATTGAATGGTGGTGGCAAATACAAGAGGGTTGAACAGGAGAGGAATTCAGTGGTAGGAGGTTTCAGTGGGTACAGGGGCAATGGAATTAAGGGTGGAGATGGAAGTTTGGCAAATCTGAAAGGAAGTCGAGGAATGGGTTTGTACCAAGGGGTAGGTAGACATAAGGGAAGGCCACTACAAGGGGGGACTACACAGGCATGAGGAATTTCCTGCAGGAGGTCCAGTGGGACAGAGAGGCAGCAAAAGCAGTACATGAGATGATGGAATATGTGGCAACAATATGCAAGGAAGCGAAGAAGAGGTTTGTACCCAAGGGCAGTAGACATAATGAGAAGGCCAGGACGAGCCCTTGATTCACCCACAGCTGCAGAGAGGCTAAAATCAAGTGCGCTAGAGAATGGAAGAAGTAAAAAGGGGCAAAGGACCTAGGAGATGAAGTTGAGTAGTTGAAGAGCAAGAAATGAATATGTACAGGTGTGGAAGGAGGCCCAACGACAATACAATTCAAAGAAATATTCACAATGGAGACACAGAGGACTCCGGATGGAGTCCTACACAGATGACAGCAAGGAAATGACTGAACTACTAAAGCCCCAATATGACTCTGTCTGGTTAGCGGCTTGCTAAAAACCGAGTCGAAGTTCTAAATGAATTTTTTATGAGAGAGCCACAGAATTTGGTAAACACAAGCCTATCTGATGTTATCCTGACGCCAAATGACTTCGAACAGGCGATAAATGATATGCCCATGCACTCTGCCCCAGGGCCAGACTCGTGTTCATCAAGAATTGCAAGAAGCCCCTATCACGTGCTTTTACCATCCCATGGAAAGGGAGCATGGACACTGGGGTCGTCCCACAGTTACTAAAAACAACAGACATAGCCCCACTCCACAAAGGGGGCAGTAAAGCAATAACAAAGAACTACAGACCGATAGCACTAACATCCCATATCATAAAAATCTTTGAAAGGGTCCTAAGAAGCAAGATCGCCACCCATCTAGATAGCCATCAGTTACACAACACAGGGCAACATGGGTTTAGAGCAAGTCGCTCCTGTGTCCCAACTACTGGATCACTACGGGAAGGTCCTAGATGCACTACAAGACAAAAAGAATGCAGATGTAATATATACAGACTTTGCAAAAGCCTTCGACAAGTGTGACCATGGCGTAATAGCGCACAAAATGCGTGCTAAAGGAATAACAGGAAAAGTTGCTAGATGGATCTATAATTTCCTCACAAACAGAACACAAATAGTAGTCAACAGAGTAAAGTCTGAGGCGGCTACAGTGAAAAGCTGTTCCGCAAGGCACAGTACTCGCTCCCATCTTGTTTCTCATCCTCATATCTGACAGACAAGGGTGTCAGCCACGTAGATGACACCCGAATCTGCATGACAGTGTCTTCCATTGCAGACACTGCAAGGCTCCAGGCGGACACCAACCAAATCTTTCAATGGGCTGCAGAAAACAACATGAAGTTCAACGATGAGAAATTTCAATTATTCCGATATGGTAAACATGAGGAAATTAAAACTTCATCAGAATACAAAACAAATTACAGCCACAAAATAGAGCGAAAAACCAACGTCAAAACCTGGGAGTGATCATGTCGGAGGATTTCACCTTCAAGGACCGTAACAATTTATCAATCACATTTGCTAGAAAAATGACAGGATGGATAGTGAGAACCTTCAAAACTAGGGATGCAAGCCCATGATGACACTCTTCAGGTTGCTTGTTCTATCTAGGCTGGAATATTGCTGCACATTAACAGCACCTTTCAAGGCAGGTAAAATTGCTGACCTAGAAAATATAGAGAGAACCCTCACGGCGCGCATGACGGAGATTAAACACCTCAATTACTGGGAATGCTTGAAGTTCTTGAACCTGTACGCCCTGGAACGCAGGCGGGAGAGAATACATGATCATATACACCTGGAAAATCCTAGAGGGACTAGTACCGAACTTGCACACAAAAATCACTCACTACGAAAGCAAAAGACTCGGCCGACGATGCAACATCCCCCCAATGAAAAGCAGGGCTGTCACTAGCACGTTAAGAGATAACACAATAAGTGTCAGGGGCCCAAGACTGTTCAACTGCCTCCCAGCATACATAAGGGGGATTACCAATAGACCCCTGGCTGTCTTCAAGCAGGCACTGGACAAGCACCTAAAGCCGGTACCTGACCAGCCGGGCCGTGGCTCGTACGTTGGATTGCGTGCAGCCAGCAGTAACAGCCTGGTTGATCAGGCTCTGATCCACCATGAGGCCTGGTCACAGACCGGGCCACGGGGGCGTTGACCCCCGGAACTCTCTCCAGGTAAACTCCAGGTAGAGGTGGGATACACCAATAAGTGCTGGACACGATACATACAACGGAGGAGGAGGTGAAGAGCCTACTAAGAAAACTAGATATCTCAAAGGCGATGGGGCCGGATAACATCTCTCCACGGATCTTGAGAGGGGTTGCAGAGGCGCTCTGTGAACCACTTACAACAGTCGTCAACACATTTATCGAAACAGGACGACTACCTGAAGTAAGAAAGACAAATGTAATCCCAGTTAAAAAAAAAAAAGAGACAGGCACGAAACATTAAACTACAGACCAGTATCACTGACATGTAAGCAAAGTCATGGAGAAGATTATCAGAAGAGTGGTGGACCACCTAGAAAAGAATGAGCTTTTAAACGACAACCAACACGGATTCTTAGACGGGAAATCCTGTGTCACAGTCCTACTAGAGTTCTATGACAGGGTGACAGCAGTATGACAAGAGAGAGAGGTGGGTAGGTTGCGTTTTCTTAGACTGTAATAAGGCTTTTGACAGTGTTCCACACCAGAGATTAGTGCAAAAGATGGAGGACCAGGCAGGTATAACAGGGAAGGCACTTCAATGGATCAGAGAATACCTGACGGGAAAGCATCAGCGAGTCGTGGTACGTGATGAGGTGTCAGAGTGGGCGCCTGTGACAAGCGGGGTTACACTAGGACCTGTGCTGTTTCTGGTATATGTGAACCACATGATGGAAGGAATAGGCTCAGAAGTGTCCCTGTTTGCAGACGATATGAGGTTAATGAGTAGAATTCAGTCAAAGGAGGAGAAGACAGGACTACAGAGGGATCTGGACAGGCTGCAGGCTTGGTTCAGCAACTGGCTCCTGGAGTTTAACCCCCACCGCATGCAAAGTCATGAAGGGGAAGGGCAAAGAAGACCGCAGACAAAATACAGTCTAAGGGGCCAAAGAGTACAAAACACACTCAAGGAAAAGGATCCTGGAGTGTGTATAATACAGAGCACATCTCCTGAGGCGCACATCAACCAAATAACTGCTGCAACATTTGGGTGACTAGCGAACCTAATATGGGCGACTAGCGAACCAATATGGGCCTGACGTACACCGTGTACGTCAGGCCCATACTGGAGTATGCAGCTCCAGTTTGAAACCCACACCTGACCAAGCACGTCATGAATCTAGAAAAAGTGCAAAGGTCTGCAGCGAAACTAGTCCCGAAGCTAAGAGGCATGTCCTACGAGAAGAGGTTAAAGGAACTCGACCTGACGACACTGGAGGACAGGGAGGCCTGATAACGACATATGAAATACTGAGAGGAATTGACAAAGGGGACAGAGACAGGATGTTCCAGATATGGGACACAGAAACAACGGGTAGCATTTAGAAGATGAAGACTCAGATGAATCACAGGGATGTTAAGAAGTATTTCTTCAGTCATAGAGTTGTCAGGAAGCGGAATAGTCTGGAGAGTGAGGTAGTGGAGGCAGGTCTCATGCATATTTTTAAAAAGAGGAATGATGAAGCTCATGGAGCAGGGAGAGAGTGGATCTAGTGGCGGCCAGTGAAGAGGCGGGGCCAGGAGCTATGAATTGACTCCTGCAAACACAATTAGGCAAGTATACACACAGATGCACACACACACACACACACACACACACACACACACACACACACACACACACACATTACTATTCATAATTTTAATTATTACTGCATTCACTAGGAAGTGCTAAACCCACTTGGGTAATAGAGGATGGGGTGAGTAAAAGATAAGCACGTGTGTGTGTGTGTGTGTGTGTGTGTGTGTGTGTGTGTGTGTAATCGCCTATTCGTGGTTGCAGGGGTCGATTCATAGCTCCTGGCCCCGCCTCTTCACTGACTGCTCCTAGGTCCTCTCTCTCTCCCTGCTCCATGAGCATTATCATACCTCGTCTTACAACTATGTATGGTTCCCGCCTCCACTACGTCACTTTCTAGGCTATTCCACTGTCTGACAACTGTGTGTGTGTGTGTGTGTGTGTGTGTGTGTGTGTGTGTGTGTACTCACCTAATTGTACTCACCTAATTGTGGTTGCAGGGGTCGAGACTCAGCTCCTGACCCCGCCTCTTCACTGATTGCTACTAGGTTCTCTCTCTCTCTCTCTGCTTCCTGAACTTTATCATACCTCCACTACTTCACTTGCTAGGCTATTCCACTTCCTGACGACTCTATGACTGAAGAAATACTTCTTAACGTCCCTGTGACTCGTCTGAGTCTTCAGCTTCCAGTTGTGACCCCTTGTTCCTGTGTCCCTTCTCTGGAACATCCTATATCTGTCCACCTTGTCTATTCCCCGCAGTATCTTGTATGTCGTTATCATGTCTCCCCTGACCCTTCTGTCCTCCAGTGTCGTCAGTCCGATTTCCCTCAATCTTTCCTCGTACGACATTCCCCTGAGCTCTGGGACTAGCCTTGTTGCAAACCTTTGTACTTTCTCTAACTTCTTGACGTGCTTGACCAGGTGTGGGTTCCAGACTGGTGCTGCATACTCCAGTATGGGCCTAACATACACAGTGTACAGTGTCTTGAACGATTTCTTATTAAGGTATCGGAACGCTATTCTCAGGTTTGCCAGGCGCCCGTATGCTGCAGCAGTTATTTGGTTGATGTGTGCCTCCGGTGACGTGCTCGGTGTTATGGTCACCCCGAGGTCTTTCTCCCTGAATGAGGTCTGTAGTCTTTGTCCACCTAGCCTATACTCTGTCTGCGGTCTTCTTTGCACCTCCCCAATCTTCATGACTTTGCATTTGGCAGGATTGAATTCGAGAAGTCAGTTTCTGGACCACATGTCCAGCCTGTCCAGGTCTCTTTGCAGTCCTGCCTCATCCTCATCCGATTTAATTCTTCTCATCAACTTCACATCATCTGCGAATAGGGACACTTCAGAGTCTATTCCTTCCATCATGTCGTTCGCATATATCAAAAATAGCACTGGCCCTAGAACTGACCCTGTGGGACCCCGCTCGCCACAGGCGCCCACTGTGATACCTCTTCACGTACCATGACTCGTTGCTACCTCCCTGTCAGGTATTCTCTGATCCATTGCAGTGCCCTCCCTGTTACATGCGCCTGATCCTCCAGCTTCTGCACTAATCTCTTGTGGGGAACTGTGTCAAAGGCCTTCCTGCAGTCTAAGAAAACGCAATCAACCCACCCCTCTCTCTCGTGTCTTACTTCTGTTGTGTGTGTGTGTGTGTGTGTGTGTGTGTGTGTGTGTGTGTGTGTGTGTGTGTGTGTGTGTGTGAGTCACATTATAGATGTGTCAAGGGTACACAAGCGTCAATGGTTGGGTGGGTACACCTGCCTCGGCCAGCAGATCGACAACTTTCTTACGTTCTCATGGTCTTGGACTTCATATGCTATGGAAATTCCATACTTCTCGTGCCCTAAAGATGTGTAGAGGAAGAGGAGCAAGGGAAATAAATGAATAGTGAGATAACACAAATGTTACCTCTCTCTGCCTGTCTCTCTCTCTCTCCATTATCCCTTCAGTGGTCACGTGTGGTCATACCTGTCCTAAGCTGTCTGGGATTAGCGTGGGGTGTTACCTAGCACCATGGCTTGTAGTAGTGTTTTAAAATCTCAGGTTAAAGTGTTGAAGAAGGAGATTCTACTTCTTCAGGAGGAAAATAGGAGGCTGAATCTTCGTCTAGATGAGTTTGAGAGTGAGTGTGGGATGGTGGTAGCTTGTGAGGAGGAAAAAGTTACCAGCAGTGATTTGGAGAGTGGCAGCCACTTGAAGTGGCAAGTGGTACACAATTCAGGAAGAAGGATGATAAGGAAGGTTATTAGAGAAGATGTGAATGTAGGAAATCGATTCTCTGTTCTCTAGGACGAGTGTACTTCAGTGGTTAGTGAGATTAAAGGTACCCCTGACTCCCCTGCTTTTCAAAGTAAGAATATTCTGATTGTGGGAGATTCTCGGCTAAGATATATGGACGGTGCTTCTTGTAACAGAGATAGGTCAGACAAATGGTGTCTCTCTCCCAGGAGCTGGTGTTGGTGACATAGTCAGCAGATTGGATATTATGTCAGACAATGGGAACAAGCCCATTATCTATCTTAGTGCTGGTGAAAATGACATCAGGAATGGTAGGAGACAAGAGCTGATGGATAAGTATAGGCCAGCCATAGATGTAGTCAGGTCTAAGGGAGGGATCCCAATCATATGTAGCATCTTGCCTAGAAGGGGAGTGGGCAATGAATGGATATCTAGGGCAATTGGTATAAATTGCTGGCTAGGTAGGTACTGCAAGGAACTTGCAATCCCATTCATTGATAACTGGGACATATTCTACGGCAAGCATGATATGTATGCAAGGGATGGGGTTCATCTCTCTCGGGCTGGAGTGGTTGCATTAGCCAGTTCGATTGAAGGGGTCATTGATGACTTGTCTAGGACTTTAAACTGATAGATTAAAGAGGTATGGGTGTCAGTGGGAAACAATCAGGCTGTAGTAGTAGGAGGGTTAAAAACAGTAGATATAACCAGGATACCTCAGGGATATGTTTAAAAGACAATATTCAAATAAAGTTGCTAGTAAAGGCAAATAAATTGATCAACAAACAAAGAGAGACAGTAGAGGGCAACGAGTGACTAGCTCCTTAAGGTTTACTATACAAATAGCAGGAGTCTAAGAAATAAGATAGATGAGCTAAGATTGCTTGCAAGTGCAGATAATATAGATATTATTGCTATAACAGAGACTTGGTTTAACTTGAAAGATAGAGAAATATCCTCTGGATACAACATACAGGGTTATAAACTGTTCCATACTGATAGGGTTAACAGGAAGGGTGGTGGAGTGGCGATGTATGTCAGAGATAATTTAAATTGTGTTAGACAAGATATAAGATTTGAAACATCGGACACAGAATCTGTTTGGCTACAGTTTCTCGAGGATAGTGAGATGTTAATTTTGGGTGTGATTTATAGGCCCCCACACCTTGACAGAGTGCAGTAAGCTGCTATGGGACGAAATTCATAAGGCGACTAGATATGAAAATGTTGTGTTAATGGGAGATTTTAACTTTAGACAAATTGATTGGAACAATGTGACAGGAAATCTTGAGTCTAGTGACTTTCTTGATACGGTTCAGGATTGCTTTTTAAAGCAGTTTGTGACAGAACCAACTAGAGGAAACAATCTACTTGACTTGGTTCTTGCCAACAAAGAATCACTAGTTAATAATCTTGAGGTTAATGATGAGCTAGGGGAAACTGATCACAAATCACTTAGTTTCAATATATCATGCAGTTACCCAGATAACTGCAATCAAATCTCTGTCCCAGACTTTCGCTTGGCCGATTTCATGAGACTGAAAAATTACTTGGGTGGCAAAATTGGGATGCCTGACTATGGATCAGGTAGCTGGTGTTGGTTGCCAATATGATGTTTTTCAGAGCATAGTTCTAGTTTCCCAGACAACTTTTGTTGCTAGTAGGGAAATTAGATCTAACAAAAATGATCCCAAATGGATGAACAATAGATAGAAACATCTCATTGATCAAAAGAGAGGCATATATAGGCGTATCAAAAGAGGGGATCGGCAGTTAATAAATCAATATATTCAGTTAGAGAAATAAAAAATGGAATAAGAAAAGCAAAAAGGGATTATGAGGCTAAGGTCACAAGGGATTAGAAGACTAACCCAAAAGGGTTCTTCCAGGTATACAGAAGTAAGATTAGGGACAAGATAGGCCCACTTAAGAGTAACTCAGGTTAGATCACTGAGAGAGATAAGGAAATGTGTGAAATTTTCAATTCTTACTTCCCCTCAGTTTTTACTCAGGAAGATACTAGCGAAATTCCAGAAATAATAGATTATGTAGAACAGGACGATAATAAACTATGCACGATTGCGGTAACTCGTGACATGGTCCTCAGACAAATAGAGAAATTAAAACCTAACAAATCCCCAGGCCCTGATGAACTGTTTGCAAGGGTGTTAAAGGAATGTAAAGAGGAACTTAGCATAACTTTGGCTAATCTTTTCAACATATAACTACAAACTGGCATAGTGCCTGACAAGTGGAAAATGGTAAATGTAATACCCATTTACAAGGCAGGTGACAGGTCCTTAGCTTCGAACTACAGACCAATTGCCGAAGCAATTCGTAGCCATTTCGAAAGGCATAAATTGATTGATGAATCTCAACACGGTTTTACAAAGGGGCATTCCTGTCTTACGAATTTACTTTCTTCACTAAGGTATTTGAGGAGGTAGATCATGGTATTGAATATGATATTTTGTATATGGACTTCAATAAGTTCCACATCAGAGGCTATTGAGGAAACTTAAGGCACACGGAATAGGAGAAATTTTTTCATGGGTTGAGGCATGGTTGATGAACGGGCAGCAGAGAGTTTGCATAAATGGGAGAAATCAGAATGGGGGCACGTCACAAGCGGTGTTCCACAGGGGTCAGTGTTGGGCCCCTTGTTGTTCACAATCTACATAAACGACATAGATGAGGGAATAAATAGCGACATAATCAAATTTGCTGATGACACCAAAATAGGCCGTCCAATTCATTCTAATGAGGACATTAGAGCACTCCAGGATGATTTGAATAGACTGATGCAATGATCGGAGAAGTGGCAGATGCAGTTTAATATAGACAAATGCAAAGTTCTAAATGTTGGACAGGAAAATAACCATGCTACATATAAACTAAACAATATAGATCTTAATAATACGTACTGCAAAAAGGATTTAGGAGGTCTGGTTAGTAGTAATCTAAAACCAAGACAACAGTGCATTAGCGTTCGCAATAAAGCTAACAGAATCCTTGGCTTCATAGCAAGAATTATAAATAATAGATGTCCTCAGGTTGTTCAACTCTATATATCTTTGGTTAGGCCTCATTTAGATTATGCTGCACAGTTCTGATCACCGCATTACAGAATGGATATAAATGCACTGGAAAACGTACAGAGGAGGATAACAAAGTTGATCTCTTGTATCAGAAATCTTCCTTATGAAGACAGATTGAGGGCGCTGAACCTGCACTTTCTAGAAAGGCGTAGAATTGGGGGGGAGGGGATATGATTGAGGTGTATAAATGGAAAACAGGAATTAATAAATGGGATGTAAACAGCGTGCTAAAAATATCTAACAAACAGGATTCGCAGCAATGGTTTTAAATTGGAAAAATTCAGATTCAGGAAGGATATAGGAAAGCACTGGTTTGGTAATAGAGTTGTAGATGAGTGGAACAAACTCCGGAGTACCGTCATAGACGCTAAGACGTTGTGTAGTTTTAAAAATAGGTTGGGTAAATACGTGAGTGGGTGTCAGTTGGACCTGACTAGCTTGTACTACTAGGTCGGATGCACTGACTCCTCCCTTAAGTGACGTGTCTGACCTCACTAGGTCAAGGCATTGGCTTAATCCGATGGAAGAAATGGAGCTGCCTCGCATAGGCCAGTAGGCCTCTTGCAGTGTTCCTTCTTTCTTATGTTCTTATGTTCTAACATCAACATAAGTCCCCTTAGTCTCAACACCTTACCCCTCTATAAACCCCCAAGTTCCCTTTTCCATTTCCCCCTCCCCTCTCCGCATCTCTCTGCCCCTAGCATTGCCGGGAGCCCAACAATTCCAGACTAAGGGAGAAGAGGGGCCCCTATGGTCATAAAACGCATCTGTCTTTGTGTGGGCCAGACAATACACTCTCTCCCCCATGTTATTTACTCTACGTATAAAGCACTGACCTTTTTTCTTCTTCCTCCTCCCGTTGCTTCTCCTCCTCCTTCCATTTACATTCTCTTCCTATTTCTTCTCTTCCTGCTATTTATCTTCTCTTCCTCTTCCTCATCTTCATTCGCCATATCCTTTTCACCTTTTCCTCGTCCTGTTATTTGTCGACTTCGTATATATTCTGACGAGTGTATCTCGCTTCATGTATATGCTCCGAGACCAACAGTGCGTATATACACTTAAAGGAGAGTGTGTGTGTACATGTTGGTAGGTAAGACACATAGGCAACAATTAGGCAACTTTATTCCGAAACGTTTCGCCTACACAGTAGGCTTCTTCAGTCGAATACAGAAAGTATTCGACTGAAGAAGCCTACTGTGTAGGCGAAACGTTTCGGAATAAAGCTGCCTATGTGTCTTACCTACCAACCTGTCGGTATTGTATACCATTTTGATATTCACCGTGTGTACATGTGTGTAATTCATTGTATTTACATACACGTGTCGTTGCATATATATTAACTACCGGTAAAACAATAACTAATTTCTAAGTTGTTATTGCAGAAAATAAGTACTAGAAAATGTGACTTTCCTCAGACATATAAAACGAGGTCATCGAAACAGCAAGAAGTTACAATACCGTGACTGGAACAGTACATAAATATCCCGCACATAAGAGAGAGAAGCTTATAACGACGTTTCGGTTGAAGTCGGACCGAAACGTCATCACGAGCTTCTCATACGTGCAGGATATTTGTGCAGTGTAGTCTTCAAAATTTGTATTATGAAGTGCTTGAAATAAGACCCAGAAAATACAAGCATATTGAATGTCATATTTATATTACAATGTCCTCTGACCGCAATTCATGTTTATATATTTTCCTTGTAAATATGTTGTCCTTTGGTTATAGTTATTTACATATATAAGAAACCGTAGTAGCATCCTTGACCACATCTCATCGCTTTGCTAAAGTTTCCCAGCTTAGACCGACAGATTTCCTTATCCTGCGAGAGAAACAAAATGAGAGGGAACAAGGAGATAACCACAATATAACTATCATACAGAATATTGTAGCCGGACGATACGGTTGTTCCCACCCTGTAACTAACATATAAAATAGTGTAGACGCACACTGCGGGTGTAGCTAATTGAAACAAAGTAAGAGGCTAACGATATCGATATTTACACTATTTTTTATACATAATTTTAACACATTGGGGTAGAAAAACTGGAATAAACCCACTGACAAATCGTTTGATACAAACG
The DNA here is from genome assembly GCF_026875155.1 of Cherax quadricarinatus. Lineage (NCBI taxonomy): Eukaryota > Metazoa > Arthropoda > Malacostraca > Decapoda > Parastacidae > Cherax > Cherax quadricarinatus. Next base: position 37,335,021 of record NC_069410.1, read on the forward strand.
ATTATAGTTCACCGTAATGTGGTTAAACAGATGTCAGACATGAGAAATAAAATTTAATCTCTCAAACATTCTTGAAAGCGTCCAAAAGGTCCCTTGACCTCGATCGTTTTAGTCATAAGACTTTCTCAGGGTCACTTTATTTTTTTTAAGATCTTTTCAAGGTCACGTGAGCACTATTTAAAACCTTATCAAGTTCAGTTGATCAATATTCAATACCTTGTTAAGATCCTTTAAACATTTGAGACCTTCAAAAGGTCTAGTATTTTAACCTAACCAAACATGTGTTTTCAGTATGTATGCTGCACAGATGTTGGTGTAATACAGCCAGCCATATGGAAGCCTTCACTCTATGGTATATGGGACGGGAGAGGAGAGAGGAAGGAAGGGCGGGTGGGTGGATGGAAGGGGGCTTATGGGAGGTTCCATACTGGTCACCACAAAGCACCTCATTCATCATATGTAAGTATGGTAAAAGAGAGAAGAGGCTTTTTTTTTGTTGTTGTTTTGAGTGGGAAGAGAGTGTAGTTTGAGGCTTGGTGGGTGTGGTGAGTGCAATAAGGGGGTGATCTGCTTCCCTGGACTCTACTTGGATCTGATCTGATCAACCAGGCTGTGAATGCTGGCCTTATGCAATCCAGTGTACGAATCATAATCCGGCTGATCGATCACTGACTTTAGGTATTTGTCCATTTCCCTCTTGAAGACAGCCAGGGGTCTATTGGTAATTCTTTTTTTGTATGATGAGAAGCTGTTGAATAGTCTTGGGCCCCGGCCACGTATTGTTTTTTCTTAGTATACTCAATGTACCCATGCTTTTTATTGGGGGTATATTGCACCGTCTGCCAAGTCCTTTTGTTTCATGGGGAGTGATTTCTGTGTGCAGATTTGGCACCAGTCGCTCTAGAATTTTCCAGGTGTAGATTATGATGCATCCTTCTCGTCTGCGTTTCAGGAAGTATAGTAAATAACGTGCTTGGCTGACATAATACATGCAGTAAAGGTTCTCTGTACATTCTATGGATCACCAATTTAACCTGCCTTATAATAATATGTATCTTTATTTACTACAAGTACGTGTACAAGGTATACAAACCTAGCTGACATCAATGACATACTACTATAAAGAAAGTCGCTTGTTATGCAGAGCATTTCTGGCAAATTAAGTCAGTTTTGTCCCAGGATGCAACCCACACCAGTCAACCTACACCCAGGTTCCCATTTTACTGATGGGGAACATAGACACCCGCTGTAAAGAAACACGCCCAATGTTTCTACCCTCGCTGGGAATCGAACCCAGACACTCGCCGTGTGAAGTGAGAGCTTTAGCCACCAGGCCACAGGGCACCGTTGAATGAAGCTGTTAATGTACAGCAGTATTGCTGCCTAGAGAAACCAGGTGATTTGAAGAGGATTAATACTAGCATGGATCCCTCGTTTTGAAAGCTCTCATTATCCCTCGTATCATTTTCCTCTCAGCTGTGATAATGACACTGTTGTGATCCTGGAGGATGAGATCCTCTGAAATTATCCCTCCCAAATCTTTCATATTAGTTTCTCGCTCTATTGTGTTTTTAAAATTAGTTTTATACTCCGTTCTAGCTATTATTTCCTCAAGTTTTCCATAACGGAGCAACTGAAATTTGTCTTTATTGAACATCATGTAGTTGTCCACGGCCCACTGGAAAACTTGGTTTGTATCCACTTGGACATTCGCAGTGTCCTCAGTGCATGCCATTTTCATGTAAAGCCTAGTATCATCTGCAAAGGAAGGCTCGGTGCTATGGTTTGCATCTCTACGTCAGTTTTGAGAATGAGGAAAAGGATGGGGACGGTTACTGTACCTTGTCGATCAGAGCTTTTCACTTTGGCAGCCGCCGACTTAACTTTGTTGACTATTGCTTACTCTGTTCCATTGGTTAGAAGGATAAAGATTCATCTGCCCACTTAGTTAATCATTTAACACGTATATTGTGCGTTATTATACCCACTATGGCTGGTGCAATAAGGGGGTTGTGGGCACATTAAAGGGTTGGTGAGTGTACTGAGTGGAGGGATTAGTAATGGGGTAGTGGGTGTATTAAAGGGTAGTGAGTGTATTAAAGGGTAGTGGGTGTATTAAAGGGTAGTGGATGTATTAAGGGGGTGGTGGGTGTAGTAAAATGATCGTGGATAAGGCGATAAGGGGAAAGGAAGGGATTATGAAAGGCGTTGAGAGTGAGGGTAAAGTTTGTGTGTTATGGTTGATGTAGTGGGTTGTGTTTAAGGGGAGTTGTCGTCGTGGTGGTGTCGGTGGTGGGATATGAGTAGTGGAGATAATAGAGGTGGTTAGAGGTGGCAGCAGTGATTGTAGAGAGTGGAATGTAACAGCTACGAAGCCCTGGCTTGTAAGAAATGATTTAACCTGACCTTGATTTTCTTATCTCTTCATGTGACCTGCTTTCTGGTATTCCGTTTTCTCCCTCAGTTGAGAAATGATAATGACGTAGTTGGGTTAATGAGTTCTGGGTGATGTTCAGTGGAATTTAGAGTAGTGGGTGGTGTTCGGGGGAAGTTATAGTAGTGGGTGGTGTTCAGATGAAGCTACAGTAGTGGGTGATGTTCAAGGGAAGTTATAGTAGTGGGTGATGTTCAGATGAAGCTACAGTAGTGGGTGATGCTCAAGGGAAGTTATACTAGTGGGAGTGTATGTTAAGCCATTAGCAATCCGTAGTTCCATGAGCCTCATTGAGATTTTCTCCACATGGGCACCATCTAACACCACCTAGCCACCGTCTAGCACCATCTAGGCAGTATCTAGCACACTCTAGGCAAAATCTAGTTCCACTTAGGCATCATTGCGTACCATCTGGGTACAGCCTAGGCACATAACACAAAAACATTTTTAGCTATCCTCTTCCCGTATTTGCTTCCATGCACTTTGCTCTACCCTTTGTATATGCTATAATGGGTCCTCGTAAAGATCTGATAAAGCTTATATGATAGAACATGGTAACATCGATTGTCTACCCTATATTATATATATATATATATATATATATATATATATATATATAAATATATATATAATATATATTTCAACAAGTCGGCCGTCTCCCACCGAGGCAGGGTGACCCAAAAAAGAAAGAAAATCCCCAAAAAGAAAATACTTTCATCATCATTCAACACTTTCACCACACTCGCACATTATCACTGTTTTTGCAGAGGTGCTCAGAATACAACAGTTTAGAAGCATACACATATAAAGATACACAACATATCCCTCCAAACTGCCAATATCCCAAACCCCTCCTTTAAAGTGCAGGCATTGTACTTCCCATTTCCAGGACTCAAGTCCGACTATATGAAAATAACCGGTTTCCCTGAATCCCTTCACTAAATATTACCCTGCTCACACTCCAACAGATCGTCAGGTCCCAAGTACCATTCGTCTCCATTCACCCCTATCTAACACGCTCACGCACGCTTGCTGGAAGTCCAAGCCCCTTGCCCACAAAACCTCCTTTACCCCCTCTCTCCAACCCTTTCGAGGACGACCCCTACCCCGCCTTCCTTTCCCTATTGATTTATATGCTTTCCATGTCATTCTACTTTGATCCATTCTCTCTAAATGACCAAACCACCTCAACAACCCCTCTTCTGCCCTCTGACTAATACTTTTATTAACTCCACACCTTTTCCTAATTTCCACACTCCGAATTTTCTGCATAATATTTACACCACACATTGCCCTTAAACAGGACATCTCCACTGCCTCCAACCGTCTCCTCGCTGCTGCATTTACCACCCAAGCTTCACACCCATATAAGAGTGTTGGTACTACTATACTTTCATACATTCCCTTCTTTGCCTCCATAGATAACGCTTTTTGACTCCACGTATACCTCAACGCACCACTCACCTTTTTTTCCCTCATCAATTCTATGATTAACCTCATCCTTCATAAATCCATCCGCCGACACGTCAACTCCCAAGTATCTGAAAACATTCACTTCTTCCATACTCCTCCTCCCCAATTTGATATCCAATTTTTCTTTATCTAAATCATTTGACACCCTCATCACCTTACTCTTTTCTATGTTCACTTTCAACTTTCTACCTTTACACACATTCCCAAACTCATCCACTAACCTTTGCAATTTTTCTTTAGAATCTCCCATAAGCACAGTATCATCAGCAAAAAGTAACTGTGTCAATTCCCATTTTGAATTTGATTCCCCAAAATTTAATCCCACCCCTCTCCCAAACACCCTAGCATTTACTTCCTTTACAACCCCATCTATAAATATGTTAAACAACCATGGTGACATTACACATCCCTGTCTAAGACCTACTTTTACCGGGAAGTAGTCTCCCTCTCTTCTACACACCCTAACCTGTGCCTCACTATCATAAAAACTCTTTACAGCATTTAATAACTTACCACCTATTCCATATACTGTACTTGCAACATTTGCCACATTGCTCCTCTATCCACTATCATATGCCTTTTCTAAATCCATAAATGCAATAAAAACTTCCCTACCTTTATCTAAATACTGTTCACATATATGCTTCAATGTAAACACTTGATCTACACATCCCCTGCTGCTGAATTAACTATGCAAGACGAGGGAATTGTAGTAACTGTAACTGCTCTAATTATTCCCTGTGTGATGGAAACGAGTATCATGCAGGTATTACCAGGTGATGTGATCACTTAACAGAGACAGTCTCCTAATCCTCATCCTGGCTACTGCTGCTGCTACTACTACTACTGCTCCTGTTACTGTGCTGCTGCTGTGTTGCTGCTGTGCTGCTGCTGCTGCTGCTGTGCTGCTGCTGCTGTGCTGCTGCTGCTGTGCTGCTGCTGTGCTGCTGCTGTGCTGCTGCTGCTGTGCTGCTGCTGCTGTGCTGCTGCTGCTGTGCTGCTGTTGCTGCTGCTGTTGCTGTTGCTGCTGTGCTGCTGCTGCTGTTGCTGCTGTGCTGCTGCTGCAGTATTCACGCCTCTGATAACTCCGTGAAAGATTTATCTTGCCAATGATTGGCTGCTCTAATATTGACCCTCGGCTGTGACTCAAAGTTTCTCTACAGATCTGAACCAAAGGCGATTCTTTGATCATACTGTGCACCAAAAAAAAAAAAAATTTCTTAAAATCACAGAATTTTTTTCCCTTTTAATGTAAAACATCAAAGAAAATGACAAGCTCTTTAGTATAATTAAAAACATGTCTTAATAGAAAAGTAGCAAGACTGAATGGACCTCTTCAGTAATTCAGTAATAAAAAGGGTTAACGGCGTCTTGATTTAAAAGTTATGAGTTAGATATTAAGTAATTACTACTACTATGAGTTAAAATATGTTAAATGGTATGTGAACGAGAGGAGGAGGAAAGTTTTCTTAAATCTAAGCTTCACAGCATTCCAATCTGCCTTATGCCTTTCTAAGACGCCTCATACCTTTCTAAGGTTTGCGTAAATCTCTAAAGCAATTCGACTTTTCCAAATCTTTCTGAATTTCTTCTGACACAGTAAAATGTTTAAGGTCAAATCCCCTATACACAAAGGTAACAGGTGATAATAGACAGAATTTTCCCAGCAGGATACCGTATGAGAAAGAACAGAGGAGGAAAAGCGCTACTAATTAGGAGCCAGTGGATATTTGAGGAGAAGATGAATTTATAAAGGCCAAATGAGTTTATAGTTAGGACTCTCAGAACATGGCAACCCATGACGGTGATTGTAATGATGTAAAACCCACCACTGTACAAGAGGAGACAAGACTACGACAACAACAGATCAATGGTAGACACGATAACATTGGCAGCGAGAAGTTATTTGAAAAAAAAAAATTAACACTTCATGTCTCACACAAATCTGATGTACAGAACGAGCCCATTGGGTCCTACAAATATGGAGATGTCACTGGCAAGATGGGTTGAGCGAATCAGATAACCCTTCAAAACAAAATGCAAAACTACTGTTATTGGAGACGTAATTTGTTGGAGGTGGCAGTGGAAGACTTCGTGTCAGCAAGTCAGGGACACAAATAGAGAGAAAGGTTTGAACCAGCGAGGCCGGACGTTGCAGTCATCCGAAGTGACTCTGATGTAGGGAACACTTGAATATGAGTCTCTCCTCGGTGCTAGTGACCACACAGGGCTAAGGTTGGAATATCTTGTGGAACTGACCATAGGGAGAACCACAGAACGTGGAAGAACCAACCTGACAGAGAGAGGAGACTATGATGGCATGAGGTAATGCCTGAGTGGAATGCCTTGGGAAAGGACACTAGATAGAAAGACAACGAATGGAATGATGAATCATGTAGCTGAAAAGTCCTGGGAGGCAAAAGAGGAATTCATACCCAGAAGCAGGAGAAGCTCAGGCAATAACAGAGCAAGCCCATGCGGTCAAAAATTAAAAGTGCAAGAGCTTGGAATACAGCAAGCAAAGACCGCTGGAGAATACAAACTGAAGAGGACACAAACAAGCTACAGGTAGACCCGAAGAAACGGCAAGAATGGCCAAACAAATGGTTACTGGAGTTTAACCCAAGCAAACGCATGGTCATGAAAACTACGGAAGGAAAGAAATACCCAGAGACGGAACAAAGCTTAATAGGAGAGAAACAGCAGATATTGGTTAAGGAGAAAGATCTTGGTGTTAACATCACCTACAACATATCGCCACAGGTGCACATAAATCGAATAGCATGTAGCATATGCAAGAATAGCTAATAGGACTCTCTACAACATATGTCTGGCTCATTATGAAATATGCAGCACCCGCATTGAGCCCTCACCTGATCCAGAAAAATACGAAGACTAGAAAATGCCCATAGGTTCGCAACAAGGCTACTTGCAAAGCTGAGGAAACTGAATTAAGAAAAGAGACTAAAAGAACTGAACTTTAAGTTTAGAAGAAAGAATTAGGGAAGACAGGATTACAACATACAAGATATCCAGACATTTGTATTGAACACATAGGGACAAAAATTTTGAAATAATTGGCATAAGGGCGAAAGGTCATAGATGGAAAATAAGTCACTGGGATGTTAGGAAGCGCACTTTCAGTGTCAGGTGGCACAAACGGAATGAGTTAGATGAAGTTGTAGAGGCAAACTTAATACACAGTTTTAAGAGTGGGTATAACAGGGCTCATGAGCCCAAGAACCAAGAATAGTGGAGATTGCGGTTAAAGAAGTGGGCCAGGAGCTGAAGCTCGACTCCCACAAATACAACTCGGTGACTAGAGATCAGTGAACACATACATACACACACACGCACACATACACACACATGCACACAAACACACATACACACACACACACATACAAACACATGCACACACATATAAACGCACACACACACACACATACACACACATACACAAACACACACATGCACACGCACATATAAACACACACACACATGCACACACACACACACACACACACACACACATATAAACACACACATGCACACACAAACACACACATACACACGCACACACACACGCACACACACAAACACGCGCACACACACACACACACACACACACACACACACACACACGCGCACACACACACGCACACACACACAAACACACACACATACACACGCACACACACACACGCGCGCACACACACACACGCACGCGCACACACAAACACACGCGCGCGCGCACACACACACACACACACACACACACACACACACACGCGCGCGCGCGCACACACCACACACACACACACACAAACACGCACGCGCACACACACAAACACGCGCACACACACAAACACACACACACACACTATAATGGGTTTGTTTGGTAGGTGCTGTAAGCGAGTGGTTAATGATAGACGTCTTCTTCGGAGGCTTCTTACTTTATTGTTAATGTCGTGGTGGGTACACAGGCTTGTGTTGTGCCCATGGCCCGGGAGGGCCATGCCCACGAGAGAGAGCTGGGAGTACTTGTGTCTTCCTGCTAGGCCGCTGTGTGAGTGAGAGTGAGGCAAGTCTGGGCATACTGAAGTGGCAAGGCCTCTAGGTGGCAGCACCAGCATGGCGCGAAATATGAACTAAGCTGGCAGACAGCAGGGGCTGTCTGCGCAGACAGTACAGGCTATCTACATACGCTCGGCCACCTACTGCGCGTCGTCCCGACGCGACAATACTGGTGGTAAAAGGAGCTCGGTCTCTCTCTCGTAGGAACAGGGCACAGAACACAAAATAAAAACATATACATATGAACATGGAAAAAAAACTTCCTACAGGGAGGGAAGAAAAAAACATGTGGGGCGTGCTAAACATCGTGGTCAAAGGCAGTGAGCGTCGAAGGGCATCACTGCACGCCTTCCTGCGTCTGGACAGATACTGCAACACGGGAGACATCGCTGCGGCTGAGCTGTGACGTAACAGGTTACGGTCTCCTCTGGAACGGTGAAGCAGTCATCGTAGAGTCGCTGCAGGTTTCACTCAACCTGGGGCACAACTTGCTGGTGCCCTCGAGTGAGGCGTCGACAAAACTCGGCAACTGGGCAGGACTTCTGGCAATCGACTCAGGAGGACACTTCTCGACTGGTACTGTCGCTGGGCTGTCACTGCCGGCGAGCGTGGAGCGAGTCGTGGCAGAGACGACTGGGCGAAACATCTGGGAGTCGTAACATCATACACCAGACTGCAGTGAGAGAGCTAGCAGTCAAAGTGACATCTGTGTGCAGGCTGCTCACTGAAGCTTGTGACACGAGGCTGACACAGTGTGTCATTCTCTCGGCAGTTGGAGTTATAGCAGAGGTTAGTCTAAGCATCCCCAGACTTGTTTCTCTACATATAACTGCACTCTGAAGGTCTGGAGGTGAAGTGAAACAAATCTCGATGGGAATCGTAGCAGGTACGATTCTGCAGAACATCATGAGCGACGAGCATAAAAGCTTTCTGTACAAGAGGGCTCATACGCTCAGGGCTGAGTAATCAGCTGTCAAACACACTGGTCACACGGGTGACTTAGCACAGTGGTGCTACTCAGGTCTGGCTCAGACCTCACTGGACACACGGAAACTTTAAAAACACACCGCGGTACAACATGTGAGAACACTGACTGAGAGGAATTAATTAACACACGACATATATTTTCTCTCAATCTTCTCGACAATATTAAAATAATTACTAGAAACACTCGATGTGACATGTGATGTCAGGCGTGATGTCGCGAGGTGACGTCAGCAGACATCTCGAGGTGACGTCAGCAGACATCTCGAGGTGACGTCAGCAGACATCTCGAGGTGACGTCAGCAGACATCTCGAGGTGACGTCAGCAGACATCTCAAGGTGACGTCAGCAGACATCTCAAGGTGACGTCAGCAGACATCTCGAGGTAATGTCAGGCAGACATCGTGACGTCATGAAGTCGGGCAGCATCGTGGGTGATGTCAATGTGATGCAGGCAGCAGACCACAGCATGTGGCCAGGGACATCTGGTAACTCACGTGGCTGGTAGATCCACGTGACATCGCCCACACCCACGTGGCGTCGCGATCCACGTGGCGTCGTGATCTACGTGGCATGCTGGTCCACGTAGCTTCGAGTGGCCTCGGGCATTCGGATACACAGCTCTGGCAATGAATTCACATGGAAAACAGCAGAAAACACAGCAGAGGGAGTGGGCAGTGGTGAGTGTATGGTAGACGGGTGAGCGTGGAGCGTGGGTGAGTGTATGGCGAGGGAGCATCTGGCGGTCTCTCCTCCCACCCACAAACACAGGGAAACACACTGGACGCAGAAATCACCACAAGACTCACCTCTGGCTTGCTGAAACAGCTGTGCTGAGCTGAACAACAGCAACATACAAGTGATGCTGAACACGTGACTTGAGAAACAGCGTGGGACACTGTAGCATGGAGTCACTGGGACGCCACTCACAATTCTCGAAGAAATTCGGCAAATTTCGGCTGGATCCTGCTTGTACCTGTGTCTGGATGCTCAAACGTGCAGACACGACATCAGGATAACTCGTTGAGAGACGGATGCTTCTTGTGTAGGGTGATGAAGTGAAGATGACTTCATACCTCTTCCTCCCTCTCTCCAGGCAAACACAACTGCTGCGAGCACCGCTGTCACCATTTATAATGATGTTGTTTGGTAGCGGGGTGTGAATGATACGTCTTCGGAGGCTTCTT
>NC_069410.1:37350175-37386741 GCF_026875155.1 Cherax quadricarinatus
TATCTCTACTATATATTATTTTATATATTGTATATTATATATTTATATTATATATTTATATTATATATATATATATTTATTTTTATTATATATATAGGAGTTATATATATTTCTTTACTATATATTTTTTATAATATATTATATATATATTATATTTTATATATATATTATTTTATATATCTTATATATTATATTTATATTATATATATATATATATATAGTATATATATATATATATATATATATATATTTTATATATATTTATATATATATTATATATTTATATTTATATTATATATAGATATATATTATTATATATATTATTATATATATATATATTATTATATATTATACTGTTATTATATTTATATGATATATTATATAATATATATATATATATATATTATTATATAATATATAGATATATATATATTATACTATATAATAATATATATAAATATATATATTTATATATTATATATATTTATAGATAGATATATATATATTTATATTATTTATATATATATATCTTATATTATATATAAATAGATATATTAGATTTTTATTTATATTATAATATTTATATATATTTATATTATATATATATAGATTTATATATTTATATATATATTATATATATATTATTATATTTATATATATATATATATATTAATATTATATTATATTAATATTAGATATATATTTTATATATATATACTAATTTATATATATATATCTCCTATTTATCTATATATTATATTATATATTATAATATTATTATTATATATATATATATTCTAATAGATATTTTTATTAGATATATATATATATATTATATAATATATATATATTATTATTTATAAATATATATATATATTTATAATTTATATATATATATATATTTTATATATATATAAGTATATTATTATAATATTATAATATTATATTAATATTATTATATTATAATATTATATATATTATATTATTATTATTAAATAGATTATATTATATATATATTATATATTATTATAATTATATTTTATTACTATATATTATTATATTATATATATTTAGTATGATATCTTTTATAATATATATATTATAATTAATATATATATATATATAAGAAATTATAATTTATATTTATTATATACTATATATATTATATATATATATATATATATTATATATATATTAGATATATATATATATATTATTATAATATTTATATTATATTTTATTATATATTTTATTTTTTTTATATATATATTGTATATATATTTTATATAAAGTATATAATATGTATAATATTATATATTAATATATATTATATATATATTTATATAATTATATATATATTAGTATATGATCATATTATTATAATATTTTATTTATATTAATATATTATATATATTTATTATATATATATTATATATTTTTATATATATTATATATTATATATATATTATATATATATTATATATTATAATATAGATATATAGTAGGCTTGGGGTCCACCTCTGTGTGTAAAGATTGATGGGACCATAGCCTCGGATGATGTTGGAATATGTAAAGGCTTAAGGAAGAATATTTGGATTCTTCTGAGCGTTCATTGCATTTTTATTCCACTTCCCTACCACTCATCTTTTAGTATATATTTTTTTTTTACACAAATAGGAATATTTTATTACTATTTGGTACAGAAGATTTAAGAGATACATTGTTGATATAAAGGTGCATTTAGGTACATGTTGTTACGTGTGTATCACCGATTTATAGGCGAATATCTCATCCAGCTCTTCTCAGAGACTGGAGGCGTGTGCCCAATAATAAGCAGACATTACCCTTTTGAACAGACCGACCACAATGAGCGTTGGAACAGTAAACTAGCTGACCTGGGATCCTAGTTACCCTGGATGAGTCTTTTTCCCAGTCCTTAAGGGAATTTAGATGTACTCTTTCCTCCATGAGCCAAGGGACTCTGAGCCTATGGGAACAAACATATATAAGATGGGCAAGAGTTCTCATATTTTCTTGTACCTTTTGGGACTCCTTGAAGTGGCAGTGGGCCCTCCTTCCTCCCTGGTGTATTGGAGATAGGCTATCAGCCAAGGATAGAGCACTGTATAGTCCCATCACCACGCCGGCTTCTTCTGTCCAGGGCTTGAAGGGTGAGTACCATCGGGACGCTTCTCTAGCTGCCATCAGATCTGCATAGTTGGGGTGGCTCCTTTAATGATGGGCATTCCAGCTGTTGTGAGGCTCATTCTTGATATGTTATTAACCTCATTGTCTTGCTAATCTATTCCCTCGATTTACGGCACACAAGACCAATGGTACCGGATCGGTCTGCTGCTTCACTGCCACAAATACACCTTGTGTTCGGCGAGAAGAATTAAGGGCAGGAAGTCGAAGGGCAATCACCCGATTGCGGATGGTTGTGGAGTCGAGGCGTGTGACAAGGCTGTGGGAGTTGGGAACGAGCACAACAGGAAAGTCCAAGCATATGAGGGGGCTCTCACTGCAGGAGGCGGGCTTCTATCCTTCCCTGACACACTCTGATGCATTGTTTGAGGCTATATTTTCCAATATGGGACCATCCTGTGCGATTGTTTGTGTAGTTGTTGGGGGGAGCAGGTCTGGTTTCTAGCCGTTAGGATTATCCCAGATCATTGCTCCTCGTCATGAATTTTTGGTTCTGGACACCAATCCTGTCCCTAAGTTGTTCGGGAGAATCGCTGCTACAATTTAATATTTATATAATATTATATATATATTATATATATATATTATTATATATTTTATATATATCATATATATTATATATATTTATATATATCTTTACACACTAGACACATCTTTCTGTGAATTAAACTCAAAATTGAACGTGCCAATAAGAATGACCCCTTTTAGACATTTTAAACTGCTACTGTCATTAAGAATAATAAAAGGCAGGCCGATGCCATGAAGTATCATTTGGGTTTCGACGGAACGAGCACAGCTGAGTTACTTCTTTCTGGAACATATTCAAAACCTCCGTGTAAGTAAAGTCGGCAATAACATGGATGATTTCGTGCATTAAGCTGACTTTAAAAGCGCATGATAGGGCATGTTCTTCCAATTATAAGCTTGACTCACTGGAAGGATTACAGTGAAAAACTGCAAAAAAATAATGAAGGAGCAGATTATACATTCAAACTGGACGATTTTTTTTTTTGACTGAAAGACATAAAAATAGTGTCTTTCCTGAAGCATTTCACTAGCTGGTTGCCACAAGGAAAGTCAAAAATTATAAAATTTAAAACAAAAGGCGAAATCGTGATAAAAGTTCGATGTGAAAAGTGAAGAGAATAATGACACATTAACCATGAAATACAAAGTAAATACTTATAATAGAAGTGACTGCAGGAAACTAGACACCATGCAAACAATGTGTTACATAAAACGTCTTATAAAAGTCTTCCATTTTGATTTGATTCCCCAAAATTTAATCCACCCTCTCCCAAACACCCTAGCATTTACTTTCCTTTTCAACCCCATCTATAAATATGTTAAACAAACATGGGTGACATGACACATCCCCTGTCTAAGACCTAACTTTTACCGGGAGAGTAGTTCTCCCACTCTTTCTACTACACCCTAACCTGTGCCTCACTATCATAAAAACTCTTTACAGAATGTAATAACCTTTACCACCTATTCTCTATACTGTACTTGCAACATCTAGCCACATTGCTCTCTATCCACTATATATGCACTTTTCTAAATCCATAAATGCAATAAAAACTCCCTACCTTTATGCTAAATATACTGTTACATATTACATAATTTATGCTTCAATGTAAACAATTGATCTACACATCCCCTGTTGCTGAATTTAACTATGCCAAGACGAGGGAATTGTAGTAACTGTAACTGCTCTAATTATTCCCTGTGTGATGGAAAAGAGTATCATGCATGGTATACCAGGTGATGTGATCAACTTAACGAGACCAGCTTCTAATCCTCATCCTGGTCTACTGTGCTGCGACTACTACTTACTGCTTACCTGTTACTGTGCTGCTGCTGTGTTGCTGCTGTGCTTGCTGATGCTGCTGCTGTGATGCTGAGCTTGTGCTGCTGCTGCATGTGCTGCTGCTGTGCTGCTGCTGTGCTTGCTGCTGCTGTGCTGCTGCTGCTGTGCTGCTGCTGCTGTGCTGCTGTTGCTGCTGCTGTTGCTGATGCCTGCTGTGCTGCTGCTTGACTGGTGCTGCTGTTGCTTCTGCTGCAGTTTCACGCATCTGATTACCTCCGTGAAAGATTTATCTTGTCAATGATTGGCCTTGCTCTAATATTGACTCGGCATGTGACTCAAAGTTTTCTCTACAGATCTGAACCAAAGGCGATTCGTTGATCATTACTGTGCACCAAAAAAAAAAAAATTTCTTAAATCACAGAATTTTTTTCCCTTTTAATGTAAACATCAAAGAACAATGACAAGCTCTTTAGTATATTTAAAAACATGTCTTAATTGAAAAAGTAGCAAGGGGAATTAATGGACCTCTTCAGTAATTCAGTCATAAAAAGCGGTTATCGTGCGTTCTTGACTTTAAATAGTTATGAGTTTGATATTAAGTAATTACTACTTACTATGAGTTAAAATATGTTAAATGGTCATCGTGAAACGAAGAGGAGGAGGAAAGTTTTCTTAAATCTAAGCTTCACTGCATTCCAATCTGCCTTATGCCTTTCTAAGGACGCCTCACTACCTTTCTAAGGTTTGCGAAAATCTCAGCAATTCGACTTTCCAAATCTTTCTGAATTTCTTCTGACACAGTAAAAGGTTTAAGGTCTCAATATCCCCTATACACAAAGTAACAGGTGATAATAGACCAGATTTTCCCAGCAGGATACCGTATGAGAAAGAACAGAGGAGTGGAAAGCGTCTACTAATTAGGTGCCAGTGGATATTTGAGGAGGAAGATGGAATTTATAAACGGCCAAATGAGTTATAGTTAGGACTCTAGACATGCGCAACCAATGACGGGTGATTGTAATGATGTTAAATCCCACACTGTACAAGTGGAGACCAAGACTACGGCACAACTAACAGATCCAATGGTTAGACTCGATAAAACATGGCTGCGAGAAGTTATTTGAAAAAAAAAATTAAGAACACTCTTCATGTCTCACAAAATCTGATGTACGAACGAGCCCATTGGCGCGTACTACCAATATCGGAGATCGTTCACTGGCCAATACTCGGGTTGAGCCGAAGCAGATAACCCATTCAAAACAAAAATGCATAAACTACTGTTATTGGAGACGTATTTGTTGGGAGGTGGCTGTGGAAGACTTCGTGTCAGCAGTCAGGGACCACAAATAGGAGAGTATGTTTGAAACAGCACGAGGCCGGACGTTGCAGTTCCCATTCCGACAGGTGACTCTCGATGTAGGGAACACCTTGAATATGAGTCTCTCTCGGTGCTAGTGACCGCACAGGGTTAAGGTGGACATATCTTGTTACATGGAAACTGACACTAGGAGAACCAAAGAACGTGGAAGAACCAAACTGACCGAGTGAGGAGACACAATGATGCGGCCATGCGAGGTATTGCCTGAGACTGGAATCGCTCTTGGGATAGGACACTACGATCAGAAAGCACAACACGAAAGCGAATGCATCAGTATTCATGTAGCTGAAAAGTACCTCATGGGAGGCAAAAGAGGAATTCACTAACACAGAAGCTTGAGAAGCTCCAGGCAACTAAACACAGACCAGCAAGCCACAGGCACCCGGGTCACAAAACTTAAAACGTGCAAGAGCTTGGAATACAGCTAAAGCAAAGACCGCTGGAGAATACAAATGAAGAGGACAAAACAAGCTACAGGTAGACCCACGAAGAAACGGCAAGAATGGCCCTAAAAAATGGTTACTGGAGTTTTAACCCATAAGCAAACGCCCCCCATGGTCTGAAACAACTTACGGAAGGAGAGCAAATCACCCCAGAGACGGATCAAAGCTTAATAGGAGAGCAAACACGCCAGATAATGGTTATGCGAAGAAAGATCTCTCGGTGTTAACATGTCACCTACTCAATACATTAGTCGCCCAAAGGCTGCACATAAATCGCCATAGCATGTAGCATATGACAAGAATAGCTAATAGGACTTCTACAACATATTCTGGCTCATTATGAAATATGCAGCACCCGCCACTGAGCCCTCACCTGATACAGAAAATACGAAGACTAGAAAATGCCCATTAGGTTCGCAACAAGGCTACTTGCAAAGCTGAGGAACTGAAGTAAGAAAAAGAGACTAAAAGAACTGAACTTTAAGTTTAGGAAGTAAGAATTAGGGAAGGACAGGATTACAAACATAAAGATATCGCCAGAATTTGTATGAACAAAGATAGGGACCAAAAATTTTGAAATAATTGGCATAAGGCCGAAAGGGCATAGATGGAAAATAATGTCACTGGATGTTAGGAAGCGCACTTTCAGAGTCAGTGGAACAAACGGAATGAGTTAGATGAAAGTTTGTAGAGGCAACTTAATACACAAGTTTTAAGAGTGGGTATATAACAGGGCTCATGAAGCCCAAGAACACACGAATAGTGGAGATTGCGGTTTTTTTAAAGAGTGGGCCAGGCAGATGATCTGCATCGCACTCCCTCAAATATCATAAATCGGTGCACTACGAGATCACGTCCGATACACATCACTATTCACCACCGCACCACAAACACACACATGCACCACAAAACACACATAAACTCACACACACATACAAACACAGGCCACACCCAACATATCAAACCGCCACAACACTCACCACACATCACACACCACAATAAAACATAATCACACACATTGCCATCACCGCACATATAATCACACCACAACATCATGCATCAACTCCACACCACAACACACAACACACCACTCTACTACCAACAAACACCATGCCACACAACATAAACACAAACATACAACGCACCACACACACGCACACACACCACAACACGCGCCACACACACACAACACACACCACACAACCACAAACACGGCACACAACCACACGCACACACAACACAAACCACACACACTCTACACACATCACACAACTACACAGCTCGCGCCACCACACACACACGCCGCGCACACACATAAACACACGCGCGCTCGCGCACACAGCACACACACACTCAACACACACACACACACACGCGCGGCGCGCGCGCGCGCACACACACACACACACACCACACAAACACGCACGCGCCACACAAACCACAAACACGCCGATCACACACAAAAACAACACACACCACACTATAATGGGTTTGTTTGGTAGGTGATGTAAGCGTCAGCCGTGGTCTATGATAGACGTATTCTTCGGAGGTACTTACTATTTATTGTCTAATCGTCGTGGGGTCACCACAGGCTCTGTGTTAAGTGCCATGGCCGGGAGGGCCATGCCCACGAGAGATGAGGCTCGGGAGTTCTTGTGTCTTCCTGCTAGGCCGCTGCTGTGCCGTGAGTAGTGAGGCAAAGTTCTGGCATACTTGAAGTGGCAAGGCTCTTAGGTGGGACTGCACCAGGCATGGCGCGAAATATCGAACTAATCTGCGCCAGACACGCAGGGGCTGTCTCTGCCGCAGACATACAGGCTATCTACATACGCTCGGCCCACTACTGGCGCGCTCGTCCCGACGGCGAACAATACTGTGGCTTTTAAGGAGCCTCGGTCTCTCTCTCGTAGGAACAGGGCACATGAATCACAAAATAAAAACATAACATATGAACATCGGATAAAAAAAACTTCCTACAGGGAGGGAGAACAAAAACATGTGGGGGTGCTAACATCCGCTGGTCTAAAGGCAGTGAGCGTTCGATGGCATAACTGCCACGCCTTCCTTGGCGTCATGGACAGATACTGCAAACGGGAGACATCGCTGCGGCCCTGGAGCTGTTGACGTAACAGAGTTTTCGGTCTCCTCGTGGAAACGGTGAAGCAGTCATCGTAGGAGTCGCTGCAGGTTTCACTCAACTGGGCACAACTTGCTGGTGCCCTCGAGGGAGGGCGTCGTCAAAACTCGGGCAACTGGGCAGGACTTTATGGCAATCGACTCAGGTGGGGACACTTTCGGAATGGTACTTGTCGTCTGGGCTGTCACTGCCAGGAGAGCGTGAGTGAAGTCGTGGCGAGACGACTGGTGCGAAAACATCTGGGAGTCGTAACTCATACACCAGACTGCAGTGAGAGAAGCTAGCAGTCAAAGGACATCTGTGTGCAGGCTGCTCACTGAAGCTTGTGACACGAGCGGGGGGGCTGACACAGTGTTTCACTTCTCTCGCAGTTGGAGTTCATAGCAAGAGGTTTAGTCTAAGCATCCACAGACTTGTTTCTCTACATCATAAAAATGCACTCTGAAGGTCTGGAGGGGAAGGTGAAAACCAAATCTAGTGGAATCTGTAGGCAGGTACGATCTGCAGAACATCTTGAGCGACGCAGCAAAAAGCTTTCTGTACAAGGGGCTCATACGCTCAGGCTGAGTATCAGCTGTTCACACACTGGTCACACGGGTGACTTTGCACAGTGGTGCTACTCAGGTCCTGGCTCAAGACCTCCATGGACACACCGGAAACTTTTTAAAAAACACACCGCGGTACAACATGATGAGAACACTGACTGGAGGAATTAAATTAAACTCACCACAACATATATTTTCTCTCATCTTTCTCAGACAATATTAAAATAATTACTAGAAAACATCGATGTGACATGTGATGTCAGGCCGTGATGTGCGAGGTGACGTCAGCAGACATCTCGAGGTGACGTCAGCAGACATCTCGATGTGACGTCAGCAGGACATCTCGAGGTGAACGTCAGCAACATCTCGACGTGACGTCTAGCAGAAATCTCAATGGTGACGTCAGCAGACATTCAAGGTGACGTCAGCAGACATCTCGAGTAGGTCAGGACAGACATGTGACGTCATGAAGTCGGGCAGATCGGGGGTGCATGTCAAGGTGATGCAGGAAGCAGACATCAGCATGTCGGCCAGGGGACATCTGGTAACCTTCTCGTGCGCCTGGCGCTTGATTCCACGTGACATCGCCAACACACCCCGTGGAGTCCGCGATCAACGTGGGCGTCTCGTGCATCTACGGGCCCTGTGCGTCCCCGTATTCTCGACGTGGCCTCGCGGCAATTCGGCGATTACACGCTCTGGCAATGAATTCACATGGAAAACAGCAGAAAACACACAGCATGAGGGAGTTGGGCCGGCTGTGGTGCAAGTGTATGCGTAGACGGGGGAGCGCTGGGAGCGTGGTGTGAGTGTATGGCGAGGGAGCATCTGGCGGTCCTCTCCTCCCACCCACAAAACACAGGGAAACACACTGGACGCAGAATCACCACAAGACTCACCTCTGGCTCTGCTGAAACAGCTGTGCTGAGCTGAACAACAGCAAAATTACAAGTGGTGCACCTGAAACACGTGACTTGAGAATCAAGGATTGGGACACTGTTAGCATGGACGTAACTGGGACGCCACTCACAATTACTCGAAGAAATTCGGCAAATTTCGGCTGCGATTCCTGCTTGTACGGGTGACTGGATGCTCAAACAGTGCAGGACACCGACATCAGGATAACTCGTTGAAGTCGGATGCTTCTTGTGTAGGGTGTTTGAAGTGCATAGAATGATTCATCCTCTTCCTCCTCTCTCCAGGCCAAACTACAACTGCTGCGAAGCACCGCTGTCCACCAGTTATAATGATGTTGTTTGAGTAGAGGGGTTGTGAATGATACAGCTGCGGAGGCTTCTATTTACTTTCTTAAGTAGTGGTGTGGTACACATAAGCAGTTGAGACAGGGAACCACAATCACTTGACGAAAATGAATTTAAGACTTACAATTATAGTACAGAGGACAGTTCACATACAGGAACTAAGCCACAGGTCCCAAGGATCCTACACAGAACGAGTACTGCATCTCTTGACGTCGCTGCTCTCCAATAGTACTCTGCACAATGCCTCCAACAGTCTCCTCCAGAGACTTCAGACAGACCTTCTCCCGAGCCTGCATCCCAGCAGCAGCTCCGATCGAAGTCTCTGCTCAGGAGCTCTGCTGATGTCAAGACAGCTCCGAGTGTACCGAAGCCCTATTGTACAGAAAGCACTTTATGCTCGTCGCTCGGGTTGTTCTGCAGAATCGTACCTGCTAACGATTCCCATCGTGATTTGTTTCACTTCACCTCCAGGAACCTTCAAGAGTGCTGTTATGTGTAGAGATACGAGTATGGGGAAGTCTTAGGACTAACCTCTGCTATTAAACTCCAACTGCGAGAGAATGACACACTGTGTCAGCTGGGTCACAAGCTTCAGTAGGCCAGCCTGCTTCAAAGAAGATTGTCACTTGACTGTACTATGCTACCTCCTCAACTGCAGTCTGGTGTCATGATTGTCTACGACTCCCAGATGTTTCGCCCCACAGCTACGGTTCTTGCCACGACACGCCTCCACAACTAGCTCCTCACGCTCAGCCCCGGCCAGTGACAGCCCCTAGCGACAGTACCAGTCGAGAAGTGTCGCTGTGAGTCGCTTGGCCGAAGGTCCTGCCAGTTGCCGTGTTTTGTCGGACGCACTCACTCGAGGGCACCAGCATGTCGTGCCCAGGTTTGAGTGAAAACCTGCGCGATCCTACGATATGAATGCCTTCACCGTTCCAGTAGTAGAGACTCCTTAACTGTTGAACGTCACGCTCAGCGCCGCAGCGATGATCTACCCGTCGTTTGCAGTCATGTCCCTGACGCTGGAAGGGTGCATGATGCCCTTCGACGGGCTCATTGCCTTTGACCACGGATGTTGTGCCACCGCCCACATGTTTTTTTCTTCCCTCAATGTAGAACAGTTTTTTTCATGTTCATATGTCTTTATATGTTTTTATTTTGTGTTCGGTGCCCTGTTCTATGAGAGAGAGACCGAGAGTTTTTTACCACAGCTATTGTCGCGTCGGGACGACGCGCGGAGGTGCCGTCCGAGCGTATGTAGACAGCTGTACGTCTGCACGACTCAGCCCATTGCTGTCTGGTCCCAGCTTAGTTCATATCTCGTACACTAGGTGTGCCATCTCACACGGCCTTGCACCACTTTCAGTATGCCCAGACTTGCCTCTCGCTCACTCACACAGCGGCCCTAGCAGCAAGACCAAGTACTCCCAGCTCTCTCTCGTGGGATGGGCCCTGCGGGCCAGGGGCACAACAAACTAGCCTCCGTGTACCCACTTCGACATTATTAATAAAAAGAAGCCCCTCCGAACGACTATATTCATTAACCACCCGCTTGCACAGCACCTTGCCCAAAATAACCCCCATTCTACTCCAACACACCACACACACATACACCGCGCGCACACACACAAACCAACGCCACACACACACACACAACACACACTCACACACCACGCACACGCACACACACACACGCACACACACACGCGCGCGCGCACACCACACGCACACACAACGCACACCATCGACGCAAGACCAACAGCTTGCGTGACCGTCTTTCATATAAACTAAACGCTGTCTTAATGCAAGCGTCAACCTTTATCAATTGCACGGTCAGTGAGTTATTAACGACGGAAATTCGCATTGATGAGTCTGCAATATTATACTTTGACTGTGTTATCTCTCTTTCAGGCTCTCATCTAGTCTATCACAATCTCTGTAATAAGTTTGCATTCTTTAAGTTTAACAATTTACCACTATAATATAGCATATCACTTTAATGTTATACAAATAAAACACCCGTACAATCTGTGGTCGCTCACGCACCGCAAAAGCATACTCGGAGTTGACTATATATATACTAATATTATATCATACTATATATATAATATATATATATATACCATATATATATATATATATATTTTTATGTATATATATGTGTGTGTGGGTGTGTCGTGCACGAACTAGGTAAACTGGTCAATTAGAAACGAACTCATATGAAATTATGTCTGATTCATAAAACTTTTCTCCTATACGTTTAAGGATATTTTTTTTTCCATTTCAGGTCTAATGTAAAAATTAAAAAAATTTGTACCAAAGAATTTTTGAAAACTTACTAACCTTATTGTAACAGCGCAATTAATTTAGGCATAATCCAGCAAATCTTATTTTAGTTTAGTTTACAATATTTATAAGCCAAACAAAATGACAATATATTTTTTTTCGCTAGGTCAGAATAATTTTGCGAAATTATTGCTACACAAATTTTCACTTGCCTTATTCGGCAGAAGAGCGTTGCTATTTAAGCGCCAAAATCGCAGTTTTACCTCTCTCTCTCTCTCTCATATATTTATATATAATATATTTTATATATATATATTTATATATATATATACTATATAATATATATACTAAGTGTATATGTACCGTGCGTAATATGGAAAACTTGGCGATCTTGGTTTATATAGCAATCGATTATCTTGCATATAAGACAAGCGAAAAGTTGTCGTATGCCAATAAATTCGGAAAAAAAAATCTTTCTGAGCCTAGGAAAAAAAATATATTGAATTGTGTTTGTTTATTATTAAATCATCGCGAAACGTATCTAAAATAATTTAGTTGGGATTTAGACCAAAACCAAATAGCGCTTGTGTTAAGGTTAGGTAAGTTTTCTAAGATCTCTTTTGGTGCTTTAAATTATAAATTTTTACATTAACATTAATGAAAAAATTATTTTTAAAACATAAGGAAAATTTTTAGAATGGATTTAATTTTAAACGAGTTTCTTGGCTAATTGTACCAGTTTTACGTATTAGGCACGATATATATATAACATTATATATATTATTTATATATTATATATATATATATATATATCATATATGTATATTATATATAATTTTTTTTTTTTTTTTTTTTTTTTTTTTTTTTTTTTTTTTTTTCAACAAGGGCGGTCGTCTCCCACCGAGGCAGGGTGACCCACAAAAAGAAAGAAAATCCTCCAAAAGAAAATTACTTTCATTCTATCAATTTCAACACTTTCACCACACTCACTCATTCTATCACATAGCATTTGCAAGTGGTGTCTCAGAATATAACAGTTTAGAAGTATATACGTATAGAGATACACACATATCGCCTCAAATGCAATATCCCAACCCCCTCCTTAAGTGCAGGCATTTGTACTTCACTTTTCCAGGGGACTCAAGTCGACTATATGAAAATAACCGGTTTCCTGGACTCCCTTCACTAAAATATTACCTGCTCTACACTCCTAAAAGATAGTCAGGTCCCAATGTATCATTCGTATCCATCACTCTCTATCTATCACGCTCATGCGCTTGCTGGACAGTCCAAAGCCCCTCACCTAAAAACATCCTTTACCCCCTTCTTTCCACCTTTCGAGGACCGACCTACCCCTTCTTTCCTTCCCTATAGATTTATTATGACTTCTCCATGTCATTCTACTTGATTCATCTCTCTAAATGACCAAACCACCTCAACACCCGCTCTTTTTTCTGGAGCCCCCCCTCTGACTATTGCTTTTTGATTAAACTTCCACACCTTCTCTAATTTCCACCCACTCCGAATTTTCTGTCATAATATTTACACCGCACAGGCCTTAGACAGGACATCTCCACTGCCTCAACCGTCTCCTCGCTGTGCATTTACCACCAAGCTTCTCAATTCCATATAAGAGTGTGGTACTACTATACTTCCTGCATTTCCTTCTTTGCTCCACTTGATACGTTTTTTGACTCCACGATATACCTCACGCACCCTCACCTTTTTTCACTCATCAATTCTTGTTTCACCTCAATCCTTCAATAAATCCATCGCGACACGTCAACTCCCAAGTATCGGAAAACATTCACTTACTTCCATACTCTCCTCACCAATTTGATATCCCCATTTTCTCTTTATCTAAATCATTTGATAACCCTCATCACCTTACTCATTTTTATGTTTCACTTTCAACTTTCTACCCTGTACACACTCTCAAAATCATCCACTACATTTGCAATTTTCTTTAGAATGACTACCCATAAGCCACAGTATCTCAGCAAAAAAGGAAACTGTAGTCTAATCCCATTTTGAATTTGATTCCCCATAATTTAATCCCACCCCTCTCCCGAACACCTAGGCATTTACTTCTTTTCTAACCCCATCTAGATAAAATATATTAAACAACCGCATGGTGACTTTTCTACATACCCTGTCTATAGACCTACTTTTACGGGAAGTATTATCCCTCTCTTCTACACCCTAACCTGGGCCTCACTATCCTCATAAAAGCTCTTTACAGCATTTAGTACTTACTCACCTTTTCCATAAACTTGCAACATTTGCCACATTGCTCCCTCTATCCACTCTATCATATGCCTTTTCTAAATCCTTAAAATGGCAATAAATACTTCCCTACCTTTATCCAAATACTGTTCACATATATTGACTTTCAATGTAAACACATTGATCTACACATCCCCCTCCCACTCTAAATCCTCCTTGTTCGTCCGCAATTCTACATTTGTCGTACCTCTAATTCTCTTCAATTATTAACCTACCCGTATACTTTTCCTGGTATACTCAGTATACTTATTCTCTATAATTTTTACAATCTCTTTGTCTCCCGTTCCTTTATATAAAGGGACTTATATACATGCTCTCCGCCAATCTCCTAAGGTTCCTTTCCCTACTTTCATTTCATTTGTTAAACAAAAAGTACCACCACTCCAATCACTATATCTCCCCCCTGCTTTTAACATTTCTGTCATGTCACCATCAGTTCAGCTTGCTTTACCCCCATTCATTCTACGTAATGCCTAAGTACCTCCCCCACAATTTAACTGTCTGCTCTTCTTCACTCCTAAAAGATGGTGATACCTTCCTGGCCAGTGCATGAAATTACCGCCTCCCTTTCTTCCTAACATTTAAAAGTTCCTTCAAAAATATTCTCGCCTATCTACCCTATACTCCTTTCCTCCATCATACTACAACTCCCGTTCGTCTGTTTTTAACTGACAGAAGTCCATACTTTCCTTGGCTTTCTTAACTTGTGTTAACTCCTCCAAAATTTTTTTTATTTTCATTATAAATGTTTTGAACAGTGCCTCTCCCTACTCTTTCATCTGCTATCCTTTTGGCACTCTCTCTCCACTCTCTTACACCTTTCTTTTACTCTCCTTATACTCTGCTCTTCTATATAACACTTCTGCCTTTGTAAAAAACCTCTAGTTAAGCTGACCTTTTTCTCTTTTATCACACCCTTTACTTCATTCATTCCACAATTCACTCCTCTTTCATCCTGCCTCCCCACCTCCTATAACCACAAACTTCTGCCCCACATTTAATACTGCATTTTTAAATAAACTATCCAAACCATCTTCAACCCCCCCACTACTATCTTTGCCCACTAGCCCACCTTCTGCCAATAGTCGCTTATATCTGCGCCCGAACCGACTTCCTCCTCCCTTAGTTTATACTCTTTCACCTCCCTCTTACTTGTTGTTGACACCTCCTCTTTTCCCATCTACCTCTTACTCTAATGTAGCTACAACTAAATAATGATCCGCGAGATTTCAGTTGAACCTCTATAATCATGTACATCCTGGAGCCGACCAATATATTATATTTATTTGATTATATATTATATATATATAATTTATATATATTTATATATTGATATTTAATTTTTATAATTATATTAATTATTTATTTTTTGATATAATTATAATATTATATATTTATTTTTCTTTAATAGAGTTTTTTTGCATGATAGAAGTATCATAATTAGTAATTGATTTTATATAATATATTAATTTATATTATATATTTATATATTACTATATATATTTATATATATAAGATATATATTTATTTTATTTTATATAGTCATTTATATTAGATATATATATATATTTATATTATATTTTATATTATTTTTATAGATATAAGTATTATATAGATATTATTATTATATTGATTTTTGTTAGATATATATTTTATATTAGTCTATATTATTTATATATAGTTTGTTTAGTTTATAATATATTTGTATATATTATATTTATTTTGTATATTAATATATATATTTTATTTCAGTAGTTATTTATATTATATATTGTTAGATATATAGATTATATATATTTATAATATATTATATATATTATCATAGTATATTTATTATTTATATTTATTATTCTTATAATATATATTATATATATATTATATATATATATATTATATTTATATATTATTCATTATATATATATTTTTTTTTTTAATATATATTTTATATATTATATATTATATATATATATTATAATATATATATTTATATAGTATATATTCTTATTTTTATATATACAAAATGATATATATATCTCTACTATATATTATTTTATATATTGTATATTATATATTTATATTATATATTTATATTATATATATATATATTTATTTTTATTATATATATAGGAGTTATATATATTTCTTTACTATATATTTTTTATAATATATTATATATATATTATATTTTATATATATATTATTTTATATATCTTATATATTATATTTATATTATATATATATATATATATAGTATATATATATATATATATATATATATATTTTATATATATTTATATATATATTATATATTTATATTTATATTATATATAGATATATATTATTATATATATTATTATATATATATATATTATTATATATTATACTGTTATTATATTTATATGATATATTATATAATATATATATATATATATATTATTATATAATATATAGATATATATATATTATACTATATAATAATATATATAAATATATATATTTATATATTATATATATTTATAGATAGATATATATATATTTATATTATTTATATATATATATCTTATATTATATATAAATAGATATATTAGATTTTTATTTATATTATAATATTTATATATATTTATATTATATATATATAGATTTATATATTTATATATATATTATATATATATTATTATATTTATATATATATATATATATTAATATTATATTATATTAATATTAGATATATATTTTATATATATATACTAATTTATATATATATATCTCCTATTTATCTATATATTATATTATATATTATAATATTATTATTATATATATATATATTCTAATAGATATTTTTATTAGATATATATATATATATTATATAATATATATATATTATTATTTATAAATATATATATATATTTATAATTTATATATATATATATATTTTATATATATATAAGTATATTATTATAATATTATAATATTATATTAATATTATTATATTATAATATTATATATATTATATTATTATTATTAAATAGATTATATTATATATATATTATATATTATTATAATTATATTTTATTACTATATATTATTATATTATATATATTTAGTATGATATCTTTTATAATATATATATTATAATTAATATATATATATATATAAGAAATTATAATTTATATTTATTATATACTATATATATTATATATATATATATATATATTATATATATATTAGATATATATATATATATTATTATAATATTTATATTATATTTTATTATATATTTTATTTTTTTTATATATATATTGTATATATATTTTATATAAAGTATATAATATGTATAATATTATATATTAATATATATTATATATATATTTATATAATTATATATATATTAGTATATGATCATATTATTATAATATTTTATTTATATTAATATATTATATATATTTATTATATATATATTATATATTTTTATATATATTATATATTATATATATATTATATATATATTATATATTATAATATAGATATATAGTAGGCTTGGGGTCCACCTCTGTGTGTAAAGATTGATGGGACCATAGCCTCGGATGATGTTGGAATATGTAAAGGCTTAAGGAAGAATATTTGGATTCTTCTGAGCGTTCATTGCATTTTTATTCCACTTCCCTACCACTCATCTTTTAGTATATATTTTTTTTTTACACAAATAGGAATATTTTATTACTATTTGGTACAGAAGATTTAAGAGATACATTGTTGATATAAAGGTGCATTTAGGTACATGTTGTTACGTGTGTATCACCGATTTATAGGCGAATATCTCATCCAGCTCTTCTCAGAGACTGGAGGCGTGTGCCCAATAATAAGCAGACATTACCCTTTTGAACAGACCGACCACAATGAGCGTTGGAACAGTAAACTAGCTGACCTGGGATCCTAGTTACCCTGGATGAGTCTTTTTCCCAGTCCTTAAGGGAATTTAGATGTACTCTTTCCTCCATGAGCCAAGGGACTCTGAGCCTATGGGAACAAACATATATAAGATGGGCAAGAGTTCTCATATTTTCTTGTACCTTTTGGGACTCCTTGAAGTGGCAGTGGGCCCTCCTTCCTCCCTGGTGTATTGGAGATAGGCTATCAGCCAAGGATAGAGCACTGTATAGTCCCATCACCACGCCGGCTTCTTCTGTCCAGGGCTTGAAGGGTGAGTACCATCGGGACGCTTCTCTAGCTGCCATCAGATCTGCATAGTTGGGGTGGCTCCTTTAATGATGGGCATTCCAGCTGTTGTGAGGCTCATTCTTGATATGTTATTAACCTCATTGTCTTGCTAATCTATTCCCTCGATTTACGGCACACAAGACCAATGGTACCGGATCGGTCTGCTGCTTCACTGCCACAAATACACCTTGTGTTCGGCGAGAAGAATTAAGGGCAGGAAGTCGAAGGGCAATCACCCGATTGCGGATGGTTGTGGAGTCGAGGCGTGTGACAAGGCTGTGGGAGTTGGGAACGAGCACAACAGGAAAGTCCAAGCATATGAGGGGGCTCTCACTGCAGGAGGCGGGCTTCTATCCTTCCCTGACACACTCTGATGCATTGTTTGAGGCTATATTTTCCAATATGGGACCATCCTGTGCGATTGTTTGTGTAGTTGTTGGGGGGAGCAGGTCTGGTTTCTAGCCGTTAGGATTATCCCAGATCATTGCTCCTCGTCATGAATTTTTGGTTCTGGACACCAATCCTGTCCCTAAGTTGTTCGGGAGAATCGCTGCTACAATTTAATATTTATATAATATTATATATATATTATATATATATATTATTATATATTTTATATATATCATATATATTATATATATTTATATATATCTTTACACACTAGACACATCTTTCTGTGAATTAAACTCAAAATCTGAACGTGCAAATAAGACTGACCCCTTTTACGACATTTTAAACTGCTACTGTCATTAAGAATATTAAAAGGCAGGCGAGCCAGAAGTATCACTTTGGGTTTCGACGGAACGAGCACAGCTGAGTTACTTCTTTCTGGAACATATTCAAAACCTCGCTGTAAGTAAGCTGGCAATAAAATGGATGATTTCGTGCATTAAGCTGACCTTTAAAAGCGATGATAGGGCATGTTCTTCCAATTATAAGCTTGACTCACTGGAAGGATTACAGTGAAAAACTGCAAAAAAATAATGAAGGAGCAGATTATACATTCAAACTGGACGATTTTTTTTTTTGACTCAGAAAGACATAAAAATATGTCTTCCTGAAGCAATTTCACTAGCTGGGTGCCACAAGGAAAGTCAAAAAATAAAATTAAAACAAAAGGCGAAATCGGATAAAATTTCGAGTGAAAAGTGAAGAGATAAATGAAACATTAAACATGAAATACAAGTAAATACTTATAATAGAAGTGACTGCAGGAAACTAGACACCATGCATAACAAGTGTTACAATAACGTCTTATAAAAGTCTGACAATAAGGATTCTCTAATGATCATAAACAACAAAGTGAGCAGAAAATGATATTAATGTTGGAGTAAGGAAGTCGCATGCAGTGCTAGTCTACATTATATTACTGTAGCAGGAATATACGGACACACTGCGGTACGTAGCCGCGTGTAGTACGTACCAAACGAACGCCAAACACAGTGGAGTAAATAAGAAATTGTAAATAAAAAAAGACAAGGCTGAAACGCAGAAAAAAAAATGGAAAACAGAAAAAAACTAAAAGAAACATGATTTTCTTTATATCACAGAATAAAAAAAAAAGAAAATGAAAATTATTACCAAATATATTACGTGGAATAAATTTCAGTATATGGTTATTGTATTGTTACTGGTTAATGTCTTTACTTACAAACCAGGAAGGCAAATAAACTTTTTAGAGAAAATATTATGAACTTCATAGAGAAACCGAAGGCAATGATAATACCCGAGTTTGAAAACTAGACACGAGGTGTGGCAGCCCCTCAAGAAGGGTCAGGTCAGCCCCTCAAGAAGTGCCAGGGCAGCCCCTCAAGAAGTGCCAGGGCAGCCCCTCAAGAAGTGCCAGGGCAGTCCCTCAACAAGTACCAGGGCAGCCCCTCAAGAAGTGCCAGGGCAGCCCCTCAAGAAGTGCCAGGGCAGCCCCTCAAGAAGGGGCAGGGCAGCCCCTCAAGAAGGGTCAGGGCAGCCCCTCAAGAAGTGCCAGGGCAGCCCCTCAAGAAGGGTCAGGGCAGCCCCTCAAGAAGTGCCAGGGAAGCCCCTCAAGAAGTGCCAGGGCAGCCCCTCAAGAAGTGCCAGGGCAGCCCCTCAAGAAGTGCCAGGGCAGCCCCTCAAGAAGTGCCAGGGCAGCCCCTCAAGAAGTGTCAGGGCAGCCCCTCAAGAAGTGCCAGGGCAGCCTCTCAAGAAGGGTCAGGGCAGCCCCTCAAGAGTGCCAGGGCAGCCCCTCAAAGAGTGTCAGGGCAGCCCCTCAAGAAGTGCCAGGGTAGCCCCTCAAGAAGTGCCAGGGAAGCCCCTCGAGAAGTCCGAAGGTAGTCCCTCAAGTGCCAGGGTAGCCCCTCAAGAAGTGTCAGGAAAGCCCCTCAAATGCCAGGGTAACCCCTCAAGAAGTGCCAGTGTAGCCCCTCAAGAAATGCCAGGGAAGCCCCTCCAGCAGTGCTAGAACAGTCCCTCCAGCAGTGCCAGGCCCCTTCAGCAGTGCCAGGGCAGCCCCTCAAGAAGTGCCAGGGCAGCCCCTCAAGAAGTGCCAGGGCAGCCCCTCAAGAAGTGCCAGGGCAGCCCCTCAAGAAGCGCCAGGGAAGCCCCTCCAGCAGTGCTAGAACAGTCCCTCCAGCAGTGCCAGAGCAGCCCCTCCAGCAGTCCCAGGCCCCTTCAGCAGTACCAGGACAGCCCCTCCAGCAGTGCCAAGGTAGCTGCGCGTGGCTTATGTATATATACAGCACCGCGGGGAGGGCCACCTCGCAGCTTATGGCACCCAGGAGGTCCAGCCTTCTCCTTCAAATTAGATTTCTATTTTATTTCCTTACGTGATAGAGATAGGGCAATTGTTGGATTCTTCGGCTAATGGCTGGCGAATGGAGATGGATGGACTACAGGCCGGGCTATGCAAACGTTGCCACTTTTAGTGCGCGTGCACACACACACACACACACACACACACACACACACACACACACACACACACACACACACACACACACACACACAATGTTTATACTTGTTTACTAGAGACAAAATCCCACTTCCCGTGTTTTTTTTTTAAAGTTGTTGATGTTTTCAGAAGGAAACGGTAAATCCGCATGAGTCATGCAGCACCTGGGAAATGGGAGGCAAGGTGGTTTGATCCAAGGAAAGGGAGGGCAGCATTTCACCTTCGCAATGTAACCGGTTCTTGTTATTTGTTGTATAGAAGTTTTCTCATTTTTCATGTCATTGTGCAATGATGAAGATGTGTGTATGTATATATATACATCTATGAATATTTATGTCGTCTAGGTTCTGTAATGTTCTGTTTCCACTTTGTATTTCGTCTGTTCTTGTGTTTATGGCTTCGGATTCTAGACTTAGGAGGGATTCGCCGCTTTCTGAACATCAAACAAACTGAAATATCATACTTTGTATGTCTTTTGAAAGAAAAGGTGGCTCGTGGCTCAAGTGGTAGCGCCCCGGTTATGACAGAGGGACTGGGGGGTTCGATCCCGGCACGAGTGGATAAGTTCAGTATCTGTCAATACATATGTTGACGAATAAGACGCTTGTGCAACACTTTGGAATCTTTATTCTTGAAACAGTTCGCCAGCTAATGGTTTCATCGGTCCAATGCAGAGTAACGATGGAAGATGAGGAGGAGTTTGAAGTAATCAGTCCCTCAGCCTGTGGTCGATGTGTTCCGTTTATCAGTCTATAAGTATGTTAAATAACCATGGTGACATGACACGTCTCTGTCAAAGGTCTACTTTTTCTGGAAATAATTTCCCTCTCTCCTACAAACCTTAACCTGCCCCTCGCTATCAACATAAAACCTCTTTACCGTTTCATGTAACCTACCACTTATTTCATATGTTTGCAACATATGGCCTTTCTAAAACCATAATTGCAGTGAACGGTTCCTTACCTCTATCTAAGTAGTGTTCACTTATGTGTTTCAATGTAAACACTTGGTCTACCCATCCTCTCCCCTTCCTACAACCTCCTTGTTCATCTGTCTGATCCGTAATTATTTCAATAATAATTCTGCTTTACACCAAGTATATTCAACATTTGGTTTATTATTCAATAATTCTTACACACTATTTCATCCCCTTTTCCCTTTTACAAAGAAAATGTGCGTGCTCTCTGCCAGTCTCTAGGCACCTTACCCCCTTTCATGCAGTGAAACCGCCATCCAACTTGTCCTGAGGCAAAAACGATACGGTCGTACAAAGCTAACCAATGTACAACAAACATTAAAGGATATGGTGGTATAGAGACGCTCCGAGCAAAGCAGTCCATTATTTGAACAATGTTTCGCTCGCTTAATAGCATAACATTGTCTAGATAAAGGCTTGCTCTGCTAGAAATGCTACAGATTAGATAGATTTTGCCAATGAAGTGGCTAGTTTACTGTGCACCCCATATCCATCCTGTGTACGGTAGCGCAAGAGCATATGGATACACAAAAGGCCTAGGAACTAGGCCCCGAATGGGTTAACAGGAGTACATTTGGATTTATATTTACAGTTCACTCATCTGTTACAAGCAAATATAAGAAATTTGCTTAGTATATCTGGTATCTTATTTTCATTAATAAGATACCTTGACATGTCATATAGATTATACATCTCTATATTCCTCAATAAGTGCACAATTAAGCACACAGTGTTCAAGACAGTGACCATATGCCTGACACATAATTTGCATTTGGTTTGATCATCTGTGTCTCTCTCAAACTGCCAGAAGTACTGTAACCAAGCCTAAACCTGGCCACTACAACATCAGTCTGTTCACATTGCAAGTTGCTCCATAAACATTCTTATCTACGTTCATGTTACAGTGGGTTATAGATCTACTCAGGCTTCTAACTGCATTCCTATAATATTTTCATTATTTACTTCTCTCTTAATATTATTCCTAATGCTAGACCAAAGTTATATTCTACATTCTCCTTCAGGGTACTCTTCTTGGCTAACATATCAACTTTATCATGAAGGAGTAATCCAGTGTGTGATGGGATCCATAGCAATTGTACATTAATTCCTCTTTCCCGGATTTTTGAGTATCTACATCTGGCTTCTCCAATGAGCATATTGTTAAACTCATTATGTGAGTCAAGAGCCTTCATTGGTAACATAGAATCAGTAATGATGACAGAATCAAGCTCAGTTTCATAAATTAGCTTTATCGCCATTAGGATAGCAAACAATTCAATTTGCAGTGTAGACGCCTAACTCAACAAATTCATTATTGTTCTTAACTAGACTGCTGCAAAAACTTACATTTCACACAACTTCCAATACCAACATGAGTGTCAAATAGTATATGTTTCTCACGTTCGTATATCATTGTCAACAAAAATTTCAAGTTGGTAGGAAGCTTCAGAGTATATTAACAGGAATGTAGCAGAGGCATGTGAATGACTGGTAAACGACACCCACACCTGCGCTGGAAGTCATTTAAGCCCTGAATTTCTGCACCAATATGTGCAACCTTCACTAACCTGCGAATTTATTAAGATTTATTTAGAATTTCGTAGTATAATGGCAGGCATACTTGCTCCACAGTAAGTGGAACGACAGTTTTATCCCTAGTTATTCTTCACTCTCTACACCATAAAAGTCACTGAAAATGCATAAACTGCCTTCTTTTTTTTATAAGTTTTCGTTTTGCTTATGACTACAAGTGCACGCATACATACGATGCAATAAGGTTTTGTGATGCATATCCTCGGAGCATATAGAAAGTATTTGTCGTAAATTATATGTACTGCTATGAGCAACCAAAAACACGCTGTAAGAATAAATGACAAGTAGCGCTACTCTTGAAAAATAGAACTCTCTCCTGTCCACTGTTGTTAATGTTGGGTTCACTCTGTCTTAACTTGTTCTTGTCTCTCTGTATAATGTACGTGAAATATGCTTCCGTGTGACAATGACTTTGGCTTAAAAAAAGAGTTATTTCATGTTTTTGAAGTTTTTTAAATAATTTCACTTTTTGAAAAACGAAGCATTCCCGTTTCAACGATCAAACGGGTAACCGAACGGGCAAAAATTTTCTACAGAAAAAATCTTAGTCTTTACAAGGAGGTCTAAAAAAATTCCAGACGCGAAAAAAAAAAAAAAAAAAAAAAAAAGAGGAAAAATTTGATGTTTGTAAATTTAAATGAAAAGTGACCCTAGGACTACAGAACTCGTAATTCTTATTCAGCTTTTCGGGTTTTCCCAGTCTGGGAAAATTTTAAAAGACCCAAAAAAATCGCTACCCCAGACGTTACGAATTATACTAAAATTACTTCTCACAACAATGTTTACAGGCCTGTAGCCATACTGATTTTGTATCTTGAACAAAGCTCAAAAAAAGCGAAAAATACAAAAACCAAAAATGAAAATTTTATGAGATAATTGAAGAGAAATTTTTTCCAAATTTACAAAAAAAGTAATGTAACACTTAAAAACCCATTTAAAAAAATCCCATTCTAACTCTAAGAATCTAATAACCGGGAAAAAAGTCCCCTTGTGAATTAAAACTTCCCCCCCCCATCCCTAACTTTGAAGTAAAAAAACCAAATTTAATTTTCTACGGTTAAAAAAACTATATATAACCTCCCACTTTTTAAAAAACTATCACAAACCTTAAAAAATAAAAAAATAAACTATTAAAAAAAAAAATAAACAATTCAACC
The DNA here is from genome assembly GCF_026875155.1 of Cherax quadricarinatus. Taxonomy (NCBI): domain Eukaryota; kingdom Metazoa; phylum Arthropoda; class Malacostraca; order Decapoda; family Parastacidae; genus Cherax; species Cherax quadricarinatus. Next base: position 37,375,398 of record NC_069410.1, read on the forward strand.
CAAAACTTTTCCACAAAAAAAACAACCCCCCCCAACCACAAAACCCAAACCCCCCCCAAAACCAACCCCCCCCCCCATAAAAAAAAAAAAAAAAAAAAAAAAAAAAAAAAAAAAAAAACCCCCCCCCAAAAAAAAAAAAAAAAAATACCAAACCCCCCCCAAAGCATCCCACTGCCCCAAGATTCTCGCTTTCCCCAAACAAGTGTTGGTCGTCGTCAACCCAAAACATTGTCAACGTTGCAGGATTCAATTTTTTTTAAGCCTCTCCCAGAGTCATCCTATTGCCAGGCACTTTAGTTGTACGGGGTCATTTTTTAGTTGGGGTAAGATATTTGTTGTCCTTAGCCAAGCGGTAAAATTCATCTAAATAGTTTCTTTCCTAAATTTTTCCCCAATTTTCCATTTCATTGTTTTTTACAAATTCTTTCTCTCTGTCTGGTTTTTTCTCTCTTTTCCCCTCTCTTTTCCTCTTCTTTATTTGTAATTTCTTCACCCATTTTCCAGTTATTATTTATTCAAGGGGTGCTAAACCGTAGGGTCAGTGTCGGGGAAGGGGAATCAATAAAAATAAACCCCGGGAAAGGGAAAAACCCAAAACCCTTTCCCTTAATTAAGATCCCTCACCATTTTATTCAATCAAAACCCAAAGCGCTAAACCAAAAGGGTGATGTCCCTTCCCCAGCACCACGCAACCTTCGTTGAGGGAAAATTTTCCATTCCGGACACTCCCCAAAGTACAGTCAGTCTTATGTTTTGCCCATATTTTCTCTCTCATTTTCCTCGCCTTTCTTTTTATTGGTGACTGGACAACAAGCCCCCAGGGGGTGATGAGGTCAATATGGCAAAACGATGCTATTTAATGAGTTTACTCTGTTACTGTCTTTCTGCCCGTCTTGTATTTCATTAAAATTTTAAATCTTGTATGCTTCTGCTTTAATTTTTTTTGGGCCTTTTTTTTTTATTTTTACAAAGATGGAGGGGATTGTTAAAATATCAACAAGAGGGAAAAAAGGGGGCCCCCAAATGCAGTATAATGCGATCCTTTTTTGACGAAGTTTCCCACACGTCGGATTTTCAAGACGCAAAAGATGTTTTTGTGATTTGAAAACTGCAGATAGGGCAACGTTGTTAATGAACAATGTTTTATTTGTACGGCATATTTACCATGCTGGGGCCTTTTTTTCTGCTTTTCAAAGTTGTATAAGTTCCCCCCTACTTTAAATGTCGGGGGGGAAGGGGGAAATGTACGGGTTTTTATGGTACGTTACGATGGATGCAGGGATTGTGGTAAGAATTTCCTTGTAAAATCTTCTTGAATGGTGTTATGGATTGAGTAGCAATGTTTTTGTGGTTTTATTGGGTTTTTTAAAGCATTCCCCTTATAGGGTCTTAGGGTGTATGCAGTACACCAGAGAAAGTATGCTTTTCTCTTTTTTTAGGAATTAAAACAGATTTATTGTATATACATTATGATATACAGTGCCCCAGAAAGTGACAGCCTGATTGATCAGGCTCTGATCCCCCGGGAGGCCTGGTATAGACCGGGGCGGGGGGCGCTGATCTCCGGCCCCTCGGGAAAATCCGGTGTATGAACTTTACTTTGTTGGTTTGGGTTTATGGAGTTTAAAATAGGGGTTGATAAATAGAGTCTTTTAGACGCATTGAACTTTTTCTCACCAGTTCGCTTAAAATTTCCCCCATTTTGAGATTAAAGCGAACGCTTAGTTTCATAACCACAGTGGAGCAGGTTCTGCGTTTCCTGTTGTATTGTAAGGGTTTGTGAGAATTGTCTCTATCTTGTCTGTTGTTGGCAGGCTTGTGAAAATATGTAGTTGTCATGTCATTCTAACGTGTATTTTATTTTGATTTTTTTTACTTAAAAGGTAAACGTAAAAACAACGAAAGGGGAATAAAATATGCAAAGGGGTTTCAGAGTTACGGGCCCCAAAGACCATTGGGAAGGTGCTTAGCAAAGGGGAAAGGTGAAAGAGAAAGGAAAGAAAAGGTCAAGCCCCAAAGTTGACCCCTTCCGGAAAAGGCTTGGGGGAGAAGTGAAGTGGGGGGAACCCAACGGGAAAAAACAAATCATGGAGGAACACAAAAAGAAGAGGATATCCCCAAGGGGGTAGAAACCAGGAGGGAAAGCTGGGGGGTTTAAAAGTCGAGTTGTAGTCCCTACGAAAAACCCAAGGAGGGAAGAAAGGGTGATTCGGGTAAGGTGGGATCCCCAGTAGAAATAGGATGGAAAACAGGGGGGTTCAAAAGGGAAGGGTATATACCATGTAAAAGGGACATGGCGAATGGTAGGCGGGGTCCCCGCGAGTGAGAGTATGGGGAAAAACCAAAAGGTGTGCGGGGGTGGGAAAGGGAATATAGAATAAAATGGAAAATAAAGGGAAAGAAAGATGGAAAGACTTAAAGGTCAAAAAAAGAAAAAAGAGTACGAGGACCAGATTTATCGAGGGGAAAAAGGGAGAAAAAGGGAAGGAAGGGGAGAAGTTGGTAAAACTTGGGTGATGAAAAGTTCTGATATGAAATTAACGTCATTGGAAGCCCGATAAAAAAGAAAAATGGCGACAGAAAATTTAGAAAACCCGAGACCAACATAAAATAAAAGCCCTAGAGAGAGGAAAATAGACCTTCGAGACCAATTAAAGGAACAAAAAAAGACCATCTGGAAAAAAAAAACCCCGATTCAGGGAACAATAGGGAAATCTGACCCCAAATTTACTGTTTGGGAAAAAAAGCACATCGTGGATATATTAAATTCAAAAATTTTCTCCCCTAAAATATATTTTCAAACAATTTTGCATTTGCCCTTAGGGCGGTGTTTTCCTAGGGAAAAGGGTTAAAATTAAAAGACGATCAAACCAGCCCCGTGAATAACTAGAGTGCAGTTAGTCTGTACGATAAGCCTCAATGAGTCTGCATGTAACGCCTCAATGCGTTGCTTTTCACGCCTCAATGCGTCTGCATGATATCGCATCAATGAGTGTATTGATTCCGATCAAGAGTCTGCATATAAAGCCCTAAAGAGTGTGTATGTACACGCCATCAATGGTTGCTGATACACGCATCAAAGAGTCTGCTGTACAGCCATCAATGTTCTGCAGAAAACCCCCATCAATGAGTCTGTATGATACACACATCAATGAGTCTGTTAAGACGCCTTTAAAGAGTTGTATGATGAACGCTTAATGAGTCTGTATGATAACGAATATTGAGTCTGTATGTGGGTCATCAGTGAATTTCATGATACACGTCATCAATGAGGTCTGTACGTCAACCCTCAAAGGACTGTTGATAACACCCTCAAAGGCTGTATGATAACACCCTTAAAAGCCCGTTTGATACACACCTCAAAAGTTGATGATCAAACCATCAAAGAGTCTGTATGTACACACAATGAGTTGCAGATACCAAAGATCAAGAATTGTATGTACACCTCATTGGTCTGTTGATGCGCGCATCAGGTGGGAAGGGGGGGTGTGAAAAGGAAGTTGGGAGGGGGGGGAGATGTAAGTGGGGGGGAAGGGGTGAAGGGGGGGGAGGAGTGGGGAAATTTTTAGGGAGGTTAAAATTTTTTTTAAATTTTAAAATTTTTTAAAATTAAAATTTTTAATTAAAATTTTTAATTTTAAATTAAATAAAAATAAAAATTTTAAAATTATTAAATTATTAAATTTTAATAAAATTTTTTTTTGGGGGTGTGAAGGAGGTGGGTGGGGAGTGTGGAAAAAAAGGTGGGTGGGAGTGTGTAAGAAAGGGGTGGGTGGTGAAGGGAAAGGGGGGGGTGGGAGGGTGAAGGAAGGTGGGGGGAGTGTGTGAAGGGAAAATGGGTGGGAGAGGTGAAGGAAGGTGGGGGAGTGTGTGAAGGGGTGGGGGGGGAGGTTGAAGAAAGGTTGGGGGGGGAGGGTGGGAAGGTGGGTGGGAGTGTGTGAAGGAAAGGGGGGTGGGAGGTTGTGAAAAAAGGTGGGGGGAGGTGTGAAGGAAGGGGGGTGGGGGGTGGAAGAAGGTGGGTGGGGTGTGTGAAGGAAGGTGGGTGGGAGAGTGTGAAGGAAGGTGGGTGGGGGTGGAAGAAAAAGGGGGGTGGGATGTGTGGGGGGGGTGGGGATTGGGGGGGGTGGGAGTGTGGAAGAAAAGGGGGGGGGGGGGGTGTGTGAAGGGAAAGGTGGGTGAGGGGTGGAAGGAAAATGGGGGGGTGTGTGAAGGGAAGGGGGGTGGAGTGTGTGAAGGGAAAGGGGGGTGGGGGAGTGTGAAGGAAGGGGGGGGGAGTGTGTGAAAGGGAAGGGGGGGGGAGGTGGGGGGTGGGAAAGGGGAAAAGGGGGGGGGAGAGTGTGAAGGAAAGGGGGGTGGGGGTGTGTAAGGGAAGGTTGGGAAGGGGGGGGGGGGAAAAAAGTGGGAAGGGAAGGTGGGGGGAGAGTGTGAAGGAAGGTGGGGGGGGAGGTGTGAGGAAGGTGGGTGGGAGGTGTGAAAGGGGTGGGGGGGAGGGGGGAAGGAAGGTGGGTGGGGGAAAGGGGAAGGGAAAGGGGGGAAGTGTTGGGGAAGGTGGGTGGGGGGTGTGAAGGAAGGGGGGGGGGAGAGTGTGAAGGAAGGTGGGTGGGAAGTGTGAAGAAAGGTGGGGGAGGGAAAGGGGGGGGGGGGTGGGGGGGGTTTAAGGAGGTGGGTGGGGAGGGAAGGAGGTGGGGGGAAAGGGGGTGAAGGAAAGGGGGGGGGGGTGGAAGGAAGGTGGGTGGAGAGTGGGGGAAGGAGGGGGTGGGGGAAGGGGGAAGGGGGGGGAAAAGGTGGGGAGAGTGTGAAAGGTGGGGGGGAGAGTGTAAGGAAGGTGGGAGGGGAGGTGAAGGAAGGGGGGGGAGAGTGTGAAGGAAGGTGGGGGGGGAGGGTGTTTAAGGAAAGGGGGGGGAGAGTGGAAGGAAGGTGGGAGGAGGTTTGGAAAAAGGTGGGGGGGAGGTGTGAAGGAAGGTGGGGGGGAGAGTGTGAAAGGGGGTGGGGGGAGGGTGAAGGAAGTTGGGGGGGAGAGGTGAAGGGAAGGTGGGAGGAGAGGTGAAGGAAGGTGGGGGAGAGTGTGAAGGAAGGGGGGGAAGGGTGGAAAAGGGGGGGGGGTTTTGAAGGGGAAGGGGGGAGGGGAAAGGGGGTGTGAAGGGAAAGGGGGGGGGGAGTGGAAGGAAGGTGGGAGGGAGAGTGTGAAGGGGTGGGTGGGGGAGAGTGTGGGAAGGTGGGTGGGAAAAATGTGAAGGAAGGTGGGGGGGTGGGGGAAGGGGGGGGGTGTGAAGGAAAGGGGGGAGGAGAGTGTGAAGGAAGGTGGGGGGGGGGTAAGGAAGGTGGGGGAAAGGGGGTGAAGGAAGGTGGGAGGGAGAGTGTGAAGGAAAGGGGGGAGGGAGAGTGTGAAGGAAAGGGGGGGGGAGAGTGTAAGGGAAAGGGGGGGGGTGGAAAGGGGGGGGAGTGTGTAAAGGGAAAGGGGGGGGGAGGGTTTAAGGAAGGTGGGGGTGGGTGTGGGGGGGGGAGGGGGGTGGGGGGTGGGGGGGGGTGGAAGGAAGGTGGGGGAGAGGGAAGGAAGGTGGGTGGGGGGTGTAAGGGAAGGGGGGGGGAGGTGTGAAGGAAAGGGGGGGGGAGGTGTGAAGGAAAGGGGGGAGGGGAGTGTGAAGGGAAAGGTGGGGGGGGAGATTGTGAAGGAGGTGGGGGGAGAGTGTGAAGGAAAATGGGGGGGAGTGTGGAAGGGGGGGGAAAAGGGGGGAAGGGAGGGGGGTGTTTAAGGAAGGTGGGAGGGAGAGTGTGAAGGGAAGTGGGGGGAGATGTGAAGGAAGGTGGGAGGGAGTGGAAGGAAGGTGGGGGGGAGTGTGAGGAGGTGGGGGGAGAGTGTGAAAAGGGGGGGAAAAGGGGGGGGGGGGGGGGTGTGAAAGGAAGGGGGGGGGATGGGAAATGGGGGGTGTGAAGGGGGTGGGGGAGAGTGTGAAGGAAGGTGGGGGGGGAGATGTGGGAAAGGGAAGTGGGGGGGAGAGGTGAAGGAAAAGGGGGGGAAAATGGAAGGAAGGTGGGGGGGGGGAGTGTGAAAGGAAGGTGGGGGGGAGAGTGTGAAGGGAAAGGGGGGGGGAGGGGTGAAGGGAATGGGGGGAGGTGTGAAAGGGGGTGGGGGGAGGGGTGTGAAGGGAAAAGGGGGGGGAGGGGGAAAGGGGGGGGGTGTGAAGGAAGTTTGGGGGGAGGTGTGAAGGGGGGGGAAAGGGGTGAAAGGGAATGGGTGGGGGAGTGTGAAGGAATGGGTGGGGGTGAAGGAAGGGGGGGGGGTGGGAAAGGAAGGTGGGTGGGGGGGGTGTGAAGGAAGGGGGTGGGGAGTGTGGGGAAAGGGGGGGTGGGGAGTGTGAAGAAAAAGGGGGGGGGGGAGAGTGTTTAAGAAAGGGGGGTGGGAGGGTGAAGGGGGGGGGAGGGGTGAAGGAAGTGGGTGGGGAGAGTGTGAAGGAAGGTGGGTGGGAGAGTGTGAAGGGAAAGGGGGGTGGGGGGGTGTGAAGAAGGTGGGTGGTGGTGTGAAGGAAGGTGGGTGGGGGTTTGTGAAGAAGGGGGGGTGGGAGTGTGTGAAGAAAAGGGGGGTGGGGTGTGAAGGAAAGGGGGGGGAGTGTGTGAAAAAGGGGGGGGGGTGTGGAAGGAAGGGGTTTTGGGGAGTGTGAAGGAAGGTGGGTGGAAATGTGTGAAGGAAAAGGGGGTGGGGTGTGTGAAGGAAATGGGTGGGAGGTGTAAGGAAAGGGGGGTGGGAGGTGTAAGGGAAAGGGGGGGGGAGAGTGTGAAAAAATGGGGGGGGAGAGTGTGAAGAAGGTGGGGGGGGAGTGTGGAGGTGGGTGGGAGTGTGTGAAGGTGGTGGAGGGGTGTGAAGGAAGGGGGGGTGGGAAAGGGAAGGGAAAATGGGAAGGAAGGTGGGTGGGGGTGTGAAGAAGGGGGGGGGAGAGTGTGAAGGAAGGTGGGTGGGGGGGAGTGTGAAAAAGGGGGGGGGGGGTGTGAAGGAAGGTGGGGGGGAGGGGGGAAAATGGGGGGAAAAAATTTGGGGAAAGGGGGGTGGGAGGTGTGAAAAAAAGGGGGTGGGAAAGGGGTGAAGGAAGGGGGTGGGGGGTGTGAAAAAGGTGGGTGGGAGTGTGTGAAGGAAGGGGGTGGGAGTGTGTGAGGAAAGGGGGGTGGGGGTGTGAAGGAAAGGGGGGTGGGAGTTTGGGGGAAGGAAGGGGGGGGGAGGGGAAAGGAATGGGTGGGGGTGGGAAAGGTGGGAGGGAGAGTTTGGAGGAAGGTGGGAGGGAAGTGTGAAGGGAAAGGGGGGGGGAAATGTGGGAAGGGGGGGGGAGTGTGGAAGGGGGTAAAAGGGAAAAGGTGGGTGGGACGTGTGAAGAAAGGTGGGAGAGTGTGAAAGGGGGGTGGGAGAGTGTGAGGAAAGGGGGGAGGGGGGGAGTGTGAAGGAAGGTGGGTGGGAGGGAAATTGAAAGGGAAAGGGGGGAGGGGGGGTGAAGGAAGGGGGGGGGGGAGAGAGGACGGAAGAGGGAGGGGAAAATGTGAAGGAAGGTGGGTGGGAGAGTGTGAAGGGAAAGGGGGGGTGGGAGAGTGTGAAGGAAGGTGGGGGGAAAATGTTGAAGAAAGGGGGGTGGGAGGGGTGTGAAGGAAGGTGGGGGGGGTGTGTGAAGGAAGGTGGGTGGGGGGGGTGTGTGAAGGAATGGATTTAGGGGTGGGTGGGGAGGTTGGAAGGAAGGTGGGTGGGAGGTGTGAAGGAAGGTGGGTGGAGGTGTGGAAGGAAGGGGGGTGGAGGTTTTGAAGGAAAAAGGGGGGGAGGGTGAAGGAAGGTGGGGGGAGAGTGTGAAGGAAGGTGGGTGGGGGGTGTGGAAAGGGGGGTGGGGGTGTGAAGGGGGGTGGGTGGGAAATGGAAGGGAAGGGGGGGGGGGTGTGAAAGGGGGGGGGGAGGTGTGAAGGAAGGCGGGGGGGGTGTGAAGGAAGGGGGTGGGAGGGGGTGAAGGAAAGGGGGGGGGAGGTGGAAGGAAGGTGGGTGGGAGGGGGGAAAATGGGGGGAGGTTTTGGAAGGGAGGGAAAATGTGAAGGGGAAAGGGGGGTGGGAAAAGTTGAAGGAAAGGGGGGTGGGGGGGGGTGAAGGGAAAGGGGGGTGGGGTGTGAAGGGAAAGGGGGGTGGGAGTGTGGAAGGAAGGTGGGGGGGGTTTGTGAAGAAAAGGGGGGTGGGGTGTTGAAGGGAGTGGAGGTGTGAAGGAAGGGGGGTGGGAGAGTGTGAAGGAAGGTGGGGGGGAGGTGTGAAGAAGGGGGTGGAGTGTGTGAAGGAAGGTGGGTGGGGGGTTGTGAAGGAAAAGGGGGGTGGGAGTGTGTGAAAGGAAGGGGGTGGAGGTGTGAAGGGAAAGGGGGTGGGGGTGTGAAGGAAGGGGGTGGGAGAGTGTGAAGGAGGTGGGTGGGGGGTGAAAAAGGAAAGGTGGGTGGGGGGTGTGAAGGAGGGGGGTGGGGTGTGTGAAGGGGGGGTGGGAGGTTGGGAGGGAAGAGGGGTGGGAGGTTGAGGGGGGGGGGGGAGGTGTGAAGGGGTGGGTGGGGGGTTTTTGAAGGAAGGTGGGGGGGAGTGGGGGTGGGTGGAGGTGTAAAAAGGTGGTAGGGATTTAAGGAAATTAAAGGTAAGAAGTTGGGGGGGAGGGGTTAAGGAAGGTTGGGAAATTTTAAAAAATTAATTTTAAAATGGGGTAAAATTTGGGAATGGGGGGGGGTTAAAAAGGTTTTTGGGGGGGAAATAAAAGGGGGTTGGGGGGGGGGGTTTTAAAGGGGGGGGGTTTAAGAAAAGGGGGTTGTTGAAAGGGAAGGGGGGGAAGTTAAAAGGGGGTTTAAATTTTGAAGGGATGGGGGGGTAATTGGGAAGGGGGTGGGATGTTTAAAGGAAAAATTGGAAAAGGGAAATTTTTTGGAAAAAGGGGGGTGGGGGGGAAGAATTAGGGGGGGGGTTTAAATGGGGAATTAAAAATGGGGGAATTAAAACAAAGGGGGGGAAAAATTGGACGGGTGGGGAATTGAAAAAAGGGAAAAATTTTTTAGTTGTAAAAAGTTTTTTTAAAGAATTTTTTTTTACAATGGGTGGGGGTTTGGAAGGAAAAAAGGGGGGGGAATTTTAAGGGGGGGAAAAATTTATTTTATGTTAAAAAAAAGGGGGGGGGGTTTTTTAAAAAAATTAAAAATTAAAAAATTTTAAAGATTTAAAAATTGGGGGGTTTTAAAAAAATTTAAATTTAGGGGGGGGGGTTTTTTTGGGGTTTTGGGGGAAAAAATTAATTTTAAAAAATTTTTTAAGTTGTTACACAGCTATATTACTGATACTACTATTAATAATAATAACCCTAATTCTTAATTTACCCACATACAGAAAAAAAAAATATATATTACAATACTGAAAATTAGTGAGCCAGGAGAACATTCAAGATATTTTTTTGAAGAATATAAATATTTTAGTGTAATACAGTGAAAACCAGATCTCAAAATTTTAAAGAGAATTGATCTCCTACTCACACCTGAGGTGGGAACTTCATTACAGTATGAAGGAACACGCAGAAAGTGGGAAGTCAAATACAGGAGGAAAGCACTTATACTTCCTATGTCTAAGTCAAATATAGGAAGAGGGAACTTCAACATAGGCAAAGTCAAATATAGGAAGATTTACTTCAACATATCGAAGTGTAACTCAAATACAGGAAGAGGGAACTAAAACTACATTAAGGGGGAACTGGACACATCGCAGGGATGGGGGGGATTCAGAACTCTGGAAGCGGGAATTGAAATGCAGGAAGTGGGAAGTCAAATCACAGGCAGCGGGAATGTAAATACAGGAAGGGGACACTCAAAATTACCGGAAGCGGCAACTCACGGGAAGTGAGAACGCAAAACAAAGACAGAAATCAGAGATTTAAGTCATAAACAAAGACAATCAACAACAGGGAGCCAGAATCACAACGGCACAAAAACACCTACCTTTACATAATTGAATTTTTTTTGTCCATTTTGTTCATTAATGGAACTGATTTACTGGCTAATTAGAGAAGCAAATATAGTACATAACACAATCATATCCGAGCGGCGCCAAAAAAAAAAAAAATTTAGTTCACCATTATTTGTTGAAAAAAAAATGAAAAATGTTTAATTAAAATCAACTCAAAATATATATTAAAAAATTTATAAAACGTATTCCTGAGGAAATAAAATTTAATCGAATTTCAGATAATAACGATACTAAATAAAATATACTTAAATTTCAGATTATCCACAGAGATTTAAGGACTATTTTTCTGTTGTTTTTAATAATAATAATCATAATAATAATATTATTATTATTATTGATAAATAAGACATGTGTAGCAGTTTAAATTAAAAGACGATGTAATCAATCCATCACCCCTCGAAGACGTAGTTGTGAGGAGTCACCCTCTTCGAAGGTGATGGATTGATCCTTCTTTACAACTCTACTGCTTATGCTGCCGCCTCTATATTTGAGTGAATTAGCCTACTGTGAAGGCAAAACGTTTCGGAATAAAGATACCTAACTGTGGCACATGTGTCTTATCAACTTGTCGGTATTGTATACCTTTATTATTTTCACATTAGTATTATTATTGTTGTTTTTGATAGTGCTATTATTTTCTTATATCATTTTATTATTTTATCATTTATAAATAACATTATTCTTATTAGTATTATAAGTATTATATATTACTTATTAGAATTACTATTATTTTAATTATATTATATATTTAGTCATAGGGAAGTGCTACAGCGTACAGGAATAGAGATGTAATCAAGTTTGATCCGAGGAAATGGATGGCACTTCCATTTCCTTAGGTAAGAGCCTTCTTCCCCAACATCAGGGTACCTACTTACTTGAAGAGATTAATAAAGATGACAAAACTCTAGCGACAAACGCAACCTGCAAATAAAGTTGAGTGTTTTTCAGTTTTAGTCTTGAGGACTTATTTTTTCGTGTTTAATACAGTTGAACTTGAAATAAAGAGAGCCTTATGTACGTTAGTGTTAGTGTTAGTGTGTGTGTGTGTGTGTGTGTGTGGTGTGTGTGTGTGTGTGTGTGTGTGTGTGTGTGTGTGTGTGTAGCATTAATTTATGCCCTCTGTGTCCCCCATCTGTCTACATCCCGCCAGCTGCGTCCATCTGTATATCACCAGCACCGACGATTGCCACTATCACCACTAGTTTATTATTTAACTACCACCATAGTCCGAATACCAGCACCAGTAACACCATCACGTCCAGGAAAAGAGGCTACGAACACAGAGAGCAGGGTAGGGGAAGCTGTAAAAATGGGAGGTGAAAGGGAGGGGAAATATAAGATGGAAGG
>NC_069410.1:37387241-37441216 GCF_026875155.1 Cherax quadricarinatus
GTAAAAATTATGGAGGGAAAACGGGTGGTTCTAAATGGAAGGGTATTTACCATGTAGAAGACACTGGCAGACAGGGTAGGGAGGTCCCCAGCGAGTGAGATAGGGGATAAACACAGAAGGATGTTTGCAGGGGGTGGAAGATGGGAATATAGAATAAAATGGTAATAAGAGCGGAAAGAAACGATGAGAAAGACATTAAGAGTCAAAAAAGAGAAAAGAGCTACGAGGACACAGATTTATCGAGAGAAAGAGGGAGAAAGGGACAGAACGGGAGAAGTTGGTGAAACATTGGGGTGATGAGAAGTTACTGATATGACAATTAACGTCATTGGAAGACCAGATGAAAAGAAAAATCGGTCGACAGAAAATTTAGAGAAACCAAGAGACCAACATAAAATAATAAAGACCTTCAGAGAGAGGTAAATAGACCTTCGCAGACCAATTAAAGGAACAAAGAAAGACCATCTGGTAAAAAAAAAGACCTACAGATTCAGGTAACAATAGGGAAATCTGACCTTCAATTCACTGTTTGGGAAAAATAGCACATCGTGGACTATATTAAATTCAAATTTTTCTCCCCTAAAATATATTTTCAAACACATTTTCGCATTTGCCAATTAGGGCGGTGATTGCCTAGGTAATAGGTTAATTACATGACGATCAAACCAGCCAGTGAATAACTAGAGTGCAGTTAGTCTGTACGATACACGCCATCAATGAGTCTGCATGATACACGCCATCAATGCGTCTGCATGATACACGCCATCAATGCGTCTGCATGATACTCGCCATCAATGAGTGTATATGATACACGCCATCAATGAGTCTGCATGATACACGCCATCAATGAGTGTGTATGATACACGCCATCAATGAGTCTGCATGATACACGCCATCAATGAGTCTGCATGATACACGCCATCAATGAGTCTGCATGATACACACCATCAATGAGTCTGTATGATACACACCATCAATGAGTCTGTATAATGCACGCCATTAATGAGTCTGTATGATGAACGCCATTAATGAGTCTGTATGATACACGACATCATTGAGTCTGTATGATGCGCGTCATCAGTGAATCTTCATGATACACGTCATCAATGAGTCTGTACGATACACACCATCAATGAGACTGTATGATACACACCATCAATGAGACTGTATGATACACACCATTAATGAGCCTGTTTGATACACACCATCAATAAGTCTGTATGATACAAACCATCAATGAGTCTGTATGATACACACAATGAGTCTGCATGATACACATGATCAATGAATCTGTATGATACACGACATCATTGAGTCTGTATGATGCGCGTCATCAGGTGGGAGGGAGAGTGTGAAGGAAGGTGGGAGGGAGAGTGTGAAGGAAGGTGGGAGGGAGAGTGTGAAGGTGGGAGGGAGAGTGTGAAGGTGGGAGGGAGAGTGTGAAGGAAGGTGGGAAGGACAGTGTGAAGAAAGGTGGGGGGAGTGTGAAGAAGGTGGGTGGGACAGTGTGAAGAAAGTGGGGAGTGTTGAAGGTGGTGGGAGAGGGGAGGAAGTGGGTTTGGAGAGAGTGAAGGAAGTTGGGAGGGGAAAGTGTGAAAGGGAAGGTGGGTTTTGAGATGTGAAGGAAGGTGGGTGGGAGAGTGTGAAGGAAAGGGGGGTGGGAGGTGGAAGGAAGGTGGGTGGGAGTGTGTGAAGGAAGGTGGGTGGGAGTGTGTGAAGGAAGGTGGGTGGGAGAGTGTGAAGGAAGGTGGGTGGGAGTGTGTGAAGGAAGGTGGGTGGGAGTGTGTGGGAAAGGGAAAGGGGGGTGGAGTGTGTGAAAAAAGGGGGGGGGGGGTTTTGGGGGGGGGGGGGTGGGAAAAAGGGGGGGGGGGGGAAAAAAGGGGGGGGAAGGGGGGGTGGGGGGGGGGAAGGGGGGGGGGGGGGGGGGGGGGGGGAAAAGGGGGGGGGGTTTGGGGGGGGGGGGGGGGGGGGGGGGGGGGGGGAAAAGGGGGGGGGGGGTGGGGGGGGAAAAAAAAAAAGGGGGGGGAAAAAAGGGGGGAAGGGGGGAAAGGGGGGGGGGGGGGTTTTTTAAAAAGGTGGGGGAGGGGTGGGGGGGGGGGGGTGTAAGGGGGGAAAGGGGGGGCGTGGGAAGGGGGGGGGGGGGGGGAAGGGGGTGGGGGGGGGGGAAAAAAGGGGGGGGGGGGGGGAAGGGTGGGGGGGGGTTTGTAAAGGGGGGGGGGGGGGGAAAAGGGGGGGGGGGGGAAAGGGGGGAAAGGGGGAAAGGGGGGGGGAGGGGGAAAAGGTGGGGGGAGGTGTAAAGGGGGGGGGGAAGGTGGGGGGGGGGGGGGGGGGGGGGGGGGGGAAGGGGGGGGAAAAAAAAGGGGGGAAAGGGGGTGGGGTGTGTAAAAAGGGGGGGGAAGTGTGGGGAAAAGGGTGGGGGGGGGGAAAAAAAAGGGGGGGGGGGGGGGGGGGGGGAAAAGGGGGGGAAGGGGGGGGGGGAAGGGGGGGGGGGGGGAAGGGAAGGGGGGGGGGGGGGGGGGAAGGGGAAAGGGAGGGGGGAAAGGGGGGGGGGGGGGGAATGGGGGGAAGGGGGGGGGAAAAAGGGGGGGGGGGGAAAAAGGGGGGGAAAAGGTGGGGGGGGGGGGGAAGGGGGGGGGGGAAAGGGGGGGGGAAGGGGGGGGAAAGGGGGGGGGGGGGGGGGGGGGGGGGGAAAAAAGGGGGGGGGGGAAAAAAAGGGGGGGAAAAGGGGGGAAGGGGGGGGGGGGGGAAAAGGGGGGGGGGGGGGGGGGGGGGAAAGGGGGGAAAGGGGGGGGGGAAAGGGGGGGAAGGGGGAAGGGGGGGGGGGGAAAAAGGGGGGGGGGGGGGGGGGGAAAGGGGGGGGGGGGGGGAAAGGGGGGGGGGGGGGGGGGGGAAGGGGGTTTTGGGGGGGGAGGGGGGGGGAAAGGGGGGGGGGTGGGGGGGGGGGGGGGGAAAAGGGGGGGGGAGGGGGGAAAGGGGGGGGGGGTTTGGGGGGGGGGGGGGGAAGGGGGAGGGGGGAAAGGGGGGGGGGGGGAAGGGGGGGGGGAAAGGGGGGGGTGGGGGGGATTTTTGGGGGGGGGGGGAAAGGGGGGGGGGGGGGGAAAAAGGGGGGGGGGGGAAAAAGGGGTGGGGGGGGGGGGGGGGGGTTTGGGGAAAGGGGGGGGGGGGGGGGGGAAAAATGGGGGGGGGTTTAAAAGGGGGGTTTTTGGGGGGGGGGGGGGGGGAAAGGGGTGGGGGGTTTTTTTTTTTTTTGGGGGGGGGGGGGGGGGGAAGGGGGAAAGGGGGGGGGGGGTTTGGGGGGTTTTGGGGGGGGGGGGGGGTTTTTTTTTTGGGGGGGGGGGGGGGTTTTTGGGGGGGGGGTTTTAATTTTTTGGGGGGGGGAAATTGTTTTTTTAAAAAATTTTTTGGGGGGGGGTTTTTTTTTGGGGGGGGGTTTTTTAAAAGGGGGAATTTTGGGAAATTGGGGGGGGGGGGGGGGGGTGGTAAAGGGGTTTAAAAAAATTTTTTTTGGGGGGGGTGGGGGGGGTGGGGGGGGTTTTTTTGGGGGGGGGGGGGGGGGCCCCCCGGGGGGGAAAAGGGGGGGGTTTTTTTTTTTTTTGGGGGAAAAGGGGGGAAAATTTGGGGGGGGTTTTTGGGGGGGGGGGGTTTTTTTGGGGGAAAGGGGGGGGGGTTTTTTTTTGGGGGAGGGGGGGGTGGGGGGGGTTTTGGGGTTGGGGGGAGGGGGGGTTTTTTTTTGGGGGGAAAAAGGGGTGGGGGGGGGGGGTTTTGTGGGGGGGGGGGGGGGGGGTTTTTGGGGGTTGGGGGTGGGGGGGAAGGGGGTTTTGGGGGTGGGGGATTTTTAAAAAAGGGGGGGGGGGGGGGGGGGTTTGGGGGGGAAAAAAGGGGGGGGAAAGGGGGGGGGTTTTTGGGGAAAAGGGGGGGGGGGGGGGGTTTTTTTGGGGGGGGGGGGGGGGGGAAGGGGGGGTGGGGGTTTAAAAAAGGGGGGGGTTTTTTTTTTTTGGGGGGGGGGAAAAAAGGGGGGGGGGGGGAAAAAAATTTTTAAAAAAAAATTTGGGTTTTTTTAAAATTTGGGGGATGTTTTGGGAAGGGGGGGTTTGGGGAAAATTTGGGGGGGGGGTTGGGTGGGGGGGGGGGGGGGGTTTGGGGGTTTAAAAAAAAATTTTTTTTTTTGGGGGGGGGGGGAAAGGGGGGGGGGTTTTAAAATTTTTTTGGGGAGGGGGGGGGGGGGGGGTTTTGGGGGGGGGGGGTGGGGGGGAAAATTTTTTTTGGGGAAAGGGGGTTGGGTTTTTTTTTTTTTAAAAAAAGGGGGGGAAGGGGTTTGGGGGGGGAGGGGGGGAAAAAGGGGGGATTTTTTTGGGGGGGGGGGGGGGAAGGGGGGGGGGGATTTTAAGGGGGGGAAAAAAAAGGGGGTTTTTTTTTTTTAAAAAACCCCGGGGGGGGGTTTTGGGGGTTTTTTTTTGGGGGGGGGGGGGGGGGTTTTGGGGGGGGAAAAGGGGGGGGGGAAATTTTTAAAAAAGGGGGGGGGGGTTAAAGGGGGGGGGGGGGTTTGGGGTTTTTGGGGGGGGAAAATTTTCCCCCCCAAAAAAATTTTTTGGGGGGGTTTTTTTTTGGGGGGGGGGGTTTTTTTTTAAAAAATTTTGGGGGGGGGGGGGTTTTGGGGGGGGGGGGGAAAGGGGGGGGGGGTTTTTTCCGGGGGGGGGGGAAAAAATTTTAAGGGGGGGGGGGCCCTTTTTTTTAAAAGGGGTTTTTGGGGGGTTTTTTTTTTTGGGGGGGGGGTTTTGGAAGGGGGTTTTTTTTTTTTTTTGGGGGGGGGGAAAATTTTTTTGGGGGGGAAGGGGGGGGGTTTTTTTGGGGGGGGGGTTTTAAAAAAAATTTTTTTTTGGGGAAAAAGGGGGGGAAAAGGGGGGGGGGGGGGGTTTTTTTTAAAATTTTTTTTTTTTTTTGTAAAAATTTTTTCCCCTTTAAAAAAAATTTTTTTTTTTTTTTTTTTTGGGGGGGGAGGGGGGGGGGTTTTTTTTTTTAAAATTGGGGGGGGGGGGGGGGGGGGGGTTTAAAAGGGGGGGTTTTTTAAAAGGGGGGGGAAAAAAAGGGGGGGAAAAAAGGGGGGGGGGGGTTTTGGGGGAAAAAGGGGGGGGAAAAAGGGGAAAATTTTGGGGGGGGGGGGGGGGGGGGGTTGGGGGGGGGGGTTTTTTTTGGGGGGGGGGGTTTTTTTTGGGGGGGGGGGAAAAAAGGGGGGGGGGTTTTTTTTTTAAATTTTGGGGGTTTTTTTGGGGGGGGGGGGGGGGGGGGGGTTTTTTTTTAAAAGGGGGGGGTTTTTTGGGGGTTTTGGGGGGTTTTAAAAGGGGGTTTTTTTTTTCCCCTTTTTTTGGGGGGGGGGGGTTTTTTTTAAAAAGGGGGTTTTTTTTTTTTTTTTGGGGGGGGGGAAAAAAGGGGGGGGTTTTTTGGGGGAAATTTGGGGGGGAAAAAAAGGGGGGGGGGGGTTTTAAAAAGGGGGGGGGAAAAAAAGGGGGGGGTTTTTTGGAAGGAATTTTTAAAGGTTTAAGGGGGGGGTTTTTTTTTTAAAGGGGGGGGGTTTTTTGGGGTTTTTTTTTGGGGAAGGGGGGGGAAAAAGGGGGGGGTTTTTTTTTTTGGGGGGGGTTTTGTAAAGGAAGGGGGAAATTTTTTTTTTTGGGGGGGGGGGGGGGGGGGGGTGGGGGGGGGGGGGGAATTTTTAAAAGGGGTTTTTTTTTGGGGGGGGGGGTTTAAAGGGGGGGGGGTTTTTAAAATTTTGGGGGGTTTTTTTTGGGGGGGGGTTTTTTTTTTTTTTAAAAAATTTTGGGGTTTTTTTTAAAATTTTTTAAAAGGTTTTTGGGGGGGGGGGGGGGGGAAAAAAGGGGGAAAAACCCCCCAAAAAAAAAAAAAAAACCCCCCCATTTTTCCCCCCCCCAAAACCCCCCCCCCCCCCCCCAAAAAAAATTCCCCCCCCCCCCCAAAAAAAACCCAAAAAAAAAACCCCCCCCAAAAAAAAAAAAAAAACCAAAAAAAAACCCCAAAAAAAAAAATTTTAAAAAAAAAAAATTTTTTTAAAAATTTAAAACCCAAAACCCCAAATTTTGGTTTTTTTCCCCCCCGGGGGCCCCCCAAAAAAAAAAAGGGGGGAAAAAAAAAAAAAAATTTTTTTAAAATTTTTGGGGCCCAAAAAAAAAAGGGGGAAATTAAAAAAATTCAAATATGGAAAAAAAAAAAATTTAAAAAAAACCCAAAGGGGAAAAAAACCCGGGGGGGGAAAAAAAGGAAGGGGGGGGTTTTTGGGGGGGAAAAAAGGGGGGGGAAATTTTAAAACCCCCCTTTAAAAACCCCGGGGAAACCCAAAAAAAAAAAAAGGGAAATTTGGGGGAAAAAAAAAAAAAACAGGGAAAAAAACCCCAAAAAAAAAAACCGGGGAAAATTAAAAAAAAAATTTTTAATAATTTTTTTTTTTAAAAAAAAATTTTTTAAAAAACCCTTTTTTAAACCCCCCAAAAAAAAAAAAAAAAAAAGGGGGAAAAAAAAAAAAAAAATTTTAAAAAAAAATTTTTTAAAAAAAAAAAAAAAAAATTTTTTTTTAAAAAAAAAAAAAAAAAATTTAAAAAAAAATTAAAAAAAAAAAATTTTTAAAAAAAGTTTTAAAATTATTTTTTTTTTAAAAAAATTTTTAAAAAAAAAATTTTTTTTTTGGGAAAAAAAAAAAATTTTTAAAAAAAAATTTTAAAAAAATTTTTTTAAAAAAAAAAAATTTAAAAAAAATTTTCCCCCAATTTTTAAAATTTTTTTTTCCCCCCCTTTTTGGGTTATTTTTTAAACCCCCCTTTTTAAAAGGGCCTTTTGGGGAAAAAAAAAAAAAATTTTTTCCCTTTTTTTAAAAATTTTTTCCCTTTTTAATTTTTTTTTTTTTTTTTTTTAATTTTTTTTTTTTTTTTTTTTTTTTAAAAAAAATTTTTTTTTTTAAAAAATTTTAAAAAAAAAAAAAAATTTTTAAAATTTTTTTTTTAATTTATTTTTATTTTTAAAAAAAAAAAAAAATTTTTTAATGGGAAAGGGGAAAAAAAAATTTTTTTTTAAAATTTTCCCCCTTAATTTTTTAAAGGGGGTTTTAAAAAAAACCCCAAAAAAAAAAAAAATTTTTTTTAAAAAGGGGTTTTTGGGTTTTTTTTTTTTAAAAAATTTTTGTTTTTTTTTGGGGGTTTGGGGGGTTTTTTTTTTAAATTTGGGGGTGTTTGTGTGTGTGTGTGTGTTTTGTTTTTGGGGAAATTTTTTTCCCCTTTTCCCCCTCTTTTTCCCCGCCAGCCCCCTTCTGTATATCCCACCCAAACCCCTTTCCCCAATTTTTTTTTCCCCCAAACCCAAACCCCCCTTAAACCAAAACCCCAAAAAGGGGGGAAAAAAGGGGGGGGGGAAAAAAAAGGGGGGGAAAAAAGGGAGGGGGAAATATAAGGAAAGGAAGGGATTTAAAAAAAAAAATGAGAAATTTGTAAAAAAAAATTTTAATTTTTCGGTGCGCGCAGTTAGCTTAAAAGTAAACTTTAAAAAAGTTTTCCGATTTTTTGATATTATTTTGGGGTTTTGCATGCGAAAACTGGCGTCACATCCCGTCCTGCGTGGCAACAACCTTTCGTAAGTCCCCTTTAAAAGCTCTACAGGATATCAGACATGGTTTAAATTTCCTTCAGCACCCCCGGGAAAGGGGCATGGTGGTGACCCCGCCCAGGCTCATGCCCTCATAAAAAAATAAAGATGAAAAGACTAAAATAAAAATTTTAAAAAAAAGGGAAATTTCATGCTTGATTTCAACGTTGGGATTTTCTTATCGAGTGAATTTATTAATGTTTTTTTGTTAAATTTTTGTGGTGGGGTGTATTAGCTCATTTTCCCCGCGTGATGTCCGACCCCCAAACAATGGGGACGCTATATTGGGTTTTTTGCATGTTTTTTATTGTTATCCTGTTATTTTGAAATTTTGTTGTCAGTTGTAGCTTTATTTCCCTTATGTTGTCAGTTTTTTGCTGTTTTCTAAAGATTTGTTTTTCCCGTTGTTTCTGTTACTATGTTATTTTGGGCAGTTGTAGCTGTTACTATGATTTTTGTTTTCAATTAGCTGTTAAATATGATTTTGTTGCCCGTTTTTTTTAAGGGGGGGGGGTTTTTTCCTGGAGACCCCGGAGAGAGTTCCGGGGGTCAACGCCCCCCCTGCCCGCTTTAATTATGTTGTCGTTGTTTCGGTACTATGATTATGTTGTCCCGTTTAGCCCGTTACTTTGATTATTTTGTCAGTTGTTGCTGTTACTAAGGTTAGTTGTCAGTTGTATTTTTCTATGATTATGTTGTCAGTTGGGGACTGTTACTATGATTATGTTGTCAGTTTTTGCTGTTTCTTTTGAAATTTTGTTTTCGTTGTTTCTGGTTTCTATGATTAAAGTTGTCAGTTGTAGCTGTTATTAAGAATATGTTGTTTGTTGTTGTTCTAAGATTATGTTTTCATTGTAGTGTTAAGAAGATTTTGTTGGGGTTTTTTGTTGATGTTACTATGATTATGTTTTTTCATTGTAGCGGTTTTGTATTATGTTGTTTTTTGTTGAATTTCTATGATTAGTTGTTTGTAGCTTTACTATGATAAGTTGTCAGTTGTTGCTGTTACTAGTTTTTGCAGTTGTAGCTTTTTACTATGATTAGTTTTTCAGTTGTAAACTGTTACCAAAGATTATGTTTCGTTTTTTGCTGTTACTATGAAAAATGTTTCAGTTTTAGTGGTTTCTTGATTTGTTGTCAGTTGTACTGTTACTAGATTATTTTTGTCAGTTGTAGCTGTTTCTAAGATTATGGGTTTCAGTTGTTGCTGTTTTATGGGTTTTGTTGGGCAGGTTTTTCTGTTTCTTATTTTGGGTTTTCATTGTAAACTTTATTTGATTAGGTTTTTTGTTGTTGTTTTTTTTGAATTTTTTGTCAGTTTGTACTGTTATGAGGGTTATGTTTTTTTGTTGTTGGGTGTTTTCTATGATTATGTTGTCAGTTGTAGCTTTTTACTATTTATAATGTCGTTTTTTGCTGGGTTTCTATGAATTTTTTCAAATTGTAGCCCGTTTCTAAATTTGGGTTTCCCGTTGTAGCCCGTTACTATGATTATGTTTTCAGCTGTTTGCTGTTACTATTTATGTTTTCCCTTGAAAGCTTTTTACTATGATTTGTTGTCATTGTAGCCGTTACTATGTTAAAGTTTTCAGTTTTTTGGGTGTTACTATATTATGTTGTCTTTTTTTACTGTTACTAGTTATGTTGTCCGTTGGGGTTTTTTGTTTACTTTTATTTTTTTTAGTTGTAGCTGTTTTCTAAGGGTTTGTTGTCAGTTTTTAGTGTTTCTAAGATTATGTTGTCAGTTGGGACGTTACATGATTAAGTTGTCAGTTGGGAGCTGTTCCCAAGATTATGTTGTCAGTTTACTGTTACTATGATTAAGTTGTCAGTTGTAGCTTTTTACTAAAGATTATGTTGTCATTTTTAAACTTTTTTACTTTATTAAGTTGTCATTGGGAGCTGTTACTATGAATATGTTGTTTGTTATTGATGTTACTTTTTTTGAATTTATGTTTGTTAGTTGTAGGGCTGTTTTTCTATGATTATGTTGTCAGTTGTACTGTTTTTATGATTATGTTGTCAGTTGTACGTTTTTATGTTAAGATTTTCAGTTGTAGCTGTTTCAGATTTTATTGTCAGTTTAGCTGTTACTATGATTATAAATTTTCAGTTGTATGTTACTAAGATTTTTGTTGTCGTTGTTGCTGATTTCTAAAGATTAAAGTTGTCATTTTTTTTGCTGTTTTTTTGAAAATTATTTTGTCGTTTAGCTGTTACTATGATTATGTTGGCCGTTGTTCCCGTTAAAATTTTAATTGTTGTCAGTTGTTTGCTGTTACTAAAAAAATTTTGTTGTCAGTTGTTGGGGTTTTTCTATGTTATGTTGTCAGTTTTTGCTGTTTCTAAGGGTTAAGGTTTTTCAGTTGTAGCTTTTTTATGAAAAATGTTGTTTGTTGTTTTTTTACTATGATTATGTTGTCAGTTTGTAGCTGTTATGATGAAATTTTGTTTTTTTGTTTTGATGTTTACTAGATTTGTTGTCAGTTGTACTGTTACAAAATTTTTGTCAGTTGTTGCGTTACTTTATTTTTTTTCAGTTGTAAACTTTTTTACTATGATTATGTTGTCAGTTGTAAATGTTACTAGATTATTTTTGCGAAGGGTGTTACTATGATTAAGTTGTCAGTTGTAGCTGTTACTATGATTATGTTTTTCAGTTTTTTACTGTTTTCTATGATTATTTTTTCAGTTGTAGCGTTACTATGATTTTGTTGTCAGTTGTAGGCTGTTTTTCCCAGATTATGTTGCTTTTTTAAACGTTTTTAGATTTTTGTCAGTTGTAGCTGTTAATATGAAATTTAAATTTTCAGTTTTTTGCTTTTTATTTGAATTTTTTTTTGTTTTAGCTGTTACTTTTGATTTTGTTTTTGTTGTAGCTGTTTTCTATGATTATGTTGTCAGTTGTAGCTGTTACTATGATTATGTTGTCAGTTTTAGTGGTTACTATGATTATGTTGTCAGTTGTAGCTGTTACTATGATTATGTTGTCAGTTGTAGCTGTTACTATGATTATGTTGTCAGTTGTAGCTGTTACTATGATTATGTTGTCAGTTGTTGCTGTTACTATTTAAATGTTTTTTCGTTGTAGCTGTTACTATGATTATGTTGTTTGTTATTGAGTTACTATGATTATGTTTTTTCATTGTAGCTGTTCTATATTTTGTTGTCAGTTTTACTGTTACTATGATTTTTTTGTCATTGTAGCGGGTTTCTATGATTATGTTGTCAGTTGTAGCTGTTTCTATATTTTTGTCAGTTGTAGCTTTAAATTTTGATTTTAAATTGTCAGTTTAAAACTGTTTACAAAGATTATATTTCAGTTTAGCTGTTACTTTGATTATATTGTCAGTTTTTAGCTGTTTTCTAAAGATTATGTTGCAGTTTTTTGCTGTTCTTTGTTATGTTTGTCGTTGTTTTCTTTTACTATGAAATTTTGTTTTTCATTGTTTTCTTTTTACTATGATTATGTTTTCATTGTTGCTGTTTTTAAAGATTATGTTTTCCCGTTGTAAACTGTTACCCATGATTTTTGTTGTCATTTTAGCTGTTTCTATGGGTTTGTTGTCATTTTTTCTGTTTCTTGAAATTTTGTTTTTAGTTGTTGCAAATTTTTTTATGTTGTCATTTTTAGCCCGTTTTCTATGGGTTATTTGTAAATTGTAGCTGATACCCATTTTTGTTGTCAGTTGTTGCCTTTTTACTATGTTTTTGTTTTTCAGTTGTAGCGTTACAAAATTATGTTTTTCAGGGGTTTTAACTGTTACTATGATTTTTGTTGTTAGTTGTAGGGGTTACTATGAATATGTTTTCAGTTGTAGCTTTTTTGTTTGTTGGGGTTTGGGTTGGGGGGGTTTCTATGATTATGTTTTTTCCGTTTTTGCTGTTATTAATTTATTTTGTTTTCCCGTTGTTGCGTTATTTTGATTAGGGTTTTCAGTTGTTGCTGTTACTATGATTAGTTGTCAGTTGTTCTGTTTTCTAGATTATGTTGTCAGTTGTTTTCTGTTTTCTTTGAAAAATGTTGTCAGTTTTTGCCCTTTTTTTATTTTTGTCAGTTGTTTGCTGTTACATGAATTTTGTTTTTCAGTTGTAAACGGGAAAATATGAAAATTTTGCCGTTTTTTGCTGTTACAAAAGATTAAGTTTTTCAGTTTTTGCGTTCCCATGGGTTTAATTTTGTAGTTGAAACTGTTACTAAGATTATGTTGTTAGTTGTAAACTGTTACTAAAGAATTAAAGTTTTCAGTTGTAGCCGTTTCTATGATTTGGTTTTGTCAAATTGTTGCTGTTACTTTTGGGTTATGGTTTCAGTTTTTTCGTTTTTTAAAAAAATTAAGTTGTCAGTTGTTGCTGTTTTTAAAGATTATGTTGTCATTGTTGCTGTTACTAAGTTTTTGTTGTCTTTTTTGCTTTTTTACTATGATTAGGGTTTTTGTTGTTGTTTTAGAAATTAAAGTTTTTTCATTGTAGCCTGTTACATTTTTTGTTGTCAGTTTTTAGCTGTTTCTATGATTTGTTTTTCAGTTTTGGGTGGGAAATTGAATTTTGTTGTCAGTTGGGGCCCGTTTTTCTATGATTATTTGTATTTGTAGCTGTTACTATGATTTTGTTGTGGGTTGCAGCTGTTTTATGTTTTGTTGTTATTTTTGTTTTTACTATGAAATTTTGTTTTTCAGTTTGTTGGGTGTTACTAGATTATGTTGTCCTTGAGCGGGTTCCAAAGATTTGTTGTCAGTTGTTGCTGTTACTATGATTAAGTTGTCAGTTGTTGCTGTTACTATGAATTTTTTTTTGTCAGTTGTTTGCTTTACTATGATTTGGGTTTTCTTTTTTTGTTGTTACCCAAAGGTTTTTGTTTTCAGTTGTTCTGTTCCCCTTTAATTTGTCAGTTTTTTGGGTTACAAAATTATGTTGTCGT
The DNA here is from genome assembly GCF_026875155.1 of Cherax quadricarinatus. Classification (NCBI taxonomy): domain Eukaryota; kingdom Metazoa; phylum Arthropoda; class Malacostraca; order Decapoda; family Parastacidae; genus Cherax; species Cherax quadricarinatus. The sequence continues at coordinate 37,399,804 of NC_069410.1, forward strand.
TGTTGCTGTTACTAGATTTTTGTTGTCAGTTGTTTTTTGTTACTTGATTTGTTGTCAGTTTTTTAGCTGTTATTATGATTAAAGGTTTGTTTTGTTTTTTACTAAAGAAAATTTGTCAATTTTTAAACTGTTTAATTATTTGTTTGTTTTTGTGTTTTCTTTTTTTTGTTTTTCAGTTTAGCTGTTACTATGTTTTTTGTCAGTTGTTGCTGTTACAATAAATTTTTCAGGTTTTTAGCTGTTCAAAGATTTGTTTGTCCCGTTGGCGTTACATGATTTTTTTTTTGTAGTTGTTTTTTGTTACTTTATTAATTTTTTGTCAGTTGTGCTGTTACTATGATTATGTTGCATTTTTGCTGTTAAAAATGATTAGTTTTCAGTTGTTTGCTGTTTTTTATGATTATTTTGTTTGTTGTTTTTACTAAGATTAAAGTTGTCAAATTTAGCTGTTAAAATATATGTTGTTTGTTGTTTGCTTATTACTTTGATTTTTAAGTTGTCATTGGGTTCTGTTTTCTATGATTTTTGGGCAGTTGTAGCTGTTTACTATTTTTATGTTTTCAGTTTGGGAGCTGTTAATATTTATTTTTTTTGTCAAATTTTTAGCGTTACTATGATTATGTTGTCAGTTTTAAACTGTTACTATGATTATTTGTCATTTTTAGTGTTACTAGATTATGGTTTTTGTTGTAAACTGTTACTATGATTAAGTGTCCGTTGTAAAATGTTTTTTAAAGATTATGTTGTTTTTTAGTGTTATATGATTTGTTTTTCAGTTGTTGCTGTTTCTATGATTATTTTTTTCAGTTTTTGCTGTTACTATGATTTTGTCGTTGAAACTGTTATTTTGATTTTGTTGTCATTGGGAGCTGTTACTATGATTTAATTTTTTCCCGTTGTGCTGTTTCCCAAGTTATTTGTCAGTTGTAGCTGTTTCTATATTTTGTTTTTCTTGTTGCTGTTACTATGTTATGGGTTTTCAGTTTGTTGCTGTTTTTGATTATGTTGGGCAAATTTTAGCTGTTTTCATGTTTAAAGTTGTTTGTTTTTGATTTTATGAAATTTTTTGTCATTTTTGAAACTGTTTTCTATGATTATGGTTTTAGTTGTTGCTGTTACATGATTATGTTGGGCATTTTTTTGCTGTTATTTTTGATTATGTTGTCAGTTTTTAGCTGTTACTATGATTATGTTTTTCAGTTTTTTAACTGTTATTGGGTTTTAAGTTGTCAGTTGTTGGTGTTACTAAAGATTTTTTTTTTTTGTCCCGTTGTTGCTGTTACTATGATTAATTTTATTGTAGCTGTTTAAAAGATTATGTTGTAGTTGTTGCTGTTTTCTAATTAATGTCAGTTTTTGCTGTTTCTATGATTTGTTTTTCAGTTGTTGCTGTTTTCAAAGATTATGTTGTCAGTTTTTGGGGTTATTTTATTATGTTTTTCAGTTGTTGCTGTTAAATATGATTATGTTTCAGTTGTTGCTTTTACTATGATTATGTTTTTCCCGTTGTTCTGTTACTAAAGATTTTGTTGTTCCCGTTTGTTGTTTTTATGATTATGTTTTTTTTGTTTTAGCTGTTACTAAGATTTTTTTGTCATTGTCCCGTTTCTTGATTATGTTTTCAGGTTGCTGTTACTAAGATTTTTGTTTTCCCGTTGTAGCTGTTACTATGATTTTTGTTTTCAGTTGGGCTGTTTCTTTATTATTTGTTAGTTGTTTTTGGGGGGTGTTTTCAAAGAAATGTTTTCAGTTTTTTGCTGTTTTCTATGATTATGTTTTTTCAGTTGTTGCGGGTTTCTTTTTGAAATTTTTGTCATTGTTGCTGTTATTTTGATTATTTGTAGTTTTTTAGCTGTTATTTTGATTAAGTTGTCAGTTGGGGCTGTTACTATATTATGTTGTAGTTGTTGCTGTTACAAGGGTTATGTTGTCATTTTTTTTCCATTAGGGTTATGTTGTTTAGTTTGGGTGTTACTATGATTAGTTGTCAATTTGCTGTTTCTTTTTTTGTTTTTTGTTTTGTCTTTTAGTTTTTTTCTTGTTGTTTATATTATGTTGGAGTTGTAGTGTTATTAGATTTTGTTGTAGTTGTAGCGGGTTTCTAGATTAGTGTCAGTTGTAACGTTATGAAATTTTTTGCAGTTTTTTGCTGTTACTATGATTTATGTTGCATTGAGCTGGGTTTTTTTTGATTATGTTGTTTAGTTGTTGCGTTTTCTATGATTAAATTTGGGGGGTTTTTTTTGCGTTACATGTTTTTGTTTCAGGTTTTTAAACTGTTATATGATTATTTGTTTGTTGGGTTTTCTTTTGATTATGTTTGTCATTGTAAACGTTATTGATTATGTTTTTTCAGTTGTTGCTGTTTTTATATTATGTTTTCATTTTTAGCGGGTTTCTAGTTTTTTTTGTCCCGTTTTGGCTGGTTTCTATGATTTGTTGTCAGTTGTTGCCGTTATTTTGGGGGGAACAAAAAAATTAAATTTTTTTGTTTAGTTGTTGCCGTTACTATGATTTTGTTGTCAGTTGTAGCTGTTTTCAAAGATTAAAGTTGTTTTCCCCCCCCCTTTTTGCTGGTTTCTATGTTAAAGTTGTCAGTTTTTAGCTGTTACTATGTTTTTGTTGTCAGTTTTTGCTGGGAAATATTTTATGGGTTTTTAGTTGGGTTTCTTTACTATGTTTAATTTTCATTTTTTGCTGTTACCCATGATTAAGTTGTCAGTTGTTTGTTTCTATGATTTTGTTTGTCATTGTTTTTGTAGGGGGTTTCTATGATTAGTTGTCAGTTGTAGCTTTTGAATAAATTTTGTTGTTGTTTTGTGTTACTATGAAAATTTTGTTTCTTGTTGTTTTTGGGGTTTTTGTTTTTGTTATTTTTTGTAATTTCCTTTCCTTTTAGGGATTGTTACTTTTTAAATTTTTTTGGGGTTTTACTATTATTATTTCAATTGTTTTTTAAAATATTATTTGTAATTTACTTTACTTAAATTTTTTCAGTTTTAGTGTTATATTCTTTTTCAAATTTTCCTTTTTCTATTAAAATTTGCGTTTTAACGCTTGGTTTTTTGGCAGGTTCCCCCCCGAGAAGGTCAGGTTTGGGGTTTAAAATTTTGGATTTAACATTTTTCCCAAAAGGTTTTAAAAGTGCTTGGGTTTTTCCCGTTTTAGGGACCAGGAACCCAAAAAGAAAAAGAAAGGCCCGTTGAAAAATTTCTTTAAAGGTTGTAAAAGGGGGTTAACAAGAAAAGGAAATTGGAAACTGACTTTAATTTTGGTTTTTTTACTCGAAAGAATATAGAATGGGACAAAGCTGAACTACGCAACTCAATCCTTACGGAAACTATAAATCGGTGTTGGTGGGTGCGAGTTAGACTTGCATAGCACGGTACAGTAGGTCTCCTACAGTGTTTTTATTTTCTAATGTTAAAATCTGGCAAAAAAAAAATGTTGCCGGAATTTTATGAGAGGCTGACTTAAATCCAACGGGATAATGCAAGGTGAGCAAATTGCATATTGTTTGCAGCCGGAAAACCCTCAACACGGGCTGCAGGGACGAGGACACGAGTGATACGCGGCTCAAGGAAGATGGAAAAAAGAGAGGGGAAGTGATTTGAGGGACTGACCACCTCTTCCTACCGAGGCTGTGGGGCTGATTACCCTAAAACTACTACTTCTGTCGCCAGTACTATATTTGCATTTGTTCGACTGAAGAAGCCTGTCTCTAGGCGAAGAGTTTCGGTAATAGGTAGTGCACTTGTATCTTTAAATACATTAGTGTCTGTTGAGGTACTAGTGGAGCCCCTCAAGGATAAATCCTAAGACACATACTCATTCCGATACTCGAAAAGCGATGTTCGTTATAACAGAACTTACAAAACTTGAATAAGTATAAAACTGACAATATAACTGCAAGTGAGTAACGGCCTCCACGAGAGAAGATTTTTTCCGGATCATTAAGCCTGGATAGTTGTTAACCCAGGATAATCCAATAAACTCAAGAAGTATGGCTCATTTCCATCAGGGCCCTTAAATCCTTGCCGAAGATGCGACCCACAACAATCGACTAACTCTTAGGTACACATTTATTGCTAGGTAAACAGGGCCAGCAGGTATTAGAGTCCTTGCGGTTGTGAGCCGAGCGTTCTTCCACTGAGGTATCACTGGAGGCAGGATCTTGCAACCAGTTACTACAGAAGGCAGGCTATTGCTACCAGTTACTACTAAAGACAGGTTGTTGCTACCAGTTACCACTGAAGGCAGACTGTTGCTACCAGTTACCACTGAAGGCAGACTGTTGCTACCAGTTACCACTGAAGGCAGACTGTTGCTACCAGTTAATAAACTGGGAACCTGGATTATTTATTTGTTTTTTAGAGATGCCAGCGGAACCGTATATTTGTAACAGCAGTGAAAAAAAATGATGGCAGAAGAAGGGGAGTCATTTTACAAGGTTACAATTAATCTTACCAAAACAACTAGACCCATTTATGTACTCATTAATCGGCGGAGAAACTGACGGACGAAATGATAGAAGGTGAGCAGGGAAAAAAAGGGAACTTAGTAAGGGAAAAAAAAGAGAAAGAAATGAAAAACAGAATGAAAAATGGCAGAGAATAAGTGAAAGGAGGGACAAATATGCTAGTGTGTCAGCTTAGAGCTGACACACTAACAAACCTGTAGCTGTTATCTTCATCACCATCACTATAATCATCGTTATACTCACTATCATACATCTCACCATGAAAATCCCTCGTTCTCATCATGATCCAGACGCTCCCTCCAGGCTGTAATATCGTTAACAATGAAATCTTCAAACACCGCCTCCCCCAACCCGCCCCTCATTTCGTCCCCGTCTCACCCCCACCTTCTTCCCCCTCACCCTCCCTAGCTTTTTCATTAGCGTCGTTAAGTCTTAATTTGCCCAATTAAATGGTCATAATTGTGTGGCGGACTAAACAAAGCACACAGAGTGGCAGGGAAGCAACATGGCTGACACGGGTCTGTGGCTCAACTGTTTGTGATTACCTGCGTGTAGATAGTTACCATAGCAGTGCTGGTAGTGTCTTCTTGGCGGTGCTTGTAAGTTACAGGAAAAGTATTAGTAGTGTCCTGTAACCGGTGTTTGTGGTTACCAGGGCAGAGCTATGCTCATGTCCCATGGTCAGCGATTGTAGTTACCAGAGCAGTACTCGTGGTGTCCCATGGTCAGTGATTGTAGTTACGAGAGCAGTGCTCGTGGTGCCTCGTCGCCAAAGTTTAGTTTGTCATATTAAAAGTTCCAGTATTTTCAGTACACACTGCCTCCTCCTAAATTCCATTTCAAAAATCTATCTACGACACTTTATAGTGGACCTTCTGCGTTGCTTTTTCTTTCGTAGTTTCAAGTTGTAAACTCTTGTTCTCCCTGTTGATGGTGCTGATGTATCTCATCAATCTTTTAAAAAATCTTTACTGCCCTATTCTCTCTCTCTCTCTCTCTCTCTCTCTCTCTCTCTCTCTCTCTCTCTCTCTCTTCTCTTCATCCCGTCTCACTCCTTACATCATAACAGGTCATAAAGGAGGGGGCAGGTTTCTGCAGCCAGTGCGTGTGTATTTACCTTGCAGAGTTTGCAGGTGTTGAGCTGTAGTTTTTGAAACCTCCTCTTAACTTTCTGTTGACAGACGATCTGTCTCTGATGTTGACTTTTATATCCGTGAGTTGTTCGTGATTCCTCCGTGCCCTAATATTATTCCCTCCACTTCTCTACTCCTTCACTCCATGTACACCATACGTCTCCGACTCGTCTGGCTGATTAACATCTGATTCCCCACGTCGTCTTTCTTATGATCCATAGCCTGCCCCCCGGAATACTTTTTATGTTGTAATCATATCTCCTCTTGTTCTACGTGAAATCGCGTTCTTTAGGATTCACAATTTTTCCTTACTTCATGTACCTGCCTTGTAGCGACTATCTGTTTTTGATTAAGTTTTTTTATTCATGTTTTGCTAGGTGGAGTTCTACGCTGGGACCGCATACTCGAGGATCGATTCTCTTACGTATGTAAGGGAATATTCATTGAAAAGATTCTATGCTTAGATTTCGAAATGTTATTCTCAGGTTTGCTTGTCTTGCGGACGGTTCTAGTTCGGATTTTTGTCGGTGACAAGTTAAGCGCTCGTGCGGGCGGCCTGGAGAGCGCGTGTTCGTGTGAAGGTTTATTTATGTGTGTGTTAGTTACCATTTTGTCCAATGCACATGTCGATTAGACGCTAGGCCTGTTGTATATGCGCGCGCGCGTGTGTGTGTGTGTGTGTGTGTGTGTGTGTGTGTGTGTGTGTGTGTGTGTGTGTGTGTGTGTGTGTGTGTGCGTATGTGTGTGCGCGTATGTGTGTGTGGTGTATGTGTGTGTGGTGTATGTGTGTGTGTGCGCCTATGTGTATGTGTGTGTGTGTGTGTGTGGTGTGTGTGTGGTGTAGTGTGTGTGTGTGGTGTTGTGTGTGTGGTGTGTTTTGTGGTGTGTGTGTGTGTGTGTGTGTTGTGTGTGTATGTGTGGTGTGTGTATGTGTGGTGTATGTGTGTGGTGTGTGTATGTGTGGTGTTGTGTGTGTGGTGTGTGTATGTATGTGGGGTGGTGTGTGTGTGGTGTTGTGTGTGTGGTGTGTGTAGTGTGGTGTGTGTGTGTGGTGTGTGTGTGGTGTGTGTGTGTGTGGTGTATGTGTGTGGTGTGTGTATGTATGTGGTGTGCGTGTGGTGTGGTGTGTGTGTGGTGTGTGTGTGGTGTATGTGTGTGTGTGTGTGTATGTGGTTGGTGTTGTGGTGTGTGGTGTGTGTGTGGTGTGTGTGTGTGTGGTGTATGTGTGTGGTGTATGTGTGTGTGGTGTGTGTGTGTGTGTGTGTGTGTGTGTGTGTGTGTGTGTGTGTGTGTGTGTGTGTGTGTGTGTGTGTGTGTGTGTGTGTGTGGTGTGTGTGTGTGGTGTGTGGTGTGTGTGTGTGTGTGTGGTGTGTGTGTGTGGGTGGGTGTGTGTGTGATGTGTGTGTGGATGTGTGTGTGTGGTGTTGTGTGGTGTGTGTGTGTGTGCGGCGTGCGCGCCGTGGTGTACTCCGGTGCAGAAGTCAGCTGTCCCTAATGACCTGTTATGATGTGCTCCGTTAGAAACAGACGAGGAAGAATGGAAACCTAGGGAGGGAGGAAGGGAGGGAGGGAGAGGGAGGAAGGGAGGAAGGAGAGGGGGAGAGGGAGGGAGGGAGGGAGGGAGGGAGAGAGGGAGGAAGGAAGGGGAGAGAGGAGGAAGGAGGGGGAGAGGGAGGAGGGGAGGGAGAGGGAGAGAGAGGGAGGGAGAGGAGAGGGGAGAGGAGAGGAGAGAGAGAGAGAGAGGGAGAGAGAGAGAGAGGAGGAGAGCCATGTAGAGAGAGAGATGCAGATAGATGATTGAGAGTAGAGAGATGGAGCAGAGACTGAAGATGTAGAAGAGTTAGAAGAGACCCCACTGTCAACAGCAAGTCGCAGTATTATTGCTACTCCGCTGTGTTAAACATGCAGCAACACCCTAACACCCTTCGTACCCAGTCTTACACGCAACACAACCCCCCCACCCCTTCACCTCCACCACCCACCGGCCTCACCTTTTTTTACCTCCTCTGCCTTAAAAACACCTCCGCCTGCACACCCCTTAAAACACACATTTTCTCCCGTCCTCCTAAAAACGCCAACTATCCCCCCCTCCCCCATTCCTTAAAACACCAAGACCTCTAAAACATTCCACCCCCTCCACTACCCGCCTTAAACTACCCCTTTCCCCCTCCCCACCCAACACCATCATGAAGAACAAGCAGAAGACAAAATTGACCCCTGCCAGCCGTGAGCACCGGAATCACCCTTAACGACCTAACCATCGCTAGTCGACAACGACCTGTCATTACAGCAAATCGCCAGCTCATTGCTGGCATTTATCATTAAAGATGAGACGTAGGGAGGGTGCTTCTCACTCCCCAGCCCCCTGCTGGGGACCTTCTCCCTCTCCCCCCACTTTCTGGGATGCTTCACCCCCACCTTGCTTAGCCTACTGTACACAAACAATACCCTTTAAGAGAATGGAACTTACGACAATGTTTCGGTCCGACTTGTACTATGTGACTTGTCAAAGGTCCAAGTTGGACCGAAACGTCGTAATAAGTTTCCCGTCTCTAAGTGCGGGTCATTTGTGTATTGTTCCGTTCACGGTATTGTGACTCTACATTCTTTGGCCCCTCACGGAAGGTTCCTTGAAGTTGGTGAGGGGCTCTTGATTTAGGGAATTTGATCTGTGCTCCAGTTCCCCGAATTAAGCCTGAATGCCTTCCACATCCCCCCCAGCGCTGTATAATCCTACGGGTTTAACGCTTCCCCTTGATTATAATGATAATAATACATTCTTTGGCCTGCTGAACAGCACAGATACTGTCTCTGTCAACAGATCCTTACACTAGGGCTGTGTAACAACCTGCTAAGAAGGGTACCTGTGTCACGACCTGCTTCTGAGAAGGGTAGCTGTCTCGAGACGTGCTTTAAAGAAGGGTAGCTGTCAAGACGTGCTCCTAAGAAGGGTAGCTCTATCAAGACATGCTTCTAAGATGGGTAGCTCTGTCACGACCTGCTTCTAAGAAGGGTAGTTGTCTCGAGACGTGCTTTTAAGAAGGGTAGCTGTGTCAAGACGTGCTTTAAGAAGGGTAGCTGTGTCAAGACGTGCTTTAAGAAGGGTAGCTGTGTCACGACCTGCTTCTAAGAAGGGTAGCTGTGTCACGAACTGCTTCTAAGAAGGGTAGCTGTGTCACGACCTGCTTCTGAGAAGGGTAGCTGTGTCAAGACGTGCTTCGAAGAAGGTAGCTGTGTCAAGACGTGCTTCGAAGAAGGGTAGCTGTGTCAAGACGTACTTCGAAGAAGGGTAGCTGTGTCAAGACGTGCTTCGAAGAAGGTAGCTGTGTCAAGACGTGCTTCTAAGAAGAGTAACTGTGTCAAGACGTGCTTCTAAGAAGGGTAACTGTATCAAGACGTGCTTCTAAGAAGGGTAACTGTGTCAAGACGTGCTTCGAAGAAGGGTAACTGTGTCAAGACGTGCTTCGAAGAAGGGTAACTGTGTCAAGACGTGCTTCGAAGAAGGGTAGCTGTGTCAAGACGTGCTTCGAAGAAGGGTAGCTGTGTCAAGACGTGCTTCTAAGAAGGGTAACTGTGTCAAGACGTGCTTCTAAGAAGGATAACTGTGTCAAGACGTGCTTCGAAGAAGGGTAACTGTGTCAAGACGTGCTTCTAAGGAGGGTAACTGTGTCAAGACGTGCTTCGAAGAAGGGTAACTGTGTCAAGACGTGCTTCTAAGAAGGGTAACTGTGTAGACGTGCTCTAAGAAGGGTAGCTGTGTCAAGACGTGCTTCGAAGAAGGGTAACTGTGTCAAGACGTGCTTCTAAGAATGGTAACTGTGTCAAGACGTGCTTCTAAGAAGGGTAACTGTCAAGACGTGCTTCTAAGAAGGGTAACTGTGTCAAGACGTGCTTCTAAGAAGGGTAACTGTGTCAAGACGTGCTTCTAAGAAGGTAACTGTGTCAAGACGTGCTTCTAAGAAGGGTAACTGTGTCAAGATGTGCTTCTAAGAAGGGTAACTGTGTCAAGACGTGCTTCTAAGAAGGGTAACTGTGTCAAGACGTGCTTCTAAGAAGGGTAACTGTGTCAAGACGTGCTTCTAAGAAGGGTAACTGTGTCAAGATGTGCTTCTAAGAAGGGTAACTGTGTCAAGACGTGCTTCTAAGAAGGGTAACTGTGTCAAGACGTGCTTCTAAGAAGGGTAACTGTGTCAAGACGTGCTTCTAAGAAGGGTAACTGTGTCAAGACGTGCTTCTAAGAATGGTAACTGTGTCAAGACGTGCTTCTAAGAAGGGTAACTGTCAAGACGTGCTTCTAAGAAGGGTAACTGTGTCAAGACTTGCTTCTAAGAAGGGTAACTGTGTCAAGACGTGCTTCTAAGAAGGTAACTGTGTCAAGACGTGCTTCTAAGAAGGGTAACTGTGTCAAGATGTGCTTCTAAGAAGGGTAACTGTGTCAAGACGTGCTTCTAAGAAGGGTAACTGTGTCAAGACGTGCTTCTAAGAAGGGTAACTGTGTCAAGACGTGCTTCTAAGAAGGGTAACTGTGTCAAGACGTGCTTCTAAGAAGGGTAACTGTGTAAAGATGTGCTTCAAAGGGAAGGGTAACTGTGTCAAACGTGCTTCTAAGAAGGGTAACTGTCAAGACGTGCTTCTAAGAAGGGTAACTGTGTCAAGACGTGCTTCTAAAAAGGGGTTTAACTGTGTCAAGACGTGCTTCTAAGAAGGGTAACTGTGTCAAGACGTGCTTCTAAGAAGGGTAACTGTGTCAAGACGTGCTTCTAAGAAGGGTAACTGTCAAGACGTGCTTCTAAGAAGGGTAACTGTCACAAAATAACTAGGGTGGCAGTTATGTCAGGTACCGGCGGCTTAATGGTTACTACTGCTACCTCCTTGCAAAATATACAGCTTGTCTCTCTTCTTTTTTTCTCTCTCTCTCTCTAATATTTAATACTGTTATTTCTCCTACAATATTAACCACTGCCTCCCACCTACAATATTAACCACTGCCTCCCACCTACAATATTAACCACTCGCCCACCACAAAAACCAGTATAATTAACCACTGCCCCCCACCTACAGTATTAACCATTTGCCCCCCACCTACAATATTAACCACTGCCTCCCACCTACAATATTAACCACTGCCTCCCACCTACAGTATTAACCACTGCCTCCCACCTACAATATTAACCACTGCCTCCCCCTAAATATTAACCACTGCCCCCCACCTACAATATTAACCACTGCCTCCCACCTAAAATATTAACCACTGCCTCCCACCTACAATTTTAACCACTCCCTCCCACCTACAATATTAACCACTGCCTCCCCCTAAAATATTAACCACGCCTCCCCCCTACAGTATTAACCATTTGCCTCCCACCTACAGTATTAACCACTGCCTCCCACCTACAAAAATTAACCACTGCCTCCCACTACAATATTAACCACTGCCTCCCACTACAGTATTAAAACCACTGCCTCCCACCTACAATATTAACCACTGCCTCCACCTAAATATTAACCACGGCCCCCCACCTACAGTATTAACCACTGCCTCCCACCTACAGTATTAACCACTGCCTCCCACCTACATATTAACCACTCTTTCCCGCCTCCCACCTACAATATTAACCACTCCCTCCCACCTACAATATTAACCACTGCCTCCCACCTACAGTATTAACACTCCCTCCCACCTACAATATTAACCACTGCCTCCCACTACAGTATTAACCACTGCCTCCCACCTACAATTTTAACCACTGCCTCCCACCTACAGTATTAACCATCTGCCTCCCACCTACAATAAAAACCACTGCCTCCCACCTACAATTTTAAACCCCACTGCCTCCCACCTACAATATTAACCACTGCCTCCCACCTACAGTATTAACCACTGCCTCCCACCTACAATATTAACCACTGCCTCCCACCTACAGTTTTAAACCCACTGCCTCCCCCCTACAATTTTTAACCACTGCCTCCCACCTACAATATTAACCACTGCCTCCCACCTACAATATTAACCACTGCCTCCCACCTACAATATTAACCACTGCCTCCCACCTACAGTATTAACCACTGCCTCCCACCTACAATATTAACCACTGCCTCCCACCTACAATATTAACCACTGCCTCCCACCTACAATATTAACCACTGCCTCCCACCTACAGTATTAACCACTGCCTCCCACCTACAATATTAACCACTGCCTCCCACCTACAATATTAACCACTGCCTCCCACCTACAGTATTAACCACTGCCTCCCACCTACAATATTAACCACTGCCTCCCACCTACAGTATTAACCACTGCCTCCCACCTACAGTATTAACCACTGCCTCCCACCTACAGTATTAACCACTGCCTCCCACCTACAATATTAACCACTGCCTTCCACCTACAGTATTAACCACTGCCTCCCACCTACAGTATTAACCACTGCCTCCCACCTACAGAAATTAACCACTGCCTCCCACCTACAGTATTAACCACTGCCTCCCACCTACAGTATTAACCACTGCCTCCCACCTACAGTATTAACCACTGCCTCCCACCTACAATATTAACCACTGCCTCCCACCTACAGTATTAACCACTGCCTCCCACCTACAATATTAACCACTGCCTCCCACCTACCTACAAAATTAACAATCGCTACCCACGTCATGTATCTCCTGGGCATTCGTGTCTAAGTTTCAGTCACCTCTCGTTAAAACGTTTAATTAATTACTAGAGTTTTCGCATATTTTTAATAAAAGTGAGACATTATTTGTGAAACTTTCAAACTACTGAAGAGGATTATTGATTAGTTACAGTCTGGCTGATCAGGCACCAGGCTGCAATTAGGGGACGCAGGATCGAGCCTCCATCTCTCGTGCTGAATGACTCAGAATGGCTTGGAGACTCGCGTAATGTAAACTGCAGTCTGGAGATGAATGGATGCATGACGGTCGCTGCTGACAATTGAAAGCACACGTCGCAGAGCAAGCTTTGAGACAACGTTTCACTCTGTTTGGAACTCTTTTAATAACTTGGTAATTATCTACACACAGGGGAATGTTGTTCCAGTAGAAGTGTATTCTATGATGGGTGAATGAGATGAAAAGTATTAACCTCAACTTGTACCGAAGAATAAATCTTTGCATTATTCATAAGACCACAATCACACCAGGAGCTGCCTATAGATCACCAAATACAAACCTAAGAAAATATGTGTGGAGAAACACTGACAGGCCTACCTGCCCAAGCTAGGTAGGTCCTACTCGCAACAAACCTAAGCCCACATATGATCCTGATCAATCTATTTGTCGGTGTTATCCAAAGGTCTCCCTTCGATGACCCTACCTGGGAGTTTCCGCCCATCAACAACTCTACTGCCAAACCAGGAGCTTTTGTGTGATCAGCATTTTACGTACATGTGATGGGAAGCTGGTGAAGTCCTCTGGGAGAATGATCACCCACGATTATCGTTGAGCTTCAAGGACCATTAACAAGCGTCTGGGGAATCCCTGCCACCAGGACTTGCTGCAGTCATCGCAGCGAATCATTACGAGAGGAAACAACAGTGGCTGTAAAATATCTCAGTTTCTGATACACGACCTCCGAGACCTCTGCTGACATCTGTTACCTCTGTTTTCTGACCTCCGTTAACTTGCTTGCCCTTCGGATTTACGGCATCTGTTACCTTTGACCTTCATGACTTTTTCTGACATACAAGACCTTGAACCTTCGTGACCTTGTCTGTCATCACTGACCTGTGATCTCTGACACCATTTTTCTCTAGCTACATATTTTGGGTTTTAATGATGATGCAGAATTTTATGAGGATCTACAACAAAAAATCTTTGCTCAAATTCTTCTTTAAGAATTAGAATAAATGAAAGATTGCTTAAATGTGTGTGATTGCGCATACTCTCTCTCTCTCTCTCTCTCTCTCTCTCACACACACACACACAAACACACATATACGAAGAGGCAGGATAAATACATAACTATAAGAAGAGGTGTCAGTAGCAGCCAGGAAAGAGAGGGAGCCAGGAGCTAAGATCCGACACTTGCAACCACATATAGGCGAGTACCCACACCCACACACAACCACCCCCCCAACACGCACCACAACCACCACCTCCAACACGCACCACAACCACCACCTCCAACACGCACCACAACCACCACCTCCAACACGCACCATAACCACTACATCCAACACGCACCACAACCACTTCCAACACGCACCACAACCACCACATCCAACACGCACCACAACCACCACCTCCAACACGCAACACAACCACCACCTCCAACACGCACCACAACCACCATCTCCAACACGCACCACAACCACCAACACGCACTACAACCACCACCTCCAACATGCAGCACAACCACCACCCCCATCACGCCCACAACCACCACCTCCAACATGCACCACAAACCACCACCTCCAACATGCACCACAAACCACCACCTCTAACATGCACCACAACCACCACCTCCAACATGCACCACAACCACCACCTCCAACAAGCACCCACAACCACCACCTCTAACATGCACCACAACCACCACCTCCAACATGCACCACAACCACCCACCTCCAACATGCACCACAACCACCACCTCCAACATGCACCACAACCACCACCTCCAACATGCACCACAACCACCACCTCCAACATGCACCACAACCACCACCTCCAACATGCACCACAACCACCACCTCTAACATGCACCACAACCACCACCTCCAACATGCACCACAACCACCACCTCCAACATCACCACAACCACCACCTCCAAGAAGCACCACAACCACCACCTCCAACATGCACCACAACCACCACCTCCAACATGCACCACAACCACCACCTCCAACATGCACCACAACCACCACCTCCAACATGCACCACAACCACCACCTCCAAGAAGCACCACAACCACCACCTCCAACATGCACCACAACCACCACCTCCAACATGCACCACAACCACCACCTCCAACATGCACCACAACCACCACCTCCAACATGCACCACAACCACCACCTCCAAGAAGCACCACAACCACCACCTCCAACATGCACCACAACCACCACCTCCAAGAAGCAACCACAACCACCACCTCCAACATGCACCAACAACCACCACCTCCAACATGCACCACAACCACCACCTCCAACATGCACCACAACCACCACCTCCAACATGCACCACAACCACCACCTCCAAGAAGCACCACAACCACCACCTCCAACATGCACTACAACCACCATCTACAACACGCACCACAACCACCACCTCCAACACGCACCACAACTACCACAATCCTCAGTACCCTTCATCCTCTCTTTGATTCTGATAAAATCTTTTTAGCCACATAAGCCAAGCCTAAATGTCTCCCTCTATTTTCTGAGAGACTTCTACAGCAAATCATCTAATACATTTTTTGTGTCGTCCTGAGCGTGTTTGCTGGACTGGTGTACATTCTCTTCCCTCTGATCCGACTCGCCTCAATTTGCTTCAGAGGTGATCCAAGGAATGGCTTTCTGTACAGCTCACTGGGATGTAAGTGTTGTTAGTGTATATTGGATGACGCCCAAGTCAACGAGGTGGTGGTAGTGGTGGTGTTGGTGGTGGTGGTGGTGGTGGTGGTGGTGGTGATGATGATGGTGGTGGTGGTGTTGGTGGGGGGTGGTGGTTTTGGGGTGGTGGTGGTGGTGGTGGTGATGGGTGTGGTGGTGTTGGTGGTGGTGATGGTGATGGTGATGGTGGTGATGGTGGTGATGGTGGTGGTGATGGTGGTGATGGTGGTGATGGTGGTGGTGTGGTGGGTGGTGGTGGTGGTGTGGTGATGGTGGTGGTGATGGTGGTGGTTGGTGATGGTGGTGGTGATGGTGGTGGTGGTGATGGGGGGTGGTGGAGGTTTATTGATTAGTTACAGTCTGGTTTGATCAGGCACCAGGCTGCAATTAGGGGACGCAGGATCGAGCCTCCATCTCTCGTGCTGAATGACTCAGAATGGCTTGGAGACTCGCGTAATGTAAACTGCAGTCTGGAGATGAATGGATGCATGACGGTCGCTGCTGACAATTGAAAGCACACGTCGCAGAGCAAGCTTTGAGACAACGTTTCACTCTGTTTGGAACTCTTTTATTAACTTGGTAATTATCTACACACAGGGGAATGTTGTTCCAGTAGAAGTGTATTCTACGATGGGTGAATGAGATGAAAAGTATTAACCTCAACTTGTACCGAAGAATAAATCTTTGCATTATTCATAAGACCACAATCACACCAGGAGCTGCCTATAGATCACCAAATACAAACCTAAGAAAATATGTGTGGAGAAACACTGACAGGCCTACCTGCCCATGCTAGGTAGGTCCTACTCGCAACAAACCTAAGCCCACATATGATCCTGATCAATCTATTTGTCGGTGTTATCCAAAGGTCTCCCTTCGATGACCCTACCTGGGAGTTTCCGCCCATCAACAACTCTACTGCCAAACCAGGAGCTTTTGTGTGATCAGCATTTTACGTACATGTGATGGGAAGCTGGTGAAGTCCTCTGGGAGAATGATCACCCACGATTATCGTTGAGCTTCAAGGACCATTAACAAGCGTCTGGGGAATCCCTGCCACCAGGACTTGCTGCAGTCATCGCAGCGAATCATTACGAGAGGAAACAACAGTGGCTGTAAAATATCTCAGTTTCTGATACACGACCTCCGAGACCTCTGCTGACATCTGTTACCTCTGTTTTCTGACCTCCGTTAACTTGCTTGCCCTTCGGATTTACGGCATCTGTTACCTTTGACCTTCATGACTTTTTCTGACATACAAGACCTTGAACCTTCGTGACCTTGTCTGTCATCACTGACCTGTGATCTCTGACACCATTTTTCTCTAGCTACATATTTTGGGTTTTAATGATGATGCAGAATTTTATGAGGATCTACAACAAAAAATCTTTGCTCAAATTCTTCTTTAAGAAATAGAATAAATGAAAGATTGCTTAAATGTGTGTGATTGCGCATACTCTCTCTCTCTCTCTCTCTCTCTCTCTCTCTCTCTCTCTCTCTCACACACACACACACACAAACACACATATACGAAGAGGCAGGATAAATACATAACTATAAGAAGAGGTGTCAGTAGCAGCCAGGAAAGAGAGGGAGCCAGGAGCTAAGATCCGACACTTGCAACCACATACAGGCGAGTACCCACACCCACACACAACCACCCCCCCAACACGCACCACAACCACCACCTCCAACACGCAACCACAACCACCACCTCCAACACGCACCACAACCACCACCTCCAACATGCACCACAACCACTCATCCAACACGCACCACAACCACTTCCAACACGCACACAACCACCACATCCAACACGCACCACAACCACCACCTCCAACACGCACACAACCACCACCTCCAACACGCACCACAACCACCATCTCCAACACGCACCACAACCACCAACACGCACTACAACCACCACCTCCAACATGCAGCACAACCACCACCCCCATCAACGCACCACAACCACCACCTCCAACATGCACCACAACCACCACCTCCAACATGCACCACAACCACACCTCCTAACATGCACCACAACCACCACCTCCAACATGCACCACAACCACCACCTCCAACAAGCACCACAACCACCACCTCTAACATGCACCACAACCACCACCTCCAACATGCACCACAACCACCACCTCCAACATGCACCACAACCACCACCTCCAACATGCACCACAACCACCACCTCCAACATGCACCACAACCACCACCTCCAACATGCACCACAACCACCACCTCCAACATGCACCACAACCACCACCTCTAACATGCACCACAACCACCACCTCCAACATGCACCACAACCACCACCTCCAACATGCACCACAACCACCACCTCCAAGAAGCACCACAACCACCACCTCCAACATGCACCACAACCACCACCTCCAACATGCACACACAACCACCACCTCCAAATGCACCACAACCACCACCTCCAACATGCACCACAACCACCACCTCCAAGAAGCACCACAACCACCACCTCCAACATGCACCACAACCACCACCTCCAACATGCACCACAACCACCACCTCCAACATGCACCACAACCACCACCTCCAACATGCACCACAACCACCACCTCCAACAGCACCACAACCACCACCTCCAACATGCACCACAACCACCACCTCCAAGAAGCACCACAACCACCACCTCCAACATGCACCACAACACCACCTCCAACATGCACCACAACCACCACCTCAAAATGCACCACAACCACCACCTCCAACATGCACCACAACACCACCTCCAAGAAGCAACCACAACCACCACCTCCAACATGCACACAACCACCATCTACAACACGCACCACAACCACCACCTCAACAGCACCACAACTACCACAACCACATGACACCTTCATCCACCTCTATGATCGATAAAATCTTTTAGCCACATAAGCCAAGCCTAAATTCTCACCGCTATTCTGAGAGACTTCTACAGCAAATCATCTAATCATTTTTGTTGTCCCTGAGCGTTGATTTCTGGACTTGGTGTACATTCTGTTCCCACTGATCCGTCTCGCCTCAATTTGCTTCAGAGTTGAATCCAATGAATGGCTTTCTGTTCAGCTCACTGGATGTAAGTGTTGTTAGTGTGTAATTGACTACGCCCAAGTCAACGAGGTGGTGTAGTGGTGGTGTTGGTGGTGGGGTGGTGGTGGGGGTGGTTGGTGTGATGATGGTGGTGGGGTGTTGGGGGTGGGGGTGGTGGTGGTGGTGGTGGGGGGTGGGGGTGTGGGGGGTGGTTTTGGTGGGGGTGATGGGGGATGGTGATGGGGGTGAGGGTGGGATGGTGGTGGTGTGGTGGTGATGGGGTGATGGTGGTGGTGGTGGTGGGGGTGGGGGTGGTGGTGTTGGGTGGTGTGGGGTGGTGGTGATGGTGGTGGTGTGGTGGTGGTGGTGTGGTGGTGGTGGGGGGTGGTGGGATGGTGGTGGTGATGGGTGGTGGTTTTGGGGGTAGTGGTTGGCTGGAGTATGGGGGTGGGATTTATGGAATTGTTGTAATGGAGGTATGGGGGGTGGGGTTTGGGCTGGAGTGGGGGGTGGGGGTTGTTTATGGTAATTGTTGTAAGGGGTGGTGGGGTATGGTGATGAGGGGGTTTTGGGGTGGGGGTGGTGGGGGTCCGGGGTGGGGGTTTGGGGGTCCGGTCCGGGGTTAGTGAGGTGGTTCGGGTGGTGGGGGTTCTGGGTTGGGTGGTGAGGGGTGGTTCTGGGTGGGTGGTGGTAGGGTGGTTTGGGTGGTGGGGGGTTGGCCCTTGGGTGGGGGTGGTGGCCCTGGGTGGGTGGTGGTGGTCCCTGGGTGGGGTGGTGGTGGTCCGGGGTGGGGGTGGTCCCTGAGGGGGGTGGTACTGGGGGGGGTGGTGGTTTTCCTGGGTGGTGTTTTGGGGGTGGGGGTAGTGGTCCGGGGTGGGGGAAGTGGTCCTGGGTGGTGGTGGTCCAGGGTGGTGGTTGGTTTTGATATGGTTTTCCCTGTTGGGGTGCAGGAACGACTGGAGCTGCACGGGATCAATATTGGTGCGATAATTAAGTTAACGATGATTAAAAGCTATAAAATGCCCATAAGTTACAAAGAAGCGACATCAAATTTTAACACCCTTGATGACTCGGAATACCGCAAATCAAAGTCTAGAAAAACGAGAATAAAGGACGAGATAAAGGAAAAGCCAACGTCTTCTTTTACTGTAAACAAAGAGAGTGACATCTCCTTACAAACCAACTTTCAATTACCTCTCAGGCACGGAACGCCGCGCGCCCGGGAAAACACACACACAAAAACACACACGACCAAAATCGATGCTCAAAAAAAAAAACAGAAATCTAAAACCCGAGAGAGTTTGGGTTGCAATTTTTTCATTAAGAAAATAGGTAACAGGAGTCCAGCAGTTATTCTGCAATATTGTACACATTAAAAAAATTAAAATTGATTTTTGCGGAGAAGTTCTGGCTCCATCAACAGAATAGTTATTAAAACATTTTGAAAACATAAAGGACAAAAAATTTTAAACTATTCTTTAAGGAAATTTTCCTACCAAGATTAAAATCGATATGAAATGTGCTTTGTTGAATAGTAGAACCGGGGGAAATTGAACCGTATTTTGCACTTTTTCACGCATTTTGTTCAAAAGTGACCCCATAATTACCCCGCGACCAGCACAGTGAAGGGTCACTCTTGGGTCAAGGTTTGGGATCAACGAAT
Source organism: Cherax quadricarinatus (assembly GCF_026875155.1). Lineage (NCBI taxonomy): Eukaryota > Metazoa > Arthropoda > Malacostraca > Decapoda > Parastacidae > Cherax > Cherax quadricarinatus. Next base: position 37,419,714 of record NC_069410.1, read on the forward strand.
GTTTTCCCTTTAAAAAAGAGAACCATTAAAAAAAAAATAACGGGGGATATTTTGTCTAAATTTAGGGTAAGAACAAAAAGGTCGGTGCGTTTATATTCCGAAGTATGGTGACGGGTTATAAGTGAGGATAAAATGAGGTGAGATAATTAAGAAAGACTAACTCGAAATCACAAACTGAAGTTCAATAAATTTAGACCTAGATTAGGCACTGGAAAATGTAGGTTAATCTTGCGCTGTATGAAAGTGACATTTCTGGGTACTCCAGGGGTTATTACCATGCTGCCCCCGGCCCGGCCAGGGTTCTTTCCTGAGCTATTCAAACAGTAGAAAAACCTGATGAATAAGAAACATGTATTATACATTGGTATCTTTATTGTCGATACGTTTCGCATGTACAGCAAGCTTCTTCAGTTGAACGCAGGTGACTATAACGCTGGAGGGAATAAAAGTGGAGAAAGAAATTTGAAGTGATCAGTTCTTCAGCCTTGGCAGAAAACGATCAGCCCTTTAGCCTGCATTCGACTGAAGAAACCTGCCATGCAAGCAAAGTGTTTTGACATTAAATATATAAAAGTGTTGGGCTTATGCTTTATTCATGTGTCTTAATCATGTGTCATATTCATCATGTGTCATATTCATCATGTGTCATATTCATTATGTGTCTTATTCATCATGTGTCTATATCATGTGTCTTACTCAAAAGTATGTTCCTGCCACGCAGTCATCACAGTTTGATGTGACACTTCGCGGAGGTAGTGGACCAGTTTCCTCGCGAAAATTTCTACACTTGTCAAGCAATATTTCCGACAGCAGACGGAAGAAATTCGGACCAAGGAAGTCGCAGGCGAGTGGAACCATCCGCCAAGTTGAGTCATCGAAGGCCTACCGCAATGCTCAATTATTCATATGCTTTAAAGTACAGATTCACTGTGCGTGATGTGAGCACATATTATATATTATTATTATATAATATAATATATTATATTATATATAATATATATATATTATATATTATATATATATATATATTATATATATATATATATATATATATAATACACACACACACACACACACGCACACACACACACGTGTGTGTGTGTGTGTGTCGTATCGAATACGTAAAACTTGCGATTTTGGGTTAAATAACAGTGTACTTCTTGCCGAATAGGGCAGGCGAAAACTTGTGTATGCAATAATTTCGTAAAAATCATTCTGATTCAAACAAAAAAATATATTTAATTTGTGTTTATTATATTATTGTTAACTTGTATAAAATACATTTAGTTGGATTAGGCTAATTTAAATTGCGCTTGTTATAACAAGGTTAGGTAAGTTTCCTAGGGTTCTTTTGGTGCAAAATCATTATTTTTTATATCAACATAAATGAACAAATATATCTTTAAATGTTTAAGAGAAAATTTTAGAACGAACTTAATTTTAAACGAGTACTTGCTAAATGACCAGTTTTACCTATTCGGCACGAAATAAATAAATATATATATATATATATATATATATATATATATATTATATATATATATATATATATATATATATATATATATAATGGGTGCATGTACCTTTACATACATGCGGTACCTGCATATAGATTCGCAGGCACACATACATAAACATACACACACACACACACAGATGACGTGAAGTTGATGAGAAGAATTCACTCGATCGAAGACCAGGCAGAACTACAAAGGTATCTGGACAGGCTGCAGACCTGGTCCAGCAATTGACTCCTGGAGTTCCATCCCACCAAGTGCAAAGTCATGAAGATTGGGGAAGGGCAAAGAAGACCGCAGACGGAGTACAGTCTAGGGGGCCAGAGACTACAAACCTCACTCAAGGAAAAAGATCTTGGGTGAGTATAACACCAGGCACATCTCCTGAAGCGCACATCAACCAAATAACTGCTGCAGCATAGGGGCGCCTAGCAAACCTCAGAACAGCATTCCGACATCTTAATAAGGAATCGTTCAGGACCCTGTACACCGTGTACGTTAGGCCCATATTGGAGTATGCGGCACCAGTTTGGAACCCACACCTAGCCAAGCACGTGAAGAAACTAGAGAAAGTGCAAAGGTTTGCAACAAGACTAGTCCCAGAGCTAAGAGGTATGTCCTACGAGGAGGGGTTTTAAGGGAAATCAACCTGACGACACTGGGGACAGGAGAGATAGGGGGGACATGATAACGACATACAAAATACTGAGAGGAATTGACAAGGTGGGGCAAAGACAGGATGTTCCAAAGATTGGACACAGTAACAAGGGGACACAGTTGGAAGCTGAAGACACAGATGAATCACAGGGATGTTAGGAAGTATTTCTTCAGCCACAGAGTAGTAAGTGGAATAGTTTGGGAAGCGATGTAGTGGAGGCAGGATCCATACATAGCTTTAAGCAGAGGTATGATAAAGCTCACGGCTCAGGGAAAGTGACCTAGTAGCGATCAGTGAAGAGGCGGAGCCAGGAGCTCGGACTCGACCCCCGCAACCTCAACTAGGTGAGTACAACTAGGTGAGTACACACACACACACACACACACACACAATCTTCTCCACATACATTCACAATTTCTCCATCTCCCCTACCCCTCCCTCTCTATCTTATTCTGCCATGTCCTTAAACTACGACCGCAGTGCGTCGGGGGAGGACGTAGGGGTGAGGGGGAGAGAAAGAAAGGAGGAGGAGAGGGAAGAGGGGGAGAGAGAGAGGGGGAGAGAGAGAGGGGGAGAGAGGGGGGAGAGAGGGGGAGAGAGGGGGTGAGAGAGAGGGGGGGAGGAGAGAGAGGGGGGAGAGAGAGGGGAGAGAGAGGAGGAGAGAGAGAGAGAGAGAGGAGAGAGAGAGAGAGGAGAGAGGAGAGGGAGAGAGAGAGAGAGGAGAGAGAGAGAGGAGAGAGAGAGAGAGAGAGGAGAGAGAGGAGAGAGGAGAGAGAGAGAGAGTGAGAGAGAGAGAGAGAGGAGAGGAGAGAGAGGAGAGAGAGAGAGAGAGAGAGAGAGAGAGGAGAGAGAGAGAGAGAGAGAGAGAAGAGAGTGGGAAGAGAAAAAGAGAGAAAGATAGGGAAGAAAACAGATAAAGAAGAAATAAAAAAAAAGAGGAAAGAGAGATGGGAAGAGAAATGTGATTGATAAAAGCGAAAGTATGAAGGAGCAAGATGTGGAGGAGGAAGAGGAGGATGGAGGAGGAGCAGCAGCAGCACTAAAATGGAGAAAGAGTTGCACGAGGATGGAGGATGAGTGGGAGGGGGGAGGGGGAAAAGACAAGAAGAGGGGAGAGGGGTGCTGCGACCAAGACTAATATCCATATTTCGTGTTCCCTCGTCGTTATCTGAATATCAATAAAGGATTTAGCAATTATCCTCACTGATTATCCTCAGAGGAGTAATACCCCGGAATAGGATTAACCCCACAACCAATTTGTCCCGAGCCAGGCCTTGCTAACCCATCAATATCAACTGATTTCCCGACGATCAGTCGACGTGTTCCTGCTGACCCATTTATGTCAGAAAGAATTGTGTAGAGAGATTAATCTCGGCTGTTTATTTCTAAGAGATTAGCCTCAGCTCTATATTTTCAAGAGAGTAGTCTCAACTGCTTAGTGTGAAGAGACTAATCTCAGGTGTTTAATGTGAAGAGATTAGTCTCAGCTTTAATGTGAAGAGATTAGTCTAAACTGTTTATTTTAGAGAGATTGATCTCGGCTGTTTAATGTGAGGAGATTAGTCTCGGCTGTTTATTTTAAAGAGAATAGTCTCAGTTGTTTACTGTGAAGAGATTAGTCTCAGCTGTTTATTGTGAAGAGAATAGTCTCAGCGTCTGCGACAGAACTGATTTATCTCAGCCAAATTTAACAGACAAATAAATGATGATTGTGTGTTTGCTAATTCGTAAAGCCAGTTTTCCAACCCGAATAAAATTAGCAAAGTATTTTAAGTTCGTGACCCTTTAGTCCCAACTGACGAATTTAATTCCATCGTCAGTTTATTTTCCACTTATTGTCATTCCATTGTCAGTTATAACTTCAACTTTAGCTTCAGCTTTACCTTGATTACCTTGAAATTACCATCAGTGTATATGCAAAGTAACTTTAATTTATGCTCATTTTATCTTCAAATTTTCTTCAAATTGCCTTCAAATATCGTTCAACTTATCGTATATTTCACATCTATTTCCCTGCAGTTTCTCTCTCTTTTTGGTTTATCTTCATTTTATGTATATTTATCTTCATCGTATGTTCACTTTTTTCATATTTCATAATGGCTCTGCCATTTTCTCTATTCCCTTATTATTTAACCCCCTGTTACACTCAAAACCATTAACTTAATACGTTAAATGCGGCTACTGGCCGTTAGGAAAATGGTCATATTAAAATGGGTTCCATTTCAATTCAATTTTATTATTTTGTGTGTGTGTATGATGCAAGAGTTCGAATTATTGTTGTCATTGTTCTTGTGCATTGATAAATTTTCAACACGCGAATACAACCATTAATAACTATGACGTACATGATTATAACAACTAACCAATGCACACTCATAACTATCAACTACTACCACCACTCATTCGTCAGTAACAGCCAGCAGCCCTTTCTCTCTCTCTCTCTCTCTCACACACACACACACACACACACACACACACACACACACACACACACACACACAACCTGACGGGAACACATCAGCAAGTCATGGTACGTGGCAAGGTGTCAGAGTGGGCACCTGTGATGAGCGGGGTTCCACAGGGGTCAGTCCTAGGACCGGTACTGTTTCTGTTATATGTGTAAATGACAAGACGGAAGGAATAAACTCAGAAGTGTTCCTACTTGCTGACGATGTGAAGTTAATGAAGTGCATTCATTCGGAGGACGACCAGGCAGAACTGCAAAGGAATCTGGACAGACTACAGGCCTGGTCCAGAAACTGGCTCCGGGAGTTCAACCACACCAAGTGCAAAGCCTTGAAGAATGGGGGCAAAAGACTATAAACGTCACTCAAGCAAAAGGATCTTGGGGTGAGTATAATACCGAGCACATCTCCTGAGGTGCACATCAACCAAATAACTGCTGCAGCATATAGGTGCCTGGCTAACCTAAGAATAGCATTTCGACATCTTAGTAAGGAATCGTTCAGGACCCTGTACACCGGGGGCCAAGACCTGTGAATCGATCCCTGCAACCACAATCAGGCGAGTACATGTTCATATCATTCAACAATCATCCCCACAAAACGCCATAACCTACAACCATTTCACACATTCGTAAACTACCTTCCCACTTACGACCACAACCAACAACTATACATGCCCATAGCAACCAACAACCATCCCACCATACACATCCAGTGCTACACGAAGTTAAACATTTGACTTAACTCTCTGTGCCACATTCTAGTTTACACCATTTCTATGTCATCCGTCCTTCCTCCTCCCTAAACTTTTACTAACTCCTTTTCTATAGCATATTATCTTTCCTTCCCTTTCCATAATATCCTTCCCCCTTCCTTCTATAATCTCTTTCTTTCCTCACTAAGAATATCTTTCCTCCTTTCTATATTTTTTTATCTCCTTCATTTCCGCAGTCTTTTTTCCACTCCATCCATAATCCCCTTCCTTTCTTTTCCAAAATCTTTTTTTCCTCCCCTTCCATTTTCTTTCCCTTCCTCAGCTAATCGTCAACAATGCTATCGTCTTTTCTATATTTAAACATATTTATGTTAGCATAGCAATATTTGGAGTTTATAATTTGTTGAAGGAATGGAGGTGTGGGAGGGAAGGAATAGAGGGAGGGGAGGAAAGGGAGAGGGACGGGAGGAAAGGGAGAGGAAGAGAAGGAGAGGGGAGGAAAGGACGAGAGAGTAAAGGGAAGAAAGGAGGGAGAAGTGGGAGGGATTGCGATGAAGGACTGGATAGATAGTGATAAAGGGAGAGGGAGGGATAACAATGCAACGAAAGATGAAGGATAGTTAAGTAAAGACAGGCGGAGAAAAAAAGAAGATGGAAGGAGAAATAAAGATGGGAGGAGAAATAAAGATGAGGGAAGATATAAAAAAGGATGTACGTAATATAAAAAGAAAACGTAAAAGAAAGCGATTAGGGATATAGGGAGGAACAGGAGAAACAGAAGGTGGTAGAGATTAAGAAATATAAATTGGGAGAGATATATATAAGGAAGAGAGAATTTAAAAACGTAAATAGGGAAGCAAAAACAGACAAGGCGGGAAAGAAAAGGGAAGGTAAAGGAAAGGATACATGGAGGAGAGGAAAAGTTGACAGGAAGACAGAAGAAAGGAAGACGAAGAAAATGAAAAGGGGGGGAAAGAGAAAGAAATAAAACGATAAAGATAGAGATATTGAGAGAGAGAGAGAGAGAGAGAGAGAGAGAGAGAGAGAGGAGAGAGAGACAGACAGACAAAAGTATCACAAAAATACTTAACATGCAGAGGGCGGAGGTGGAAGTAACTTAGCAGGGACTGCTGGAGAAAGAAACCCTCCTATGTTATCAAGTGAAGTTGTCTAAATGAGTAAAGGGGAAGAGTAGAGGAGGGGAGGAGAGGAGGGGAGGTGAGGGGGAGGAGAAAGGAGGAGAGAGGAGGGGAGTTATGGGGAGGAGAGAGGAGGGGAGGTTAGGGGGAGGAGAGAGGAGGGGAGGTGAGGGGAGGAGAGAGGAAGAGGGGAGGAGGAGGGGAGGAGGGAGGAGGAGGGGAGGTGAGGAGGGATGGGAAGGTAAGGGTGATGGGGAAAGAAGGGAGAGGGGTAGAGGCGCGGAGAGGAAGAGAGGAGGGAGAATGTGGAGAGGCAAAGGGGGCATGCTGGGAGTAAGGAAGACTAGAAGGAAATGGAAGAAAGATGGAAGGGATAGAAAAGGAAGAATAGTGTTGAGAGGAGATAAAGGGCAAAATGAAGGGAAAGGGAAGAGGGACTGAAGGAAAGGGGAAAGGGTATAAGCAGAAAGAGGAGACAAAAGGCAGAAAGAAGGAGGAACAAGGGGTGAAGGGAAAGGTAAATGATGAGGGCGAGTGGGAATAGCATATGGGGAGGGGAAGAGAGAAGGTCAAAGGGGAGATGGAGATGAGGCAGAAGATAGAGGACTATAAGGAAAAGGTCAGAAGGAAAGGTTAGGGAAGGGAAGAGAGGTGAGGGGAGGGGGGGAGGAAATAGAGGGAAAGAACAGGGAGGAGGAGGAGGAAAAGACACATTTTTTTAATTTAACGTGTTTAAATAATACATGGAAAAACTCCATTAAACTCAAGCCTTATTAGAGCCCACAGTGAGGCTACGTCCATCCTCTCAGGGAATGCTAACTTAAAAACAATACTATCTTAAAACACACACACACACACACACACACACACACACACACACACACACACACACACACACACACACACACACACACACAGCTTGAAGCAAGAAATATATCCCTTGCTTGTTTATGTGAAGGGAAGAGAGCAATAAATGTAAGCAGTGTCCCGGAAAATATAAAGGAGAAACTCTTAAGGAAGAAAACTAGGAAAGGAAAAAATATATTTATAGAAATTCTGGTGAAGAAAATATAAGTGTTGATAGTGTTTACAAAAGTAGGGAGTACAATAGGTCTAATTTGCTAATTAAAAAAAACATTGCTAAAGAAAATTCTCCTATGACTAACTCCTGAAAAATGAACTGAAGGAAAAAGAAAAAATGAACGAAAATGATGTGGTATAAACAAATGCTTATATATATATATATATATATATATATATATATATATATATATATATATATATATATATATATATATATATATATATATATATATATATATAAGTGTAGTGTAAAGCACCCTTCTGGCAAGACAGTGATGGGTGAATGATGGTGAAAGTTTTTCTTTTACGGGCCACCCTGCCTTGGTGGGAATCGGCCAGTGTGATAATAAAAAAAATATATATATATATACATAATTATATATATATATATATATCATATAATATAATATATATATATATATATATTATATATATATTATATATATATATATATATATATATATATATATATATATATGTCGTGCCGAATATGTAGAACTGGTCAATTAGCAAGAACTATTTAAAATTAAGTCCTTTCAAAAATAATTTCTTATACGTTTAAAGATATATTTTTTTCATTAATGTTAATAAAAAAATTTTTAATTTTGCACCAAAAGAATCTTAAAAAACTTACCTAACCTTATTATAACAAGAACAAATTTTTTTTAGCCAAACCCCAATTTAAATATATTTTAATTTGTTTACAATAATTTAATGCAAAACAAACACGTGAATTATATTTTTTTCGTTAGGGTCAGAATGATTTTGGCGAAATTATTGCATACACAAATTTTCACTTGTCCTATATGGCAAGATGAGCGTTGCTATTTAAGCCAAGATCGCAAGTTCTGCCTATTCGGCACGACATTAAATATATAAAATTTTATATATATATATATTTTTTTTTTTTATTATCACACCGGCCGTTTTCCCACCAAGGCAGGGGGCCCGAAAAAAAAAAACTTTCACCATCATTCCTCCATCACTGTCTTGCCAGAAGGGTGCTTTACACTACAGTTTTTAAACTGAAACATTAAACCCCTCCTTCAGAGTGCAGGCACTGTACTTCCCATCTCCAGGACTAAAGTCCGGCCTGCCGGTTTCCCTGAACCCCTTTCATAAATGTTACTTTGCTCACACTCCAACAGCACGTCAAGTTTTAAAAAAAACATTGTCTCCATTCACTCCTATAAAAACACGCTCACGCATGCCTGTGGAAGTCCAAGCCCTCGCACACAAAACCTCCTTTACCCCTCCCCCAACCCTTCCAGGCGCCCCCTACCCGCCTTCCTTCCACTACAGACGGGATATACTCTTAAAAGTCATTTGTTTCGCTCCATTCTCTCTACATGTCCGAACCACCTCAAAAACCCTTCCTCAGCCCTCTGGACAAATTTTTGGTAATCCCGCCCCTCCTCCTAACTTCCAACTACGAATTCTCTGCATTATTTTCACACCACACATTGCTCTCAGACATGAATTCCACTGCCTCCAGCCTTCTCCTCGCTGCAACATTCATCACCCACGCTTCACACCCCTATAAAAGCGTTGGTAAAACTATACTTCATACATTCCCTCTTTGCCTCCAAGGACAAAGTTCTTTGTCTCCACAGACTCCTAAGTGCACCACTCACTCTTTTTCCCTCATCAATTCTATGATTCACCTCATCTTTCATAGACCCATCCGCTGACACGTCCACTCCCAAATATTGAATACGTTCACCTCCTCCATACTCTCTCCCTCCAAACTGATATTCAATCTTTCATCACCTAATCTTTTTGTTATCCCAAACCTTACTCTTTCCTGTATTTTACCCTTTAATTTTCTTCTTTTGCACACCCTACCAAATTCATCCACCAAACTCTGCAACTTCTCTTCAGAATCTCCCAAGAGCACAGTGTCATCAGCAAAGAGCAGCTGTGACAACTCCCACTTTGTGTGTGATTCTTTTCTTTTAACTCCACGCCTCTTGCCAAGACCCTCGCATTTACTTCTCTTACAACCCCCCTCTATAAATATATTAAACAACCACGGTGACATTCACACATCCTTGTCTAAGGCCTACTTTTACTGGAAAAAATTTCCCCCTTTCCTACATACTCTAACTTGAGCCTCACTATCCTCGTAAAAACTCTTCACTGCTTTCAGTAACCCACCTCCTTACACCATACACTTGCAACATCTGCCACATTGCCCCCCTATCCACCCTGTCATACGCCTTTTCCAAATCCATAAATGCCACAAAGACCTTTTAGCCTTATCTAAATACTGTTCACTTATATGTTTCACTGTAAACACCTGGTCCACACACCCCTACCTTTCCTAAAGCCTCCTTGTTCATCTGCTATCCTATTCTCCGTCTTACTCTTAATTCTTTCAATTATAACTCTACCATACACTTTACAGGTACACTCAACAGACTTATCCCCCTATAATTTTTGCACTCTCTTTTATCCCTTTGCCTTTATACAAAGGAACTATGCATGCTCTCTGCCAATCCCTAGGTACCTTACCCTCTTCCATACATTTATTAAATAATTGCACCAACCACTCCAAAACTATATCCCCACCTGCTTTTAACATTTCTATCTTTATCCCATCAATCCCGGCTGCCTTACCCCCTTTCATTTTACCTACTGCCTCACGAACTTCCCCCACACTCACAACTGGCTCTTCCTCACTCCTACAAGATGTTATTCCTCCTTGCCCTATACACGAAATCACAGCTTCCCTATCTTCATCAACATTTAACAATTCCTCAAAATATTCCTTCCATCTTCCCAATTACCTCTAACTCTCCATTTAATAACTCTCCTCTCCTATTTTAACTGACAAATCCATTTGTTCTCTAGGCTTTCTTAACTTGTTAATCTCACTCCAAAACTTTTTCTTATTTTCAACAAAATTTGTTGATAACATCTCACCCACTCTCTCATTTGCTCTCTTTTTACATTGCTTCACCACTCTCTTAACTTCTCTCTTTTTCTCCATAACTCTTCCCTCCTTGCATCACTTCTACTTTGTAAAAAACTTCTCATATGCTAACTTTTTCTCCCTTACTACTCTCTTTACATCATCATTCCACCAATCGCTCCTCTTCCCTCCTGCACCCACTTTCCTGTAACCACAACTTCTGCTGACACTCTAACACTACATTTTTAAACCTACCCATACCTCTTCGACCCCATTGCCTATGCTCTCATTAGCCCATCTATCCTCCAATAGCTGTTTATATCTTACCCTAACTGCCTCCTCTTTTAGTTTATAAAACCTTCACCTCTCTCTTCCCTGATGCTTCTATTCTCCTTGTATCCCATCTACCTTTTACTCTCGTGTAGCTACAACTAGAAAGTGATCTGATATATCTGTGGCCCCTCTATAAACATGTACATCCTGAAGTCTACTCAACAGTCTTTTATCTACCAATACATAATCCAACAAACTACTGTCATTTTCGCCCTACATACATATCGTGTATACTTATTTATCCTCTTTTCTTAAAATATGTATTACCTATAACTAAACCCCTTTCTATACAAAGTTCAATCAAAGGGCTCCATTATCATTTACACCTGGCACCCCAACTTACCTACCACACCCTCTCTAAAAGTTTCTCCTACTTTAGCATTCAAGTCCCCTACCACAATTACTCTCTCACTTGGTTCAAAGGCTCCTATACATTCACTTAACATCTCCCAAAATCTCTCTCTCTCCTCTGCATTCCTCTCTTCTCCAGGTGCATACACGCTTATTATGACCCACTTCTCGCATCCAACCTTTACTTTAATCCACATAATTCTTGAATTTACACATTCATATTCTCTTTTCTCCTTCCATAACTGATCATTTAACATTACTGCTACCCCTTCCTTTGCTCTAACTCTCTCAGATACTCCAGATTTAATCCCATTTATTTCCCCCCACTGAAACTCTCCTACCCCCTTCAGCTTTGTTTCGCTTAGGGCCAGGACATCCAACTTCTTTTCATTCATAACATCAGCAATCATCTGTTTCTTGTCATCCGCACTGCATCCACGCACATTTAAGCAACCCAGTTTTATAAAGTTTTCTTCTTCTCTTTTTTAGTAATTGTATACAGGAGAAGGGGTTACTAGCCCATTGCTCCCGGCATTTTAGTCGCCTCATACGACACGCATGGCTTACGGAGGAAAGATTCTTTTCCACTTCCCCATGGACATAGAGAAATAAAAAAGAACAAGAGCTATTTAGAAAAAAGGAGAAAAACCTAGATGTATGTATATATATATATGCATGTGCGTGTCTGTGAAGTGTGACCAAAGTGTAAGTAGGAGTAGCAAGATATCCCTGTTATCTTAGCGTGTTTATGAGACAGAAAAAGAAACCAGCAATCCTACCATCATGCAAAACATATATATATATATATATATATATATATAATATATATATATATATATATATATATATTATATATTATATATATATATAATGCGTCTACAAACGAAGAGGTTTTTAAGAATTAATAAGCATACCATGTATCTTAATATATATATTTGAACTCTTAGATCTTAAATATTTTCCAATTTTGGGTATAAAATAATCAATATTTTAATATTAAATATACACATCTACATATGCCAAAGTTATTACTCATATACATTTACATATAAATGCATTATAATTTATAAAAAAATTAAACGACAATGTTTTTAAGCAAATTCAATAATGCGACCAGCTGGGAATCGAACCCGGGATATTTAGCCCGGATCCTGAGAACCAAGCTAATCTCCCGACGCCTTAAACCACTTGACCACCATGCTATAAACACCAGGCACCCACTAAGTACAGCAAGTCTGCTTCTTTGTGCGAGCACATTTGTAGCCGTGGATACTACGGGACTAATTTCATTTTTTTCCCGTTTGGAATACCACTCTCAACGTGCAGTACACATATTAACCCTTAAACTGTCCAAACGTAGATCTACGTTTTTTCAACATTTGAAAGTATGCAAAAAAGATCTTTTTTTTTTTTTTTACATTTGAAAATGTGTAAAAAAAACTTTGATCTACTTTTTTTTGTTATATTTGAAAATATGTAAAAAAACGTAGATCTAATTTTGGAGCATTACGCATGTGAATGAAGATCTTCTTGGACAGTTTAAGGGTAATGAATCCCTAGAACAAAGTCCTTTTTAAGTAAATACGATACTGCGACCAGTCGGAAATCAACGACCACGAATGTGCTCACACCAGAAGGCAGATCTAGTGCACTGAGTCCCTGGTGTTTGTAGCATGGTGATCAAGTGGTTCAAGATTCCGGGCGGTTAACTTGGTTCCCAGAAGCCTAGCTAAATATCCCGGGTTCGATTCCCGGATGGTCGCATTATTGAATTTGCTTAAAAACTACTCTGGATTCATTTATTTATATATAAATTGTGATGCATTTATATCCAAATGTATATGTGTAATACCTTTGACATATGTAGGTATGTATATTTAATATTAAAACGTTGATTATTTTATACCCAAAACTGGAAAATAAAGAGTTAAGAGTTATATATATATAATATATATATATATATATATATATATATATATATATATATATATATATATATATATAATATATATATTTATATATATATATATATAATATATATAATATATATATTTATATATATATATATATATATATATATATATATATATAATATATATATATATATATATATATATATATATATATATATATATATATATTTTATATTATATATTATATATATATATATATATATATATATTATATATATATATATATATATATATATATATATATATATATATATATATATATATATATATATATATATATATATATATATATAATATATATATATATATATATATATATATAATATATAATATATATATATATATATATATATATATATATATATATATATATATATATATATATATTAAAAAACGTGGTACGCTTGTGGAGGGTTTAAAATAAAAAAATATGGGAAAATATGCTTAACAAATTATTCTCTACGAGAAATTACTCTGAAGTGAGAAATGATTAGCAATGGAAATTTTTCTAAAATTTTAGCAAAATATATTTAATAGAAAAGAAGTTTTCACTGGTTTAGAAGTCTTGTTGAAAGGCTAAATTATGTTTACAGTATTATACATAATTAAAATTATTTTCGACAGAGAACGTGAAAATATAAGCAACACTGAATTATTAAAGAGGAAAATATGTTATAACCGTAAACCCAACCAGAAATTTATACATTTGAAATGGAAATATGAAGAAAAGCCTAGAAAATATAAAGATAATTTAAAGAATACAAAAGAAGAACAATTAGAGCCAGTCCTATTATTCTAGTTTGTAAAAATAAAGCAAAAAAGAAGTGAAAACTGCAAAGAATCTATATTAGTAATAAATTATTAGTAACTGAAACAGAACAATAATAAAGTATTTGCGTTTGAGACAGAAAAGGTAATGATACGAAATGAGACAATAGGTGGCGCTTATAGCTTCTTCCCCCCCCCCTCCCCCCGACACATCATTTATTTCATTCTATTAATGATATATACATTGAAACATGTATTAATATTATGCATTGTAGTGAATATAATTAGTGTAACAACGAGGGAAGTTACGCCAGCTCGTTCTTAGATTCAGTAATAGCATATTGCTCATTTTACATCATACTTTGCGTTAAATGCGTGTCTGGGATAACTTTAATGGGTAAAATCAAGCTAGATCATCGTCATCTCTCTCTACTCTGGTGCTTATTGTCCAGACTGGCGTTTTATATCCATTGGTAAGATAATTTATTAATTTTATAGTATATAAGAAGTAATGTGAAGTATTAAATGTGGAGACGCCCTAAAACATAAAATATTTATTAAGGCTATCAACAGCACAAGGGTTATTAATGTTACACATCCCCTGTGCACCACCAGTCAAGAATACTTCAGTCTTTAACATAGGGACGACGGTAAAATCTCAGTACAATATTTATATATATATATATATATATATATATATATATATATATATATATATATATATATATTATATATATATATACACATACATACATATACAATAAGATCACAGTAAACAGGTGATTTCAGAATATGCAAAACAACCACTTGAAAGACAAGTGAAATTCCAAGCGCTTTCGTGACTTCTCACATTATCAAGGAACTATACAAGTAATACATCAAAGGAAGGCATATATAGGGTCTAGACCACACCTCACCATTACATCCCACAACAAAGCAACACCTGACGCGCGACGACACCCGACTCATAAGGAGGAACACTACAACAGGCCCACTGGCCCAACTAGACAAGTCCTTCACGACATCCCACTAACAAAATATTCTACCAAAGAATTAAGATTTATTATTTGTCCAATGCATTATTAAATTCTTCCCAAATTTTATTATCAATGGATCTAATTTATCTAAACCAATGGAAATATTCATATTATTTTCAAAACTGCTTTTTATGAAACAAGATTCAATTATATTCCTGTCGACCATGAACTTGCTTGATACAACTTTCTCAATTTTTGGAAAATCAATTTGATGGTTAAAATCTCTCACATGAATAAATAGAGCATTGGAATATTGTTCATAAATATAGAATTAGAACTGTACAAGATTCCAATGCTCTATTTATTCATGTGAGAGATTTTAGGGTGGCCCGAGAAAGAAAAACTTTCATCATTCACTCCATCACTGTCTTGCCAGAGGCGCGCTTACACTACAGTTACAAAACTGCAACATTAACACCCCTCCTTCAGAGTGCAGGCACTGTACTTCCTATCTCCAGGACTCACGTCCGGTCTGCCGGTTTCCCTGAGTTCCTTCATCAGTATTACCCTACTCACACTCCAACAGCACGTCAAGTCCTATAAACCTTCACCTCTCTCTTACCTGCTGCTTCCATTTTCCTTGTATCCTATCTCCCTTTTACTCTCACTGTAGATACAGCTAAAAGTGATCTGATATAACAGTAGCCCCTCTATAAACATGTACATCTTGAAGTCTATCCAACAGTCTTTTATCTACCAATACGTAATCCAACAAACTACTGCCATTAAGCCCTGCAACATGTATTGCATACTTATTTATCCTCTTTTTCTTAAAATATGTGTTACCTACAACCAAACCCCTTTCTATATCAAGCTCAAAAAAGGGCCCCCATCATCATTTACACCTGGCACCCCAAACTTACCTACCACACCCTTCTTTAAAATGTTTCTCCTACTTTAGCATTTAGGTCCCTACCACGATTACTCTCTCACTTGGTTCGAAAGTTCCTAAACACTTGTTTAAGATCTCCCAAAATCTCTCTCTTTCTCATCTACACTCCTATCTTCTCCAGGTGCATACATACTTATTATGACTCACTTTTTGCATCCAACCCTAATTTTAATCCACATGATCTTTGAATTTATACATTTATATTCCCTCTTCTCCTTCCATAAATGATCCTCCAACATTATTGCTACCCCTTCCATAGCTCTAACTTTTTCAGATACTCCTGACTTCATCTCATTTATTTCTCCCCACTGAAACGCACCTACCCCTTTCAGCTTTGTTTCGCTTGGAGCTAGGACTTCCAAATTCTTTTCATTCATAACACACACACGATATATATATATATATATATATATATATATATATATATATTATATATATATATATATATATATATATATATATATATATATATATATATATATATGCAAAACAACAGCACTTTCGTGATTTCTCACTTTATCAGTTCCCCTATAATGTGAGTATTCACGAAAGCACTTGGAATTCCACTATTTTTTTGCAGTGGCTTTTCTGCATATTGTGATATCACCTGTTTACTGTGACTTTCTTGCTTGTATATAGCTGTATATACAGTTCTAATGCGATTTTGTATCTTCCCTCCCACAGCTGTTACGTGACAAAATGTAAATATTCAATTAAAATCTCAGTTTTCTTACGCATTGCTGAGTGAACTAGGAGAATCATTGATAATATTTGTTAATTGTTTCAGTATATTCTTTTCAGAATAGGAAACAATTATTCTAACGCAAACGCAATATTTTGCTTCTACGATCCGGCTATGTTGATCTGAACTACACATTGATGAAGTACTAAGTATTATGCTAGATACCACATAGTACACGTCTGAACTGGACTCGCATAGTATCCCGGAGATGGTACTGGTCTTGACTACAAATAGTACTGGCTTTGACTACGAATAGTACTGATCCTGACTACAAATAGTACTGGTCTTGACTACAAATAGTACTGGCCTTGGCTACAAATAGTACTGGTCTTGACTACAAATAGTACTGGCCTTGGTTACAAATAGTACTGGCCTTGGCTACAAATAGTACTGGTCTTGACTACAAATAGTACTGATCCTCACTACAAATAGTACTGGTCTTGACTACAAATAGTACTGGTCTTGACTACAAATAGTACTGGTCTTGACTACAAATAGTACTGATCCTGACTACAAATAGTACAGGTCTTGACTACAAATAGTACTGATCCTGACTACAAATAGTACTGATCCTGACTACAAACAGTACTGGTCTTGACTACAAATAGTACTGGTCTTGATTACAAACAGTACTGATCCTGACTACAAATAGTACTGATCCTGACTACAAACAGTACTGGTCTTGACTACAAATAGTACTGGTCTTGATTACAAACAGTACTGATCCTGACTACAAATAGTACTGATCCTGACTACAAATAGTACTGGTCTTGACTACAAACAGTACTGGTCTTGATTACAAACAGTACTGACCCTGATAAAAATAGTATGATCCTACAAAAATAGATGACCTGCTACAAAACAGTAGGTCTTGACACCAGTAAAATTTGTCTTGGTTTAGAATATAAACATACATTAATTAAAAACGTTACATAAAAAGGACCAGGAACAATGTTATAACTAAAAAACTACGCAAGATAAAAAGGAGAAGCACATGGTAAAAAATTTTTTAAAAAAAACGAGGGAAGATGGATGTAGTGAAATCGGAGAAAAAAAATAGTGTAGCCAAAACTTTGGAGTTTTTGGAAATATGATAATTTAGGGCCCCCAAAGATTTTACGGGCATTGGTAAAAACAAATGAGTAAAAAAAATGTACAGTTTAATACACACACACACAGACACACACACACACACACAAAATACACACAAAAATAAACCACAAAAAATAACATATAACCCCACACACACACAACACAAAGTGATGTCCCCGGAAGACAAGCAGCGAATGGTTACTGCATGTGTCGCCTTTTTTCTAATTAACTTGTCAAGAATGTAAAAGCGAGCCATTTTTCTTGTGGGCATGCACAGCTTCCCTCGGGGAGGGGAGTGAAAGGGGGAGTGGGGGGGTAGTGGACGAGTAGTGGCGACTTAAAAGGGAGTGGAGGGGAAAAAAAGAGACGACGAGTGGGAGGGAAGGGTTTTTTAATAAAGGAAGGGTGGGACAAGTAAGATTGTGGGGATGGGAGATGAGATGGGAAGGGAAAGGGGAAAAAAAAAAAGAGAAAAGAGTGGGGGACGATTGGAAAAAGGAAAGTGGAGAGACGAGGGAAAAGGAAGTGGAGAGACGATTGGAGAAGGAAAGTGGGAACGACGGAGAAGGAAGGGAGACGATGGAGAAAGGAAGGGAGAGACGATGGAGAAGGAAGGGAGAGAGGGGGGGGGGATGGAAAAGGAAGTGGAGAGCATGGGAAAAGGGGGTGGGAGATTAGTGGCAGGGAAAAACAGCGGGAGACATTTAGGAGGAGGGCTTGGAGACGAATAAAAAAAGGGGGGGGAGGGAGGGAGGGTGGATGATTTAAAAAAATAATTCTTTCCTTTTATTAAAGTAAGGTTACTAATTAAATAAAAACTGTTTTGACCCAAAAAAACAATTTAAAAAAAATCCCAAAGAATTCGGCACGCGGTGTCTGACAACCCCCAGCAACGTTAGTTGCCGGTTATCAGGGATACTGTAAAGATACAAGCAATGTGGGAAAAAATCGTTGAGGGATCTCAGTATATACCCATGATTTTTTCCCAAAGTTGGGCCCATGGATCAGGCCATTGTGTTCCCCTGATAAACCCAGGGTGTTGCTGTTGGTGGCCCGCAGTCACATATCTATCACAGCCGGTTGATCGGGGCAAAGATTTGCAAAAAATCACCGAACGGGGGTAAAATTTAAAAGGAACCAGTCCCAAATCTGCAGTCGGTGCGCTCCCCAAACACCCCCCCCCCCCCCCCCCCCAAAAAAAAAAAAAAAAAAAAAAAAAAGGGATAAACAAGCCAAGTACATTAATTAAGTAAGTGAAATCAATATTGGACTAAAAATACAGTCACTGAGAAATAAAAAATATATCTATTGACAAATTAGTACCCGTAGGGGATACGGGCCCTTTGAGGGGGTTACGACGCAGTCTTTACGAAAGAATTAAATTTCGGGGGAGTATTTAAACGTATTTTTTTTAAAACCCAGAGAGGTTACCCCCTGAAAACTGTGGGATGGTTTAAGGCCATGTAGGGGTTTTTTTTAAAACCCCCAAAAAAAAATTGTTTAAAAATATGATTTGTTAAAGGAAATCCCCCCAAAAATTTTTTATTTTTTATTTTTGGGAAAGCGATGACTCACTCCATACAGCGCCTAAAAAGGGGGGTAAAGGGCTTGGAAAAGGAAGGAAAGAGCCCCCCTCTTCATAGATTCACAGACCTTATTTCTCCGCCTCAAATACTTCCTTATTGAGGGTCTAACTACCTATGCAGTCGCTTCATTAGAATTAAATTTACTCTGAACCTGCAGAGAGTTGTCTGCCGGTAAGACCCTTACCACCTCTTTTTTTATGATGACTAATGCAGTGGACATTATTCCAAGAACAAATTATTAAGTACTTAAGAAAAAATCGATTATAAGTTTTTCCCCGAGCGTGATACGCGGGTAATAAAAGTATAACAACTTTTCTTCAGTATTTGAGCACAGGCAAGTAACCTAATTGGGATCTGTCTTAATCATGAATAATTTATTCAAATTTATTCCGTCTTTCTGGAGATTCATAACCGTGCATGTTAATTCATGTTATAGATGAAGTATAACCAGACAGACTGGCGCGCGACCATGCCTACACACACACACACATACACACACACACACACACACACACACACACATCATTAGCCTAGTAATTACGAGGCACAAAAACCTTGTCATTTTAAATTTCAATTACAAGGTGAGGTACATGCAACAGTGCTTAAATATGCACACTCACGCACACCTACACACGCAACACAAGGGTAGTGTGTACTGCATCGCCTTGGTGCACACGCATGCAATACACATTGGTGCGCACACCCATGAACGCACGCGCATGGATCAACACGCGCCCGCATGTTTTCCATTTAAACGATTTTTAAATATTTCCCAAAAGAAAAGAATCTTAACGAAACGCTAAATAATTAGAGCAGTGAATGGTATTGGATAGCACTGACTGGCATTCCAGAGCAATGAGTGGTATTCCAGAACCGTAAGGGGTATTCCAGAGCACTGAGGGGTATCCCAAAGCATAGAGTGATATTTCAGAGTGATATGCCAGAGTACTGAGTGGTATACCAGAGTAGTGAACTGTATTTCAGAGAAGTGAGAGGCATCCCAAACACTTTCGTGTTAGTGAAACAAGAAATTACTATGACAAAGTGTCACTCCGAAAAAATCTTCTTCAGGATTGCACAGACGTTTACGTCCAACACAATACATACCCATGGGAAAGTTAGGTGGAGATGCGGGTCACTTACACCACAACACATTCCACCACACACCAAACTCAACCAGGCATCACTACATCCTCCTCCCCAAAACCATACATCCCCTTCTCCCCCTCCCTACACAGGCAAAATGTTTTTACCCCCACCCCCCTATGCAACCCTACACAAACTCTCTCCCGACTCGGCCACTAGATTTCCCTAACAATCCTTTTCGTCTCCTTATCTTCCTCTTTTTTTATCTTCCTTTCCGATGTCTCGTTGTTTTTCTCTCCTCTCATCATGTTTTTTTTTTATCTACCCTCCTCCTTCCCACTCCCCCTTTCTCCTACCATTCTTTTAAGTCCTTCCCTCTCCCGTGTCTCCTTCCTTCCTCTCGCCCCACCCGGTTTCATTCCATCACAACATCCAAATCAACTTCCCGCCTGCCCAATAACCAGGTAACAGCACCTGCAATACTCTCACCCCCAGGCTGGAGTTCACCATCACGCCCTCACTCTCACTACCAGAGCAAGTCAGTTTAAAACAATACTAGCTGGTTCTTTTGTGATCCTAGGACCAGTTCGCCCAGCCAGTGATGCCAGCACCAGCTAACAGAACAAGGCAAGAAGTGAAGGAAAATTGATGATAAAAATAAAAAAAGAGGAACTTGGATTCTGATTACTTCCTAATTGGCCCTGCCGGAAGCAGTAAGTGGGGAATCGTCTCGTTTCGTTGTCCTGACGAGTTTGTGCAGCGTCCTAACTGCCGGCCTGGTGGTTAGAGCCGCTGCTGCCAGGGCTGCTGGGCTCCACTAGGACATTCACACCTCACTTTATTGGATTTGAAAATTTAGTAAATTGGTTTATCCTGGGTCGTTTGCAGAAGGTTTGCGACTTCCCTCTACTTGCCCTCCCTACACCTTCCACCCCAACCACTTACTACTCCTACTGCCTCCACCCCCTCTCCTTTACCCCTCCTGTGGGAGCAAGCGCAGAGGAATAAGGAAAGGGGAAGGACCTGGTACACACACAACACACACACACACACACACACACACACACACACACTAAGAAAAGATGCGATAAGGCTCTCGAAACTAGAAATCATTAGCGGCTAGGGGGGAAGGAGGGCCCGGAGCGAGGGTCG
>NC_069410.1:37444216-37506716 GCF_026875155.1 Cherax quadricarinatus
TAACAAGCACACCAGCTACTGTAACAAGCACACCAGCTACTGTAACAAGCACACCACACGGTAACACACCAGCTCCCTGTAACAAGCACACCAGCTACTGTAACAAACACACCAGCTACTGTAACAAACACACCAGCTACTGTAACAAACACACCAGCTACTGTAACACACCAGCTACTGTAACAGACAAACATAGACAAACATAGCGGGGGGTGAAGAGGAGGGATAGAGGATGAGAAGAGGGGAGGAGGAAGAGGAAGCAGAGAAGGAAACAGAGAAAGGAGAAGGGGAGGGAAGGTGAGGGAGAAGAGAAAGAAGGGGAGGAATAGAAGGAAGAGGAGGGCGGTGAGGAGGAGGAGGAAGAATGAAGAAGAGGAAGATATGGAACAAGGGTAGATAAAGAGAGCAACAGGTGAGTGGCAGGAATACAGATGTTTGACTTAACAGCTGCTCCACCTGTCTCACCTCTCACACTTTGCCTTTTCTGTTCGAAAAAAAACTTCCCCCGGTTTTTCCCCTGTTTTTTTTTATCAGTGTTTTTCAGAATATAAAACGAAATCGTGTTTTAAGGTTTTTGTTTATTTCTAAGACGATAGATTATTGTTTAGCTGTAATGTCCCATTGGCCAGTTATGAGACTCCACAAACCTGGATTTGGCGGGAACAACCTTTTATTGGCAGTAAGGGGTTCTGTGATTGGTAGGACAAGCGCGTGATTTCCCGTACACTGTGATTGGCAGAAAAAAAATTTTTGGAGTAACAAACACTGCGATTACCGTAATAAACCGTGATTTGGTAAAAACTGTATTGGTGGAGCCATCTTAACATTTAAAAGGGGTGTTGTGACGTCAGGTCGGACGCCCTCATTTGGGAACATTTTTCAAATAATTAAGGTTTTCTAGGGTCCTTACTCATGCGTGTTTTTTATAGTTTTATACGTGTCCCTTCGTACGTTTCTAACGCCGTGCGCTGCTGCGACTTTTTGGGCCGTGCAGTGTGTCTCGCACGTCCTAAAAAGCCTTCAATGTGTTTCGCACTTTTAACGCTGTCCTGTGCGCGCGTCACAACGCTGGCACTTTTGCGGGACGCCTAAGGTTTTTGCAGTTGTTCCCCCACAACGCCCCTAAAACTTTTCAGGGGTTTCCTCCACAAAATGTAACACTATACGGTTTTCCCCCCCACAACACCAGAACAACAGGGGTTCCCCCCCACAAAACCGGGAAAACTATATATGTTTCCTCCCCAAGAATCTATGAGGATTCCCTCCACAACACCTAACACAGGGGTTCCCTCCACAACCCATAACACTCTACAGGGTGTTTCTCCACAACACCAGTAATACTCTACGGGGTTTTTCCCTCCGCAAACCCCAGTACATACAGGTGTTCCTCCACAAGCACTGTAACACTGTGCAAGTGTTCCTTCACAACACAGCAACAACTGTGCAAGTGTTCCCTTCAACAACACTAGAACACTGGGGAAAAGGTGGCCCTCAAACACCAGTAAACTGTCAGTGTTCCTCCACAACACCAGTAACACTGTGCAGTGTCCCTTCACAACACCAGTTAACACTGTGCAGGTGTTCCCTCAAACACCAGTATCACGTGCGGGTTTTTACATAAAGTTGATAACGGTCTCTGCTTACAGTTACACAGCACTGTGCAGTGTGTTGCGCACTCACAACGCAATGCAGGTGTTTCTGCGCAACACTACGCTGTGCACTTTTCCCGCCCCCGTCACTAACGCTGTGCCCACAGTGCACCAGTCACTATAAGGTGTTTTCCCTTCACAACGCCAGTAACACTATACAGGTGTTCCCTCCACAACACCAGTAACACTATACAGGTGTTCCCTCCACAACACCGGTAACACTATATAAGTGTTTCCTCCACACCAGTAATACTATGCAGGTATTCCCTCCACAACACCAGTAACTACAGGTGTTCCCTCCACAACACCAGTAACACTCTACAGGTGTTTTCTCCACAACACCAGTAATACTCTACAGGTGTTCCCTCCGCAACACCAGTAACATACAGGTGTTCCCTCCACAGCACTAGTAACACTGTGCAAGTGTTCCCTTCACAACACTAGCAACACTGTGCAAGTGTTCCCTTCACAACACTAGCAACACTGTGCAAGTGTTCCCTCCACAACACCAGTAACACTGTGCAAGTGTTCCCTCCACAACACCAGTAACACTGTGCAGGTGTTCCCTTCACAACACCAGTAACACTGTGCAGGTGTTCCCTTCACAACACCAGTAACACTGTGCAGGTGTTCCCTTCACAACACCAGTAACACTGTGCAGGTGTTCCCTCCAAAACACCAGTAACACTGTGCAGGTGTTTTCACCCCAGAACACCAGTTTTAACGCTGTGCAGGTGTTTCCTCACCAACACCAGTAACACTATACAGGTGTACACTCCACAACACCAGTAACACTATACAGGTGTTTTCTCCACAACACCAGTAACACTATACAGGTGTTTTCTCCACAACACCAGTAACACTATACAGGTGTTCCCTCCACACCAGTAACACTATACAGGTGTTCCCTCCACAACACCAGTAACACTATACAGGCGTTCCCTCCACAACACCAGTAACACTATACAGGTGTTTCCTCCACAACTCCAGTAACACTATACAGGTGTTTCCTCCACAACACCAGTAACACTTTACAGGTGTTCCCTCCACAGCACCAATAACACTGTGCAGGTGTTCCCTCCACAACAATAACAATGTGCAGGTGTTCCCTCCACAACGACAGTAGCACTATACAGGTCTTCATTCCACAATATCAGTAACACTATACAGGTGTTTATCCCACAACACCAGTAACACTGTACAGGTGTTCCCTTCACAAGGCCAGTAACGATGTGCAGGTGTTCCCTCCACAACGCCAGTAACACTATGCAGGTGTTCCCTCCACAACACCAGTAACACTATTCAGGTGTTCCCTCCACAACACCAGTAACAATATGCAGGTGTTCCCTCCACAACACCAATAACACTATACAGGTGTTCCCTCCAC
The DNA here is from genome assembly GCF_026875155.1 of Cherax quadricarinatus. Lineage (NCBI taxonomy): Eukaryota > Metazoa > Arthropoda > Malacostraca > Decapoda > Parastacidae > Cherax > Cherax quadricarinatus. The sequence goes on from NC_069410.1 coordinate 37,447,253, forward strand.
AACACTAGTAACGCTATACAGGTGTTTTCTCCACATCACCAGTAACATTATACAGGTGTTTTCTCCACATCACCAGTAACACTGTGCAGGTGTTCCCTCCACAACATCAGTAGCACTGTACAGGTGTTTCTCTCACAACAACATTAACACTACAGGTGTTTCTCTCACAACAACATTAACACTACAGGTGTTCCTTCCACAACACTAGTAACACTGTACAGGTGTTCCCTCCACAACACCAGTAACACTGTGCAGGTGTTCCCTTCACAACGCCAGTAACACTACAGGTGTTTCCTCCACAACACCAGTAACACTGTACATGTGTTTCTCTCTCAACACCAGTAACACTACAGGTGTTCCCTCCACAACACCAGTAACACTATAGGTGTTCCCTCCACAACACCAGTACCACTGTACAGGTGTTTCTCACAACACCAGTAACACTACAGATGTTCCTTCCACAACGCCAGTAACACTGTACAGGCGTTTCTCCCACTACACCAGTCACACTTCAGGTGTTCCTTCCACAATACCAGTAACACTGTACAAGTGTTCCCTCTACAACACCAGTAACACTACAGGTGTTCCCTCCACAACACCAGTAACACTACACGTGTTTCTCCCACAACGCCAGCAACACCAAGCATCACCACATGGCTCGAATTTCAACGCCCCAACAGCTGGCTGTGGTGGAAACAACGCACTGCGTGCAAGCCGTGACTGGTAGCTTGCAAAATGCCCGCCGGCTGCCCTCAGCGTTTTTACGCCCCGGTATAATTGGTATTGCCAGAGAACGCTTGCAAGCGACACCTTGATTGACTGGGCCAGTGCAATTTTAACTGCAGCACCGGAATCATGCCTCGTTGATTGGGTGTTGTGTATCCCCTGGGATGAAGCATTACCTCGGTGTTAGTGAGCCGGATGGACGGGGCAGGAGGAGGACTCCTGCGTTACCATACCAACGCATTGGTGAGTCGTCAGGTCTGGCTGGGGGTGGTTAATGGGGGAAAGGTGGGATGGTTAATGGTGGAAAGGTGGGGTGGTTAATGGAGGAAGGTGGATGTAACGTTAATGACAGAAGGTGGGCTGGTTAATGGGGGAAGGTGGGTGGTTTAAAGTCTGTCGACTTGACGAGGGTCATTAAAGCTGCGTGATACATGTACACAACATGTCAAGAATACTTTGATGTTTGATGTAGGGATTAATGTAAGTTCTCTTGGTATACAGATGTAGTACTCTAGGATTACACTGAGTACGTACACTTGTGTATACAGAGGTACGTACACCTCTCAGTGTATATACACTGAGGTACGTACACCTCTCAGTGTATATACACTGAGGTACGTACACCTCAGTGTATATACACTGAGTAGTAACTTCAGTATTACACTGAGGTACGTACACCTCTCAGTGTATATACACTGAGGTACGTACACCTCTCAGTGTATATACACTGAGGTACGTACACCTCTCAGTGTATATACACTGAGGTACGTACACCTCAGTGTATATACACTGAGGTACGTACACCTCTCAGTGTATATACACTGAGGTACGTACACCTCTCAGTGTATATACACTGAGGTACGTACACCTCTCAGTGTATATACACTGAGGTACGTACACCTCTCAGTGTATATACACTGAGGTACGTACACTTCTCAGTGTATATACACTGAGGTACATACACTTCTCAGTGTATATACACTGAGGGACATACACTTCTCAGTGTATATACGTTATGAAACATACACTTCTCAGTGTATATACACTATGAGAAATACACTTCTCAGTGTATATACACTATGAGAAATACACTTCTCAGTGTATATACACTATGAGAAATACACTTCTCAGTGTATATACACTATGAGAAATACACTTCTCAGTGTATATACACTAAAAGTCATACACCTCTGAGTGCATATACACTAGCTAGACTTGTTTCACATTTTACTCAGTTTTGTCCTGGCAGGTCAGTGTTTGAGACAACAAAAGCAACATTAGTTTGTACTAACACAGTAAATACTAACATTTAATTCGAAGTTATATTTTTTGGGTCACTGTCAAAAGTCCTTCAATGAACACTGAAAATTTCCTTTCATTCATGAAGTCAGGAATGACGAGATCAGAAACTGTAATGCTGGGTGTGATGTCAGTGGAGAGAATGGAGGATTCCCCTCGTTACCTCTCAGTATGGGGGAGTAATGAGGTGGACATGGGGACGGGGAGGAATAGTTTGAGGGATGACGGTGGTATACCATCCTCGACCTCATTCTGTTAGAGACGATTAATATTATGCCAAAGACACGAAGAATACGGAGACCTTGTGTCAGTAAGTGGAGGCTAACGCAGACCTTGTGTCAGTAAGTGGAGGCTAACGCAGACCTTGTGTCAGTAAGTGGAGGCTAACGCAGACCTTGTGTCAGTAAGTGGAGGCTAACGCAGACCTTGTGTCAGTAAGTGGAGGCTAACGCAGACCTTGTGTCAGTAAGTGGAGGCTAACGCAGACCTTGGTCAGTAAGTGGAGGCTACGCAGACCTTGTGTCAGTAAGTGGAGGCTAACGCAGACCTTGTGTCAGTAAGTGGAGGCTAACGCAGACCTTGTGTCAGTAAGTGGAGGCTAACGCAGACCTTGTGTCAGTAAGTGGAGGCTAACGCAGACCTTGTGTCAGTAAGTGGAGGCTAACGCAGACCTTGTGTCAGTAAGTGGAGGCTAACGCAGACCTTGTGTCAGTAAGTGGAGGCTAACGCAGACCTTGTCAGTAAGTGGAGGCTAACGCAGACCTTGTGTCAGTAAGTGGAGGCTAACGCAGACCTTGTGTCAGTAAGTGGAGGCTAACGCAGACCTTGTGTCAGTAAGTGGAGGCTAACGCAGACCTTGTGTCAGTAAGTGGAGGCTAACGCAGACCTTGTGTCAGTAAGTGGAGGCTAACGCAGACCTTGTGTCAGTAAGTGGAGGCTAACGCAGACCTTGTGTCAGTAAGTGGAGGCTAACGCAGACCTTGTGTCAGTAAGTGGAGGCTAACGCAGACCTTGTGTCAGTAAGTGGAGGCTAACGCAGACCTTGTGTCAGTAAGTGGAGGCTAACGCAGACCTTGTGTCAGTAAGTGGAGGCTAACGCAGACCTTGTGTCAGTAAGCGGAGGCTAACGCAGACCTTGTGTCAGTAAGCGGAGGCTAACGCAGACCTTGTGTCAGTAAGCGGAGGCTAACGCAGACCTTGTGTCAGTTAGTGGAGGCTAACGCAGACCTTGTGTCAGTAAGTGGAGGCTAACGCACACCTTGTGTCAGTAAGTGGAGGCTAACGCAGACCTTGTGTCAGTAAGTGGAGGCTAAGGCAGACCTTGTGTCAGTAAGTGGAGGCTAAGGCAGACCTTGTGTCAGTAAGTGGAGGCTAAGGCAGACCTTGTGTCAGTAAGTGGAGGCTAAGCAGACCTTGTGTCAGTAAGTGGAGGCTAAGCAGACCTTGTGTCAGTAAGTGGAGGCTAAGGCAGACCTTGTGTCAGTAAGTGGAGGCTAAGCAGACCTTGTGTCAGTAAGTGGAGGCTAAGGCAGACCTTGTGTCAGTAAGTGGAGGCTAAGGCAGACCTTGTGTCAGTAAGTGGAGGCTAACGCAGACCTTGTGTCAGTAAGTGGAGGCTAAGGCAGACCTTGTGTCAGTAAGTGGAGGCTAACGCAGACCTTGTGTCAGTAAGTGGAGGCTAACGCAGACCTTGTGTCAGTAAGTGGAGGCTAACGCAGACCTTGTGTCAGTAAGTGGAGGCTAACGCAGACCTTGTGTCAGTAAGTGGAGGCTAACGCAGACCTTGTGTCAGTAAGTGGAGGCTAAGGCAGACCTTGTGTCAGTAAGTGGAGGCTAAGGCAGACCTTGTGTCAGTAAGTGGAGGCTAAGGCAGACCTTGTGTCAGTAAGTGGAGGCTAAGGCAGACCTTGTGTCAGTAAGTGGAGGCTAAGCAGACCTTGTGTCAGTAAGTGGAGGCTAACGCAGACCTTGTGTCAGTAAGTGGAGGCTAACGCAGACCTTGTGTCAGTAAGTGGAGGCTAACGCAGACCTTGTGTCAGTAAGTGGAGGCTAACGCAGACCTTGTGTCAGTAAGTGGAGGCTAACGCAGACCTTGTGTCAGTAAGTGGAGGCTAACGCAGACCTTGTGTCAGTAAGTGGAGGCTAACGCAGACCTTGTGTCAGTAAGTGGAGGCTAACGCAGACCTTGTGTCAGTAAGTGGAGGCTAACGCAGACCTTGTGTCAGTAAGTGGAGGCTAACGCAGACCTTGTGTCAGTAAGTGGAGGCTAACGCAGACCTTGTGTCAGTAAGTGGAGGCTAACGCAGACCTTGTGTCAGTAAGTGGAGGCTAACGCAGACCTGGTCAGTAAGTGGAGGCTAACGCAGACTTGTGTCAGTAAGTGGAGGCTAACGCAGACCTTGTGTCAGTTAAGTGGCTAACGCATGACCTTGTGTCAGTAAGCGGAGGCTATAACGCAGACTTGTGTCAGTAACGAGGCTAACGCAGACCTTTGTCAGTAAGTGCGAGCTAACGCAGACCTTGTGTCCAGTAAGTGAGCTAACGCAGACCTTGTGTAGTCAGTAAGTGGAGGCTAACGCAGACCTTGTGTCATAATGTAGCTAACGCAGACCTTGTGTCAGTAAGTGGAGCTAACGCAGACCTGTGTCATAAGTGGAGGCTAACGCAGACCTTGTGTCAGTAAGTGGAGGCTAACGCAGACCTTGTGTCAGTAAGTGGAGGCTAACGCAGACCTTGTGTCAGTAAGTGGAGGCTAACAGAGACTGTTGTCAGAAGTGAGCTAACGCAGACGTTGTGGTCAGTAAGTGGAGGCTAACGCAGACCCTGCGTCAGTGAGGGGGGAAAGGGGCCTAACGCAGACCTTGTTTTAGCGTTACCTGACACAGTTCTGGACTGCTGGAGCTACTAAATAGCTTATCTAAATAAATTCTCAGCTAGTTAATGGTCCGAGTCTGACCGAAACGTCGTCAAACGTTTCAATCTCCTACGAGCGAGTAACTTGTGTATTGTTCCAGTAATGGTATTGTGCTTTTTATATTCCTTCAGCTAATAGCTTTGCGTCTATTGACTAACGAATTAAAACGTAGATAAACATCTACGTTAGTGTTTGTCGACTCGACGCTCAGCTTAAATCCACGCTAAGCTTAATAACTTTTTTTTTTTTTTAGCTGTGGCGACTAGCAGAGAGCAGTTCGTTTGCAGATTACCCGAGCGTTGATTGGCGAGCCGGGGTGGGTATTGCCGCGTTGCCAAATTAGAAGCATAGCGTTGTCAAATTGGCGTGGCGGGGGAATACTAACAACCTTAAATACTAGCCGTGGTCAGGCGAGGTTACTGAAGGTCACAGCCTCGTCTGTGCTGCTGTGTCTGCGCTGCTGTGTCTGTGCTGCTGTGTGTGTCTGCGCTGCTGTGTGTGTGTTTGCATGTCTGTGCTGCTGTGTGTGTCTGTGCATGTCTGTGCTGCTGTGTGTCTGTGCATGTCTGTGCTGTTGTGTGTGTCTGTGCATGTCTGTGCTGATGTGTGTCTGTGCATGTCTGTGCTGCTGTGTGTGTCTGTGCTGGAAATATAAACACATATGCAGTATAATGTGATCCTTTATTGACTACGTTTCGCCCACACAGTGGGCTTTTTCAAGTCACAAACAGATCTACCTGGGGTGGAAGGGACGCGAGTATTTATAGTCAGGTTCAGAATGCTGAGGTCAGGTGGAGAATGCTGCATCTGATGATGTACCGAGTGGGGTTATAGAGTCTAAAATCTTGGGTAGCTTGGAAAGAAGATTGGATAAGTTTGTGAGCAGACCTGCAGTGTTTCTCCATTCCTGTGTTCTTATGTGGGATAGCGATGAAGAAGTTTCTTGGTAAGTGGTTCAGCTATGTTATAGAAGCCACTATTCTGGTTGAAGTTGTCGGATATAGAAATAAGTGATGATTCCAGGATTCTTCGGTATTGAGTGTTGTCTTCTGTGGCGATAAGTCTTGAGTTTCTGTAGTTTATCAAGTGGTTGTGTGAATTACGGTGTTGTACACAGGCATTCCTTGTGTCGTCAGACCTGCTGTGTGTGTGTCTGTGCTGGTGTGTGTGTGCTGGTGTGTGTGTGCTGGTGTGTGTGTGCTGGTGTGTGTGTGTTGGTGTGTGTGTGTTGGTGTGTGTGTGTTGGTGTGTGTGTTGGTGTGTGTGTGTGTGTGTGTGTGCTGGTGTGTGTGTGCTGGTGTGTGTGTGTTGGTGTGTGTGTGTGTGTGCTGCTGTGTATGTGGCTGCTGTGTATGTGTGTTGCTGTGTAGATCTATGCTGCTGTGTAAATGGACTTGTTTGTGTTGCTGTGTATATTGTGTATGCTGCTGTGAATATCAGTGTTGCTGTGTGTGTGTGTGTGTATGTGTAGGATTGGCCCATCCTCCTTCCCTCCAAGTTCCTTTCAATCTCCCGCTAACCTTCCTTCTTTCCTTCATTTCCCCCCCTCCCCCCATCTTCCAGTCTTCTCTCTGTCTGTCCCAGCTTTCCCTTATTTCCCTCTTCCCTCTTCAACCCTCCCCTCCCCTCCCATACCCTCCTAAGGTCTGGGAATGTATCTTGCTGGTCCATGAATATTACATTGAAGGACACTCTGACCCGAGTTTTATATGGCCCGATGCGGTGGCCTCATCAGTGTGGCCATTAGCCTGCGGCCGTGGTCAAAGGCAGGGCCACTCTCCCCCTCACTTCTCCCCCTCACCTCTCCCTTCATTTCTCCCCTCATCCCTCAAGGCTGGCTCTACCCTCCTTCCTAACCTTCCTCCTCCTCCCTTTCACTCCCCCTCTTCCCATCACTTCTCTCCCCCTTACCTCTCTACTCCCCCACTCATCGTTTCTAGCACCGTTCTTCCCCTTCTCTCTTTCACTTTATTCCCCTCGGCTCCCCTTCCTCTTCATCCCTCACCGTTGCTCCTCGTGCTATTCTACCTCATTCCGTCTCATGTCACTCTGACATGACCTCGAATACAGCGGAAGAAATGCGTTAGGTAAGCAAGGTCACTTCGCGCATATGCTGTATTCTTTTCAAGATTGATGGACTAATTACATAACCTCCAGGCTGAGACTAATTACCTCAGAACTCCTTCTGATCTTCACTACTCTTGTGTCGAAACGTTTCCTCAGTAAAGATACCCAAGTGTTGTAGATCAAGTGTTGCACGTGTGTCTAATATATCAACATGTCGGTTTTCCGAACCATTTATCTACAAGCAAGGTGGTACGCCAGGCAGTAACAGTACACCGGTTATCACATACATAACATAAGAATGGAGGAACACTGCAACAGGTCTCTTGGCCCATACAAGGCAGGTCTTTACATCAGAAGTAGCTCCACGCTTCTCAGTGCCAGTACACAGTGTGGGAAAAGACACTTATGCACACTTGAGGACATTTATTTCCTTTAAATGTCCTGCACTATACATAAGTATCTTTTTCGACATCTTGTCGGTATCACCATACTATTTCCCGGTACACAGTGCCAATACACAGTGAAAGTACACGGTACCAGTACACAGTGCCGGTACACAGTGCGAGGACATAGTGCCAGTACATCTTCACCAACACCTGAGACGAGTGCTGGCACTGAGCTCCCATAAGTCACCACTAACGGAAAATCGAACTGTGTAAATTCCTTAATACTCCGGGTGTTGGTAAACACGGCAGACGACGCTCACGAAATCATAATGTCGCGAATGTAAACACGGAACGTCTTGGAAAGAGAAAAAAAAAAGACGAATGAGATATGCGCACTTTCACGACCGAAAGCAAAACACAAGAATGTGCTATGATATCTCTCAACTAAACGTTGTTGTAACATCCTGAAGACATTTTTACCACTGATGTGTGTTATGTGAGAAATGACTGAAGTGTATAAGTGGAAGATAAATATGGGAATTGAGGAACGCTGCAGAAGGCCTACTGGCCCATACAAGGCAGATGGGGATTAACAAAGGAGATACAAATAAGACCCTGAGGATAAGAAGAAATAATGGATTCAAATTGAATAAGTTTAGATTTAGAAAGGATATAGGAAATTATTGGTTTGGAAATAGAGAGTAGTGGATGAGTGGAACAGTCTGCCTTGTAGGGGTATTGAAGTGATGAATGGTTTTGAAAACCGATAAGTTGAAGAATTGAGACACTTATGCAACACATGGGAATCTTATTGAAGAAACGTTTCGCCACACAGTGGCTTCATCAGTCTTATACAAAGCAGAAAGGTGTAAGGAGAGGAAGAGTTTGAGGTTACCTGGAGGTTACCTGGAGGCTATTCCGGGGATCAACGCCCCCGCGGCCCGGTCCATGACCAGGCCTCCCGATGGATCATGGCCTGATCAACTAGGCTGTTACTGCTGGCCGCACGCAGTCCAACGTACGAGCCACAGCCCGGCTGATCCGGCACTGACTTTAGGTATCTGTCCAGCTCTCTCTTGAAGGCAGCCAGGGGTTTATTGGTAATTCCCCTAATGTTGATGGGAGGCTGTTGAACAGTTTTGGGCCCCGGACACTTATGGTGTTTTCCCTTAGTGTACCAATGGCGCCCCTACTTTTTATTGGGGGCATTTTGCATCGCCTGCCCAGTCTTTTACTTTCGTAGGGAGTGATTTCTGTGTGCAGATTTGGGACCATTCCTTCCAAGATTTTCCAAGTGTAGATTATGATATATCTCTCCCTCCTGCGTTCCAACGAGTACAAGTCAAGTGCTTCCAAGCGTTCCCAGTAGTTAAGGTGCTTGACAGAACTTATACGGCAGTAAAGGATCTCTGTACACTCTCTAGATCTGCGATTTCACCTGCTTTGAATGGAGATGTTAATGTACAGCAGTATTCCAGCCTAGAGGTAATCAGTCCCTCAGCCTGGATTCGATATGTTCAGTCCATCAGTCTTGTAGAAAGTATAGCATAGGGCCTTAGCAGTGTCTTGTATGCTGTAGTCAGGTGAGGCGAAGCAGGAGGAGGCGGGGTAATAGTGGTACCATCCACTAGTCTAAGTAGGTCTTCGTCCAAAGATTGGACAAGTATTGAAGCTAAAACCTTGGGTAGCTTCAGATTTATGTTGGATAAATACATGAGTGTGTGGGGTCGGATGTGAGTGGGACTTGCACTTGCGTTAATAGGGTTATCAAAGCTTATTCTTTGGGTAACATTGATAACGGGTTGGGCGAATATTTTTGTTAGTGCGTTTGTATTTGATAAAGACCTGCCAAGTATGGTCCAGTAGGCTTGCTGCAGTGTTCCTCCTTTCATATGTTCTCATGGCTAAGAAACAAGTGGTAGGGTCCTCGTAGCATTGAGAGCTACCGGTAGGTACCAGCGGGTACCAGACACGTCAGCAGGCAATTAACCATTCAAAGATTTTTTGTGTGTGTCAAGGAAGCGATAAAAAATGATGGGAAATGACAAGAATGTTGCACCGTCTGTCAGTAATGTTGGATTGTAAAGACAGCCATTGGTTGTCTCGGCAGAGCCATTAGTTGCCTTAGCAACAAGGGAAAGGGGGTTGATCAACAAGGGAAAAGGTGGGATGATCAAGATCAACAATTATCAGAATTGTAGCAAATTTTGTTACATCAGAGAGAATCTCAGGAGCCAGTCTGGATGAGTAATCTTACACACACAAAAAAACTCTAAGGACTCTGGGATAAATTGGCCTTGAGGCAGCAGATATTGCAATTGACCTCACTAGAAACTACCCTTGACCTTACATTCACAAATAATGAGAATCTGGTTCGGAACATAATGTCTTTTGTATACAACCAACTCAGACCACACCCTAACTGACGTCCAGACCTGCAAGCGTACCCGTCCGCAGCAGTAAAACACAACCAGTCACGACGCTGTATGCAGTAAATGTAACACCAACAATATAATTGCATTAGCTGGGTTAAACTGTGGCTTTACTAAAATATGCTGGGAAGAGAGAGCATGGATTTGAACCACTGAGAGGAAGAGCTCAGTGGCAGTAGAAGTGTGCTTCAGACTCTTACCTTTAGAATAGAAGAGAAAATCAGGTTAGAGAGCGAGGCATTCTTACTACAGACGAAGACGAAGAAGCGCTGAACTTCTCAAAGTTCTTACTCTTTCTCAAGAACGACTAAGAAATGTTGGTTAGAGATGGAAAACACCGTGATAAAACTGAATGCATCATACAGAGTCTAGGAGAGAGAGAGAGAGAGAGAGAGAGAGAGAGAGAGAGAGAGAGAGAGAGAGAGGAGAGAGAAATGTTAATGAACTCTGGAAAAAAATCCAAAATACTTTTCCTCAAATTGAAAATTCTGGGCAAAAAAACACACATTCAGTGTTGTGTCCTTGCTTAAAGGAGATGGAACTTAAACTGAAGGAAAAGAATGAACGAAATACTGAAATTACAGTATGACTCGGTGTTCAACGAGCCGTTAATCAAACTAAAGACTGAAAGTCCAAATTATTTTTCTTATGAATAAGACATAAAAACTATGACAACATTTCCAAAATTTCTGGCAAAACATAACCCCACTCGACTTCGAAAAAAAACACTAATAGTAGCCAGTGCACTCTGCCCCAGGCTCAGACTCGTCGAACTCCAAGAATTGCCACAAACCATTATCACGTACCGTAAATATCTTACGAAGACGGCGACTAGACTGATGAATCATCCCACAGTCACTTAAAGCCACTGATATAGCTTGACTCCACAACGATGGCAGTGAATAATTTCAAACAAACAAAAAAAATGGTGGCACTAATGTTCCATATTATCAAAATCTTATTAAACAAATTTTAAAGTAAGCTAGTTGATCACATGGAATCACAACAGTTGCTTAACTTAGGGCAATGTGGATTTAAAGTGGGTCGCTCCTGCCTCTTACAATTGCTGAAATAATACAACCTGGACTTTGATGTACCGGAAGACATTCACAATTCAGATGTAAACAGAGACTTTGTAAAAGTCTTCACCAAGTGTGACTGTGGTGTGACACCAAAGAATATGCTTGCTAAAAGAGTAACTGGAAAACTGGCCAAATGTATTTAAATTTTCTAACAAAACTGACGCAGACAGTAAGAGTCGACAAATTCGAATAAAAAAGTAATGCGGTGAAAACCTCTGTGTCTCAAGACTCAGAACTCATACCGTTTATCTTTCGCGCTTTAATATCCAACATAGACAGACATAATTCATAACACTGTAATATTCTTTGTAGATGATACTGGAATCTGTATGAGAGGAGTATCCGCCGAAGACAGTCAGTCTCAAGCTGATATTAACCAAGTCTTATAGTGAGCCAATGGTAACAATATGAAATTAAGTGAGGACAAATTTCAGCTGCTCCGCTGTGGAAAACTGAACAATTAAAAACTGGAATTGTGTCGAAAACAAAGAAAGTGGAGAAGAGGAATGTGAGGGTCTTAAGAGTGATAATGTAAGAGGATGTTATGTTGAAGAATGACAGAAGTGTTGCAGTCTCAGACTCAAGGAGACTAATAAGATGGATAACTAGAACACTCAGAACAAGGGATGCCAGGTCAGTGTTACACTGTAAGTCACCTGTGCTCTTGAAACTGGATTATGGATGTACACTAACACCACTTAAAAACAAGCTAAACTGTATAACTGGAAAATGTACAGAGAATCTTTACTGCTCATATAAATTCAGATAAGCAACTAAGGTACTAGGAGAGCCTTAAGTCTCTTGAATTCCAATCCTTCAACGTTGGCGAGAAAGATGCATCGAAAACTTTTCAGGGATTGATCCCCAACCTGCACACTGAAATCACTCTCTACGAGAGCAAGAGGCTCTGCAGACGATGGAAAATTCAACGAGAGAGAACATAAGTGTGAAGGGACCAAGACTTTTCAACAGCCTCCATTCATACATAAGGGGAATCCCCAACAGACTCGTGACTGTCTTCAAATAGGAACTTGATAAGCTCTTATGAAAGTGCCTGTCCATACAGTGCACTACGGACCGTAGTGCACTGTATGGACAGCCTGGTTGATCAGACCATCAACCAGGAGTCTTGGACAACCTGGTTGATCAGACCGTCAACCAAGAGTCCTGGTCAGGGACTGACCCCCCCCACATCCCCGAGGACACCACCTAAAATCTTCTTCAGGTGACCGCCTCCTTTTCTTTCTACATTTTCTCCAAATATTCCCTTCCTTCCTTCCTATCTCGTCACCCTTTCTCTTCTCTGTTCCTCCTCTCCTCTCCCTCTTACTCCTATCTTCCCCTCCCCTCCCCTTCCCTACCTTCCAGTTCCTTCACCACCTTTCCCGTCCCGTTAACTCCCCTCCTCTCTCCTCCCCTTTCTTCCTCACACCTGACCTCACGAGCTTTTACCATAGACTGTGTGTGTGTGTGTGTGTGTGTGTGTGTACTCACCTAATTGTGGTTGCAGGGGTCGAGACTCAGCTCCTGGCCCCGCCTCTTCACTGAGTGCTACTAGGTCCTCTCTCTCCCTGCTCCATGAGCTTTATCATACCTCATCTTAAAGCTATGTATGGTTCCTGCCTCCACTACCTCACTTGCTAGGCTATTCCACTTCCTGACAACTCTGTGACTGAAGAAATACTTGTTTCTGTGTCTCATCTCTGGAACATTCTGTCTTTGTCCACCTTGTCTATTCCACGTAGTATTTTGTATGTTGTAATCATGTCTCCCATAACCCTCCTGTCCTCCAGTGTCGTCAGGCCGATTTCCCTTAACCTTTCTTCATAGGACATTCCCCTTAGCTCTGGAACTAACCTTGTCGCAAACCTTTGCACTTTCTCTAATTTCTTGACGTGCTTCATCAAGGGCGGGTTCCAAACAGGAGCTGCGTACTCCAGTATGGGCCTGACGTGCACAGTGTACAGTGTCTTGAACGATTCCTTACTAAGGTTTCGGAACGCTGTTCTCAGGTTTGCCAGGCGCCCATATGCTGCAGCAGTTATCTGGTTGTTGTGTACGTCCGGAGATGTGCTCAGTGTTATACTCACCCCAAGATCTTTCTCCTTGAGTGAGGTTTGCAGTCTTTGGCCACCTAGACTATTCTGTGTCTGCGGTGTTCTTTGCCCTTCCCCGATCTTCATGACTTTGCATTTCGCGGGATTAAATTCAAGGAGCCAGTTGCTGGACCAGGCTTGTAGCCTGTTCAGGTCTCTTTGTAGTCCTGCCTGATCCTCTTTACTAGTCGACACTAAGTCACTCTCTCCCTGCTCCATGAGCTTTATCATACCTGTTCTTAAAGCTATATATGGATCCTGCCTCCACTACATCACTTCCCAGACTATTCCACTTTCTGACAACTCTGTGACTGAAGAAATATTTCCTAACACTCCTGTGATTCATTTGATTCTTTCAATTGTGACCCCTTGTTGCTGTGTCCCATCTCTGAAACATTCTGTCTCTGTCCACCTTGTGAATTCCTCTCAGTATTTTATATGTCGTTATCATATCCCCCCTATCTCTCCTGTCCTCCAGAGTCGTCAGGTCGATTTCCCTTAACCTCTCCTCGTAGGACATGCCCCTTTGCCCCGGGACTAGCCTTGTTGCAAACCTTTGCACTTTCTCTAATTTCCGTACGTGCTCGGCTAGGTGTGGGTTTCAAACTGGTGCTGCATACTCCCAATATGGGCCTGACATACACGGTATGTTGGAATGCTATTCTTAGGTTTGTTAGTCGCCCATATGCTGCAGCAGTTATTTGGTTGATGTGCGCCTCAGGAGATGTGTCCGGTGTTATACTCAACCCAAGATCCTTTTCCTTAAGGAGGTTTCTAGTCTCTGGCCCCCCTAGACTCTACTCTGTCTGCGGTCTTCTTTACTCTTCTCCAGTCTTCACGACTTTGCACTTGGTGGGGTTGAAATTCAGGAGCCAGTTGCTGGACCAGGCGTGCAGCCTGTCCAGATCCCTCTGTAGTTCTGCCTGGTCCTCGTTCGATTGAATTCTTCTCATCAACTTTACATCATCTGCAGAGTCACCTCTGAGTTTATTTCTTCCGTCACGTCGTTCACAACTACCAGAAACAGCACCGGTCCTAGGACTGACCCCTGTGGAACCTCGCTCGTCACAGGCGCCCACTCTGACACCTCGCCACGTACCATGACTCGCTGATGTATTCCCGACAGGTATTCTCTGATCCACTGCAGTGCCTTCCCTGTTATACCTGCCTGGTCCTTCAGCTTTTGCACTAATCTCATTTAATGACCTGTTGTTTATTAGTGAAATTCTCGATAAAATTCACGTTTTGCCATTTTTCGTGATCGCTTTTCAAACATTAGTCCCCAAATGACAGAGAGAGAGGAGACAGAGAGAGAGGAGGAGACAGAGAGAGAGAGGAGACAGAGAGAGAGAGGAGACAGAGAGAGAGAGGAGACAGAGAGAGAGGAGACAGAGAGAGAGAGGAGACAGAGAGAGAGAGGAGACAGAGAGAGAGAGGAGACAGAGAGAGAGAGGAGACAGAGAGAGAGAGGAGACAGAGAGAGAGAGGAGACAGAGAGAGAGAGGAGACAGAGAGAGAGAGGAGACAGAGAGAGAGAGAGAGAGAGAGAGAGAGAGAGAGAGAGAGAGAGAGAGAGGAAGGACAGCGTGAAGCAAGCTTCTATACCACAAGACGGGCAGAAAGCAGCAACTTCAATCTGGCTGTACCCTTCTCCAGAACATCACTTCATCTGAGATCATTTATCCCCAGGATGACTCGAGTATGGAACACATTCGTACAGCATTATGATGTCAACGAGATAAACTCAGTTGATCAGATAAAAATGCTGGCCCACAGATGGCTCCAACTTCATCCTGTTCCTTGTATGTTTCATAACAATAAAAATGCTTTCAAATGAGCTGATGTAGGTAACAGCTCTTAGCTTGTCAATAAAGTTAGGAATCCTTAACCTGTAAACAGTTTGTCAATAAAGCTAGGGATCCTTAACCTTGTCAAACCCTGTGTAAGAAAAAAAGAGAGGTAATGGAGTATTACCAACTATTGACCAAAGTCATACATGCTTCAGTGAGTGTTGTACATGGTCATTCTCTCTGAGCAACATTAAAATTTCCACTGTGAGAGTTGGTGTCCTTGAGCTGGTTGTTGCAAGTTGAGAGTTGTTAGGTAAGACACATATGCAACAGTTAGGTATCTTTATTTCGAAACGTTTCGCCTACACAGTAGGCTTCCTCAGTCGAGTACAGAAAAGTTGATAGAAGCAGAAAAGACTTGAAGACGATGTCATCAGTCCATCACCCTTAAAGTTTTGAGGGGGTCAGTCCCTCAGTCTGGAGAAGAGCATTGTTCCGTAGTCTGAAACAATATGGAGTAGAAGTGACAGGATGGAGCCTTATATAGCGCCAGGAGGTGAGACGTAGGTCACTAGTAGAACGCAGACACTGCAACACAAGGGTATCTTGGTACAGACCTGAAATCAACTTCGACAGCCTCTACTAGTGAGAACGGCTGGATTTGAGAGGGACCTGACCTCCCAGCATCTGCGTTCTACTAGTGACCTACGTCTCACCTCCTGGCGCTATATAAGGCTCCATCCTGTCACTTCTACTCCATATTGTTTCAGACTACGGAACAATGCTCTTCTCCAGACTGAGGGACTGACCACCTCAAAACTTTAAGGGTGATGGACTGATTACATCGTCTTCAAGTCTTTTCTGCTTCTATCAACTTTTCTGTACTCGACTGAGGAAGCCTACTGTGTAGGCGAAACGTTTCGAAATAAAGATACCTAACTGTTGCGTATGTCTTACCTAACAACCTGTCGGTATTTTATACTATTTTAATGTTCAAGTTGAGAGTTGTACTGCCATCCTGGGGCAACTGGATCCTTTCAACTGTTGCTACTGCAGTCTTGCGGAAATTATTCAAAGCTGATTTGCAGTACTGCGCTTGTTTTCCCCCCTTTGTTCACAGCCAGCTTGTAGTGGGGACTTGTGGTAGAGACTTTGGGGGACTTGTGGCGGGCGCGGACTTGTGGTGGGGGCTTTTGGGGACTTGTGGTGGGACTTGCAGTGGGGACTTGTGGCGGAGACTTGAGGTGGGGAATTTGGGGACTTGTGAAATAAACTTGTGGTGGGCACTTTTGAAGACTTGTGATGGAGACTTGTGGGGACTTGTGGGTACTGGTAGTGGGGACTTTTGATACAATGTCCTTCATTTTCCCCTCCCACCCTCCCCTTTCCCCCCTAGCTGGCAACCGTCCCTTTCCCCTCTTGCCTTCCCCCTCCCCTCAAGAAGTCCCCACTCGTTATTGCAAGCTGTGTCCCGTCGTCCCTTCTCGCAACACCCCTCCTCCTCCTCATTTCCCCTTTCCTTCCCCTCTCCCTCCCTTTTCCCCTCTCCCCAAGGCCTTACAGACGTACATTCATATTTGACCTCGAGTAATGGATGTTCTTAACCCCTCTCTCTCCCCTCATCGTATCTCTACCCTCACCAGATTCCTCCCCTGACCCCTCCCTCCCCCCCTTGCTCCTGTACTCCTTCCCTAAAGCCAACCGCTTGTCCATACTCCCCTCATCCCCCCTCCCCTTCTCACTCACCCCACTTTCCCTCTCATCCCCATTCCCCTTCCTTCCTTCCTGGTTCATAATTCACTCTATTTCCCCTTGCTTTATAGGGGTGTTCCCCCCTCTCCCCGACTCCCCTCAGATGCTTGCTGCCCTCACATGCTCGTTTCATCTGAGGGTAATTGAGGGAAGGGTGAATGGTTGTTAGTGTCTGTGTGGTCTTGAAGACCAGGTCTGGTATTTGGGGTTTTGATGGCCAAGTATGGTATTGGTTGTCTTGAACTAGAAAACATGCCCACTCGCAGTGCAGCTCCTGGACCGGATTCGTGGAATTCATAAAGAAGTGCAAAATACCTCCAGCACGAGTACTTCTGGGAACGAGCTTAGATCTAGAAGACAACCCAAGAGGCTTTGAAGAATGCGGACATAGTTCCTTGGCATTAAGGAGGCAGTAGAACACACTCCATGAATTAGACTAGTAACACATCGCACATCATAAAAGATTACAAAGTTTATGGAACATCATCACCTGCACATCCCAAACCATCATCGATACAGGAGCTTGAAGTTCGCGCTTGTCACAGTTACTAAACCAGTCACAGAATTACAGAGGCATTGGAAGAACACTAACATATATATATATATATATATATATATATATATATATATATATATATATTATATATATATATATATATATTATATATATATATATATATATGTCGTGCCGAATATGTAAAACTAGTCAATTAGCAAGAACTCATTTAAAATTAAATCCTTTCTAAAATTTTCTCTCATACGTTTAAAGATAATTTTTTTTCATTAATGTTAATGTAAAATTTCTTAATTTTGCACCAAAAGATTCTTAGAAAACTTACCTAACCTTATTATAACAAGCGCAATTTATTTTAGCCTAACCCAACTAAATATATTTTAGATACGTTTACAATAATTTAATACTAAACAAACACAGTGAAATATATTTTTTTCCTTAAGTTCAGAATAAATTTGACGAAATTATTGCATACACAAATTTTCACTTGTCCTATATGGCAAGATGAGCGTTGCTATTTAAGCCAAGATCGCAAGTTCTGCCTATTCGGCACGAACATATATATATAATATATATATATATATATATATATATAAATGCAAAAAACCACTGTGAATATATAGCGAATTCTTCACAGGGTGTACTAGTCGTCACACAGGTGTACCAGTCGTCACACAGGTGTGCCAGGTCGTACACAGGTGCATCGAAAAATGTATTGTACGTAACAATGACTGTCGTCACATGGCCAGGTCGACAACGTCCACAGGCACATCAGGGATACGTCCCCAGTACCATCACACCCCGTTGCACAGGGCGTCAAAGGTCATGCACAGGCTCATCACCGGGTCACAGGCAGTCACACAGGACACGTCACACAGGCACGTCACACAGACCGTCACAGTCGTCAACAGGTGACTACTCACAGGACTATCACACGACAGTGTCCAGTCGACACTGTCACAGGTCACCACAGGACACGTAGGCACATCACAGGACACGTCACAGCATGTCACAGGACATCACAGGTGTACAGCGTCACACATGTACTAGCGTCACAAGGCCATCACAGACACGTCACAGGCACATCAAGAAAGTATTAGTAGACACGTCACAGCGACACGTCACAGGCACATCAGAGGTACGTCACAGACACATCACACGCACTTCACAGGCGCGTCAAAGATACATCACAGGCACATCACCGGCACGTCACAGGCACGTCACAGGCACGTCACAAGGCACATCACAGACACGTCACAGACACGTCACAGGCACATCACAGACACGTCACAGACACGTCACAGGCACATCACAGGCACGTCACAGGCACGTCACAGACACGTCACAGGCACATCACAGACACGTCACAGACACGTCACAGGCACATCACAGACACGTCACAGGCACATCACAGACACATCACAGGCACATCACAGACACGTCACAAGGCACATCACAGGCACGTCACAGACACGTCACAGGCACGTCACAGGCACATCAGCGACACGTAACAGCACTCACAGACACGTCATAGCACATACAGACACGACACAAGGCACATCACAGGCACGTCACAGACACGTCACAGGCACGTCAGACACGTCACAGACACGTCACAGGCACGTCACAGGCACGTCACAGACACGACACAAGGCACATCACAGGCATGTCACAGACACGTCACAGGCACGTCACAGGCACGTCACAGACACGACACAAGGCACATCACAGGCATGTCACAGGCACGTCACAGGCACGTCACAGACACGTCACAGGCAGTAAACATAGTCGTCTTCAAGAAAGATAATTAACCATTACAATATAAGTAGCAAGAGTCTCTCATTAATGCTTCTTATATATTTACACATCATTAAAACTCTGAGGGATTATATCACAGTTCTCAGTAATTTGGTGTTTTTTGTGTGTTGGGTGAGCTGAGTTTGTTGTGTATTAAGGTAATGATGTGTTTGACGAGTGATTAGTGGTGTGTGAGGGGGGGGGTCGAAGAAAGGGGAGCGGAGAGTGAAATGAGAAGAAAGTGTATCAGGGAATATGAAGAAGTTAAAGGGGATGAAAGAGGGGAGATGGAAGGGGGAGGAGGGAGTAGAAAAGGGAGTGGGGTAGAAATGAGGGAGGGAGGGGGCGTGGTTGTTAGCTTCCCTCAGGTAAAGTATCGAAAGAATTTTTTCCCCCTCACTTTCTCAGGCAGCAGATGGTTTCCCCTCACTTTTATTCCCATCTATACCTTTCTTTTTCCCCTTATTTACTTCCCTTTGTTTTCCCACCCTCTCACTTATCTTGACCTCTTTCCCCTCATTCTCTCCCTTCTCCTTTATCTATGTCTTTCATCTCGTCGTCTTTACTCTCCCTTTTCTCTGTCTTCCCTCTCATCCTCTCCCCTCTTCATTTTCTTCGTCTTCGCGCTCATCTTCCCCCTCTCCTTTTAATTCGTTTTCCCTCTCATCCTCTTCCCTCATCATTCTCTTCCCTCATCATTCTCGTTGCTTCCCTCCTCATCCCTTTCTATTTAAGTAAGACGTTTCATTTATACAATTTCTTCCTCCCCCTTTCCCCCTCTCCCTTTTCATCTTTCCCCTTCTAGCTCTTTATCCCCTCCTCTTTTCCTCATTCATGCTTACAACCACCATTTCATGCATTTTTTAGCTTATTCCGTCCATCCTCTTCGATTCTGTTTCCTCGTTCTCTGACCCTGGTGGGCCCTAAAGACGAGCAATAAGTTGTTCCCTGGCCCTGGTAGCCCTTAAAGACTAGCAATAAGTTGTTCCCTGGCCCTGGTGGGCCCTAAAGACTAGCAACAAGTGGTTCCCTGGCCCAGGTAGCCCTTAAAGACTAGCAACAAGTGGTTCCCTGGTCCTGGTGGGTCTTAAGGACAAGCAACAAGTGGTTCCCTGGCCCTGGTGGGCCCTAAAGACTAGCAATAAGTTGTTCCCTGGTCCTGGTGGGCCCTAAAGACTAGCAACAAGTGGTTCCCTGGTCCTGGTGGGTCTTAAGGACAAGCAACAAGTGGTTCCCTGGCCCTGGTGGGCCCTAAAGACTAGCAATAAGTTGTTCCCTGGTCCTGGTGGGGCCCCAAAGACTAGCAACAAGTGGTTCCCTAGTCCTGGTGGGTCTTAAGGACAAGCAACAAGTGGTTCCCTGGCCCTGGTAGGCCCTAAAGACTAGCAATAAGTTGTTCCCTGGTCCTGGTGGGCCCTAAAGACTAGCAACAAGTGGTTCCCTGGTCCTGGTGGGTCTTAAGGACAAGCAACAAGTCATAAACACACATTATTGATGTTCTGCATTACTTACAAGTTGATAAACAAAGCACATGTGCAACACCTGGTAATAGAGTTACCCAGGTGTAGCACATGTGTCTCAGTCAAGATTAATAGCGCTCATCAAGACTCAAGTGTTGGTACTCATTCATCAGGACACAGGTGTTGGTACTCATTCATCAGGACACAGGTGTTGGGTACTCATTCATCAGGACACAGGTGTTGGTACTCATTCATCAGAACACGTGTTGGGTACTCATTCATCAGGACACGTGTTCGTACTCATTCATCAGAACACATGTGTTGGGTACTCATTCATCAGGACACAGGTGTTGGTACTCATTCATCAGGACACAGGTGTTGGTACTCATTCATCAGGACACAGGTGGTGGTACTCATTCATCCGGACAGAGGTGTTGGGTACTCATTCATCAGGACACAGGTGTTGGTACTCATTCATCAGAACACGTGTTGGGTACTCATTCATCAGGACACGTGTTGGTACTCATTCATCAGAACACATGTGTTGGGTACTCATTCATCAGGACACAGGTGTTGGTACTCATTCATCAGGACACAGGTGTTGGTACTCATTCATCAGGACACAGGTGTGTGGTACTCTTCATCAGACACAGGTGTTGGGTACTCATTCATCAGGACACAGATGGTGGTACTCATTCATCAGGACACAGGTGTTGGGTACTCATTCATCAGGACACGTGTTGGGTACTCATTCATCAGGACACAGGTGTTGGGTACTCATTCATCAGGACACAGGTGTTGGTACTCATTCATCAGGACACAGGTGTTGGTACTCATTCATCAGGACACAGGTGTTGGATAACCTTCATCAGGACACAGGTGGTGGTACTTATTCATCAAGACACAGGTGCTGGGTACTCATTCACCAGGACACAGGTGTTGGAATTCGTTCAGCAGGACACAGGTGTTGGTGCTCATTCATCAGGACACAGGTGTTGGTACTCATTCATCAGGACACAGGTGGTGGGTACTCATTCATCAGGACACAGGTGGTGGGTACTCATTCATCAGGACACAGGTGTTGGTACTCATTCATCAGGACACAGGTGTTGGTACTCATCAGGACACAGGTGTTGGTACTCATTCATCAGGACACAGATGTTGGTACTCATTCATCAGGACACAGGTGTTGGGTACTCATTCATCAGGACACAGGTGTTGGGTACTCATTCATCAGGACACAGGTGTTGGTACTCATTCATCAGGACACAGGTGCTGGGTACTCATTCACCAGGACACAGGTGTTGGTACTCATTCATCAGGACACAGGTGTTGGTACTCATTCATCAGGACACAGGTGCTGGGTACTCATTCACCAGGACACAGGTGTTGGTGCTCATCAGGACACAGGTGTTGGTACTCGTTCATCAGGACACAGGTGTTGGTACTCATTCATCAGGACACAGGTGTTGGTACTCATTCATCAGGACACAGGTGTTGGTACTCATTCATCAGGACACAGGTTGGTACTCATTCATCAGACACAGGTGTTTGGTACTCATTCATCAGGACACAGTGTGGTACTCATTCATCAGGACACAGGTGGTGGTACTCATTCATCAGGACACAGGTGGTGGTACTCATTCATCAGGACACAGGTGGTGGTACTCATTCATCAGGACACAGGTGGTAGTACTCATTCATCAAGACACAGGTGGTGGTACTCATTCATCAGGACACAGGTGTTGGTACTCATTCATGAGGACACAGGTGTTGGTACTCATTCATGAGGACACAGGTGGTGGTACTTATTCATCAGGACACAGGTGCTGGGTACTCATTCACCAGGACACAGGTGTTGGTACTCATTCATCAGGACACAGGTGTTGGTACTCGTTCATCAGGACACAGGTGTTGGTACTCGTTCATCAGGACACAGGTGTTGGTACTCATTCATCAGGACACAGGTGTTGGTACTCATTCATCAGGACACAGGTGTTGGTACTCATTCATCAGGACACATGTTGGTACTCATTCATCAGGACAGGTGTTGGGTACTCATTCATCAGGACACAGGTGTTGGTACTCATTCATCAGGACACAGGTGTTGGGTACTCATTCATCAGGACACAGGTGTTGGTACTCATTCATCAGGACACAGGTGTTGGTACTCATTCATCAGGACACAGGTGTTGGTGCTCATTCATCAGGACACAGGTGTTGGTACTCATCAGGATACAAGTTCTGGTATTTATTCATCAGGACACAGGTGTTGGCACTCATTCATCAGAACACAGGTGTTGGGTACTTATTCATCAGGACGCAGGTGTTGGTACTCATTCATCAGGACACAGGTGTTGGTACTCATTCATCAGGACACAGGTGTTTTTACTCATTCATCAGGACACAGGTGTTGGTACTCATTCATCAGGACACAGGTGTTGGTACTCATTCATCAGGACACAGGTGTTGGTGCTCATTCATCAGGAGACGGGTGTTGGGTACTCATTCATCAGGACACGGGTGTTGGGTACTCATTCATCAGGACACGGGTGTTGGGTACTCATTCATCAGGACGCGGGTGTTGGGTACTCATTCATCAGGACACAGGTGTTGGTACTCATTCATCAGGACACAGGTGTTGGGTACTCATTCATCAAGACACAGGTGTTGGTACTCATTCATCAGGACGCAGGTGTTGGTACTCATTCATCAGGACACAGGTGTTGGTACTCATTCATCAGGACACAGGTGTTGGTACTCATTCATCAGGACACAGGTGTTGGTACTCATCAGGACACAGGTGTTGGGTACTCATTCATCAGAACATAGGTGTTGGTACTCATTCATCAGGACACAGGTGTTGGTACTCTTTCATCAGGACACAGGTGTTGGTACTCATTCATCAGGACACAGGTGTTGGTTTTCATCAGGACACAGATGTTAGTACTCATTCATCAGGACACAGGTGTTGGTACTCATTCATCAGGACACAGGTGTTGGTATCATTCATCAGGACACAGGTGTTGGTACTCATTCATCAGGACACAGATGTTAGTACTCATTCATCAGGACACAGGTGTTGGTACTCATTCATCAGGACACAGGTGTTGGATACTCATCAGGGCACGGGTGTTGGGTACTCATTCATCAGGACACGGGTGTTGGTACTCATTCATCAGGACACAGGTGTTGGGTACTCATTCATCAGGACACAGGTGTTGGTACTCATTCATCAGGACACAGGTGTTGGTACTCATTCATCAGGACACAGGTGTTGGTACTCATTCATCAGGACACAGGTGTTGGTACTCATTCATCAGGACACAGGTGTTGGTGCTCATTCATCAGGACACAGTGTTGTACATCATCAGATACAAGTTTGTATTATTCATCAGGACACAGGTGTTGGCACTCATTCATCAGAACACAGGTGTTGGGTACTCATTCATCAGGACACGGTGTTGGGTACTCATTCATCAGGACACAGGTGTTGGTACTCATTCATCAGGACACAGGTGTTTTTACTCATTCATCAGGACACAGGTGTTGGTACTCATTCATCAGGACACAGGTGGTTGGTACTCTTCATCAGGACACAGGTGTTGGTGCTCATTCATCAGGAGACGGTGTTGGGTACTCATTCATCAGGACACGGTGTTGGGTACTCATTCATCAGGACAGGTGTTGGTACTCATTCATTCAGGACCGGGTGTTGGGTACTCATTCATCAGGACACGGTGTTGGTACTCATTCATCAGGACACAGGTTTGGTACTCATTCATCAAGACACAGGTGTTGGTACTCATTCATCAGGACGCAGGTGTTGGTACTCATTCATCAGGACACAGGTGTTGGTACTCATTCATCAGGACACAGGTGTTGGTACTCATTCATCGGACACAGGTGTTGTACCATCAGAACAGGTGTTGGGTACCATCATCAGGACACTAGGTGTTGGTACTCATTCATCAGGACACAGGGTGTTGGTACTCATTCATCAGGACACAGGTGTTGGTACTCATTCATCAGGACACAGGTGTTGTTTCATCAGGCACGATGTTAGTCATTCATCAGGACACAGGTGTTGGTACTCATTCATCAGGACACAGGTGTTTTTACTCATTCATCAGACACAGGTGTTGGGTACTTCATTCATCAGGACACAGATGTTAGTACTCATTCATCAGGACACAGGTGTTGGTACTCATTCATCAGGACACAGGTGTTGGATACTCATCAGGGCACGGGTGTTGGGTACTCATTCATCAGGACACGGGTGTTGGTACTCATTCATCAGGACACAGGTGTTGGTACTCATTCATCAGGACACAGTGTGTGGTACTCATTCATCAGGACACAGATGTTGGTACTCATTCATCAGGACACGGGTGTTGGTACTCATTCATCAGGACACAGGTGTTGGGTACTCATTTATCAGGACGTGGGTGTTGGGTACTCATTCATCAGGACACAGGTGTTGGTACTCATTCATCAGGACACAGGTGTTGGTACTCATTCATCAGGACACAGGTGGTGGTACTAATTCATCAGGACACAGGTGGTGGTACTCATTCATCAGGACACAGGTGGTGGGTACTCATTCATCAGGACACAGGTGTTGGTACTCATTCATCAGGACACAGGTGTTGGTACTCATTCATCAGGACACAGGTGCTGGATACTCATTCACCAGGACACAGGTGTTGGTGCTCATTCATCAGGACACAGGTGTTGGTAGTCATCAGGATACAGGTGCTGGTACTTATTCATCAGGACACAGGTGTTGGTACTCATTCATCAGGACACAGGTGTTGGTACTCATTCATCAGGACACAGGTGTTGGTACTCATTCATCAGGACACAGGTGTTGGTACTCATTCATCAGGACACAGGTGTTGGTACTCAATCAGGACACAGGTGTTGGTACTCATTCATCAGGACCCAGGTGTTGGTACTCAGTCATCAGGACACAGGTGTTGGTACTCATTCATCAGGAGACGGGTGTTGGGTACTCATTCTTCAGGACACGGGTGTTGGGTACTCATTCATCAGGACACGGGTGTTGGGTACTCATTCATCAGGACGCGGGTGTTGGGTACTCATTCATCAGGACACAGGTGTTGGGTACTCATTCATCAGGACACAGGTGTTGGTACTCATTCATCAGGACCAGGTGTTGGTACTCATTCATCAGGACACAGGTGTTGGGTACTCATTCATCAGGACACAGGTGTTGGTACTCATTCATCAGGACAGGTGTTGGTACTCATTCATCAGGACACAGGTGTTGGGTATTCATTCATCAGGCACAGGTGTTGGTACTCATTCACCAGGACACAGGTGTTGGTACTCATTCACCAGGACACAGGTGTTGAGTACTCATTGATCAGGACACAGGTGTTGGTACTCATTCATCAGGACACAGGTGTTGGTACTCATTCATCAGGACACAGGTGTTGGTACTCATTCATCAGGACACAGGTGTTGGTACTCATTCATCAGGAGTCGGGTGTTGGGTACTTATTCATCAGGACACGGGTGTTGGGTACTCATTCATCAGGACGCGGGTGTTGGGTACTTATTCATGAGGACACAGGTGTTGGTACTCATTCATCAGGACACAGGTGTTGGGTACTCATTCATCAGGACACAGGTGTTGGTACTCATTCATCAGGGCACAGGTGTTGGGTACTCATTCATCAGGCACAGGTGTTGGTACTCATTCACCAGGACACAGGTGTTGGTACTCATTCACCAGGGCACAGGTGTTGAGTACTCATTGATCAGGACACAGGTGTTGGTACTCATTCATCAGGACACAGGTGTTGGTACTCATTCATCAGGACACAGGTGTTGGTACTCATTCACCAGGACACAGGTGTTGGTACTCATTCATCAGGACACAGGTGTTGGTACTCATTCATCAGGACACGTGTTGGTATCATTCATCAGGACACAGGTGTTGGTACTCATTCATCAAAACACAGATGTTAGTACTCATTCATCAGGACACAGGTGTTGGTACTCATTCATCAGGACACAGGTGTTGGTACTCATTCATCAGGACACAGGTGTTGGGTATTCATTCATCAGGACACGGGTGTTGGGTACTCATTCATCAGGACACGGGTGTTGGTACTCATTCATCAGGACACAGGTGTTGGGTACTCATTCATCAGGACATAGGTGTTGGTACTCATCAGGACACAGGTGTTGGTACTCATTCATCAGGACACAGGTGTTGGTACTCATTCATCAGGACACAGATGTTAGTACTCATCATCGACACGGTGTTGGTACTCATTCATCAGGACACAGGTGTTGGGTACTCTTTCATCAGGACGCGGGTGTTGGGTACTCATTCATCAGGACACAGGTCTTGGTACTCATTCATCAGGACGCAGGTGTTGGTACTCATTCATCAGGACACAGATGTTAGTACTCATTCATCAGGACACAGGTGTTTGTACTCATTCATCAGGACACAGGTGTTGGGTACTCATTCATCAGGACACGGGTGTTGGGTACTCATCAGGACACGGGTGTTGGGTACTCATTCATCAGGACACGGGTGTTGGGTACTCATTCATCAGGACACAGGTGTTGGTACTCATTCATCAGGACACAGGTGTTGGTACTCATTCATCAGGACACAGGTGTTGGGTACTCTATTCATCAGGACACAGGTGTTGATACTCATTCATCAGGACACGGGTGTTGGGTACTCATTCATCAGGACACGGGTGTGGGGTACTCATTCATCAGTACACGGGTGTTGGGTACTCATTCATCAGGACACGGGTGTTGGGTACTCGTTTATCAGGACACGGGTGTTGGTACTCATTCATCAGGACACAGGTGTTGGTACTCATTCATCAGGACACAGGTGTTGATACTCATTCATCAGGACACAGGTGTTGGGTACTTATTCATCAGGACACAGGTGTTGATACTCATTCATCAGGACACGGGTGTTGGGTACTCATTCATCAGGACACGGGTGTGGGGTACTCATTCATCAGTACACGGGTGTTGGGTACTCATTCATCAGACACAGGTGTTGGTACTCGATTATCAGGACACGGTGTTGGTACTCATTCATCAGGACACAGGTGTTGGTACTCATTCATCAGGACACAGGTGTTGGTACTCATTCATCAGGACACAGGTGTTGGTACTCATTCATCAGGACACAGGTGTTGGTACTCATTCATCATGACACAGGTGTTGGGTACTCATTCATCAGGCACAGGTGTTGGTACTCATTCATTAGGACACAGGTGTTGGTACTCATTCATCAGGCACAGGTGTTGGTACTCATTCATTAGGACACAGGTGTTGGTACTCATTCATCAGGACACAGGTGTTGGTACTCATTCATCAGGACACAGGTGTTGGTACTCATTCATCAGGACACAGGTGTTGGTACTCATTCATGAAGACACAGGTGTTGGTACTCATTCATCAGGACACAGGTGTTGGGTACTCATTCATCAGGACACAGGTGTTGGCACTCATGAAGACACAGGTGTTGGTACTCATTCCTCAGGACACAGGTGTTGGGTACTCATTCATCAGGACACAGGTGTTGGTACTCATTCATGAAGACACAGGTGTTGGTACTCATTCATCAGGACACAAGTGTTGGTACTCATTCATCAAGACACAGGTGTTGGTACTCATTCATCAAGACACAGGTGTTGGTACTCATTCATCAGGACACAGGTGTTGGTACTCATTCATCAGGACACAGGTGTTGGTACTCATTCATGAAGACACAGGTGTTGGTACTCATTCATCAGGACACAGGTGTTGGTACTCATTCATGAAGACACAGGTGTTGGTACTCATTCATCAGGACACAAGTGTTGGTACTCATTCATCAAGACACAGGTGTTGGTACTCATTCATCAGGACACAGGTGTTGGTACTCATTCATCAGGACACAGGTGCTGTTTACTTTGGGACAAATGTCTGCCGATACTGGACTGGGCACACACACACACATTAACCTTAGCACCTTTTCGCAGGTCTTCCTGTCCCTCTGTGACATCTGCTTCGTGCAGCTGTTGCAACCTGTGTGATTGTGCTGTGTGCCGTTGTTGTTTTTGTGTGTTAGCCCCGGATATTCTTGTGTTATGGGTTTTGTTATCAAGAACATCACCGATCTACCAGAACAGTGTTCTTCATGTCTCTCTTCTGCCTTATCATCATTATCTCATCTCTCACCATCTCTCCTCTTTCCTTCCATTATCTCTCCTCCCTTCCTCCCCTCTCTATCTCGTCTCCTTTATCTTTCTCTTATTTCATCTCTCTTCTCCTTCCTTCATTCCTATCTCCCTCTCTCTCTCCCCTTTCTTCCCCTCTCTCCCCTCTCCACCTACGCAATACTAACTTTTCGTCCGTGACTACACGACAGCATGCTCATCCCCTCACCTCTCCCCTCACACCTCTCCCCGTCCTTCTCCCCTCACCTCTCCCCTCACCCCTCACAGGTGCCTCTGACACCTATTTAAAATTTTCATTTCTCATCTGTTTCGTGAGGGGAGTAAGATGATGGTTTGCTGGCGTTGCAGAGAGGGGAAGGGGAGGGATGGGGTGAGGGAGGGGAAGGAAGGGCTAGAAGGCGGGGGTGGTGGGGTGCCAGAGATGAGAGAAGGGAAAGCGGAGTGCGAGACGATGGGGAGGCGGGGGATGCAAGACATGAAGGGGTGTGGTGGGGGAGGGGGAAGAAGAGAGGGAAGGAATGAGAGGAAAGATGGAGGAGATAGGGTGTCCCTACGTTGTTTCTGAAAGGGGTGAAGCGAGAGTTAGAAGGGATAAAGTGGAAAGGGAAGAGAGGGAGGGAGAGAAAGAAGTGAGGGAGAGAAGAGAGATGAGGAAGAGGAGAGAAGTTAGACACTAATCCCTCACCTTTAGACTCAACCTCAGCATTAAGGAGGCAAGTGGGTCGAGTGTGACCTCGGAAGGTCACCCCCTCTCATCACACACACACCTCCAGGGACGAGGGAAAACAGCCAGGAATCCCTTTCCGCCCATCTTTTCTTTCCAGGGGTCTCGCCCATTACACAGTCTCGTCTTGTCAGTGTTCTCTCAACTCAGAAGACAAGTATAAAACAACAATAATAATCTTTGTTCAATACACATTATGTTGATAATGGTATAAAATACCCACAAGTTGATTAAGACACATGTGCAACACTTGGGTCTCTTTATTGATGAAATGTTTCGCTTACACTGTAGACCTCTTCAGTCAAATACGGAAGCAGCGGGTGTAGTAGTGAAATGAAGATGATGTGATAAATCTGTAAACCTCGGAGAAAAAGTATTTGAGGTGATCAGTCCCATGGTGTAGAACAGACCATGGGACTGAACTTTTCACCAGCCTGAGGGACTGACCACCTTAATACTTTTTCTCCAAGGTTTATGGACTGATCACATCATCTTCATTTCACTACTACACCTGCTGCCTCCGTATTTGACTGAAGAAGTCTACAGTGTAGGCGAAACGTTTCATCAATAAAGATACCCAACTGTTGCACCTGTGTCGTGATCATCAACTCATGATAATGTTACTTTTGAAACATAACAATAATAATAATAATATACTTAATAATGACTCAGCAGTCAACAGTCGCATGCACAATTCAGTTCAGTCAAACGTAACTGAGTGTTGGTTCAGGCACACAATGCTTCCTTGAGGAGGTTGGATGTGATCCAGGATTCCTGTCCGCTCGTGTGTCTCGGTGCACTAAGGTGCACCTACCTGGCTTGAGACACTGTAAGTGGTCGCAAATGTTCCTTCATTCAAATTACATGGAAACTACCTAACCCTTCGCTACCACACCACGGAGGCCATGAGGTCATCAGTCAACTACCTGGGCTGTAGCGCTCCTCAACACCATCAACAGTTTCCTCAGAGTCGCCACAGGAGGCCTCTGGCTGGCAGACTCTGCTCTATCTGTCAAGCGTCCGACATCGTACTGACTGAGGTAGACACGCTGGTGAGAGACAAGATAGCACCTTGAGAGCCATCCAATATCAAAGAGTGTATGTCGGTGCTTCCAACCAAAGAGCAATTCTCGCCGGAGGAGGTCCACCAGATTTTTTCGACAAATTCTCGTCGGCTACCCCAGTCGCCTCCACTTTTACACTGATGGCTTCAAGACGAGTGAATATGTGGGTGCAAGTGTATGGTGGACAGAAAGTTATCTCTGGGACCGTATGCCAAACCCTACATCGGTCTTCACTACCGAACTCTTTGCCAGAGATCGAGCCATAGATTTTTGCATTACCTATAAAACAGAATTGCTTCGTTATTTGTCTGGCTCCATATCTGCACTGACAGCTGTACACAGTGGATGGAGTCAGACTGAAATGAGACGCTGGGCAATATTATTAAGTATTTAAATTCCTCTGTTATGTCCATTAGCTTGATCTGGGTACCTGGTGTTGTAAGATTTATAACCTTGCAATGTCGACCTCGGAGTCTGAATGGGTTTCTTGGGATCGTTGGGCTCCTCTTTGGGGAAGAAATTGCTACACATTTCGTGGAAAGTCACTGGACCAGCCTCGTCATTTTCTATAAATTGAAAACAATCGCGAACTGGCGTTCCCACTACTGTACTAATTACCGTGAGGAGGAGATGCTGGCCTACCTCTACTAACTTAAGCCACTCCACCCTCTCATCCCTCCCGACCACGTGTCAAGACAGTAACAATGGCGCCCCTGACCACGTGTCAAGACAATAACAAGGGCACCCCTGGTCTCCTAATAGGTCTCTGATCCAACAAAGGAACGAAGGTCTCTCAGTGTTACTGACACATTATTTTAATCCCCATTTTAGGGATTAAATTATTTTTCACTGGTGGTGAACAGGTGATTTAATGACCCTTAAGTTACTGATGAACTTTAAATCCACTTAACAACCAGTAACAACCACTACAACCACTGCCCCAACAACCACTACAACCACTGCACCAACAACCACTGCAACAACTACTACAACAACCACTACAAAAACACTACAACTAAAACAATCACTGCAATAACCACTGCAACAGAAACAACCACTACAAAAAATAACCACTACAAAAACCACTACATCAACTACTACAACAGCAACCACCACATCTACAACAGTCACAGTAACCTCCACCACTACCACTACAACCACAACCAGAACAATAACAAACACTACAGTAACCACAACCGCCAGAATAGCCACAACCACGACACCTCTGTTACTGCCCATCACTAGCTTGTGCTAGCAGGTCTGTATGTATGTATAATGTTCGCCAAGACCGTAGTCCTGGCACGAGTCTCAATCTTGCGATGATCCGTCTGTAGCAGGTCTGATGCCGTGCTCCTTCCTTAAGTGGATGTGACCTGGAGCTGAGAAGGTTAGGTCAGTGACATAAGCCAGTAGGCGATTTGGACCTGCCTCGCATAGGCCAGTAGGCCTGCTGCAGTGTTCCTTCTTTCTTATGTTCATCATTCTTTCTCATTTTCCCTCCTCCTCCTCCTCACCCCTTCCCCTCATCACCAATCATCAGTGTTCTCCATCACGCTATTCATCGTCCCTCTGTCTCCCAGTTATTACTTGTTACTTCCATACATGTAATTCCGTAATATCTTCATAACACCCTCCTCTAATGTTATTTCTTAGCTTTTGTTTGTTTCTTTGTCGCCTTCTTTGTATGTCTTAGTTTCCTTGTAGTGTTCTTGGTGTTGTAATATTTTTGTGCATTCGATTTGTGCATTCGTAGTGTTTACTTGTAGTTCCACTAGATTGTGAATGCTGACTCAGAACCAATAGTTTCATGTATCTCTTCCTCATCATATGTGCAACACTTAAGAGTCTTATAAAGGAATACGTATCAGCCCTCACTGACATTGCTCCATCAGTTTAAAACACATATACTAATGCTGATCTTAAAGAAGAGTGGTGAAATCCAGAAGGACTCTTGAGGTAAATCAGTCCCTCAGTCTGGAGTCCATGTAATCAATGTCCATCAGTCTTGAAAAGAATACACATTATACTTACATGCTGTCATTCTTCACCAAGACTGTTACATGGAACCATACTGAGACTGATTACCTCAAACTCCTTCTAATGTTCACAACTCATTCTTTGTTTTGGACTGAAGAAGCCACTAGTTGGCGAAATGTTCCTCAGTACAGATTCCCAGTTTCGCACATGTGCTAATTTACAACCTGTCGGTTGCTGACCCATTTATCTAAAATCTTATAAAGTTGTAACTGCCCTGATGCTGTCTCAACCGAGTGTCTTTGTTAAACCTTGAAGAAATGCCCCATAAACGCTTACTAACCACTCTATGTTCAAGTCCACTAGATAACAGCCTGGCTGACCAGCCTGATCCACTGTGCCTATCATGAACACGCGCCGGGGCTGTTGACCCCCTCGAAACATTTCAGGTCAACACCCTGGTAGTGTACATCATAGTGTCCCTACTTGATTTATGAGTCTTATTGAAGGGAAAGTGTATCACCACCTGTCTGTAACCACCTGTGTCACTGTGTCACCACCTACTACCACTGTGTCACCACCATGGCTGTGTCACCAAACTTCTGTCACCACCTGTCTCACTGTGTCACCACAACTGCCTTGTCACCACCTGTGTCACTGTGTCACCACCATGTCTTGTCACCACCTGTGTCGGTGTACACATATTTAAGCTGAATATACTTCTATGCATTTTGAAGCTGCATTTAATATCGGAAACAGAACAGTTATCTTAAATGAACTAGCCACTACCATCCATGGGATGGTTATGGGGTGCACAATATACTAGCCACTACCATCCATGGGATGGTTATGGGGTGCACAGTATACTAGCCACTACCATCCATGGGATGGTTATGGGGTACACAATATACTAGCCACTACCATCCATGGGATGGTTATGGGGTACACAATATACTAGCCACTACCATCCATGGGATGGTTATGGGGTGCACAATATACTAGCCACTACCATCCATGGGATGGTTATGGGGTGCACAGTATACTAGCCACTACCATCCATGGGATGGTTTATGGGGTACACATATACTAGCCACTACCATCCATGGGATGGTTATGGGGTGCACAATATACTAGCCACTACCATCCATGGGATGGTTATGGGTCACAATATACTAGCCACTACCATCCATGGGATGGTTATGGGGTGCACAATATACTAGCCACTACCATCCATGGGATGGTTATGGGGTGCACAGTATACTAGCCACTACCATCCATGGGATGGTTATGGGGTACACAATATACTAGCCACTACCATCCATGGGATGGTTATGGGGTACACAATATACTAGCCACTACCATCCATGGGATGGTTATGGGGTACACAATATACTAGCCACTACCATCCATGGGATGGTTATGGGGTACACAATATACTAGCCACTACCATCCATGGGATGGTTATGGGGTACACAATATACTAGCCACTACCATCCATGGGATGGTTATGGGGTGCACAATATACTAGCCACTACCATCCATGGGATGGTTATGGGGTGCACAATATACTAGCCACTACCATCCATGGGATGGTTATGGGGTGCACAATATACTAGCCACTACCATCCATGGGATGGTTATGGGGTGCACAATATACTAGCCACTACCATCCATGGGATGGTTATGGGGTACACAATATACTAGCCACTACCATCCATGGGATGGTTATGGGGTACACAATATACTAGCCACTACCATCCATGGGATGGTTATGGGGTATACAATATACTAGCCACTACCATCCATGGATGGTTATGGGTACACAATATACTAGCCACTACCATCCATGGGATGGTTATGGGGTGCACAGTATACTAGCCACTACCATCAATGGGATGGTTATGGGGTACACAATATACTAGCCACTACCATCCATGGGATGGTTATGGGGTGCACAATATACTAGCCACTACCATCCATGGATGGTTATGGGTCACAGTATACTAGCCACTACCATCAATGGGATGGTTATGGGGTGCACAATATACTAGCTACCATCCATGGGATGGTTATGGGGTGCACAATATACTAGCCACTACCATCCATGGGATGGTTATGGGGTGCACAGTATACTAGCCACTACCTTCCATGGGATGGTTATGGGGTGCACAATATACTAGCCACTACCATCCATGGGATGATTACGGGGTGCACAATATACTAGCCTCTACCATCCATGGGATGGTTATGGGGTGCACAATATACTAGCCAGTACCATCCATGGGATGGTTATGGGGTGCACAATATACTAGCCACTACCATCCATGGGATGGTTATGGGGTGCACAGTATACTAGCCACTACCATCCATGGGATGGTTATTGGGGGTGCACAATATACTAGCCACTACCATCCATGGGATGGTTATGGGGTGGACAATATACTAGCCACTACCATCCATGGGATGGTTATGGGGTGGACAATATACTAGCCACTACCATCCATGGGATGGTTATGGGGTGCACAATATACTAGCCACTACCATCCATGGGATGGTTATGGGGTGCACAATATACTAGCCACTACCATCCATGGATGGTTATGGGGTCACAATATACTAGCCACTACCATCCATGGATGGTTATGGGTACACAATATACTAGCCACTACCATCCATGGGATGGTTATGGGGTACACAATATACTAGCCACTACCATCCATGGGATGGTTATGGGGTGCACAATATACTAGCCACTACCATCCATGGGATGGTTATGGGGTGCACAATATACTAGCCACTACCATCCATGGGATGGTTATGGGGTGCACAATAAGTTAGCAGCTTCGGAGGCAAAATCTAAATCTAATCTTCCACGTCCTTCTCATCATTATCCTTCTCTACTTCCTTCCTCCTCGTCCTCAACATATTACTCCAGTCCTCCTCCACCTCCCCAACCCGTAACTCCATCCATCTAACTCCACTCCATCAACGAGCTCGCCATCACCACTACCTCCACCTACACCCCCCTACACCTTCCTACACCCCCTACACCTTCCTACACCCCCTACAACCCTACACCTCCCAACACCCCTACACCTCCCTACACCTCCCTACAACCCCCTCCCCCCTTTCTACACCCTCTACACCCCCTACACCTTCTTACACCCCTCTAACACCTCCCTACACCCCTCTACAACCCCCTACACCCCTCTAACAACCCCCTACAACCTCCCTATACCTCCCTACACCCCCTACACCCCTACTCCCCCCTACTCCCCTACACCTTCCTACACCCCCTACACCTCCCAACACCCCTCTACACACTCCTACACCTCCCTACACCCCTTGCACCTTCCTAACCCCCTACACCCTCATACACCCAATACACCTTCCTACGCCCCCTACACCTCCTTACACTCCCTACACCTCCTTACAACCTCCCTACATCTCCCTACACCTCCCCACATCTCCCTACACCCTACTACACCCCACTACACCCCCTACACTTCCCTACACCCTTTACACCCCCTACACCTCCCTACACCCCCTACACCTCCCTACACCCCTACACCTTCCTACACCCCCCTACACCCCCACACCCCCTACATACCTCCCTACAACCCCCTACAAACCTCCCTACACCTCCCTACACCCCCTACACCTCAATACACCCCTGCACCCCGTACACCTCCCTACACCCCCTACACCTCCCTACAACCCCCTACACCTCCATACACACCCCCCTACACCTCCCTACACCCCTAACACCTCCCTACACCTCCCTACACCTCCCTACACCCCCTACACCCTCCCTAACCCCTACACACTCCCCTACACCCCCTACACCCCTACACTCTCCTACACCTCCCTACTTTTCCGCCTAACACCTCCCTACAACCCCCATACACCTTCCTACACACCACTACACATCCCAAACGCCTCCCTACACCCCCTACACCCCCTACACCTCCCTACACCTACCCTACACTCTCCTACTCCCCTACACCCCACTACACTCCCCTACACCCCCCTACACCCCCCTACCACTGTTTCACTCTTAAAACACAATAAACAAAATGTATCTGAATTCAGTGATTGTTTTTCCTGCCAAGACTGACAAACACTACGTAAACCCGGCGAGAAATATTATACACTGACTTATACACACCAGTAAATATTATACACTGACTTATACACACCAGTAAATATTATTCACTGACTTATACACACCAGTAAATATTATACACTGACTTATACACACCAGTAAATATTATTCACTGACTTATAAACACCAGTAAATATTATACACTGACTTATACACACCAGTAAATATTATACACTGACTTATACACACCAGTAAATATTATTCACTGACTTATACACACCAGTAAATATTATACACTGACTTATACACACCAGTAAATATTATACACTGACTTATACACACCAGTAAATATTATACACTGACTTATACACACCAGTAAATATTATACACTGACTTATACACACCAGTAAATATTATACACTGACTTATACACACCAGTAAATATTATTCACTGACTTATACACACCAGTAAATATTATACACTGAACTTATACACACCAGTAAATATTATACACTGACTTATACACACCAGTAAATATTATTCACTGACTTATACACACCAGTAAATATTATACACTGACTTATACACACCAGTAAATATTATACACTGACTTATACACACCAGTAAATATTATTCACTGACTTATACACACCAGTAAATATTATACACTGACTTATACACACCAGTAAATATTATTCACTGACTTATACACACCAGTAAATATTATACACTGACTTATACACACCAGTAAATATTATTCACTGACTTATACACACCAGTAAATATTATACACTGACTTATACACACCAGTAAATATTATACACTGACTTATACACACCAGTAAATATTATACACTGACTTATACACACACAGTAAATATTATTCACTGACTTATACACACCAGTAAATATTAATACACTGACTTATCACACCAGTAAAATATTATTCACTGACTTATACACACCAGTAAATATTATTCACTGACTTATACACACCAAGTAAATATTATACACTGACTTATAACACACCAGTAAATATTATTCACTGACTTATACACACCAGTAAATATTATACACTGACTTATACACACCAGTAAATATTATTCAACTGACTTATACACACCAGTAAATATTATACACTGACTTATACACACCAGTAAATATTATTCACTGACTTATACACACCAGTAAATATTATACACTGACTTATACAAACCAGTAAATATTATTCACTGACTTATACACACCAGTAAATATTATACACTGACTTATACACACCAGTAAATATTATTCACTGACTTATACACACCAGTAAATATTATTCACTGACTTATACACACCATAAATATTATACACTGACTTATACACACCAGTAAATATTATCACTGACTTATACACACCAGTAAATATTATACACTGACTTATACACACCAGTAAAATTATTCACTGACTTATATACACACCAGTAAATATTATACACTGACTTATAAACACACCAGTAAAATATTATTCACTGACTTATACACACCAGTAAATATTATTCACTGACTTATACACACCAGTAAATATTATACACTGACTTATACACACCAGTAAATATTATTCACTGACTTATACACACCAGTAAATATTATACACTGACTTATACACACCAGTAAATATTATTCACTGACTTATACACACCAGTAAATATTATTCACTGACTTATACACACCAGTAAATATTATACACTGACTTATACACACCAGTAAATATTCACTGACTTATACACACCAGTAAACAGCGGCTCCTCCGCCATGTTTAAAATTCCGGAACATTAATCTTCATTTGCGTTTTGATGTGTGTGTCCGTGTGTGTGTGTGTGTGTGTGTGTGGTGTGTGTGTGTGTGTGTGTGTGTGTGTGTGTGTGTGTGTGTGTGTGTGTGTGTCCGTGTGTGTGTGTCCGTGTGTGTGTGTCCGTGTGTGTGTGTCCGTGTCCTGTGTGTGTGTCCGTGTGTGTGTGTCCGTGTGTGTGTGTCCGTGTGTGTGTGTGTGTGGTGTGTGTGTGTGTGTGTGTGTGGTGTGTCGCGTGTGTGTGTGCGCGCGCGTGTGTGTACTCATCTATTTGTGATGGCAGGGGTTTGATTCATAGCTCCTGGCCCCGCCTCTTAACTGATTCCTACTGGGTCCTCTCTCTCCCTGCTCCATGAGATTTATCATACCTCGTCTTAAAACTATGTATGGTTCCTGCCTCCACTACGTCACTTTGAAGAATTAAGACACTTATGCAACACATGGGAATCTTTATTAAAGAAACGTTTCGCCACACAGTGGCTTCATCAGTCCAATACAAAGTAGTCACTGTGTGGCGAAACGTTTCTTCAGTAAAGATTCCCATGTGTTGCACAAGTGTCTCAATTCTTCAACTTGTCGGTTTTCAAAACCATTCATCACTACGTCACTTTCTAGGCTATTCCACTTCCTGACAACTCTATGACTAAAGAAATACTTCCTAACGTTACTTTGATTCATAGGAGTCTTCAACGTCCAATTGTGACCCCTTGTTTCTGTGTCCCATCTTTGGAACATCCTGTCTTTGTCCACCTTGTCAATTCCTCGTAGTATTTTATATGTCGTTATCATGTCTTCCCTGACCTTCCTGTCCTCCAGTGTCGTCAGGCCGTAGGACATTTCCCTGAGCTCCGGAACTAGCCTTGTTGCAGACCTTTGCACTTTTCTAATTTCTTGACGTGCTTGACTAGGTGTGGATTCCAAACTGGTGCTGCATACTACAATATGGGCCTGACGTATATGGTGTACAGAGTCTTGAACGATTCCTTACTGAGGTATCGGAACGCTATTCTTAGGTTTGCCAGACGCCCGTACGCTGCAGCAGTTATCTGATTGATTTGCGCCTCAGGAGATGTGCTCGGTATTATGCTCACCCCAAGATCTTTTTCCTTGAGTGAAGTTTGCAGTCTTTGACTACCTAGACTCTACTCTGTCCGCAGTCTTCTTTGCCCTTCCCCAATCTTCATGACTTTGCATTTGGCTGGGTTAAATTCAAGGAGATAGCTGCTGGACCAGGCTCGTAGCCTGTCCAGGTCTCTCTGCAGTCCTGCTGATCCTCGACCGATTTAATTCTCCTCATTAACTTCACATCATCTGCAAACAGGGACACTTATGAGTCTATCCTTTCCGTTATGTGATTTACATATACCAAACAACAGCCCAGGTCCTAGGACTGACCCCTGTGGAACCCCGCTCGTCACAGGCGCCCACTCTGACACCTCGTCACGTACCATGACTCCTCGTTGCTTCCCTGTCAGATATTCTATGATCCATTGCAGTGCCTTTCCTCTTATGCGGGCCTGATCCTCTAGCAGTGTGTGTGTGTGTGTGTGTGTGTGTGTGTGTGTGTGTGTGTGTGTGTGTGTGTGTGTGTGTGTGTGTGTACGTGCGTGTATGCGTGTATGCGTGCGTGTGTGTGTATGTGTGTGTGTGTGTGTGTGTGTGTGTGTGTGTGTGTGTGTGTGTGGTGTGGTGTGTGTACAGTTTAAGAGGTTCTGGGACCTCCTTACTGGTCTGGAGGAGAGACCTGGGTCTCTTTTGTCGGCAAAGTCACGGATTATCTGATAATTAACCCCAGTTATCCACTAATTGTATTCGTGTGAAGGTTAATGGGGGGGAGGGGGTGGCTAATAGGGTGAGGGGATCGTTAATGGGGGAGTTGGAGGGGGTCGCTAATAGGCGTCAATCGATGGTTCCCCCTGTGGGATTGTCGACCTAATTGACCCTGTTGCTTAACTTTCTCTAACACGAACACTTGAATGTGTTCAGCTGCAGGGGTTTTGTAAGTGTTGAGCTCCAGCTGCTGTCCCGACTTTGTACTAAAGTCTTGGCTGCGGAGGGTTCCACGCTGGTGCTGTGTACACGAGGGTTACACTTCCGTAAGTAGTGTTAAAAGTTACATATAGCATTTTTTACCTTTAGGTTATATATTAGGTCTGACGTTCCAGACCCGGTCTGGGACCGATCCGCGGGGGCATTGACCCCCCGGAAGCATCGTTCAGGTATGCCGCTGATAACTAATGTGTGCGTGTGTGTGTGTGTGTGTGTGTGTGTGTGTGTGTGTGTGTGTGTGTGTATGTGTGCGTGTGCGTGGGGTGTGTGTGCGTGTGTGTGTGCGCGCGCGCGCGCTTCGAGGTGACAGGTTCGTCGTGATGTCGACTTCAAAAGCCTTTACTCTGCCTTACAGCTCACTGTCTCAGTGAGCTGTTATCAGCTACACATCCAGGGGAGCTGGTACCAGCTGCACGTCCAGGAGAGCTGGTACCAGCTGCACGTCCAGGGGAGCTGGTACCAGCTGCACGTCCAGGAGAGCTGGTACCAGCTGCACGTCCAGGGGAGCTGGTACCAGCTGCACGTTCGGAGAGTGGTCCCAGCTCACGTCCAGGGAGGGAACCGCTGCACGTCCGGGGGGAGTGGTACCAGCCACGCCCCAGGGGAGCGGGACCAGCTGCACGTCCGGGGGGAGCTGGTACCACCCGCAGAAGGGAGCTGGTCCACTGCACGCCAGGGGAGTGGTACCACTGCAGTCCGGGGGAAAAGGTGGTACCAGTGCCGTCCAGGAGAGTGGTACCAGCTACACATCCAGGTGGTGGTCCAGCTGCCCGTCCGGGGAAAGTGGGCGTTTTTGCAGTGAGGGAACCGTAAGGTTCAGCACTTGTTTAATGCTCTTCTCTCTTCTTTCTCTCTCTCTCTCTCTCTCCCCCTTCCCCCTCTCCCCTCCTCCCCTCTCTCTCTCTCTCTCTTCTCCCCCCGTTTTTTCCCTGTTTTTTAATCCAAGAAACTCCCCTCCTCCCTCTTTCCCCCCTTTCCCTTCCAACCCTCCATCACTATACTGTTCCCTCTTTCTCCTCCTCCTTTTTTTCCCTCCCCCTCCCTCCCTCCCCCTCCCTCTATTTCTCCCTCCCCAGCAATAATTTGGTCCGAAACCCTTGTGATGTGGGTTTTAGGTGATTGGGGTTCCCTCCCACCCCCCCTAGTGTCGCTAGCAGGAGGGGGGTCAGTTAAGGGGAGGGAGGGAGGGGCAGTGAAGGGGAAAGGGGGGGAGGGCAATAAAGGGGAGGAAGGGAGGGAGGGGCAATGAAGGGGAGAAGGGGGAGGGAGGGAAATGAAGGGGGGGAAAGGGGGAAAGGGAGGGGGCAATAAAGGGGGGAAGGAGGGAGGGGCAATGAAGGGGAAGAAGGGAGGGAGGGGCAATGAAGGGGGGGAAGGGGGGGGGCAATAAAGGGGGGAAGGGAGGGAGGGGCAGGAAGGGGGGGAAAGGGGAGGGATGGGCAGTGAAGGGGAGGGGGGAGGGATGGGCAATGAAGGGGAGGAAGGGGGGGAGGGGCAAGAAGGGGGGAAGGGGGGAGGGGCAATGAAGGGGAGGAAGGGAGGGGGGGGCAATGAAGGGGGGGAAAGGGGGGAGGGGAATGAAGGGGAGGAAGGGAGGGAGGGGCAATGAAGGGGAGGAAGGGAGGGAGGGGCAGGAAGGGGGGGGAAGGAAAGGGGGGGCGTGGGGGGGGAGGAAAGGAGAGAGGGGAGTGAAGGGGGGGAAAGGGAGGGAGGACGTAAAGGGGAGGGAGGTGCGTGAATGAGGAAGAAGGGCATGACGGAGAAGGAACGGGAAAAATGTGGAAGAGGGGGGAAAACTGATGACTATGGGGGGAAAGAGACTGAAAAGGGAAAGGAGAATAAATGACAGAGGAGAATCGGGAAAAACCCAAAAGGAAAAAAAAGATGGAGAGGGGAGATTAAAAATGAGAAAAAAGAGGTTGAAGGAGTAAATAGGAGAGAAGTTGAAACCCCGTAGTGGTGATCTGGCGAAGGATAGTCACGTAACCCCTCGGCTCGTTGGTCGTCTGATACAAGGCTGTTTTTTCACACTTAAGTTCCAAAAAGAACGGGGGAGAGTCCCAAGCAAACCTGGCTATGGGGAAGAGGTAATGGGCCCCCCTTTGCCCGAGCTCGCCACCCCCGATTGGAATGTCTTCCCAAGGGGGTTTGACAACCCAAATGAAAAGCCTTATGGGCACTCCTTAATCTACAACAGAAAACATTCCCCACCCGGGAAAATTTGACAAAAAAATCAGATAGCCTGGGTTTTGGGTTTCGTTGAGAGAGGGTGTACTGCTAAGTACAAAGCAGGGGAAGGTATAAAGGCTCCCACCACCCAAACAGGAACTTGCACAGGCAAGCCCGTAGGGAAGGGGACGTTCAAAAGTGGGGGTTGCTAAATGGGGGGTGGGCACTAAAAGAAAACTAGCTAGGTAGGGGAGGGCTCCAAAACCCGGGGGTCCCGGTAAGGACAGACAAGGTTATCTGCCCGTGAACTCATTCCACTCAAAACGACGGATGGGACCACCCCTTTTAGTAGTCAAAAAGAAGGGGGACCTCTTTGCTGAACACTTTTTACCCAAAAAGCAAATTCCTGATCCAGCAAGGGACCCTCCTTGGCTAGCTGCAAGAACTGTTCAAAACTGTCGTGGTGACAATAAGGAGGGGGGGCTTTCCTTTTTAAACGTTTGACCAAGAAAAGGCGTGAGCCCAGCAAGTTTAGCCCAAGATTTTAGAAGATGTTTCAGACCAGCAGAGACCCCTAACCCCCATCTTTCAACTGCCTGTACAGTGAAAATGGGCCCCCCCTATGGAAAGGCAAAAAGTAGTCCCTGTTCACAAAAAGAAGGCAAGCAGAATCAGCAATACAGACCCGTGTCATCCCCGTCAAATTTTGGGAATCCCTTGGACAATAATCTCAAGAAAAGAAAGTTTTTTTTTACTACCACTCATACTTTGTGTCGTCAATATGGCTTTAGAAAAAGGTTACTTGCTGCTGTCTGTTGTTAAACCTCTCCACTAAGTGGCACCCCGTCCTGGGGAAAACCCAAAAATTTGCTGTGCGGTGCACTGGCATTGCTGGGCTTTCGACCGGGTGTGGCACCCGGGCATTTAAAAAAAACTTTAAACACTTGGAATTGCAGGCTTACGTTTTGTCCCTCGTGATTGCCTTTTGGTAGATCTCTGGTGTAGTTTCAAGGAACGAAATCACAAGAAACCCCATTGGGGGAAGTGTTCCCCAGGGGCGTACTGGGACCATTGTTATGGAATGTCTACTTCAACGACCTTCTTCATCTCATCCCAGAATCACATGCATATGCAGACGACTGTACACTGACATTCACTTATCCAAGAGAAGAAATGCCAGCTGCTCTAAGCTACATCAATCACCAGCTGAGAGCTATATCAGCTTAGGGAATAGATGGCAAGTAACATTTGCAGCTGAGGAAAACGCAAATTTGATAATCGTCTCTAGGCACCATGGTGGTTAATGCTGGTGCAGTAGTAAGGATGAATGGGAGGGTGTTGGCACCTGGAGAAGAAGTTGATATCCTTGGGGTGAAATTTGACTCCAAACTAACCCATGAAGAACATGTTGTAAATC
This sequence comes from Cherax quadricarinatus, assembly GCF_026875155.1. Taxonomy (NCBI): domain Eukaryota; kingdom Metazoa; phylum Arthropoda; class Malacostraca; order Decapoda; family Parastacidae; genus Cherax; species Cherax quadricarinatus. Next base: position 37,491,134 of record NC_069410.1, read on the forward strand.
TTGCAAAACAAGGCAGCCAGGAAGCTTACAGCACTTCGCTGTATCTCGCATCTGCTTGACAGTAGGGGTTGCAAGATTCTGTACGAGGCACAAGTACGCTCACACCTTGAGTATGCTCCACTTTCTTGGTTTGCCTGCCCACATCTCATCTGCGACTGTTGACAGAGTAGAGAACAGAGCAAGACGTCTCATCTCTCGCCTGGATAGATCTGTCATTTCAGCAGAGCCTTCAACATAGGAGGGATGTGGGTGGCTTTACTGTTATGTACAAGGCCAATATTTTTCAAAGTAACCACACTTGGATCCACTTCGAGGACAGCGTGAAACAAGCTTTTTTTTTGCCACAAGACGGGCAGAAAGCAGCAACTTCACTCTGGCTGTACCCGTCTCCAGAACATCACTCCATCTGAGATCATACATACCCAGGATGACTCGAGTATGGAACACATTCGTACAGCATAATGATGTCAACGAGATAAAGTCAGTTGATCACATGAAAATGCTGGCCCACAGATGGCTCCAACTTCATCCTGTTCCCTACTTGTATGTCTCATAACAATAAAAATGCTTTCAAATGAGCTGATGTAGGTAACAGCTCTTAGCTTGCCAATAAAGTTAGGAATCCTTAACCTGTAAATAGCTTGTCAATAAAGCTAGGGATCCTTAACCTTGTCAAACCCTGTGTAAAAAAAAAAAAAAAAAAAAAAAAAAATGAAAGTAAACTAACCAGAGGGGGATAATAAAATAGTGTGAAGGGAGAATAAATGAGAGAAAAAATGAGAATAAAGGAGATAGAATGGTGGATAAATAAGAAGGAAGGGAGAATAAAAGAGATAGAAAGGTAGATAAAAGAGAAGGAAGAATAAAGGAGATGGGATAGAGAAAGGAGAATAAAAGAGAAGGAAGGGAAAATAAGAGAAGGAAGGATGAATAAAAGAGAATGAAGGGAAAGTAAGAGAAGGAAGGGAGAATAAAAGCAAACAATAATCTGAACAAACGATATATTCTTAAAGGTTTGTCTCCCTAACAATGTTAAGTTATTACCTGTGTTCTTATTACCTGTGTTGTTATTACCTGTGTTGTTATTACCTGTGTTGTTATTACCTGTGTTATTATTACCTGTGTTATTATTACCTGTGTTGTTATTACCTGTGTTATTACCTGTGGTGTTATTACCTGTGTTATTATTACCTGTGTTGTTATTATCTGTGTTATTATTACCTGTGTTGTTATTACATGTGTTATTATTACTTGTGTTGTTATTATCTGTGTTATTACCTGTGTTGATATTACCTGTGTTAATATTACCTGTGTTGGTATTATCTGTGTTGTTATTACCTGTGTTGATATTACCTGTGTTGATATTACCTGTGTTATTACCTGTGTTGATATTACCTGTGTTGTTATTACCTGTTATTATTACCTGTGTTATTACCTGTGTTACTATTACCTGTGTTGTTATTACCTGTGTTATTGTTACCTGTGTTATTACCTGTGCTATTATCTGTGTTATTACCTTTGTTCTTATCTGTGTTATTACCTGTGTTATTATTACCTGTTATTACCTGTGTTGTTATTACCCGTGTTGTTACCTGTGGTGTTATTACCTGTGTTATTACCCGTGTTATTACCCGTGTGTTATTACCCGTGTGTTATTACCTGTGGTGTTATTACCTGTGTTATTACCCGTGTTATTACTTTTGTGTTATTATCTGTGTTATTTGTGTTAATACTTTTGTGTTATTACCTGAGATGTTATTACCTGTGTTACTTGTGTTATTTGTGTTATTTGTGTTATTACCTGTGTTATTATTTGTGTGTTATCACCCCATTCTCAATTATCTATCCCTTACTGCCTCATCTCTCCCCTCCCCCCCCATGTCTGTCCCTCACTTCCTTATCTTTCCCTTCACTCTCCCCCGTCTTACCTTCCCCGTCTTCCCCTCCCGCGTCTTCCCCTCCCGCGTCTTCCCCTCTCGCGTCTTACCCTCCCGCGTCTTACCCTCCCGCGTCTTACCTCCCGCGTCTTACCCTCCCGCGTCTTCCCCTCCCCCGTCTTCCCCTCCCCGTCTTCCCCTCCCGCGTCTTCCCCTCCCGCGTCTTCCCTCCCGCGTCTTACCCTCCGCGTCTTACCCCCCCGCGTCTTACCCTCCCGCGTCTTCCCTCCCGCGTCTTACCCTCCCGCGTCATTACCTCCCGCGTCTTACCCTCCCGCGTCTTCCCCTCCCGCGTCTTACCCTCCCGCGTCTTACCCTCCCGCGTCTTACCCTCCCGCGTCTTCCCCTCCGCGTCTTACCCTCCCCCGTCTTACCCTCCCCGTCTTCCCCTCCCGCGTCTTACCCTCCGTCTTACCCTCCCCGTCTTCCCTCCGCGTCTTCCCTCCCGCGTCTTACCCTCCCCGTCTTCCCCTCCCGCGTCTTACCCTCCCGCGTCTTCCCCTCCGCGTCTTCCCCTCCCGCGTCTTACCCTCCCGCGTTCTTACCCTCCCCGTCTTCCCTCCCGCGTCTTACCTCCCGCGTCTTCCCCTCCCGCGTCTTCCCCTCCCGCGTCTTTACCCTCCCGCGTCTTACCCTCCCGCGTCTTACCCTCCCCGTCTTCCCTCCGCGTCTTCCCCTCCCGCGTCTTACCCTCCCCGTTCTTCCCCTCCCGCGTCTTACCCTCCCGCGTCTTCCCTCCGCGTCTTACCCCTCCCCCGTCTTACCCTCCCCGTCTTCCCCTCCCGCGTCTTACCCTCCCGCGTCTTACCTCTCCCCGTCTTCCCTCCCGCCGTCTTCCCCTCCCGCGTCTTACCCTCCCCCGTCTTCCCCTCCCGCGTCTTACCCTCCCGCGTCTTACCTCCCCCGTCTTCCCCTCCCGCGTCTTCCCCTCCCGCGTCTTACCTCCCCCGTCTTCCCCTCCGCGTCTTACCTCCCCGCGTCTTACCCTCCCCCGTCTTCCCCTCCGCGTCTTACCCTCCCGCGTCTTACCCCTCCGCGTCTTACCCTCCCGCGTCTTACCCTCCGCGTCTTACCCTCCCGCGTCTTACCCTCCCCCGTTCTTCCCCTCCCGCGTCTTACCCTCCCGCGTTTACCCTCCGCGTTCTTACCCTCCCGCGTTCTTACCTCCCGCGTCTTACCCTCCCCGTCTTCCCCTCCGCGTCTTACCCTCCGCGTCTTACCCTCCCGCGTCTTCCCCTCCCGCGTCTTACCCTCCCGCGTCTTACCCTCCCCCGTCTTCCCTCTCCGCGTCTTCCCCTCCCGCGTCTTACCTCCCCCGTCTTCCCCTCCCCGCGTCTTACCCTCCCGCGTCTTACCCTCCCCCGTCTTCCCTCCCGCGTCTTACCCTCCCGCCGTCTTACCTCCCGCGTCTTACCCTCCCGCGTTCTTACCCTCCCGCGTCTTCCCTCCCGCGTCTTCCCCTCCCGCGTCTTACCCTCCCGCGTCTTACCCTCCCGCGTCTTACCCTCCCGCGTCTTCCCCTCCCGCGTCTTACCCTCCCGGTCTTACCCTCCGCGTCTTACCCTCCCGCGTCTTCCCCTCCCGCGTCTTACCCTCCCGTCTTACCCTCCCGCGTCTTACCCTCCCCCGTCTTCCCCTCCCGCGTCTTACCCTCCCGCGTCTTACCCTCCCCGTCTTCCCTCCCGCGTCTTACCCTCCCGCGTCTTACCTCCCCCGTCTTCCCCTCCCGCGTCTTACCCTCCCGCGTCTTACCCTCCGCGTCTTCCCCTCCCGCGTCTTACCCCCCCGCGTTTACCCTCCCGCGTCTCTTACCCTCCCCCGTCTTCCCTCCCCGCGTCTTACCCTCCCGCGTCTTACCTCCCCCGTTCTTCCCTCCGGTCTTACCTCCCGCGTCTTACCCTCCCCCGTCTTCCCCTCCCGCGTCTTCCCCGTCCCCGTCTTACCCTCCCCGTCTTCCCCTCCCGCGTCTTACCCTCCCGCGTCTTACCCTCCCGCGTCTTACCCTCCCCGTCTTCCCCTCCCGCGTCTTACCCTCCCGCGTCTTCCCTCCCGTCTACCTCCCGCGTCTTCCTCCCGCGTCTTACCCTCCCGCGTCTTCCCTCCCGCGTCTTACCCTCCCGCGTCTTACCCTCCCGCGTCTTACCCTCCCGCGTCTTCCCCTCCCGCGTCTTACCCTCCCGCGTCTTACCCTCCCCCGTCTTCCCCTCCCGGTTCTTACCCTCCGCGTCTTACCCTCCCCCGTCTTCCCCTCCCGCGTCTTACCCTCCGCGTCTTACCCTCCCCCGTCTTCCCTCCCGCGTCTTCCCCTCCCGCGTCTTACCCTCCCGCGTCTTCCCCTCCCGCGTCTTTACCCTCCCGCGTCTTACCCTCCGCGTCTTCCCCTCCCGCGTCTTACCCTCCCGCGTCTTACCCTCCCGCGTCTTACCCCTCCCGCGTCTTCCCTCCCGCGTCTTACCCTCCGCGTCTTACCCTCCCGCGTCTTCCCTCCCCGTCTTCCCTCCCGCGTCTTACCCTCCCGCGTCTTACCCTCCCCGTCTTCCCCTCCCGCGTCTTACCCTCCCGCGTCTTACCCTCCCCCGTCTTTCCCTCCCGCGTCTTCCCCTCCCGCGTCTTACCCTCCCCCGTCTTCCCCTCCCGCGTCTTACCCTCCCGCGTCTTAAACCCCGGGGCGTCCCCTCCCCGTCTTCCCCTCCCGCGTCTTACCCTCCCGCGTCTTCCCCTCCCGCGTCTTACCCTCCCGCGTCTTACCCTCCCGCGTCTTACCCTCCCGCGTCTTCCCTCCCGCGTCTTACCCTCCCGCGTCTTACCCTCCCGCGTCTTACCTCCCGCGTCTTCCCCTCCGGTCTTACCCTCCCGCGTCTTACCCTCCCGCGTCTTACCCTCCCCGTCTTCCCTCTCCGCGTCTTACCCTCCGCGTCTTCCCCTCCCGCGTCTTACCCGCCGCGTTCTTACCCTCCCCGTCTTACCTCCCGCGTCTTCCCCTCCCGCGTCTTACCCTCCCGCGTCTTACTCTCCCGCGTCTTACCCTCCGCGTCTTACCTCCCGCGTCTTACCCTCCCGCGTCTTACCTCCCGCGTCTTACCCTCCCGGTCTTACCCTCCGCGTCTTACCCTCCCGCGTCTTACCCTACCGCGTCTTACCCTCCCGCGTCTTACCCTCCGCGTCTTACCCTCCCGCGTCTTACCCTCCCGCGTCTTCCCCTCCCGGTCTTACCCTCCCGCGTCCTTACCCTCCCGCGTCTTACCCTCCGCGTCTTACCCTCCCGCGTCTTACCCTCCCGCGTCTTCCCCCCCTGCGTCTTACCCTCCGCGTCTTACCCTTCCCGCGTCTTACCCTCCGCGTCTTACCCTCCCGCCGTCTTCCCCTCCGCGTCTTACCCTCCCGCGTCTTCCCCTCCCGCGTCTTACCCTCCCGCGTCTTACCCTCCGCGTCTTCCCCTCCGCGTCTTACCCTCCCGCGTCTTACCCTCCCGCGTCTTACCCTCCGCCGTCTTACCCTCCCGCGTCTTACCCTCCCGCGTCTTCCCATCCCGCGTCTTACCCTCCCGCGTCTTACCCTCCACGCGTCTTACCCTCCCGCGTCTTACCCTCCCGCGTCTTACCCTCCCGCGTCTTACCCTCCGCGTCTTCCCCTCCCGCGTCTTCCCCTCCCGCGTCTTACCCTCCCGCGTCTTACCCTCCCGCGTCTTACCCTCCCGCGTCTTACCCTCCCGCGTCTTACCCTCCCGCGTCTTCCCCTCCCGCGTCTTACCCTCCGCGTCTTACCCTCCCGCGTCTTACCCTCCCGCGTCTTACCCTCCCGCGTCTTCCCCTCCCGCGTCTTACCCTCCCGCGTCTTACCCTCCCGCGTCTTACCCTCCCGCGTCTTACCCTCCCGCGTCTTACCCTCCCGCGTCTTCCCCTCCCGCGTCTTACCCTCCCGCGTCTTACCCTCCCGCGTCTTACCCTCCCGCGTCTTACCCTCCCGCGTCTTCCCCTCCCGCGTCTTACCCTCCCGCGTCTTACCTCCCGCGTCTTACCCTCCCGCGTCTTACCCTCCCGCGTCTTCCCCTCCCCGTCTTACCCTCCCGCGTCTTACCCTCCCGTCTTACCCTCCCGCGTCTTCCCTCCGCGTCTCTTACCCTCCGCGTCTTACCCTCCCGCGTCTTACCCTCCGCGTCTTACCCTCCGGTCTTACCCTCCTCACGTCTTACCCCCGCGTTCTTACCCTCCGCGTCTTCCCTCCCGCGTCTTCCCTCCCGCGTCTTACCTCCCGGTCTTACCCTCCCGCGTCTTTACCTCCCGCGTCTTCCCCCCGCGTCTTCCCCTCCCTCGTCTTACCCCCCCCGTTTTTTCTTCCCCCGTCTTACCCTCCCCCCGTACTTACCCCCCCCCGTCTTTCCTTCCCCCGTCTTACCCTCCCCCCGTCTTACCCTCCCCCCGTCTTTCCTTTCCCCCGTTTACCCTTCCCCGTCTTTCTTTCCCCGTCTTACCCGCCTCTCGTCTTACCCTCCCCCGTTTACCCTCCCCCCGTCTTACCCTCCCCCGTCTTACCCTCCCCCCGTCTTACCCTCCCCCCGTCTTACCCTCCCCCGTCTTACCCTCCCCCCGTCTTACCCTCCCCCGTCTTACTCCTCCCTCGTCTTACCTCCCCGCCCTAACCTCCCCGTCTTACCCTCTCCCCGTCTTACCCTCCCCCCGTCTTACCCTCCCCCGTCTTACCTTCCCCCCGTCTTACCTCCCCCCGTCTTCCCTCCCCCGTCTTACTCTCCCCCGTCTTACCCTCCCCGTCTTACCCTACCCCCTGTCTTACCTTCCCCCGTCTTACCTTCCCCCCGTCTTCCCCTCCCCCGTCTTACTCTCCCCCGTCTTACCCTCCCCCGTCTTACCCTCCCGTCTTCCCCCGTCTTACCCTCCCCCGTCTTACCCTACCCCCCGTCTTACCTTCCCCCCGTCTTACCTTCCCCCCGTCTTCCCCTCCCCGTCTTACTCTCCCCCGTCTTACCCTCCCCCGTCTTACCCTCCCCCGTCTTCCCCCCGTTCTTACCCTCCCCCCGTCTTACCCTCCCCCCGTCTTACCTTCCCCCCGTCTTACCTTCCCCACCGTCTTCCCCTCCCCCGTCTTACTCTCCCCCGTCTTACCCTCCCCGTCTTACCCTACCCCCGTCTTACCTTCCCCCCGTCTTACCCTCCCCCGTCTTTCCTTCCCCCGTCTTCCCCCCGTCTTACCCTCCCCCGTCTTATCCTCCCACCGTCTTACCCTCCCCCGTCTTACCCTCCCCCCGTTCTTACCCCCCGTCTTACCCTCCCCGTCTTACCCTCCCGTCTTACCCCTCCCGTCTTACCCTCCCCCGTCTTACCCTCCCCGTCTTACCCTCCCCCGTCTTACCCTCCCGTCTTACCCTCCCCCCGTCTTTCCCTCCCCCCGTCTTTCCTTCCCCCCGTCTTACCCGCCTCTCGTCTTACCCTCCCCCCGTCTTACCCTCCCCCCGTCTTACCCTCCCCCCGTCTTACCCTCCCCCCGTCTTCCCTCCCCCGTCTTACCCTCCCCCGTCTTACCCTCCCCGTCTTACCCAACCCCCGTCTTACCTTCCCCCCGTCTTCCCCTCCCCCCGTCTTACTCTCCCTCGTCTTCCCTCCCCTCGTCTTCCCCTCCCCTCGTCTTCCCCTCCCCTCGTCTTCCCCTCCCCTCGTCTTCCCCTCCCGCCCCGTCTTCCCTCCCCCCGTCTTCCCCTCCCGCCCCGTCTTTCCCCTCCCCCGCCGTCTCCCTCCCCGCCCGTCTTCCCCTCCCCGCCCCCCCCGTCTTCCCCCTCCCCCGTCTTACCCTCCCCGTCTTACCTTCCCCCGTCTTACCCTCCCCTCGTCTTACCTTCCCCCGTCTTACCCTCCCTCGTCTTACCCTCCCCCCGTCTTTCCCTTCCCCCGTCTAACCCTCCCCTGTCTTACCCTCCCCCCGTCTTACCTTCCCCGTCTAACCCTCCCCTGTCTTACCCTCTCCCGTCTTACCCTCCCCCGTCTTACCCTCCCCTCTGTCAATCAACAAAATACCTCAACTCTGCGAGGCGTTACATGCTAATCTCAAGAGTCAATTGCGTGTGCGTAATACGCAAGATCCCCTCTCCCCTCTTATTCCCCTTCCCCTCCCATATCCCCCTCCCCTCCCTTTCTCTTAACCTCCCTAGCCCCTACCCCTTCCATGGCTTCTTCACGCCTTAGCTGGCTCTCCCAGCCAGTCTGTGTGGGGCTGGCTAACTGCCAGCCAGACAGTCAGCCAACCAGTCACCCAGCCAGCCAGTCAGCCAGCCAGCCAGTCAGCCAGCTTGTCAAACTAGTTAGTTCAGCCATGCTGCCTAAAACCAGCTAGCTGAAAGCAAGTCCATCATCCGACCAGAAGCCAGTCATCCAGTCAGGCAGCCAGCCTTCCATCCAGTCAGTCAGTCAGTCAGCCAGTTAACCAGTTAGTGAGTCAGCCAGCCTTCCATCCAGTCAGTCAGCCAGTTAACCAGTCAGTGAGTGAGTCAGTGAGACATGCACTCTGTTACATGTAATCTCCTCACCTGTGTCTTTGTTGATGTTATTTTTGGTGTTATGTGATTGTTGTTTTTTTCTGGTGATTTTGCTGTTCTTTTTGCTGTTTTTTCTTAATGGTGTTTTTGTTGTTTTTGTTGATGGTGTTTTTGTTGTTTTTGTTGATGGTGTTTTTGGTGTTTTTGTTAGTATTTTTATTGTTTTCGTGGGAAAGTTGTAAAGGAAGAGAAAGAGGTGATATGATTGGTTGAGAGGAGGAATTAAGAGAAGGGATGGAAGGTGTGAGGGAGAGAAGGGGATGGAAGGTGTGAGGGAGAGAAGGGATGGAAGGTGTGAGGGAGAGAAGGGATGGAAGGTTGTGAGGGAGAGAAGGGATTGGAAGGTGTGAGGGAGAGAAGGATGGAGGCGTGAGGGAGAGAAGGGATGGAAGGTGTGAGGGAGAGAAGGGATGGAAGGTGTGAGGGAGAGAAGGGATGGAAGGCGTGAGGGAGAGAAGGGATGGAAGGCGTGGGGAGAGAAGGATGGAAGGTGTGAGGGAGAGAAGGGATGGAAGGCGTGAGGGTGAGAGAAGGGATGGAAGGTGTGAGGGAGAGGAGGGATGGAAGGCGTGAGGGGAGAGGAAGGGATGGAGGCGTGAGGGAGAGAAGGGATGGAGGTGTGAGGGAGAGAAGGGATGGAAGGTGTGAGGGAGAGAAGGGATGGAAGGTGTGAGGGAGAGAAGGGATGGAAGGTGTGAGGGAGAGAAGGGATGGAAGGCGTGAGGGAGAGAAGGGATGGAAGGCGTGAGGGAGAGAGGGATGGAAGGAGTGAGGGAGGAGAAGGGATGGAAGGATGTGAGGGAGAGAATGGGATGGAAGGTGTGAAGGAGAGAAGGGATGGAAGGTGTGAGGGAGAGAAGGGATGGAAGGTGTAAGGGAGAGAAGGGATGGAAGGCGTGAGGGAGAGAAGGGATGGAAGGCGTGAGGGAGAGAAGGGATGGAAGGTGTGAGGGAGAGAAGGGATGGAAGGTGTGAGGGAGAGAAGGGATGGAAGGTGTGAGGGAGAGAAGGGATGGAAGGTGTGAGGGAGAGAAGGGATGGAAGGTGTGAGGGAGAGAAGGGATGGAAGGTGTGAGGGAGAGAAGGGATGGAAGGCGTGAGGGAGAGAAGGGATGGAAGGCGTGAGGGAGAGAAGGGATGGAAGGTGTGAGGGAGAGAAGGGATGGAAGGTGTTGAGGGAGAGAAGGGATGGAAGGTGTGAGGGAGATGAAGGGATGGAAGGTGTGAGGGAGAGAAGGGATGGAAGGTGTGAGGGAGAGAAGGGATTGAAGGTTGAGGGAGAGAAGGGATGGAAGGTGTGAGGGAGAGAAGGGATGAAGGCGTGAGGGAGAGAAGGGATGGAAGGCGTGAGGGAGAGAAGGGATGGAAGGAGTGAGGGAGAGAAGGGATGGAAGGTGTGAGGGAGAGAAGGGATGGAAGGTGTTGAGGGGAGAGAAGGGATGGAAGGTTGTGAGGGAGAGAAGGGATGGAAGGCGTGAGGGAGAGAAGGGATGGAAGGCGTGAGGGGAGGAAGGGATGGAAGGTGTGAGGGAGAGAAGGGATGGAAGGTTGTGAGGGAGAGAAGGGATGGAAGGTGTGAGGGAGAGAAGGGATGGAAGGCGTGAGGGAGAGAAGGGATGGAAGGCGTGAGGGAGAGAAGGGATGGAAGGAGTGAGGGAGAGAAGGGATGGAAGGAGTGAGGGAGAGAAGGGATGGAATGGTGTGAAGGAGAGAAGGGATGGAGGTGTGAGGGAGAGAAGGGGATGGAAGGTGTAAGGGAGAGAAGGGATGGAAGGCGTGAGGGAGAGAAGGGATGGAAGGCGTGAGGGAGAGAAGGGATGGAAGGAGTGAGGGAGAGGAAGGGATGGAAGGCGTGAGGGAGAGAAGGGATGGAAGGCGTGAGGGGAGAGAAGGGATGGAAGGAGTGAGGGAGAGAAGGGATGGAAGGTGTGAGGGAGAGAAGGGATGGAAGGTGTAAGGGAGAGAAGGGATGGAAGGCGTGAGGGAGAGAAGGGATGGAAGGTGTGAGGGAGAGAAGGGATGGAAGGAGTGAGGGAGAGAAGGGATGGAAGGTGTGAGGGAGAGAAGGGATGGATGGAGTGAGGGAAAGAAGGGATGGAAGACGTGAGGGAGAGAAGGGATGGAAGGTTTGAGGGAGAGAAGGGATAGGAGTGAGGGAGAGAAGGGATGGAAGGCGTGAGGGAGAGAAGGGATGGAAGGTGTGAGGGAGAGAAGGGATGGAAGGTGTGAGGGGAGAGAAGGGATGGAAGGAGTGAAGGAGGGAGTTAGTCCTGACTGATATATCCTCTTCAAGACTTTCACCCCTTCCTCCTCACATCTTCCCCCACCACCAGTGGCACCCACCTTCACAACCACTAGTGGTACCCACTTTCACCACCACCATTGGCACCCACCTTCACCACCAGTGGCACCCCCTTCACCACCAGTGGCACCCCCTTCACCTCCACCAGTGGCACCCCCCTTCACCTCCACCAGTGGCACCCACCTTCACAACCACTAGTGGTACCCACTTTCACCACCACCATTGGCACCCACCTTCACCACAGTGGCACCACCCCTTCACACCAGTGGCACCCCCTTCACCTCCACCAGTGGCACCCCCTTCACTCCACCAGTGGCACCCCCCTTCACCTCCACCAGTGGCACCCACCTTCACCTCCACAGTGGGCACCACTTTCACCAACCAGGGATCCACCTTCAACAACCAAATCACTTGGCACTCATCTCTACATCACCATCACAACCACCAACATCACCACCAACACAATACACCAATCATCACACCACACCACAAAAACCATCACCACACCAAAACCACAACATACGACACCACAACCACAACATCACAACACCAAATACAACACAAACCACCAAAATCACCACTATACACTACAAAAACCTACCATTCACACACACAAACAACCACATCACACACACACCCACAAAAAACATCACACACCAACATCACCTACACAAACACAACAAAATCAGACACCCACAACACAAATTCAACCACACACCACAACACAACATCACACACCAAATCACTCACACACAAGAACCACCACATCACCACACCACAACATCCAAACATCATCCACACCACAAAACCAATCATCACACACACACCACAACCAACAACATCACCACCACCCACAACCACAACACATCCACAACACCCAACATCACCACCACCCACAAAACACAATCACCACACCCAACCACCTCACAACCACCAACATCACACCACCCACAACCACCAACATCACCACCAACCACAACCACCAACATACACCACCCACAACCACCAACATCACACCACCCAAAACCCCCAACATCACCACCCCCCAAAACCCCCAAACTTCACCACCCCCCCAAACCAAACCAACATCACCACCCACAAACCCCCAAAATCACCCCCAAACCCAAAACCAAAAACATCCCCCCACCACCCCAACAACCCCCAACATCACCCCCCAACCACATTTCCACTTTTCAAAAATGCTGCCCAAAACACTTGCTTCCTCCTACTTTAAAACAATCACTACATAAAACAAAAATTATAATTCTAACAAAAAAAACCTTTGTAAGTGTGTGCAGACACGCAGTTTTCATAGCGTTCCCCCAAAAAAACCCCATATTGCCCCCCATCTCTGACGAGGGGTCAGTATTCTGAGATGCAGAAACCCACTAAGAAAATGGGGTTTCCTTGTTTATACGTATGTACAAAACAGGTAAAACCCTTTTTTGAAATTTTTACAAAGCAAAACGCTTGGGCCTGCTCACTAGGTGTTTATGATAGTGGAAACCCAGTGGACTGTGTGTTTACGTGCGGAGGATGTGAGGTGAAAGGGTTCCCAAGGTGCTTGAAAGGACGGCGGGGGGGGGGACGGCGTTTTCCCTGGGTACTTTTCGTTGCGCTAGTTTGTCGATATGACAAAACTCCTTTTTTTTGAGTTTAGGGTTTGGGTGTTTGGTAGTGATGATTCAAAATTTCCTCTGAAACCCACGATCGGCCCTTGGGGGACTTTTTTGACTTTCTTAAATCCAAGTGTTGCGATGAATGACAGGACTTTCCCTTAAGTACCCCTCAGGCGGGCCCTTTAGGTGTTCATCAAAATGTATGATATTCTAAAGGTTTCCCAAATCATACGGTCACTTCCCTCTCAAGGAAATTGGTGTTTATTTCCGGCGTTTTGGTTTGTTGTTGTCTGGTTTTGAAACACGAAATCCTTACTGGTGTGGAAAAAAGGGGGGGCTGTTTTCGTATCACTCTTAGCTTTTGTAGTTGGTATGTTTTTCCCGGGTTCTGCTAACAGTTAGGGCGAAAAATTTCTCCCATTGTTGATTTTGGTTGTTGAACTTTTCTCCCTTCTTCTACAATCAGGGAGAGGGAGTTTGGACGAAACGTTGTGTTTTGAAACCCCTGCACTTTCTGAAAAAAAGGGGTAACTGCGACCCGAAAAAGGCCCTTTCAAAAAAAAAACCCGGTTTTAAAAAACGCTCCTCTTTGTGCGTGTGTCTTGGTGTGAAAAAAAATTTAGGGTTAAATTTCATTCATTTTGGGTTTTGTTTTTCTGCGACTTCGAACTTAGGTTGATGTTATTTTTAAAAGGAGTAAACATTCTAGACGGGAAATAGGCGACTATTATTTTAAGTAATAAGGGTTTTAGAATTACCTATAAAAATGTAAGGAAAATGAACATTTTTTGCAATTAATTCGACTTTGTGATTGTAGTAATTTTTGCTTTTCCGGGGCCTTGACAAGTCCTGGAAAGCAAAACGTTGCCCCCAATAAAATATCGCATTTGTTGCATCTGTGTCCATTTATCGACCTTTTGTTTTTTTTTGGGAGGGCTTTTCATGATTTGTTCATTTCCCCAGATTTTAATGATATGAAGGGAGAGACATTGGATCGGAGCTGTGGGGGTTTAGTCAACGCAAGGAGTACTGAAGGCTGGGACCCTGCGTTCACTAACGTTTGGGCCCCCGGTCTCCGACAAGTCAAAGGTTTTGTGGGGATAGCTAAAGTCCCCGGAGGGGAAATAAACCAAAATACAAAATTTCAACGAAACTTTTTTTTCCCCCAAAAAAGTAACGAAATTTGTCTTATTGCGGTTAAAAAAAAACCGCTAGACTGGTAACACCCTGACCGAATCATCAAAAAAATGAAGAATGGCTTTTTAGGTGAGGGGACTGATTAATTTGCTTTTTTACTTCTCTGTTTAATTTCACATGGAAGGGGCCCATTACTTTGTTTTCGAAGGAATTCGGGGTTTTGTTCCGTTTTAAAACCGAAAGGGGAAAAAGGTTTCCTTTATCTTGAATGAATTGTTTAAAATAAAAGGTTAGCGAAGGGGTCCCTTTAAATAAAGGCGTTTGCACATGTGTTAAATTTTCATAAAGTTTGTTGCTGTATGTATTGATTGTGATGACTGTTTTAAAAAACATTATTGTGATGGCTGTTGACCAACTTTTTTGTGATGACTGGTTTACACAACATTTTTGTATGACCCGTTGGGCACAACATTATTGTTTGGGGGGGTTTTTTTGGTTTTACACAACATTTTTGTGATGGGCTGTTTAAAAATAAACCCTTATTGTGATGACTTTTTGAACAACATTATTGTTGATGGGCTGTTGACACAACTTTAAAAAAAACGATGAAAATATTACGTGTTGAACACAACCAGCACCCCAGCCCAAGTTTGAACACAACACAAAAACCCCAGGGCCAAGTTTGAAACCCCAAAACGCACCACAGGCCAAAATGTTGAAACCCAACCCGCCCACGGGCCAAAATGTTGAACACAACACAGCCCACGTCCAAGTGGTTTAACACAAACACGCACCACAGCCAAGGTTGAACCAACCACAGCCACGTCCAAGTGTTTTTAAAACAAAAACCCCCCCCCACAGGCCCCAAATGTTGAACACAAACACCCGCACCCCCAAGGTTTAAACCCCAACACGCCCCAGTAAAATGTTTTTAACACCAAAACAAACAAACCCCAGTCCAAATGTTGAAAAAAACACAGCACCCCAGTCCCAAATGTTTGAAACAACCCCAGCACCACAGCCCAAGTGTTGAACACAACAGCACCACGTCCAAGTGTTGGGAAAACAAAAAAAAACAGCACCACAGTCCAAGTGTTGAAAACAAAAAAAAGCACCACAGGCCCCAAATGTTGAACACAACACAGCACCACCCCCGTCCCAAAGGGGGGGGAAAACAACACGGCACCCACAGCCCAAGGGTTGAAAAACAAACGGCCCCCACAGTCCCCAAAAGGGTTTAACACAACACAGCCCCCCAGGGCCAAGGGGTTGAAACACAAAACAGCACCCAGTCAAGTGTTTTTAACAAAACACAGCACCACAGTCCAAGTGTTGAACACAAAAAGGCCCCCCCAGCCCAAGTGTTGAAAAAAAAAAAAAAAACTCAAGACCACAGTCCAAAATGTTTAAAACAACCCCCGCCCCCACAGTTTCCCAAATGGGTTTAAAAAAACACAAACACCCCCAGCCCAAAATGTTGAACACAACACAGCAACAGTCCCCAAAAAGTTGAAAACCCAAAACGGGACCACAGCCCAAGTGTTGAACACAACCGGAAACCCCAGTCCAAAAGGGGTTGGGGGCACAAACCCCAAACCCCAGTCCAAGTGTTGAAAAACAACACAGCACCCCGTCCAGTGTTGAACACAAACAGCACCACGGGCCAAGTGTTGAACACAAACCGGGGGGGGACCACAGCCCAAATGTTGGGAAAAAAACACAGACCCCAGTTTCCCAAATGTTGAAAAAAAACCCCGCACCACAGTCCAAAGTGTTGGGAAAAACAAAACAGACCCGCCCAATTTTTGAAACACAAAAACAAACCCCCACAGCCCCAAATGTTGAAACACCAAAACAGCCCCCAGTCCAAGTGTTGAACAAAACAAGCACCCCGTCAAGTGTTTAACACAAAACCCCGCACACAGCCCCAAATGTTGAACACAACACAGCCCACAGTCCAAGTGTTGAACACAACACGGCACCCCAGCCCCAAATGTTTTACACCCCAAAGGCACCAAAAAGTCCAAGTGTTGAAAAAAACACA
>NC_069410.1:37511716-37545643 GCF_026875155.1 Cherax quadricarinatus
AACAACGTCAGCTGCACTTTAACAACGTCAGCTGCACTTTAATAACGTCAGCTGCACTTTCATAAGAATTCTTTATATGTAAGGATACCTTAGGATAGCGGAGGTTAGGTTAGGATATTGAGGATAGGATAGGGGAGATTAGGTAAGGACAAGGGAGAGGAGGATAGGATGAGAGAAGTTAGGATAGGACAGGGGAGAGGTAGATAGGATAGGGGAGGTTAGGATAGGGGAGGTTAGGATAGGGGAGGATAGGATAAGGAGGTTAGGTTACTGTACAGCACCATGGGTGTGTGTACGGCACCATGGGAGTGTGTACGGCACCATGGGCGTGTGTACGGCACCATGGGCTTGTGTACGGCACTATGGGCGTGTGTACGGCACCATGGGCTTGTGTACGGCACTATGAGCGTGTGTAAGACACCATGGGCGTGTGTAAGGCACCATGGGCGTGTGTACGGCACCATGGGAGTGTGTACGTCACCATGGGCTTGTGTATGCCACCATGGGCGTGTGTACGGCACCATGGGCGTGTGTACGGCACCATGGGAGTTTGTACGTCACAATGGGCTTGTGTACGGCACCATGGGCTTGTGTACGGCACCATGGGCTTTTGTACGGCACCATGGGCGTGTGTACGGCACCATGGGAGTTTGTACGTCACCATGGGCGTGTATACGGCACCATGGGCTTTTGTACGGCACCATGGGCGTATAGGCATGCAGTAACAGCCGCGGGAGGGTCTGTCCTTCAGGCATCACCAAGAGATAGATCCTTTGCCTATCCTGCGGCCAAAGGGTGAGGGGGGCGGGGAAGGTGGGTAGGGGATGCCGCGCCCCTTTAAGTGGGTAGGGTGGGCGGTGTGATCAAGTTACAAGGGGTGGAAGTGAGGGTGTGGTGGAGGGGGCGGCCGCACCCCCGCCACCTGAGAGGGTCTCCATCACCGCGTGCGGCTGGCCTATAGGATCCTCCCGCTGCCTCGTCCACGCCCATATCCTCCGCCCACCCACCCCTCTCTTGCACGCCCACCCACCTGTGCAAGACGCATAATCCTCCCTAAATTCTGCAATTAAGTTATCAATAGCGGCATCGATGATTTAGCGAATGTGGGTCATGTAGGGGAAGTGTTGGGTGGTGTGGGGATGCTGGGGAGAGACAGAGTGAGAACGAACGTCCTCCCCTTACGGGTGGCGGGGGTACAATGAGGCGGGGAGAGAGAGGCTGGGGGAGTATCTCCGCTAGGGTGGGATGCCCCGCCCGCTGCTCCGCCAATAATCAAACGGGAGGCGAGCTGAGGGGCCGGAACTCATCGCTGATTGGTAGATTGATGGGAGGGAGGACCCACTCAGGCGGCGCCGCGCACACACGGCTGGGGGGGGGGGGGGGGGGGAAAAAATGGACAGATCGAGATTATTTCCTTGCCCTCCCCCTCCCCCTCCCTCCAGTTACTCTGTCTCACTGGCTTACCTCAGCCACAGCCGCTGTGAGGCAACAACAAGGCGGTGTAAACAAGCAGTGAGTGAGAGGCAAGACTGCTGTTGCTGTACATTGACCACCCACCAACCACTGACCGTGTTACCCACCTACCACTGACCACTCCACCCACCTGCCACTGACTGCGCCACCCACCTGCCACTGATTGCACCACCCACTGACCACTCCACCCACCTGCCACTGACCGCTCCACCCACCTGCCACTGACCGCGCCACCCACATACCACTGACCGCGCCACCCACATACCACTGACCGCGCCACCCACCCACCTACTCACCCAATGAACCAAGGAAGTCACTGAGTATCTGGCTGCATCAGTCAGGCTCCTGATGCACAGTTCTCCCACAGTAACCGGGGGAGACGTACTGACTTTCGTCCATCCCGGAGAGGAGTTTTTATCCGCCTTTTTCTCAAAAATTGAAATGTATCGCTGTAGCATTTATAATTACGCAATAAGATCACAGTAAAGAAGTGATATTACAATATACACAACAACCACTGTGAAAAAAATAGCAGAATTCCAGACACTTTCTCACAATTTTCTCACAATGTGAGAAAATCAAGAACGAGCTTGGCATTTCTCTATTTTGTTCACAGTTTACAATTACGTTCAGAATTTGAGCATAAGAATGTAAGGATTTTTTTTTTTATTTTAAGAATGTTTCAATTGTTACGGGGTTGGCAGAGACGAGAGAAAATTAAGGTATGACCGGAATGATAGTGGTGAAAGGATTCTTTCTAATGATTAAGACCAGCATGATGTCCATTAGTAATGGGAGACAGTTTGTCGAGATGTTCCGTTCGCGACTCTGTCTTCCATGATCACTGACAGGCATTACAAGAGCAGTGACGGTGCAGTATAATTAGTGGCTATAATTATAGCTATAGTTTTTAAAAGGGGGTGGAGCGGTAAAGCAGTGGAAGTCCTCGGTCAGATGACCAAAAGCTCCAGCTGCGGGTTATCATATGTGTGGTATAAACCTTGGTAATAAATACCGATAAGTTGGTTTAGAAAGACACGTAAGCAAACACTCTGACATATTTATTAGAAAACGTTTCGGTCCTGGGGCCTTGATCCTGGGACCCTGAAGTGGTCAAGGTCCCAAGACCGAAACGTTTTCTAATAAATATGTCATAGCGTTTGCTTACGTGTCTTTCTAAACCATCATATGTGTAACACCCGCGTCAGGAAACACTTGTCCTGCTGCCTGACAAACTTTACCTAACCTAAGTGAGGGTTGCAGCAGGTCCTCTAGGACCCGCTGCAACATTTTAGGATTTTTCTCTGGAAAGAAATGATATGAAACACCGACACGATGGGCATGGAGACTCGCATGCAGTATTATGCGATCCTTTATGAACAACGTTTCGCTCACTCTATGGGCGTTATCAACTCGCAAATAGATCTGTTTACGACTTGACAAAGCTCGCTTCATGGGCGAAACGCAGTCAGTAGTGCATTACATCGTAATTTTATTTTCCCAATACTTTTCTCTGTTGTCATCAAGCTGCTGGCTTAATAACTGTCCTGCTGAACTTCTAGCAGCATTTCATAGACGTTCTGTTGATGTCACTCGCTTGCTCTTCAAAACATAACAAAAGCGAGAAAAAAACATGTCATGATATTTGAAGATTATCTCTGTTGCTCAAAACAACCCTCTCCCCCCCCCCACACACAAAAAAAAATATTACGATCAATGTAGAGGTCCTCAAAGCGACTGACCGCTCTGGCATTCTTCAGATATGCTAACGACATCTTCACTGGTTTCGAGACCTCCTCCTCCTCCTCCTCCGTATCACAAACCATTAAACCAAACCACGGTACGGGTGGGGATTGAACTCCCGGCAAGTGAGTCGTAAAAGTCCGTGGTTTGTTTGCAATCATGTGGTTACGATTTTGTGAATCAACATTCACCAGCTGACGCCGAGACTGTTTACCATCGTTCTGTTTATGTTCAGCTCCTTCTGGACTCCTAATTCTAATGGGATTTCCTTTCTCATCTCACTGGATTAACTCTCACTTAGAACTGACCACGATGACTCTGCTTTTCTCCCGGGATAACGGATATCCTCCGCATGTTGCACAGTCAGTATTAGGGAGATGTTTGGAGGAAGAGTTGCGACCCTCCTAGGGCAGTATACACTGTACCGGGATATGTACACTGTACTATGTACAGTATATGTAATTAAGGATGGACATGATGGTCTTACTATTAGAAGGATTTTTTCAAGACTACTGTTACTAAGACCTCACCGTTGCTAGGACCTCACCGTTGCTAGGACCTCACCATTGCTAGGACCTCACCATTGCTAGGACCTCACCGTTGCTAGGACCTCGCCGTTGCTAGGACCTCACCATTGCTAGGACCTCACCATTGCTAGGACCTCACCGTTGCTAGGACCTCACCGTTGCTAGAACCACACTGACACCTTCATCACACCTTCACAACATCACCTCCCCAATTTCCTCCCTAATAGCATTACTAATTACTATTACTATACGGATGATGTTAACTGGTGGAAGTAGTAGTGATGGTGGTGGTAGTGGTTATAGAGATGGTGGTAGTGGTGATAGTAGTGGTAGCGGTGATAGTAGTGGTAATGTGATTGTAATGGTGGTGGTAGTAGGGGTGGTGATGGTAACGATTGTATTAGTGGTAGTAGTGGTGGGGGTAGTAGTAGTAGTGGTGGTAGTAGTGGTGGGGGTAGTAGTGGTAGTGGTGGTGGTAGTAATGGTGATGGTAATAGTGGTGGTGGTGTTGGTGGTAGTAGTAGTGAATATATTGGTGGTAGTAGTGGTAGTGGTGAAACTGGTGGTAATAGTAGTGGGGTAGTGGTGGTAGTAGTGGTGGTGGTGGTAGGCAGAAGGTGGAAGAGGAGAGGTTAAAGAGGAACCTTCAGTAGCGTCAGTACTGCCTCCTGCAGGTAGGTGCTGTGGGGAAGGGGGAAAGACAGGGGGGAGGGGGGATGGGCAGTGGGAGGGACATGGGGAGGGTCAGTGGGAGGGAGGGAGGGAGGGGAGTCACTGCTAGGTCACCGACCTTGCTACTGACCTCACTTGGCCTCAAGTCACGGTACCTGATCTGTCTTGCTTGAAACTTGACCTAAACTGATGAAATCGATAATGAACGTGACCCGAGACAGTGACCTGACTTGACCCGAACTGAGGTATGGTAGCAGTCACAGGAGAGACTAGTTTACTCTTGCCACAGAGCGAAGAAGCGGTCATGAGAACCTGTACTATCTCCTGACCTGACCTAAGAACCGGTACTTTTTGTTGACCTGACCTAAGAACCGGTACTTTCTCAGGACCTGACCTAAGAACCAGTACTTTCTCTTGACCTGACCTAAGAGCAAAAACTTTCTCCTAACCTACCCAAGAACACTTTCTCTTGACCTGACCTTAGAATACGTACTTTCTCCTCACCTAACCTAATAATGCTTTCTCCTGACCTAACCCAAGAGAAAGTAGATATACCAGACTGAACCAGTCTAGTCCAGTCTAACCTAACTTGCCTAGAATTGACCTAACCTAACCTAACCTAACCTTGAGCTGACCCTAGCTTACCCCTTATTTCCATGGGCAGCCCTCAGGGGCTTCACAAGGGGATGGGGAAATGGGTGGAATATGCAAGGGGATAAAGGAGAGGGAGAGTAGAAAAGGGAGAGGTGCTGCTCGCAAAGGAATTTCCTTTCTTTGTGATTTGTGTTCTGTGATGGGGGGAGGTGTTCTTTTTTTTAAGTGTTCTACTGTTTAAAGGAGAACACCCAAACACTAGCCATGAGGTGTGTGTGTGTGTTTGTGTGTGTGTGTTTGTGTTTGTGTATGGGTGCGTGTGTTTGTGTATGGGTGCGCGCGTGTGTGTGTGTGTACTCACCTAGTTGTGGTTGCAGGGGTCGAGTCACAGCTCCTGCCCCGCCTCTTCACTGGTCGCTACTAGGTCACTCTTCCTGTTCCACGAGTTTTACCATACCTCTTCTTAAAGCTATGTATGGATCCTGCCTCCACTACATCACTTCGCAGACTATTCTACTTCCTGACAACTCTGTGACTGATGGAATACTTCTTAACTTCCCTGCGAGTCATCTGAGTCTTCAACTTCCAATTATGACCCCTTGTTGCTGTGTCCCATCTCTGGAACATCCTGTCTCTGTCCACTGTGTCAATTCCTCTCAGTATTTTATATATCGTTATCATATCCCATCTATCTCTCCTGTCCTCCAGTGTCGTCAGGTCGATTTCCCTTAACCTCTCCTCGTAGGATTTACCCCTTAGCTCCGGACTAGTCTTGGTGCAAACGTTTTCGCTTTCTCTAATTTCCTTACATGCTTGGCTAGGTGTGGGTTCCAAACTGGTGCTGCATACTCCAATATAGGCCTGACATACACAGTGTACAGGGTCCTGAACGATTCCTTATTGAGATGTCGGAATGCTATTCTTAGGTTTGCTAGGCGCCCATATGCTGCAGCAGTTATTTGGTTCATGTAGGCCTCCGGAGATGTGCCCGGTGTTATATTCACTCCCAAAGATCTTTTCCTTGAGTGAGATTTGTAGTCTCTGGCCCCCTAGGCTGTACTCCGTCTGTGGTCTTCTTTGCCCTTCCCCAATCTTCATGACTTTGCACTTGGTGGGGTTGAACTCCAGGAGCCAGTTTCCGGAGTCAAGATCCCTTCGTAGGTCCGACTGGTCCTCGTCCGATTAAATTCTTATCAGCTTCACATCTGCAAACAGGAACACTTCTGAGTCTATTCCTTCCATCATGTCGTTCACATACACCAGAAACAGCACTGGTCCTAGGATTGACCCCTGTGGAACCCCGCTCGTCACAGGCGCCCACTCTGACACCTCGTCACCTCGCTGATGTCTTCCCGACAGGTATTTCCTGATCCATTGCAGTGCCTTCCCTGTTATACCTGCCTGGTCTTCCAGCTTTTCCACAAATCTCCTGTGTGGAACTGTGTCATAAGCCTTCTTACAGTCCAAAAAACGCAATCTACCCACCCTGCTCTCTTGTGTTACTGCTGTCACCCTGTCATAGAACTCCAGTAGCTTTGTGACACAGGATTTCCCGTCCTTGAAATTGTGCTGGTTGTCGCTGATAAGCTCATTCCTTTCTAGGTGTTCCACCACTCTTCTCCTGATAATCTTCTCTATGACTTTGCATACTGTACATGTTAGTGACACTGGTCTGTAGTTTAGTGCTTCGTGTCTGTCTCCCTTTGTAAAAATTGGGACTCATTTGCTGTCTTCCATACCTCAGGTAGTCGCCTTATTTCGATAGATTTAAGATTGCATGTAGTGGACCTAGGCCTCTCCTCTTCGGACCATTTCGATAGATGTTATCTGGTCCCATAGCCTTTGAGTTATCTAGCTCGCTTAGCAGCCTCTTCACTTCTTTCTTATTTGTATGTATTGTGTCCAACACTTGGTTTTCCCCCTCTCTGTCTTTCTGGAGTCCCTTCTGTCTCCTCTATGAACACTTCTTTGAATCTCATGTTGAGTTCCTCACATACTTTTCGGTAGTTTCTTGTGATATCCCCTTCCTTTCTCAGCCTGATTGCCTGGTTCTTGACTGTTGTTTTCCTCCTGATGTGGCTGTACAACAGCTTCGGGTCAGATTTGGCTTTTATTGCTATGTCATTTTCGTATTGTCGTTGGGCCTCCCTTCCTACCTGTGTATATTCATTTCTGGCTCTACAACTGCTTTCCTAATTCTCCTGGATCCTTTGCCTTCTATACTTCTTCCATTCTCTAGCACACTTGGTTTTGGCCTCTCTACACCTTTGAATGAACCAAAGGATCATCCTGGCCTTCTTGTTATTTTTTTTTACCCTTGAGTACAAACATCTCCACTTCCTTGCATATTGTTGTCACATATTCCATCATCTCATTTACTGACTTCCCTGTTTGTGCCCTATCCCACTGAACCTCGTTCAGGAAATTCTTCATGCCTTTGTAGTCCCCTCTCTTGTTTGGCTTCTTTCGTCTTGTCCTTCCTGCTTCACTCTTCACTTGTAACTCTACTATGTATTCGAAGCTCAGAACCACGTGGTCACCGGCCCCGAGAGGTCTTTCAAATGTGATGTTCTCAATATCTGCACTATTCCTGGTGAATACTTGGTCCGGTCTTGCTGGTTCCTCTCCTCTCTCTGGTAGTGTCCCTTACGTGTTGTACATGAGGTTTTCCAGTACCACCTCCATCTTAGCCCTCCACGTTTCTGGGGCCCCATGTGGCTCCAAGTTCTCCCAGTCAATTTCTTTGTAATTTAAGTTACCCTTAATCAGTAGCTTTGCCCTGCTCACATGAGCCCTTCTGACCGCTTCAGGCAGTGTGTCAACCATCGCTGTTACTCTCATCATACTCTTGCCTTGGACTCTTGCTATTATGTGGTGGGTTATACATCACTGCAATTACCACCTTCAGACTTCCAGACTGAAGTGTTCCTATTATGTAGTCTCTTGCTTCTCCTCTGCCTCCTCTCCCCAGCTCGTCAAAATCCCATTGGTTTTTGATGAGCAGTGAAACGCCTCCACCCCCCTCTGTTCACTCTCTTTCCTCAGGATCTGATATCCTGTTGGAAAGATGGCATCAGTAATCATTCCTGTGAGCTTGGTTTTAGTGAGTTCTATGATGTCCGGTGATGCCTCTTTGATTCTTTCGTGCCACTTATTCATTATTCCGTCAGCGTTGGTGTACCATACCTTCAGTTTCTTCTCCAACACTGTTCTGGGGGTCTCTGGGGGTGGGGGGCCTGGTAGTGTTCTGTGGGATTCTGCAGTATATTGTGGGGTGGGGGCCGAAAGTGTGGATTGTAGTTTGTTGGGATATCATGTTTGGCTGTGGAGTTCTGATGGTGGTTCTGTATGTGCCTGCAGTTGTTGCACTGCCCAAATCTATCCTCTGTTGACTCTGCCCTTGTCTCATTTCCTAGCCCCTTTCGTTTCTGTGTCTTCTCCCTCAGCTGCTGTCATTCTGTTCTTGTTCTGAGTCTAGGAACACCCTCTTGTATGCTGATGATTCTTTCAGCCATGGTTTCTCTTGCAGGATCCTGTTCCACACCATTTCTGTTCTGAAAATCAGTTTGACCGGCCTATTTCCCCCCTTCAGGTACCCTCCTATTCTCTAAAAATTACTATCTCAGTCGTATCCTCCTCACCTATTTCTTTGATGTTTACAATCTACTGTTTTTCTTTCTGCTGTCTTTCATTGTGTGTCCTCCCTTTGCTCTCCTGAAGCCCATGAATAAACAAGGACTCCCTCTCCTCCTCCCATTGCCTTTTCCTCTGTGGGTCCTGTTTGTACATAGCCATTGTCTCCCTTATTTTTTTCCTGTAACACTTGGTGGAATGGTCGTGTCTCCACATGGGACATGTCACCTTCTCTAAATTCTCCCCTCTCTTTGCTATCCCTGCTCCTGACAACTCTCCCCTATATTCCTCGGCCTTGCTTGGTGGACTGATAGGGCCTTAACATATGTCTTGTCTCCTTCCTTTTCCATTGAGCTCCTCGTTTAATAGGGGTGTATCTACTTCAGATGCCGTGTCTCCTCTGAGCAATAGCCCTTTAACTGGCTTCAGCATATTTACCTCATTCTAGGGCCTGTATCATGGCTTCTGTGTCTTCAGCTTGTGACTCCCATTTCTTTTTCTCTGCCTCCATCCTCTTTTCCATTTTCACAGAAAGCTCACCTAGTTTGCTCTCCCACTCCTGTTCCATCCTTTTACATTGGTCTTCCATCCATTCTTCCTTACCAGGACTATCTTTCTCTGATCCCCTGAGTCTTTGTGTGTGTATGTATATGTATGTTTGTGTATGTGTATGCATGTGTGTGTGAATGTGTGTGTGTGTGTGTGTGTGTGTTTGTGTGTGTGTGTGATTACAGCTACGAGTTTTAATGTGATTTACATTTTTTCCCCGCTCTTTCCGTCCTCTTTCCCTCCCTCTTTCCGTCCTCTTTTCCCCTCCCTCTCTACCCCTCTCGCTCTTCCCCTCCCACTCTTCATTTCTCTTTTTTCCTTTCCTCCCTTCTTCCCCTCTCTTCTCCTTCCTCCCTTCCCCTCCCTCTCCTCCCCTCCCTCTCCTCCTCCTCCTCTCTTTTCCTTCCTCTCTTCCCCTCACTCTCCCTCTCCCCTCACACTGGTACTTTGATGATGACACAAGGCGTGAAAACAGTGTAGTAACGCAGTCTGGCACTGCTGGCTTCTCTCTCTATGGGGAGAATTGGGGAGGGAAGAGCTGGGAGGGGAGAACTGAGAGGGGGGAGAGAAAGAGAAATGGAGGCAAAACTAGAAGAGAAGGAAGAGTGGTGAGAGGAGAGGAGAGAGGAGAATTATTTGAGGGGATCGAAGGAGAGAAATGGGAAGACGAGAGGGGAGAGAGGGAGAGAGACGGGGGGAGGGAGGAGGTGGTGGTGGAAGAGGGGGGGAAGGATATGAGAGTGCCAGGTTAAAGTAGAGCAGCTCATGACCGGCACTGTGCCTAAGTTGGTGGCCCTCTAAGGTGGTGATGACTGCCTGAAGGAGAGCCAGTACACGCAGGAGGTAGACAGGAAGGGGAGGAGGAGGGAGGGAGAAGGAAGGTGGGAGGGATAAAGAGAGGAGGGAGGTAATAGGTAGGTAGGTACAGAGAGTGAGTTCGTAGCAACATAAATTTACACGTCAAGGAAGCAGATCTATAGTTTATATTGTCTTCTTTGCCTCATTTTATAAATTGCTCTCACAATGTGTGTATTATATTCCATCAGTCTGCCAGTTTATCTTCCATCAGTCTGCCAGTTTATCTTCCATCAGTCTGCCAGTTTATCTTCCATCAGTCTGCCAGTTTATCTTCCATCAGTCTGCCAGTTTTACTTACTATACTGATATCAACCCAGGTTGATATCCCGTCCGTCTGGTCTCTCACAGCCGCTTTATTACCAGCGTCTGGTAGCAGTTCCTTTGCCTCCTCTTTACTTACTTAATCCAGCGGTCTTTCTGGGATTAAAATCCACTACTTTGAAAAAAATTATATTTTGTTTGTGTGTAAACACTGATATTTACTATTTATTACCTCACACATTTCCTCCTTCATTAGTGTGACTTTGTCTTTATTAATTAATGCTTTGTGTTTTGCCCCTCGCTGTTTAATTTTGTTTACAAAGCTAAATAAGAGGTTTGGGTCTACTTTTCTGTCGTTTACTATTTCTCTTTTTGGAGTTTCTATCTTCCTCTCTCCCTACATTCTTACATGTATTTCTCGAGTCTCTCATGGCTTCTTTGACTGACTTTTTTTTTCTCGTCACTTCATCACATTTTCTTCACCAGTTCGTTATTGCATTTCATTCCCTTTATTGAAATCTTATTTTTTTTTTAATCCCACAGCATATAAGTTGCAGAATTATTTTTAAAAGCAATTTGTGTCTATCCCTTGTAATATTTTGTGTATTTCATGTAATATTTTGTTTATCTCGGGTAATATTCTGTTTATCACTTGTAATATTCTGTTTATTTCATGTAATATTAAATCTATCCCTTATAATATTTTGTCCCAGGCATTTACCTCTTCTAAACTATATTCCTAACGCAGTTTATTTTCCTCTCCCACAATCTAGTTATTCCAGTTTGTCTTTTTCACTTCTCATATGCCTTTGATATACCTTCGCGAGAGATATCCTCCTCCTGCAGCAGGTCCTGGGATAGCGCAGCTGCACATTGTTCATGTCGAGTACTTCTGTATAGAGTAAGTAGCAGGTCTAGTGTTGAGGGTCTCTTGCCTATTCTCACTTAACCGCTTGTTTATACTCCCACCATCATCACGGAAACTCTAATTTAATTCTTTATTGTTAAAATCTGCAATTATGGAGGCTTGTTTTATTACCACGGTCATCGGGAGTGCTGCAGTGTGTGTGTGTGTGTGTGTGTGTGTGTGTGTGTGTGTGTGTGTGTGTGTGTGTGTGTGTGTGTGTGTGTGTGTGTGTGTGTGTGTGTGATATGTTTGGGATATTTTGCTCCCTGCCCTCCTCTGTGCCCCCCTGCCATTCTCAGTGACCCCCCCCCCTCTGCCCTCCCCTGCGCCCTCTCCTGCCTCCTAGTGGACCAGACTAAAGAGGATGGGTCTTCAAGGACTGCTTCCCCTCAACCTTCTCCTTACAGCGGCCAACATTAGTCCCTTTGGTCTATCCTATACCCTTTGATCTGCCCAATACCCACTGATCTGACCAATACCCTTCCGTCTGTCCCGTTCGTGTTGGCTTGTCAAATAATCTTCTAACAACCCAATGGAACCAGACACTAACCAAGCAAATAACACTGAAAACGAGACGCAACATAAATAGAAGACGACAACCCAAAAAGAACAAGATATAACCCA
Organism: Cherax quadricarinatus; assembly: GCF_026875155.1. Classification (NCBI taxonomy): domain Eukaryota; kingdom Metazoa; phylum Arthropoda; class Malacostraca; order Decapoda; family Parastacidae; genus Cherax; species Cherax quadricarinatus. Next base: position 37,523,558 of record NC_069410.1, read on the forward strand.
AATAGAACAAGATATAACCCAAAATAGAACAAGATATAACCCAAAATAGAACAAGATATAACCCAAAATAGAACAAGATATAACCCAAATAGAACAAGATATAACCCAAACAGCACAAAATGTAACCCTGACCTGGTGGCTAAAGCTCTCGCTTCACACGGTGAGGGCCTGGGTTCGATTTCCAGCCAGAGTAGAAACACTTGGCGTGTTTCTTTACACCTGTTGTCTATGTTCCCCATCAGTAAAATAGGTACCTGAGTGTTAGTTGACTGGTGTGGGTCGCATCCTGGGACACTGACCTAATTTTCCCGAAATGCTCAGCATAACAAGCGGCTTTCTGTATAGTAGTATGTCAGTGACGCCAGCTAGGACTGTATACCTTGTACATGTACTTGTAGTAAATAAAGATATTATTATTATAACCTAAATAGCACAAAATGTAACCCATATAGAAAATAAAATACAAATAGAACAAAAGTAAAATAAAGCACAAATACAAGACAACCTCAGTAGAACAAGACAACCTCAGTAGAACAAGACAACCTCAGTAGAACAAGACAACCTCAGTAGAACAAGACAACCTCAGTAGAACAAGACAACCTCAGTAGAACAAGACAACCTCAGTAGAACAAGACAACCTCAGTAGAACAAGACACAACCTCAGTAGAACAAGACACAACCTCAGTAGAACAAGACACAACCTCAGTAGAACAAGACAACCTCAGTAGAACAAGACACAACCTCAGTAGAACAAGACACAACCTCAGTAGAACAAGACACAACCTCAGTAGAACAAGACACAACCTCAGTAGAACAAGACACAACCTCAGTAGAACAAGACACAACCTCAGTAGAACAAGGGAAGCTTCAGATGGAAGGTAAATACTAAGTTGAGGTAATTAACGAAGGCCTAACTTAAGTAACTCACAAGACTAAGTTTTAAATTACATCTGTGACTTAGCGTTGGTTGGCGACGTTCATGGTGAAGACGCGCCAGTGAACGTCCCCAGACGCACTCGGCACCTTGATCAACTAAGAAAATCGTCTTTAATAGATCAGAATCTTTTCGGGTTATCCGCTTAGGTTAATAAATTTAACTCTCTCTCTCTCTCTCTCTCTCTCTCTCTCTCTCTCCATTCTGCAGTATTTCCCATTTTTTCTCTCCCTTTTTTCTTTAGTTTTTTTTCTATTTCCATTTTAGTCTGTTTTTCTAACTCCATCGTTATTTTCCTTCCTTCCTCTCCTCTTCCTTCCTTACTTCACTCCTTTTTTTCCCTTTTGTCTTCTCTTCCCCCCCCCCTCCTCCTCCTCTTCCTTTCAGTGCCAAATTCCCTTCTCTTTTTTCCCTTCACCATCACTCCCCTCCTCTCATCCCTCCCCTTTCTTCTTTCTCCTTCTCCTTTCCCTCCCCTCTTTTTCCCCCCTCCCTTCCCTCCCCTCTTTCCTTCTACTTCTCTTCACTAACTACATCAACCACAATAACAAACACAATAACAATTACAATAACATGTACAATAAACTCAGAAACAACCACGATAACAGTTACAATCACAACCACTAAACTATCAGCCCAGACAAGCACAGTAACAATGACAACAGAGCCACAATAATTACGATAATTACGTCTTCAATAACTGCAACAAGTACGCGATAACAAAAACAATAACGACTGTTCTAAAATAACACAACTTACCACAACACACTACAATAACAATACAAACATGCCCATTGAAGCCACAATAACAAACACAATCACAACAATAACCCCTATAATAACCTTAGTAATAACACAAACAACAAAGAAAAACAACACTAACAACCACAATAACAACATAATCACGATAAAACCACAATACCACAATGACAATAGCCACAATAACGCAAATGACCACAATAAAAATAACACAACCACAATAACAAAGAACTTCATTAACACAATCACAATAAACACAATAACACAACCTTAGTATAACAAGACAACCTCATTATAACAAGACACAACCTCAGTAGAACAACCACACCAACCACAATAACAACAACACAAACAACTACAACAATAACACAACAGCACAAACAGTGCTAATTACACTAAAAAAATAGTAATACAATCACATTAACAACAGTAATTCTAACAGCAATAACAACAAAAACTACAATAACAATAATTCAACTACAATAACAACAACACACAACTACAATAACAACAACACAGATTTATTTGTTATTTTACCACTAATATGGTCGTTTATTGTGCACCTCCATCCAGTGGATGACAGCGCAAGAGACTATGGATACACAAAAGGCCCAGGAACTAGACCCTGAAAGAGTTAACAGGAGCACATCTGGATTTATTAATACAGTGAAGTTAACTGTTACAAGTAAATTTAAGAAACTTATTGAATAAGTCTGGTATCTTATTTTTTATTATGGAGAGAGTATATCTTATTATATCTTATTTTTCATTATATAATATAATAACCTGTGACCTTGACATGTCACAGGTTATTATCTGTCTCTATATTCCTCAGTAAGTGCACAATTAAGCACATGGTGTTGAAGATTGTGACCACACGGCTGGTCACATATATTGCATCTGGTTTGGTCATAATAACAACAACAACAGCACAAACCACAATAACAGTAACACAACAGCACAAACAACCACAATAACAGCAATATAAACAACCACAATAACAGCACAAACAACCACAATAACAGCAATATAAACAACCACAATAACAGCACAAACAACCACAATAACAGCAATATAAACAACCACAATAACAGCACAAACAACCACAATAACAGCAATATAAACAACCACAACAGCACAAACAACCACAATAACAGCAATATAAACAACCACAATAACAGCACAAACAACCACAATAACAGCAATATAAACAACCACAATAACAGCACAAACAACCACAATAACAGCAATATAAACAACCACAATAACAGCACAACCTTAATAACACGACGACAGTATCAACTACATTAATAACAATAAAAACGGCAGCAGCATCAACTCCCCAGGTATATTTTACAGTATACTTCCGCTGGTATGTTTGACACTGAGTACTGGCTCAGTTTATACTGTGTGTGTGTGTGTGTGTGTGTGTGTGTGTGTGTGTGTATATATATATATATATATATATATAATATATATATATATATATATATATATATATATATATATATATATATATATGTATGTCGTGCCGAATATGTAAAACTGGTCAGTTAGCAAGACCTCGTTTAAAATTAAGTCCTTTCTGAAATTTTCTCTTATACGTTTAAAGATATATTTTTTTCATTAATGTTAATGTAAAAAAATATAATTTTGCACCAAAAGAATCTTAGAAAACTTACCTAACCTTATTATAACAAGAGCAATTTATTTTAGCCTAACCCAACTAAATATATTTTAGATTTGTTTACAGTAATTTAATACTAAACAAACACAGTGAAATATATTTTTTTCGTTAGATTCAGAATGATTTTGGCGAAATTATTGCATACACAAATTTTTACTTGTCCTATATGGCAAGATGAGCGTTGCTATTTAAGCCAAGATCGCAAGTTCTGCCTATTCGGCACGACGTGTATATATATATATATATATATATATATATATATATATATATATATATATATATATATATATATATATTATATATATATATAAATTCCCCTTGTGTCACTCTCCCCTGTCACCCCTCGCTTCCTCCCCTTAACCTCCCTCCCCTCCTCTCTTTATTTCAATCTTTTTTTCCTCCCTTTAACCTCCACCCTCCCCTACTCCCCTTAACCTCCACCCTCCCCTACTCCCCTTAACCTCCACCCTCCCCTCCTCCCTTTAACCTCCACCCTCCCCTCCTCCCTTTAACCTCCACCCTCCCCTACTCCCCTTAACCTCCGCCCTGCCCTCCATAATCCCTCCCCCTTTCCCCCAACCATTCCCCCTCCCTCCTGTCATTTTTGCCTACCACGACCTCAGGCAAAATACCTTCGTGGATTCGCCAATCATAAATATTCCTTAAGTCAGGATTGAAAGGATGAGGTGGTGGGCAGCAGCAGGATTGCTTAAATATGAATTAGGGATAATCCTTGACAAATGGATGGGAAGGGAACAGGAATGGGTGGGATTGGGACTGGAATGACCCTGAGTCACGAAGGAATGGATTCAAATTGACCCGGAGGAATGACTTGGAGTTGAATGGAATTGTCTAGGATTCAGGGAGGAATCGTCAGGAGTCAGGGATGAATGATTGGAAATCAGAGAGGAACGGTTAGGAGTCAGGAGGAATGATTGGGAATCAGGGACGAATGGTCAAGGATCAGGGGAGAATGAATGAAAAGCAGGAAGGAATGGTCAAGAATCAAGGAAGAATTATTGGGAATCAAGAAGGAATGACAAGGAATCAGAGTAGCATGCAGACAAAAAGAAAGAGGGGGAGACAGAGAGAAAGAAAGAGATAGAAAGATTAGATTAGATTAGATTTTATCGCTGAAGCGGTTAGTTTATTCTGCACCCCATATTTATCTTGTGGATGGTAGCGCAAGAGCACATAGATACACAAAAGATCCAGGAACTAGACCTCAAAAGGGTTAACAGGAGTACATCTGGACTGGTATCTACAATTGATTTATCTTTTGCAAGCAAATTTGGGAAATTTGCTGAACATGTCTGGTATCTTATTTTCGTTAAAAAGATTCCTTGACGTATCACGTAAGTTGTTATACTATACACAAATAACCCGCACATAAAAGAGAGAAGCTTACGACGACGTTTCGGTCCGACTTGGACCATTTACAAAGTCACACAGTGTGACTTTGTAAATGGTCCAAGTCGGACCGAAACGTCGTCGGAAGCTTCTCTCTTTTATGTGCGGGTTATTTGTGTATCGTTCCAGTCACGGTATTGTGCCTTTTTGTTATTTATTGTTATACTATATCCCTCAGTAAGTGGACAGTTAAGCACAGTGTTCAAGATAGTGACCACAGGGCTGGCCACATATATTGCATTTAGTTTGATCATCATCTGTGTCTGCCAGACTCCCAGAAGTACTTGTAACAGTCCTAAGCCTGGCTACTTCATCAGTCTGTCTGTACACATTGCAAGTTGTTCCAGAAAGATTCATGTTATCATAGTGGATGATAAATCTACTCAGGCTTCTATCTGTATTTCTGTGATATTCACTTCCATTATTTACTTCTCTCCTAATATTATTCCTAGTGCTAGACACAGACATATCAGAGTTATATTCTACATTTTCCTTCATCTTACTTATCAACTTTATCATGAAGAAATAATTCAGTGTGCGATGGAATCCATGAAAGTTGAACATTATTGAAATTTCTTATTTTCTCTGTTTTTAGTCTGGCTTCTCCAGTGATCATGTTAGTCATTACGTGAGTCAAGAGCCTTCAGTGATGATGTAGAATCAGTAATAATAAGTAGTCAATATCAGTGCCATAAGTTAACCTTAGTGCCACTAAACTGGCAAACAATTCAGTTTCCAGTATAGAGGTTAATTCTTATTCTTCCCTCAACACTGTTGCAAATGTTATTATCTAGGGAGACAGCAACAAGAGCAGATGCAGTCCTGCCAGTAGACTACTGCATAAACCCATCCAGTATATAGATAGATAATCTGTGATATTTTATGAGTAAGAGTTAAACCAGCAATTTCTTCTTGAACTGTTGCCATCACAAGTGATTTAAGGAAGAAATTACTGGGAGAGTCTCGTGGGTATGTGATATTCAGTGATCACAGCTTCCAGGGAGTTGTCTACAGTGATACAGTTCTTGCACGTTATAAAACTTAATATAATTGTAGGTTTTCACAACCCATTTAGATCTGTTTTGATATATTTCTAAACATTTAGCAAGATTTATAGTAATAGTGCCTGGTTCATTTCTTAACTTTTTAATATCAAGTACAGTATTGATATCAATAATCCTACCATTTATATTAAGAATACTAAGCTCCTTCCTCATATTAAGAACCCTGTTAGTTTTAGGACAGCCAGGTATTATTCTGGAAGCTTCATTGTTCATTACCTCTAAGGACCAGAGTAAATTTTCTTTAGCTAACAATAATGTGGACGCAGCATAATCCCTTTAGGATCTGATATAAGCTTTGTACATCATTTTCACTATTCTTACATTAGCATCATACATGGAGGAACATGCAGTGTACACAGCTTTGGGAATAGGATTTAACGGTGTTTTTGGTAGTACTCAGTTTTTGTGGCGCCACACACTGTGTAGGATACTATATATTCAGCACCAGCTGTCATGTAAGATACCTTTCATCTAGCACCAGCTGTTGTGTAGGATACTATACATCCAGCACCAGCTGTCATATAAGATGTCTTAATGTCAGCACCAGTTGACTTTAAGGTGCCATGTAGGGTACCTTTCAACCAGCACCAGCTGTCATATAGAGTACCTTACTGCCAGCACCAGCTGCCATATAGAGTACTTTACTGCCAGCACCAGCTGTCATATACGATACCCCACAGTCAGCAGCGCTGTCGTACAGGGTACCCCATAGCCAGCAGCAGCTGTCATACAGGATACCCCATAGCCAGCAGCAGCTGTCATACAGGGTACCCCATAGCCAGCAGCAGCTGTCATACAGGGTACCCCATAGCCAGCAGCAGCTGTCATACAGGGTATCCCATAGCCAGCAGCAGCTGTCATACAGGGTACCCCATAACCAACAGCAGCTGTCATACAGGGTACCCCATAGCCAGCAGCAGCTGTCATACAGGGTACCCCATACCCAGCAGCAGCTGACATACAGGGTACCCCATAGCCAGCAGCAGCTGTCATACAGGGTACCCCATAGCCCAGCAGCAGCTGTCATACAGGGTACCCCATAGCCAGCAGCAGCTGTCATACAGGGTACCCCATAGCCAGCAGCAGCTGTCATACAGGGTACCCCATAGCCAGCAGCAGCTGTCATACAGGGTACCCCATAACCAGCAGCAGCAGCAGCAGCACAGCAGCAGCAGCAGCAGCAATGGTCAGACACACAGACACAAGCCAGGCGGAGGTGCAGTGCGTCTCGCTCTCGTCTGAGATATGTTGTCTCATAACTTTGACTCCTGCTGCTGGTTTTACAAATTTAGATTATGGGCAGCGAATATGGCGTAATTGTATATTAAATTTGTGGCGAAGTTTCCTCTCCCATGGTTGCAAAAAAGTTACCTTGGCTAGTAAGAAATGAAGTTGTCGGGGGAAATTGTCTTGTAATCGGAAGTTATGGGCGCGTTATTAACCGAGTGTAGTTATGGACTATATATAGGGAGGGAGGGAGGGAATGGACGGGTGGTGAAGGCAGGAAAGGAGTGTGAAACGCGAGTGCAGGGACGAGGAAAGGGAGATGATGTAAGCACGAGAGTCAGACAGTGAATGAGGCTGAGGTGGGGGGCGGGCGCCGTGGGTGGGAGGGGCGGCCAATAGCATTAGCTGCCTCCTCATTGGCTCTGCCGCCCCGCCAATCACAGCCACCCTCCACCTCATGGCCAAAACCTCTTGAGAAATTCACAGCCTGACATGAGTTTTTTTTTTTTTTTTTTTTCCCCATTTATTTTCTACCTCAACCTCCAACCCTCGTCCTCCCCTCCCCCTCCCCCCACCATCCTCGACCTGTTCTGTGAGTCCTTGCCGTGGAGACTTGATGTGGCTGGCTGACTGTTTCAGAAATCGATTACCCCGGAAATTGAAGAGGGGGAGGGGGAAAGCGTGCGTATGTTGCAGTGTTGAGCGTGTGGTGGGTGAAGCTCACCTTGCAGATGCAACAAAGGAGGTACCTGACGCACTCACCTCAAAACCAGACGGCAAAGATGAGGACGCAAGCCAGAGGACGCATCTCCTGCTTGGCAACACCTGCTTGTGTTGACACCCGGAGAGAGACAGACAGATGGACACACAGAGACATAGAAGAGAGAGAGACAGGGAGGGAGGGGGAGAGAGAGAGAGAGAGAGAGAGAGAGAGAGAGAGAGAGGAGAGAGAGGGAGAGGGAGGGAGGGAGGGAGGGGAAAGTAGGCAGAGAGGGAGTAAGAGAGCAACAGCAGCAGCAACACACTACCACACACTGCTCCTCCATGATTGCCAAACTGTTGCTGGCTATTATTACTGTTGGTGTGTGCAGCAACAGCGACCCACCCTCCCTTGGTAACTGCCGTCGCCCTGATGGATGCTCGCTCCTACACTACACTCTCACGCCCACCAACACTTCCTAATCGCCAATTGAGATGGTATTGTGATTGTGCAGTGTTGATTGTGGGGCGATTTGGATTGTGGAATTCGGGGGGGGAGGGAGTTGTGATTGTTGATGTGTATGACTTGAGTTGTTAGGGGAATGGACCAGCTCATTATTGATGCCTATTGAGATGATAGAGAACTGTTAGAGGTGACTGTTAAAAACGTCTGTTAAAAACGTCTGTTACAGACGACTGTTACAGACGACTGTTACAGACGACTGTTACAGACGACTGTTACAGACGACTGTTACAGACGACTGTTACAGACGACTGTTACAGACGACTGTTACAGACGACTGTTACAGACGACTGTTACAGACGACTGTTACAGACGACTGTTACAGACGACTGTTACAGACGACTGTTACAGACGACTGTTACAGACGACTGTTACAGACGACTGTTACAGACGACTGTTACAGACGACTGTTACAGACGATGTTACAGACGACTGTTACAGACGACTGTTACAGACGACTGTTACAGACGACTGTTACAGACGACTGTTACAGACGACTGTTACAGACAACTGTTATAGACGACTGTTACGGACGACGGTGACGGCAGAAAGGTTGATGGCTACAGTTGATGCGTTTCTCCACATGTGAGACACTGTTGCAAGTGAAAGACTGTTGCAGTGACTCTCTCTCCCCATTGTTATATGAAGTCAAATGTGGGAGTAAATACCGTAGACTTTATTATTATTATTATTATTATTATTATTATTGTTATTATTATTATTATTATTATTGTTAATAATCACTGGTGGTTCCTCCATCCCTCTACCGCCTCCGTCCCCCTCTATGTCTGGTGTGGGGAAAGTGTGGGAAGGTGTGGTGGGAAATTGTAGGAAGGTGTGGGAATGTTAATGTTTCTCGTCACAACGATATATGGGAATTTTTGGACAAGTTTTGTTTCAAGTCTTGATATTTTTTCCTGTTTCATGTTAATTTGTATGACGTCATCGCCTGTTTTATTTTGGCCTAAAACTTGGAATGAAAAATATATCCGGCATTCCTCCATCTATGTGAAAAATGTTTTTTAAATGACTCGATGGCACGAGTCGATCCCTGGTTCTGCTCTATGGTGTCTGAGGTATTTTGTCCCCCTCTCCCCTCTGGAGACGTGCTCCCCCTTCCCTTTCATGGCGACATCTCCCCCTCATGCCTTCCCTCCCCAGAGAGGCGTCTCCCTTCTGGTGGCCTGGGGCGGGTAATGTGAGGGGAGAATACTGGCATCACACAGGAATATACTGCTTATCCATTACCTCCATTCTTATCCTCCAATTCCTTACTCCTCTCACTTCCTCTCCCTCCCTCCCTCCCCTCACCTCTCCTTCCTCTCTCCCATCACCTCCCCTTCCTGCTCTCTTCCTGCCTCCCTTCCTCCCCTATCTTCCTCCCTTCCCTTCCTCCCTTCCCTTCCTCCATCACATTCCGTTCCTCTCAACCTTCCGTTTCACTCTCTACACCACCACCATCACCACCACCACCACCACCTCTATCACCACCACCAAAATCACTACCATCATCACTACTGTCACCACTACTACCACCATCAGCACCACCATCACCACCATCACTATCACCATTACGACCACCACCACTATCACCATTACGACCACCACCACTATCACCATTACGACCACCACCACTATCACCACCATCACAACCATCACCACCATCGCCATCACCATTACGACGACCACCCCATCACCACTATCACCACCACTACCGTCACCACTACCGTCACCACCACCATCACCACCCCTACCATCACCACCACCCCTACCATCACCACCACCCCTACCATCACCACCACCATCACCATCAAAGCCTCGGCTCGTAACATCCTAACATCCTTTCTTGTAATATGTGACAGAAAGGAGCGACGGCAGGTGAGGGAGTGGTGATGGAAGGTGGTGATGGAGGAAGGGAAGGGGTGGTGGAGGCTGGAAACAGGGTGATGAAGAAAGGAGAAAGGGGTGATGGAGAAAGAGGAAGGGGAGATGGAGGATGATAAGATGACGGAGGAAGGGCAAAAGAGGTTTCTAAGGGGAAAGGGAGGTTTCTAAGGGGAATGGGAGGTTTCTAAGTAGAAAGAGTGGTTTCTAAGGGAGGAAGGGAGGGCAGGGGAGGTGAGTTTCTCCCTTATTGTGCTTCTAGGCAGGGTGGGCACCAATACAGAGAAGACAGAGACAGTGGCTCTGTGGCAGGGAGGTAAGGTAGAAGGGAGACAAGTCGCCGGGGAGAGGAGGTGGGAGGATAAGTAAGCCGAGTGGAGAGGGTAAGAAAACTGGGTAAGTTATCCATTTGTGGAGGGTAATGAGAGAGGATTAGTTAGCCGGTTGGGGAGAATAACTAAGACGGTAAGGTAAGAAGGAAATAAGCAAGCCAGTTGAAATTTAGAGGGTGCTTTAAGCCAGGTAGGGGACAGGATAAGTCAGGTGGGTTGTGGTAAAGAAATGGTAAGAGACAAGGAAGATGGGTTGGGTTAAGCCAGTAGCTTGAGGAATGGCGGGGCTACACTTCAACTTTCACTCTCTTACCACACACACTATCACTCTCCTCTTTTTACCCCCCTCACTCTTTTTCCACTTACCTCATCCCTTCCTTTCTCTTCTCCCCGTGTGCTGGTTCTCGCCTCGTCATCTCCCCGGGGAGCAGAGGTCTGGGACCAAGTAATGGTCATTCCTTCAAGTCATTAACACACTTTACACTGGATTACAATTTTAATGAAGGCCTTCTTGTCTCCTGTGTCTCTCTTCTGTTTCTCCTCTCTCTCTTATTCTTAATGGTGTGTGTGTGTGTTCGTGCGAAAAAGAGCGAGCTCGCACTGACAATACTGTCAGCTGGACTACTGAGGCTGACAGTACTGTCAGCTGGACTACTGAGGCTGACAGTACTGTCAGCTGGACTACTGAGGCTGACAGTACTGTCAGCTGGACTACTGAGGCTGACAGTATTGTCAGCTGACCAGTGTTACCTTCATTCCAATGAGTACATACTAAGGACTTCGAGGAGTTCCCAGTAGTTTAAATTCTTTATTGTCTCTACCATCTCTGATATCTCTCATATACTTAACGGAGCCGTCAACACTGAACAATATTCTAATTAAAAGAACACAATTGATTTGAAAAATCTTACCATTTGTTCTGAAAACTCTAATTTATCCCCCTTATCGTTTTTCTGAATTTTGTGACATTCACCATATTGTGTTCTTTAAAAGATAGGTCACCTGGCATTATTACACCCAGACCTGTTACATGTTCCTTTCCTTTTATTTGGTGATCCTTTTGCATTTTTATAAAATGCCTCTTGAGTTCCTCAACCTTTTTATATCTATGCAATTGGAACTTGTCACTACTGAACTTCGTGTTATTCTCCACTCCCCACACCAAAACTTTTTATCTTGCAATTTTTTCTTGTCTTCTACCGAGGTGATTTTTCATGGTTATTTTAGTATCATCCGTAGATGATGATACAGAAAGTGGCGAGTATTTTTATTAATGTCCACTGTGAAGATAAACATTAGAGGCGAGAGGACCGTGCCTTGGGGTGCCGAGCTTTTTATTTTGCTAATACTGAATTGTGCTCTGTTAATTGTTACTTTTTGTGTTCTGTTTGTCAGACAATTGACAATCCATTTGCCTACTCTCCCCGGTATACCTGGTGCTCTCAATTTATGTGCAATCACTCCATGGTCACATTTGTCTAATGTCTTTGCGAAATCCGTGTAGACCACATCTACGTTTTTGTCTTCCTCAGTGCCTACGTAATTTTCTCATTTTGGTTTAGTAGCAGTGACAAGCATGAAAATTTTGAGTAACGAGATAATACAATTTTCAGAAACAGGGTAACATAGTTTTAGTGTCGCAGTTTTAGTGACAGAGTGCTCAGTTTTGAGTAACAGGGTACACAATTTTTATTAACGGTGTACACAATTTTGAGTGAGAATAATACAATTTCATGAAAGTACAAACAACAAAAAAAGAGAGGATTTTGGATTTTGTCTATCTGTAAGCACTGTTGGTAGTAAGAATCTCTACCACTGGCTCTGTTCCTTTGTCTGTCACCATGGTGTTAACACCACCCTGGCTGCCCTCAGCTAATCAGCTCATCTCTTTTAGCTCTGGTCTTCAGCGTTGGTTTCCTTTTTCTGCTGCGAGTTGGCTTTCGAGCGCTGCGGTAACGGCCGGTGGAGACGAATTGTTTACTATTACTGTTTTCTGTAACCTACTAATCATCCCTCCCCCCTTCTGCCGCCCGATACCCTCGCTTCCTTCCCTACCCTGCAGCGCTGTATAGCCCTTATGGCTTAGCGCTTCTTTTTGATTATAATAATATTATTACTGTTGTGGCCGAAGCCGACGTCTACGGCCTTGAAGGAACTAGTAACCGCCGAGGCTTCGTCTTTACCCTCGTCGACAGCAGCGTTGATGCTGGCGTAATCACGGAGGTGAGGGCGCGGTTCCTGACAGAGACGTTGCCGTTGCGATCGGCCGAGGCCATCACCTCACCTCTGTTGAAGGTGCCGAAGCTCGTGTGGTTAGTCGCCGCCAGCTCGCGGACCTTGCCACTCTTGAAGTTGCCGAAATTGACAGATTGAACGTCAGTTTTCGACAACGTGGCGTTGGCGGCGCCGGCGCCTCCTTCAGCGTGGAGTCTGCCCACGCCGACCACGTTCATGCCAGTCTTACAGAACGAAATCTTGTTCTCTGGTCTTTGCGTAGCGTCGGTGGCGCCCAACTTGACAGCCTTCACGCTGGTCTGGTGAACGACGGTCTCGGGCCGCTGCTGAGCCTGGAGGCCGGCCTCGCTGGTGCGGGAGGCAGCACCGGCCTGTACCGGCCTCCAGGCTGGAACTCTTCCGCTTGGCCGCTATCACGGTCATCCTAGTGTGCTCCAGCGAGTCCGCTAGATGATGGCCTCCAAGGCCGTCGCTTCTCACCTTCCTGGCTTGAGAGGAGGAGGTTAGAGTCTTCAGTGGACTGCGAGAGGAGGTTAGAGCCTTTCTCTGTCAGCCTCGGTAACATCGGCAGCCTCTCCTCTTGGCCTGTCCTCCCGTTGGGGGAGTCCTCCAGCTGCTGCCGAGGTTGTGGCGCGGGGGGCGCCGCCCTCCCGCGCCACAACCTCGCTCCACCAACACAAACCCGCTAGACTGAGAAGCAATAAAATTTTGTGCATTTTATTTAGCCAAAACAATGTTATGAATTATATTTCTTTCGTTCGCTTAGCCATACCCTTGAGTGAGTTCCCAAGTGTCCAGTCACCCTCACCAGGTCCCCAGACTGTCCAGTCACCCTCACCAGGTCCCCAGACTGTCCAGTCACCCTCACCAGGTCCCCAGACTGTCCAGTCACCCTCACCAGGTCCCCAGACTGTCCAGTCACCCTCACAAAGGTCCCCAGACTGTCCAGTCACCCTCACCAGGTCCCAAGTGTCCAGTCACCCTCACCAGGTCCCAAGTGTCCAGTCACCCTCACCAGGTCCCCAGACTGTCCAGTCACCCTCACCAGGTCCCCAGACTGTCCAGTCACCCTCACCAGGTCCCCAGACTGTCCAGTCACCCTCACCAGGTCCCCAGACTGTCCAGTCACCCTCACCAGGTCCCCAGACTGTCCAGTCACCCTCACCAGGTCCCCAGACTGTCCAGTCACCCTCACCAGGTCCCCAGACTGTCCAGTCACCCTCACCAGGTCCCCAGACTGTCCAGTCACCCTCACCAGGTCCCAAGTGTCCAGTCACCCTCACCAGGTCCCAAGTGTCCAGTCACCCTCACCAGGTCCCAAGTGTCCAGTCACCCTCACCAGGTCCCCAGACTGTCCAGTCACCCTCACCAGGTCCCCAGACTGTCCAGTCACCCTCACCAGGTCCCAAGTGTCCAGTCACCCTCACCAGGTCCCAAGTGTCCAGTCACCCTCACCAGGTCCCAAGTGTCCAGTCACCCTCACCAGGTCCCAAGTGTCCAGTCACCCTCACCAGGTCCCAAGTGTCCAGTCACCCTCACCAGGTCCCCAGACTGTCCAGTCACCCTCACCAGGTCCCCAGACTGTCAAGTCACCCTCACCAGGTCCCCAGACTGTCCAGTCACCCTCACCAGGTCCCCAGACTGTCCAGTCACCCTCACCAGGTCCCCAGACTGTCCAGTCACCCTCACCAGGTCCCCAGACTGTCCAGTCACCCTCACCAGGTCCCCAGACTGTCCAGTCACCCTCACCAGGTCCCCAGACTGTCCAGTCACCCTCACCAGGTCCCCAGACTGTCCAGTCACCCTCAGCAGGTCCCCAGACTGTCCAGTCACCCTCACCAGGTCCCCAGACTGTCAAGTCACCCTCACCAGGTCCCCAGACTGTCCAGTCACCCTCACCAGGTCCCCAGACTGTCCAGTCACCCTCACCAGGTCCCCAGACGGTCCAGTCACCCTCACCAGGTCCCCAGACTGTCAAGTCACCCTCACCAGGTCCCCAGATTTTGCCAGTAACTCTCACCAGGTCCCCAGACTGTCCAGTAACTCTCACCAGGTCCCCAGATCCAGTCTCCTTCATCAGGACTCCAGACTCTCCGGTCACCATCACCAGGTCCCCAGACTGTCCAGTCACCCTCACCAGGTCCCCAGACTGTCCAGTCACCCTCACCAGGTCCCCAGACTGTCCAGTCACCATCACCAGGTCCCAAGACTGTCCAGTCACCCTCACCAGGTCCCCAGACTGTCCAGTCACCATCACCAGGTCCCCAGACTGTCCAGTCTTGTCTGAGAGGTCTAAGACTCAGATCTGTTACGGAGTATCGAACCTCCAGCGTTTCACACACACACCTACACCTCCACCTCTTTTAACCTCAACCCCCACTTTTATATCCATACCCTTCATTCCTCCACCTCTTTTGTGCCTCTACTGATCCCACACCGCGTACTCCAGGGTTACCCACAACAGCCGCACGGTGTTACCCGCAACAGCCGCACGGTGTTACCCGCAACACCCGCATGGTGTTACCGGCAACAGCCGCACGGTGTTACCGGCAACACCCGCACGGTGTTACCCGCAACACCCGCACGGTGTTACCCGCAACACCCGCACGGTGTTACCCGCAACACCCGCACGGTGTTACCCGCAACAGCCGCACGGTGTTCAGTTAGTCACCGAAAGAAATGCGTTATTATCCCACTCTACAAATTTTATGCGTCAAAACATGCACTCTTGCGTCACAAGACGCACTCATACTTCAAAAGACGCACTTACACGTCACAAGAAACACTATAACAAGACACACTCACAGGTTACAAGACGCACTCACACGTTATAAGACGCAGTTAAAAGATGCACTCACACGTTACAAGACGCACACATACACTGTAAGACTCGAACGTCTCCAGACGCATGAAGACAATTATGTGCAGGAGACGCACTTGTATGTATCAAGACGCACTTGTATGTATCAAGACGCACTTGTTTGTATCAAGACGCGCTTGTATGCATCAAGACGCACTTGTATGCATCAAGACGCACTTGTTTGTATCAAGACGCACTTGCAAGTGTCAAGACGCACTTCTTTCTATCAAGACGCACTTGTACATATCAAGACGCTCTTCTGTGTATCAAGACGCTCTTCTGTGTATCAAGACGCACTTGTATCAACTCGCACTTGTTTGTATCAAGACGCGCTTGTATGTATCAAGACGCACTTGTATCAAGACGCACTTGTATATATCAAGAGGCACTTGTTTGTATCAAGACGCACTTGTATCAAGACGCACTTGTATGTATCAAGACGCACTTGTATGTATCAAGACGCACTTGTTTGTATCAAGACGCACTTGTATATATCAACACGCACTTGTTTGTATCAAGACGCACTTGTTTGTATCAAGACGCACTTTGTATAACGCACATATAATCAAGACGCACTAGTATTATCAAGACGCACTTGTTTGTATCAAGACGCACTTGTTTGTATCAAGACGCACTTGTATATATCAAGACGCACTTGTATATATCAAGACGCACTTGTTTGTATCAAGACGCACTTGTTTGTATCAAGACGCACTTGCATATATCAAGACGCACTTGTTTGTATCAAGACGCACTTGTATATATCAAGACGCACTAGTTTGTATCAAGACGCACTTGTATATTTCAAGATGCACTTGTATATATCAAGACGCACTTGTATATATAAAGACGCACTTGTATATATCAAGACGCACATGTATATATCAAGACGCACTTGTTTGTATCAAGACGCACTTGTTTGTATCAAGACGCACTTGTATATATCAAGACGCAAACTTGTTTGTATCAAGAGTAACTTGTTGTATCAAGACGCACTTGTTTGTATCAAGACGCACTTGTATATATCAAGACGCACTTGTTTGTATCAAGACGCACTTGTTTGTATCAAGACGCACTTGTATATATCAACACGCACTTGTTTGTATCAAGACGCACTTGTATATATCGAGACGCACTTGTATATATCAAGACGCACTTGTATATATCAAGACGCACTTGTATATATCAAGACGCACTTGTATATATCAAGACGCATTTTTAAATATCAAGACGCACTTGTATGTACCAAGACGCACTTGTTTGTATCAAGACGCACTTGTTTGTATCAAGACGCACTTGTTTGTATCAAGACGCACTTGTATATATCAAGACGCACTTGTTTGTATCAAGACGCACTTGTTTGTATCAAGACACACTTGTTTGTATCAAGACGCAATTGTATATATCAAGACGCACTGGTATATATAAAGACGCACTTGTATATATCAAGACGCACTTGTTTGTATCTAGACGCACTTGTTTGTATCAAGACGCACTTGTTTGTATCAAGACGCACTTGTTTGTATCAAGTCGCACTTGTTTGTATCAAGACGCACTTGTTTGTATCAAGACGCACTTGTTTGTATCAAGACGCACTTGTTTGTATCAAGACGCACTTGTATATATCAAAGCGCACTTCTATGTATCAAGACGCACTTGTATATATAAAGACGCACTTGTATATATAAAGACGCACTTGTTTGTATCAAGACGCGTTGTTTGTATCAAGACGCACTTGTTTGTATCAAGACGCACTTGTTTGTATCAAGACGCACTTGTTTGTATCAAGACGCACCTGTATATATCAAGACGCACTTGTATATATCAAGACGCACTTGTATGTATCAAGACGCACTTGTATGTATCAAGACGCACTTCTTTGTATCAAGACGCACTTGTATATATCAAGACGCACTTGTATGTATCAAGACGCACTTGTATGTATCAAGACGCTCTTGTTTGTATCAAGACGCACTTGTATGTATCAAGACGCACTTGCTTGTATCAAGACGCAATTGTATCAAGACGCACTTGTTTGTATCAAGACGCACTTGTTTGTATCAAGACGCACTTGTATATATCAAGACGCACTTGTATGTATCAAGACGCACTTGTATGTATCAAGACGCACTTCTTTGTATCAAGACGCACTTGTATATATCAAGACGCACTTGTATGTATCAAAACGCACTTGTATGTATCAAGACGCACTTGTTTGTATCAAGACGCACTTGCTTGTATCAAGACGCACTTGTTTGTATCAAGACGCACTTGTTTGTATCAAGACGCACTTGTATCAAGACGCACTTGTTTGTATCAAGACGCACTTGTTTTTATCAAGACGCACTTGTATGTATCAAGACGCACTTGTATATATCAAGACGCACTTGTATGTATCAAGACGCACTTGTTTGTATCAAGACGCACTTGTATGTATCAAGACGCACTTGCTTGTATCAAGACGCACTTGTTTGTATCAAGACGCGCTTGTATGCATCAAGACGCACTTGTATGCATCAAGACGCACTTGTTTGTATCAAGACGCACTTGCAAGTGTCAAGACGCACTTGTTTCTATCAAGACGCACTTGTACATATCAAGACGCTCTTCTGTGTATCAAGACGCTCTTCTGTGTATCAAGACGCACTTGTATCAACTCGCACTTGTTTGTATCAAGACGCGCTTGTATGTATCAAGACGCACTTGTATCAAGACGCACTTGTATATATCAAGAGGCACTTGTTTGTATCAAGACGCACTTGTATCAAGACGCACTTGTATGTATCAAGACGCACTTGTATGTATCAAGACGCACTTGTTTGTATCAAGACGCACTTGTATATATCAACACGCACTTGTTTGTTTTGTATCAAGACGCACTTGCTTGTATCAACACGCACTTGTATATATCAAGACGCACTTGTATCAAGACGCACTTGTTTGTATCAAGACGCACTTGTTTGTATCAAGACGCACGTGTATATATCAAGACGCACTTGTATGTATCAAGACGCACTTGTATATATCAAGACGCACTTGTTTGTATCAAGACGCACTTGTATATATCAAGACGCACTTGTATATATCAAGACGCACGTGTATATATCAAGACGCACTTGTATATATCAAGACGCACTTGTTTGTATCAAGACGCACTTGTATATTTCAAGACGCACTTGTATATATCAAGACGCACTTGTATATATCAAGACGCACATGTTTGTATCAAGACGCACTTGTATGTATCAAGACGCACTTGTATATATCAAGACGCACTTGTATCAAGACGCACTTGTATATATCAACACGCACTTGTTTGTATCAAGACGCACTTGTATATATCGAGACGCACTTGTATATATCAAGACGCACTTGTATATATCAAGACGCACTTGTATATATCAAGACGCATTTTTAAATATCAAGACGCACTTGTATGTACCAAGACGCACTTGTTTGTATCAAGACGCACTTGTTTGTATCAAGACGCACTTGTTGTATCAAGACGCCTTGTATATATTCAAGACACACTTGTTTGTATCAAGACGCACTTGTATATATCAAGACGCACTTGTATATATAAAGACGCACTTGTATATATCAAGACGCACTTGTTTGTATCTAGACGCACTTGTTTGTATCAAGACGCACTTGTTTGTATCAAGACGCACTTGTTTGTATCAAGACGCACTTGTATATATCAAGACACACTTGTTTGTATCAAGACGCACTTGTATATATCAAGACGCACTTGTATATATAAAGACGCACTTGTATATATAAAGACGCACTTGTTTGTATCAAGACGCGTTGTATCAAGACGCGTTGTATCAAGACGCACTTGTTTGTATCAAGACGCACTTGTTTGTATCAAGACGCACTTGTTTGTATCAAGACGCACTTGTATATATCAAGACGCACTTGTATATATCAAGACGCACTTGTATATATCAAGACGCACTTGAATGTATCAAGACGCACTTGTATGTATCAAGACGCACTTCTTTGTATCAAGACGCACTTGTATATATCAAGACGCACTTGTATGTATCAAGACGCACTTGTATGTATCAAGACGCACTTGTATGTATCAAGACGCTCTTGTTTGTATCAAGACGCACTTGTATGTATCAAGACGCACTTGTTTGTATCAAGACGCACTTGTATCAAGACGCACTTGTTTGTATCAAGACGCACTTGTTTGTATCAAGACGCACTTGTTTGTATCAAGACGCACTTGTATATATCAAGACGCACTTGTATGTATCAAGACGCACTTGTATGTATCAAGACGCACTTGTATGTATCAAGACGCACTTCTTTGTAAAGAGCACTGTATAACAAGACGCACTTGTATGTATCAAGGCGCACTTGTATGTATCAAGACGCACTTGCTTGTATCAAGACGCACTTGCTTGTATCAAGACGCACTTGTTTGTATCAAGACGCACTTGTATCAAGACGCACTTGTTTGTATCAAGACGCACTTGTTTGTATCAAGACGCACTTGTATGTATCAAGACGCACTTGTGTGTATCAAGACGCACTTGTATGTATCAAGACGCACTTGTTTGTATCAAGACGCACTTGTTTGTATCAAGACGCATTGGTTGTATCAAGACGTACTTGTATGTATCAAGACGCACTTGTATATATATACACGCACTTGTTTGCATCAAAACGCACTTGTTTGTATCATGACGCACTTGTATACATCAACACGCACTTGTTTGTATCAACACGCACTTGTTTGTATCAAGACGCACTTGTTTGTATCAAGACGCACTTGTATGTATCAAGACGCACTTGTTTGTATCAAGACGCACTTGTATGTATCAAGACGCACTTGTATCAAGACGCACTTGTATCAAGACGCACTTGTATGTATCAAGACGCGCTTGTATGTATCAAGACGCACTTGTATCAAGACGCACTTGTATGTATCAAGACGCACTTGTATGTATCAAGACGCGCTTGTATGTATCAAGACGCACTTTTTTGTATCAAGAAGCACTTGTATCAAGACGCACTTGTATGTATCAAGACGCGCTTGTATGTATCAAGACGCACTTGTATCAAGACGCACTTGTATCAAGACGCACTTGTATGTATCAAGACGCACTTGTTTGGAAACCTTTTTTTTCTTTGAGTATTAGTAAGACATTCCTCCTCCCCTCCTCCATCTCCTCCTCCATCTCCTCCTCCATCTCCTCCTCCATCTCCTCCTCCATCTCCTCCTCCATCTCCTCCTCCTCCCGACATTTCTCCTTCCCTTTTGTTTGTTGTTGCCATAATCTGCTAATTTGTTGAGAGGGGAGAGGGGACGTGAAGGGCCATGGGACAGAACGAAGTGAAAGAGGGGAGAAGAAAGGGGTGGGGTCCCCACCCCTTTCTTCTCCCCACCGTGGGGAGAGCGATAGAAGGGAGGAAGGAGGGAGATTGAGGGATGGGGGTATGGAATAGAAGGCAGAGATAGAAGGGAAGGGGGGAAGGAAGGGGTTAAGGGGTAGGCAGGAAGGAGAAGGGTTAAAGAAAGGAGAAGGGGGTAATGGTATAGGGGGGGAAAGAAGGCACCCTTTCCCCCCCCCCGGCCCCCCCGCGGCCCCCACCCCCCCCCGCGGCCTACCAGATACAAGTCATTAAAAAGAAAAATCAGAAAAGTTTGTCACTTACTGAAGTTGACCATTAAGACAGCCCCAGTCCCTCCCTAGCCCCCCCCCCAGCCCCCTCCCCCGCCCCTCCCCAGCCCTCTTCCCCAGCCCCTCCTCCAGCCACTCCCCGTGCACCCTCCCGCCTCTTCCCAGCCCCTCCTCCAGCCCCCACCGCCCTCCTCCGCCACCTCCCAGCCCTCCCCAGCACCCCAGCCCCCTCCCCAGCCCTCTCCCTGCCCTCTTCCCCAGCCCCTTCTCCAGTCACCCCCCCAGGCCCCCTCCCCAGTCACCCCCCCAGCCCCCTCCCCAGTCCCCTCTCCGCGGGCCCCCTCCCCAGTCCCTCCCCAGTCCCCTCCCCAAATCCTCCCCCAGTCTTCCCAGCCCCTCCCCAAGCCCCTCCCAAGCCCTTCCCCCGACTCTTTCGCCTCCCCCAACCCCTTCTCAGCCTCTTCCCCAGCCCCCCCCCAGCCCCTCCCAGCCTCTTCATCAAACCCCTCCACAGTTCTCCCCCAGCCCCTCCCAGCTACCTAGCCCTTCTCAGCCCTTCCCCAGCCATCTCCAGCCCCTTCCCCGCCTATCTCCAGCCCCTTTCCCCCGCCTATCCTCCAGCCCTTCCCCAGCCTATCTTCCCAGCCCCTTCCCAAGCCTTTACCAAGCTTCCCGCAGCTCTTTCAGCCCCCCTAGCCCCCCCCACAGTTTTCCCCCCCCCGTCCTTCCACCCGTCCCTCCACCTGCCGCTCCACCCGCCCCCTCCCCCGCCCCCTCCACCCGCCGCTCCACCCCGTCCCTTCCTGGGTGGGGTTTTGCTGTCTCCTAGGACG
>NC_069410.1:37546143-37556143 GCF_026875155.1 Cherax quadricarinatus
AATTGCTGATGCTCTTTCTCGCCCCTGAAAAAATGTATACCTTAAAATGTAAAGTAAAGTAATGAGTACTCTCAGAGCCTAATTTATATATATATATATTTTTGTTAATAATTTTCTTTTATATTGACAGTATGACTATGAAAGCCGTTTCGTTGATGGGACGAAGTAGTAAGTACACATGGATGACCCTGACAGTCATGTCCGAGACTCCTATTCTCGAATTGTGATGGAAGCCACTCCAGATAGTTCTTCTGGCCATTGTTCCAAAAGCTCATCCTCTGGCAAATAACCATGCTGTTCGAGTTCTTGCTTCTCCATTCTTCCGTCGTACTACTTGCCTTATTTACCAAGAGGATGCTTATTATAAAGGAGATATTACCAAGGACGCTTGCAAACATCCTACTGCGACCTATTGTCGTATGGGGGGGGTGTTATATCTTCGAAATTGGTCATCCTGTGTTATTTAACTATTGTAAAAGAATATGTTCATCACTTTGATTTTGAACTAAATGTATATGGTAAATTTATTGTACAAAGTATTAAGTTAAATTAACTACAAAGAGAAGATAAAGTATTGTATTTAAATACTTTAATAAATTTGAATATTATTCTATGAAATTCCCAGTTGAAATTATTTCCCCTAGACTCTAAAATACCTTTAACTCGGATCCAAAAATCTTGTTGCATAAGAAATAAATGGTAACAGGCCACATTCTGAAGTTCTTTAAAAAATTTCTTATTCGCAATATATATATATATATATATATATATATATATATATATATATATATATATATATATATATATATATATATAATATATATATATATATTATATAATTTAATGCAATTCTAAGTCGTCTTCCCAAGCTTCACAGTACCACTATTTAATATTACTTCTACTATTACTAGTACCACCACCAGTACTACTACTACTACCACCACCACCACTACCACTAGTACTGGTTGTTGCACAGCTAGTAATAATGCGTTAACATGTTAAGAAATGTTAATTATAAATTATTTGCAAGTCGCTACTGATAAGCCAGGCTGTGGCGCGTGTTGCACTGCTGGCACCAATCATGGACATTATCAAGCCGTAGTCGTCAACCAAGACATCTGGTTGACGTTGATAGAGTCTGGTGGAGCTGCTCTCTCACTGATCTTAGTACAGGTAAACAGCACAATATATACCTGATTATAATAATAATAATTATCGTGTACTCCTTATCCATCCTGCGGATGGTAGTCTAAGATTATATGGATACTTAAAATGCCTTGGAACTAGGCCTTAAAAGTTAGGTCCTAGGCCTCGAGGAACGTACGGAACAAATACTATTAATAAGAGTGAAAATGTCAACTGCTCCCAGGTACAACAAGCGTCAACTGAGAGCTTTATCAACCTGGGGAAAACGATGGCAGGTTATATTTGCTTCTGAGAAAACTCAAATGATGATAACCTCTAGGCAAGATGATGGTAATACTAAGAACAGTGGTAAGAATGAATGGAAGAGTATTAGAATCCTGGGTTGAGGTAGATATCCTAGGTGTGAAATGTGACTCCAAAATATCAGTGAGGATTCACGATGTAAATTTTGCATGAAAGGCAGTCAAGGTTAGCAGCAGTAAGGCATATCTCGTACCTGCTCGACGGTACAGGCTGCACAGAGTACAAGGTACAAGTGCGCTTATAACTTGAGAATGCTCCAGTGTCTCGAAATGCCTCCCCTCCCCACCCCAGTATCATCTACGACTTCCGGACAGAACAGAAAACCGAGCAAGACGATTTACTGTATCTCTCGCCTGGACGCGGCCTGGATGGACCTGTCATTGCAAGACTTCAATAGATAGCGGGGGGAGGGAGGGGGGTGAGAGGGGTCTTACTGTTACTTGCTAGGCCAATATTGTTAAGGTACCACGCCTGCCTTACTTTGCGGACAGCTAGAAGCTTCTACACAACAAGACGGGCAGCAAACAGTAAATATACTCTGGCTGTATTCTCCTCAAAAAATCACTTCATTTGAGATCATTCCTTCCTAAAATGACTGGAGTCTGGTTCATTTTCGCACAGCATAACGACTTCGAAGAAATAAAGTCAGTTGACCAAATGAAATATCTGGCCTACAGATTCCTCCGACTTTATCATGTTCCTTATTTGCATGCTCAATAACACTAAAAAATAAGTAAAGGTAATGTTTGGTAATGAACAAGGAAGGAATAGCTCTTAGATTGTAAATAAAGTGTAAGAAAAAATAATATATGAGACAAAGAAAGAAGGAGAGAATGTAGAAACTACATATAAAATAAGACACGAGAAAAAGAGAAGAGAAAACCTATACACAATTATTTATAGGAAATGACGCCAGAAAAATGAGTGGAGAAAGATGAGGAAGTATTACCACCACCACTGCCACTGCTGCTACCAGTACTACCACAATCACCACTGCCACTGCTGCTACCAGTACTACCACCACCACCGACACTTCTGCTACCAGTACTACCACCACTGCCACTGCTACCAGTACTACCACAATCACCACTGCCACTGCTGCTACCAGTACTATCATCACCATTGCCACTGCTGCTACCAGTACTACCACAATCACCACTGACACTGCTGCTACCAGTACTACCACCACCACTGCCACTGCTGCTACCAGTACTACTACCACCACCAATGCCACTGCTGCTACCAGTACTACCACAATCACCACTGCCACTGCTGCTACCAGTACTACCACCACCAATGCCACTGTGCTACCAGTACTACCACAATCACCCCTGCCACTGCTGCTACCAGTACTACCACAATCCCCACTGCCACTGCTGCTACCAGTACTACCACAATCACCACTGCCACTGCTGCTACCAGTACTACCACAATCACCACTGACACTGCTGCTACCAGTACTACCACAATCACCACTGACACTGCTACTACCAGTACTACCACAATCACCACTGACACTGCTGCTACCATACCACTACCCACATCAACTCACCACTGACACTGCTGCTACCAGTACTACCACAATCACCACTGACACTGCTGCTACCAGTACTACCACCATCACCACTGCCACTGCTGCTACCAGTACTACCACCATCACCACTGACACTGCTGCTACCAGTACTACCACCATCACCAATGGCACTGCTGCTACCAGTACTACCACCACCAATGCCACTGCTGCTACCAGTACTACCACAATCACCACTGCCACTGCTGCTACAAGTACTACCACAATCACCATTGCCACTGCTACCAGTACTACCACAACCACCCCTGCCACTGCTGCTACCAGTACTACCACAATCACCACTGCCACTGCTGCTACCAGTACTACCACAATCACCCCTGCCACTGCTGCGTACCAGTACTACCACAATCACCACTGACACTGCTGCTACCAGTACTACTATCACAACTGCCACTGCTGCTACCAGTACTACCACAATCACCAATGACACTGCTGCTACCAGTACTACCACCATCACCACTGCCACTGCTGCTACCAGTACTACCACCATCACCACTGCCACTGCTGCTACCAGTACTATCACCATCACCACTGACACTGCTGCTACCATCACCACCACCACTGCCACTGCTGCTACCAGTACTACCACCATCCCCACTGCCACTGCTGCTACCAGTACTACCACCATCCCCACTGCCACTGCTGCTACCAGTACTACTGCTACCAGTACTACCACCATCACCACTGCCACTGCTGCTACCAGTACTACCACCATCACCACTGACACTGCTGCTACCACCACCACCACTGCCACCATCACCACTACTGCCACTGCTGCTACCAGTACTACCACCATCACCACTGCCACTGCTGCTACCAGTACTACTGCTACCAGTACTACCACCATCACTGCCACTGCTGCTACCAGTACTACCACCATCACCACTGACACTGCTGCTACCACCACCACCACTGCCACTGCTGCTACCAGTACTACCACCATCACCACTGCCACTGTTGCTACCAGTACTACTGCTACCAGTACTACCACCATCACCACTGCCACTGCTGCTACCAGTACTACCACCATCACCACTGCCACTGCTGCTACCAGTACTATCACCATCACCACTGACACTGCTGCTACCACCACCACCGCCGCTACCAGTACTACCACCATCACCACTGACACTGCTGCTACCACCACCACCACCATCACCACTGACACTGCTGCTACCAGCACCACCACCACCACTGCCATCACCACCACTGCCACTGCTGCTACCAGTACTATCACCATCACCACTGACACTGCTGCTACCAGCACCACCACCACTGCCACCATCACCACCACTGCCACTGCTGCTACCAGTACTATCACCATAACCACTGACACTGCTGCTACCAGCACCACCACCACTGTCAGCTGCTGCTACCATACTATCACCATCACCACTGACACTGCTGCTACCACCACCACCCACTGCCACCACCACCATCACCACTGCACTGCTGCTACCACCATCACCACCATACCACTGACACTGCTACTCCACACCACCACTGCACCACCACATCACCACTGCCGCTGCTACCACCACCATCACCACTGCACCCACCATCACCACTGCCACTCTCACCACCATCCACTGCTACCACTACCACCACATGCTACCACCCACCACTGCACCACCACATCACCACTGCCGCTGCTACACACCATCCACCACTGCACCACCATCACCACCTGCTATCACCAACCATCACCACCA
Organism: Cherax quadricarinatus; assembly: GCF_026875155.1. Classification (NCBI taxonomy): domain Eukaryota; kingdom Metazoa; phylum Arthropoda; class Malacostraca; order Decapoda; family Parastacidae; genus Cherax; species Cherax quadricarinatus. The sequence continues at coordinate 37,550,896 of NC_069410.1, forward strand.
CCACCACTACCACCACCACACCACCACCACCACACACTCATCACCACCATCACCATCTACCACCATCACCACCACCACCACTACCACACCACCATCACCACACCACCATCACCACACCACCACCACTACCACACACCCACCACCCACTCAACCAACCACTAACCACCACCAACCCATCACCACTACCCACCACTCACCACACCACCACCATCACCACCACCATACCACCACCACCATCACCACCACCACCACACCACTCACCACCACCACTCACCACCACCACCATCACCACACCACCACCCACCACCATCACCACCACCACTACCACCACCACCATCACCACCACTACCACCACCACCATCACCACTACCACCATCACCACCACTACCACCATCACACACCACCACCACTACCACCATCACCACCACCACCACCACTACCATAATAAAGAGGGTGGGATGGTAGAGACATATTAAACGAGCTTACTAAAGAACAGTAATATTGCTTCTTTTGCATTTTATCGCAACGAGCAGTTGATGACTGTTGTGTTGATGACTCTGATCTGCCAGTTTTATGCCACCCTACCTCTCCTACCCCACCCTTCCTTCCCTACCCCACCTCCCCTACCTCACCCTCCACCCTACCTCTCCTACCCCACCCTACCTCTCCTACCCCACCCTTCCTCCCCTACCTCACCCCACCCTGCCTCCCCTATCCCACCCTACCTCCCCTACCCCACCCCCCACCCTGCCTCTCCTACCCCACCCTACATCCCCTACCCCCACCCTGCCTCTCCTACCCCACCTCCCCACCCTCCCTCCCTACCCCACTCTACCTCTCCTACCCCACCCTACCTCTCCTACCCCACCCTACCTCTCCTACCCCACCTCCCTACCCACCCTACCTCTCCTACCCCACCTCCCTACCCCACCCTACCTCCCCCACCTCCCCTACCCCACCCTACCTCCCCTACCCCACCTCCCCTACCCCACCCTACCTCACCTCTCCTACCTCCCCTACCCCACCTCCCTCCCTACCCCACCTCACCTCTCCTACCTCCCCTACCCCACCCTACCTCTCCTACCCCACCTCGCCTACCCCACCACCTCCCTACCCCACCTACCTCTCCTACCCCACCTCCCCTACCCCACCCTACCTCTCCTACCCCCACCTCCCCTACCCCACATACCTCACCACTCCTACCTCACCACCCCTACCATACCTCACCTCCCCTACCATCATTACCTCACCACCCTACCCCTCTATCCCTACAACACCACCCCTACCCCACCACCGCTACCTCACCACACCTACCCCACTACACCTACCCCACTACACCTACTTCACTGCCCCTACCGCCCCACCTCTACCTCACGCCCCCTACCCCACCACCCTACCAAGCCACCTCTACTTCGCCACCTCTACTTCACCACCCCTACCCCACCACCCTTACCTCACCACCCCTATCTCACCACTCCTACCCCACCATCCCTACCCACCACACCTACCCATCACCCCTACTTCACCACCCCTACCCCACCACTCCTACCCACTACTCCTACTTCACCACCCTTACCTCAGCACCCCTACCTCAGCACCCCTACCTCACCACCCCTACCTCACCACCCTACATCACCACCCCTACCCCACCACCCCTCCCCCATCAACCCTACCCCACCCCATCCACTTCTCAAAGCACAAGTGTTTGCTCAAAGCACCACTTAAGAGCATCCAACCTCTTATGAATGCTTGAGCATTATACCACCTATAAAAGTGTATATAGCAAGTGGTCTCAAACTTTCTGAGGACAAATAAATTTTTCTAAACGCAGCGACCGGCACCCAGGCAGCAGTGACAAACAAGATACACATACACTGTTACTCAGTGAGTTGCTGTCTTGCCGTGAGTGCGCTTCTGAGTGGTATTAAATAATAACGATGGAGGAAGAGGTGGGGATATGGGGGTGAATTATTTAAAAAGATCCCAAACAGTTGCATTAACTTCAAACACATAATGGCGCAAAGTCGGTGAGAGAGTCAGTGTACACCTGGTGAAAACGATGGTGAGAACATGGTTACTCATCTAGGGTAGGAGGGGGGTGATGGAGGGGTGGATGGGTGTTGAAGGGGTGGGTGTATAGGTGTTGCAGGGGTGGGTGGATGGGTGTTGGAGGGGTTTGTGGGTGGGTGTTGGAGGGGTGGGTGAATAAGTGTTGCAGGGGTGGGTGGATGGGTGTTGCAGGGTGGGTGGATGGGTGTTGCAGGGGTGGGTGGATGGGTGTTGCAGGGGTGGGTGGATGGGTGTTGCAGGGTGGGTGGATGGGTGTTGGAGGGGTTTGTGGGTGGGTGTTGGAGGGGTGGGTGAATAAGTGTTGCAGGGGTGGGAGGATGGGTGTTGCAGGGGTGGGTGGATGGGTGTTGCAGGGGTGGTGGGTGGTGTTGCAGGGGTGGGGATGGTGTTGGAGGGTTTGTGGGTGGGTGTTGGAGGGGTGGGTGGATAAGTGTTGCAGGGGTGGGAGGGTGGGTGTTGCAGGGGTGGGTGGATGGGTGTTGCAGGGGTGGGTGGATTGGTGTTGCAGGGGTTTGTGGGTGGGTGTTGGAGGGGTGGGTGAATAAGTGTTGCAGGGGTGGGAGGATGGGTGTTGCAGGGGTGGGTGGATGGGTGTTGCAGGGGTGGGTGGATGGGTGTTGCAGGGGTGGGTGGATGGGTGTTGGAGGGGTTTGTGGGTGGGTGTTGGAGGGGTGGGTGGATAAGTGTTGCAGGGGTGGGAGGGTGGGTGTTGCAGGGGTGGGTGGATGGGTGTTGCAGGGGTGGGTGGATGGGTGTTGCAGGGGTGGGTGCCTGGGTGTTGGAGGGGTGAGTGCCTGGGTGTTGGAGGGGTGAGTGCCTGGGTGTTGGAGGGTCGGGTGGGCGGGTGTTGGAGGGGTGGGCGGGTGTTGGAGGGGTGGCGGGTGGGTGGTGATTGTGGGTGTCGGAGACGCTGGGTGGTGTTCTCTCGGTATTGTAAATATTCCTTTAAATCCATGAAGAAGCTTATAGAGTCACCCTCTCCCCCCAGCATCCCCCCAGCATCCCCCAGCATCCCCCCAGCATCCCCCAGGATCCCCCCAGCATCCCCCAGCATCCCCCCAGCATCCCCCAGCATCCCCCCAGCATCCCCTTAACATCCCCCCAGCCAAGCCCCCAGCCTTCCCCCAACATCCCCCGGCCTGCCCCAAGCCTTCCCGACCTGCCCCAGCCTCCCCCACCCTACTTCAATCTTTCCCCAGCCTCTGTAGACGTTTCGCCCCCAGGCTCCCCAGCCTCCTTCGTCCCCAACCTCCTCTTCTTCCACAACTTCCTCATCCTCCCCAACCTCCTCCCCTAACCTCCTCCTCCTCCTACCCACTTCACCTTAGTTAATTATCAATGATAAAACTCCCTAGTTGATCAGTGACTGATGGTTGCTGATGCTGTAGGTGTGGGCGTGTGGGTGTGCGGGCGTGCGGACGTGCGGGCGGGCTACTCAGCCACTCCCTCGGCCGCCCATAAACGCCCCGATGGAGGTGTTTACTGTATATTGGCTCCTGAGATGATATTGAAGCCTTCTGGGGAAAGCCTGGGGAGCTTGGGGGAGCCAGGGAGGAATCTGGGGTGCTTGGGGAGCCTGAGGAGCTTGGAAAGCCTGTGGGAATCTGGGAAGCCCGTGAAAAACCTGGGGACCCGAGGGGAGCTCGGGGGAACTTAGGTAATCCTGGGGAGCCCTGGGGAACCTGGGGTGATGGGAGAGATAGAGACGGTAGAAGAGGGGAGGGGTGAAAAGGTAGAATTAAGTGGAGAAGAGAAACTTGAAGGTAGGGGAGAAGAGAGGGGTGAGAGAAGCGTACAGGGAAGAAATGAAGAAGAGGGAAGGAGAGAAGGGAAGAAGAGGGATAAGGAAAGTTAAGAAAATGGAAAAAATGGGCAAGGGTAGGGGAGAGATGAAGGGGAGGGGGAAAGAGATGGGGGGTAAGGGGACAGGATAAATAACCTGGTGAGGGGAGATAAGACGAAGCTGGGTGACATCACACACCCATGACGTCACTTCCTCTCATGACGTCACCTCCACCCTAGACATCACCTTCACCCTAGACATCACCTTCATCCTAGACGTCACCCTCATCCTAGACATCACCACGACCCTAGACATTATCTTAGCGTCCCCACCCTAGACATCACCCTAGACACCACCCTGGACATCATCCTAGATATCACTACCCTAGACATTACCACTCTAGACATCACCACCCTAAACATCACCCAAAATATAACCACCACCCTAAACATCTTGGATATCACCACCATCCTAGACATCACCACTCTAGACATTATCACCACCCTAATCATCCTAGACATCACCACTCTAAACATCCTAGACATCACCGCCACCCTAGACATCATTCTAGATATCACCACTACCCTAAACATCATTCTAGACATCACCCGCACCCTTGACATCACCCTAGACATCCTAGACATCACCACCACCCTAGACATCATCTTAGACATCACCACCCTAGACATAATCTTAGACATCACCACCCTAGACATCCTAGACATCACCACCCTAGACATCATCCTAGACATCACCACCACCCTAGACATCATCCTAGACATCACCACCACCCTAGACATCATCCTAGACATCACCACCACCCTAGACATCATCCTAGACAACACCACCACCCTAGACATCATCCTAGACATCACCACCACCCTAGACATCATCCTAGACATCACCCACAACACAAACAATTTACAGTATAAACAATTTACGGCCCATTTATAGTTGTGGAAAAATGTACCCAATTTATAGCATTAATTTACTTCGCTGCTTCAGTCAATTTACAACCAATTTACAATATTAAACAATTTATACCATAAAACAAATTACTCTCCAGTTTACATCATAAAACAATTTACACCAAATTTACAGAATTAAACAATTTACATTCTATTTACAGCATTAAACAATTTACATTCTATTTACAGTATTAAATAATTTACATCCAATTTTCATTATTAAACAATTTACACCCAGTTTACAGTATTAAAACAATTTACACCTAATTTACAGCCGTTAAGCAATTTATACCCAATTTACAATATCAGGCAATTTACGCCCAGTTTGTAGTATTAAACAGTTTACACAAAATTTACAGAATTAAGCAATTTACAGTAGTAAACAATTTACAGCATCAAAGAATTTACACCCAATTAACAGTATTAA
>NC_069410.1:37558643-37580216 GCF_026875155.1 Cherax quadricarinatus
AGGTAGCCTTCCATCTGGCCTTGAAGCTCTCTAGTAGGTAGCCTTCCATCTGGCCTTGAAGCTCTCTAGTAGGTAGCCTTCCATCTGGCCTTGAAGCTCTCTAGTAGGTAGCCTTCCATCTGGCCTTGAAGCTCTCTAGTAGGTAGCCTTCCATCCGTCCTTGAAGCTCTCTAGTACGTAGCCTTCCATTCAGCCTTGAAGCTCTCTAGTAGGTAGCCTTCCATCCGTCCTTGAAGCTCTCTAGTACGTAGCCTTCCATTCGGCCTTGAAGCTCTCTAGTAGGTAGCCTTCCATCCGGCCTTGAAGCTCTCTAGTAGGTAGCCTTCCAATCGGCCTTGAAGCTCTCTAGTAGGTAGCTGAAGTATCTGATAGCTGAGGTATCTACCTGCCGAAGTATCTGATAGCTAAGGTATCTACCTGCCGAAGTATCTGAGTGTAAGAGAATATTTGTCCGTGTCAGCTTAAGTACAGCTAAATCTTTTTCATCTATCATGTAGACATTAATTCCGTCAATATGTCATAAATGCTCCACACCAAGCCTCGTAAAATGCTGAGAACTCTACAAAAAAAAAAAAAAAAAAAAAATACTGGCTGAATAAGACCTTCCAAAATATAATTTGTTGACAATGTAATTGGATTCATCCGGATCTTCACGAACGTCAACAGCAGTGTTTCAAAAGCTCACGTCCCGTGTGTGGCCTGGTTATGGTGTACCGTGTGTGGCCTGGTTATGTTGTCCCGTGTGTGGCCTGGTTATGGTGTACCGTGTGTGGCCTGGTTATGTTGTCCCGTGTGTGGCCTGGTTATGGTGTACCGTGTGTGGCCTGGTTATGTTGTCCCGTGTGTGGCCTGGTTATGTTGTCCCGTGTGTGGCCTGGTTATGGTGTCCCCTGCTTGGCCTGGTTATGGTGTCCCGTGTGTGGCCTGGTTATGGTGTACCGTGTGTGGCCTAGTTATGGTGTACCGTGTGTGGCCTGGTTATGGTGTCCCGTGTGTGGCCTGGTTATGGTGTCCCGTGTGTGGCCTGGTTATGGTGTCCCCTGCGTGGCCTGGTTATGGTGTCCCGTGTGTTGCTTGGTTATGGTGTCCCGTGCGTGGCCTGGTTATGGTGTACCGTGCGTGGCCTGGTTATGGTGTACCGTGTGTGGCCTGGTTATGGTGTCCCGTGCGTGGCCTGGTTATGGTGTCCCGTGCGTGGCCTGGTTATGGTGTACCGTGTGTGGCCTGGTTATGGTGTACCGTGTGGGGCCTGGTTATGGTGTCCCGTGTGTGGCCTGGTTATGGTGTCCCATGCGTGGCCTGGTTATGGTGTCCCATGCGTGGCCTGGTTATGGTGTCCCGTGCGTGGCCTGGTTATGGTGTACCGTGTGTGGCCTGGTTATGGTGTACCGTGTGTGGCCTAGTTATGGTGTCCCGTGTGTGGCCTGGTTATGGTGTGCGTCCGGTGTTTGTGGCCTGGTTATGGTGTACCGTTGCGTGTGGCCTGGTTATGGTGTACCGTGTGTGGCCTGGTTATGGTGTCCCGTGCGTGGCCTGGTTATGGTGTACCGTGTGTGGCCTAGTTATGGTGTCCCGTGCGTGGCCTGGTTATGGTGTACCGTGTGTGGCCTGGTTATGGTGTCCCGTGCGTGGCCTGGTTATGGTGTACCATGTGTGGCCTAGTTATGGTGTCCCGTGCGTGGCCTGGTTATGGTGTCCCGTGTGTGGCCTGGTTATTGTGTCCCCTGCGTGGCCTGGTTATGGTGGTCCATGTGTGGCCTAGTTATGGTGTCCCGTGCATGGCCTGGTTATGGTGTCCCGTGCGTGGCCTGGTTATGGTGTCCCGTGTGTGGCCTGGTTATGGTGTCCAGTGCGTGGCCTGGTTATGGTGTCCCGTGTGTGGCCTAGTTATGGTGTCCCGTGTGTGGCCTAGTTATGGTGTCCCGCGCGTGGCCTGGTTATGGTGTACCGTGCGTGGCCTGGTTATGGTGTACCGTGTGTGGCCTGGTTATGGTGTCCCGTGCGTGGCCTGGTTATGGTGTACCATGTGTGGCCTAGTTATGGTGTCCCGTGTGTGGCCTGGTTATGGTGTCCCGTGCGTGGCCTGGTTATGGTGTCCCGTGTGTGGCCTGGTTATGGTGTCCCGTGTGTGGCCTGGTTATGGTGTCCCGTGTGTGGCCTGGTTATGGTGTACCGTGTGTGGCCTGGTTATGGTGTCCCGTGCGTGGCCTGGTTATGGTGTCCCGTGTGTGGCCTGGTTATGGTGTACCGTGTGTGGCCTAGTTATGGTGTCTCGTGTGTGGCCTAGTTATGGTGTCTCGTGTGTGGCCTAGTTAGGTGTATCGTGTGTGGCCTAGTTATGTCTCGTGTGTGGCCTAGTTATGGTGTCCCGTGTGTGGCCTGGTTATGGTGTCCCGTGTGTGGCCTGGTTATGGTGTCCCGTGTGTGGCCTGGTTATGGTGTACCGTGTGTGGCCTGGTTATGGTGTCCCGTGTGTGGCCTGGTTATGGTGTCCCGTGTGTGGCCTGGTTATGGTGTCCCGTGTGTGGCCTGGTTATGGTGTACCGTGTGTGGCCTGGTTATGGTGTACCGTGTGTGGCCGTTAGTGTCGGGTGGCTGTTATGGTGTCCGTGTGTGGCCTGGTTATGGTGTACCGTGTGTGGCCTGGTTATGGTGTCCCGTGCGTGGCCTGGTTATGGTTGTCCCGTGTGTGGCCTGGTTATGGTGTCCCGTGTGTGGCCTGGTTATGGTGTACCGTGTGTGGCCTGGTTATGGTGTACCGTGTGTGGCCTAGTTATGGTGTCCCGTGTGTGGCCTAGTTATGGTGTACCGTGTGTGGCCTGGTTATGGTGTACCGTGTGTGGCCTGGTTATGGTGTCCCGTGTGGCCTGGCTATAGTGTACCGTGAGTGGCCTGGTTATGGTGTACCGTGCGTGGCCTGGCTATGGTGTACCGTGTGTGGCCTGGTTATGGTGTACCGTGTGTGGCCTGGTTATGGTGTACCGTGTGTGGCCTGGTTATGGTGTCCCTTGTGTGGCCTGGTTATGGCGTCCCGTGCGTAGCCTGGTTATGGTGTACCGTGCGTGGCCTGGTTAGTGTGTCCCGTGCGTAGCCTGGTTATGGTGTACCGTGCGTGGCCTGGTTATGGTGTACCGTGTGTGGCCTAGTAATGGTGTCCCGTGCGTGGCCTGGTTATGGTGTACGGTGCGTGGCCTGGTTACGGTGTACCGTGGCCTGGTTACAGTGTACCGTGGTCTGGTTAGTGTACAATGGCCTAGTTACCGTGTATGATGGCTTGGTTACAGTGTACCGTGATCTGGTTAGTGTATCATGACCTGGTTACAGTGTACCGTGATCTGGTTACAGTGTATCATGACCTGGTTACAGTGTACCATGGCCTGGTTACAGTGTACCATGGCCTGGTTACAGTGTACCATGGCCTGGTTACAGCGTACCATGGCCTGGTTACAGCGTACCATGGCCTGGTTACAGCGTACCGTGGTCTGGTTACAGTGTACCGTGATCTGGTTACAGTGTATCATGACCTGGTTACAGTGTACCATGGTCTAGTTACAGTATACCATGGCCTGGTTACAGTGTGCCGTGGTCTGGTTACAGTGTATCGTGGCCTGGTTACAGTGTACCATGGACTGGTTGCAGTGTACCGTGGCCTGGTTACAGTGTAGTGGTTTCGTTACAGTGTACCGTGGCCTGGTTACAGTGTACCGTGGTCTGGTTACAGTGTACCCTGGCCTGGTTACAGTGTACCGTCGTCTGGTTACAGTGTACCGTGGTCTGGTAACAGTGTACCATGGACTGGTTACAATGTGCCCTGGTCTAGTTATAGTGTTCCGTAGCCTGGTTACAGTTTACCGTGGTCTGGTTACAGTGTACCATGGACTGGTTACAGTGTACCGTGGTCTGGTAACAGTGTACCATGGACTGGTTACAATGTACCGTGGTCTGGTTACAGTGTTTCTTGGCCTGGTTACAGTGTACCGTGGTCTGGTTACAGTGTACCATGGACTGGTTACAGTGTACCGTGGTCTGGTAACAGTGTACCATGGACTGGTTACAATGTACCGTGGTCTGGTTACAGTGTTCCGTGGCCTGGTTACAGTGTACCGTGGTCTGGTTACAGTGTACCCTGGCCTGGTTACAGTGTACCGTCGTCTGGTTACAGTGTACCGTCGTCTGGTTACAGTGTACCGTGGTCTGGTTACAGTGTACTGTGATCTGGTAACAGTGTACCATGGACTGGTTACAATGTACCGTGGTTTGATTATAGTGTTCCGTGGCCTGGTTACAGTGTACCGTGGTCTGGTTACAGTGTATCATGGACTGTTACAATGTACCGTGGTCTGGTTATAGTGTTCCGTGGCTTGGTTACAGCGTACCGTGGTCTGGTTATAGTGTACTATGAATTGGTTACAGTGTACCGTGGTCTGGTAACAGTGCACCATGGACTGGTTACAATGTACCGTGGTCTGGTTATAGTGTTACGTGGCCTGGTTACAGTGTACCGTGGTCTGGTAAGAGTGTACCATGGACTGGTTACAATGTACCGTGATCTGGTTATTGTGTTCCGTGGCTTGGTTACAGTGTACCATGGTCTGGTTACTATGTACCGTGGTCTGGTGATCGTGGTCTGGTTACAGTGTACCGTGGTCTGGTTACAGTGGATCGTGGTCTGGTTACAGTGTACCGTGGTCTGTTTACGGCGTACCGTGGTCTGGTTACTGTGTCCCTTGGCCTGGTAGGCAACGCTCTCGTCTCACGCACTGTGTCCGTGGTTCGATCACCGGCCGGGTGGAAACATTGGGGATATTCCCTTACACCTACTGACCCCGTTCACCTAGCAGTAAGTAGGTACCTAGATGTTAGCCGACTGGTGTAGGTCGCATCCTGGGGGAGAAGACTGAAGGATCCCAACTGAATTAAGACAGTCCTCGATGACGCACTGACTTTCTTTGGTTATCCTGGTGGCTAACTCTTCTGGGTTGAAAATCCGAACAAAATCTTGTCTGACGTGTTCAAGTAGGGAGCGTGAACACACACACCCGCGAGCGCGCGAGCGAACATACAGATTAGGACAGATTAGGCTAATTTAAATTAACCTTTGGGATCGCAAACTGTCACCCATTTCTCTCTCTCTCTTCAAAGGATTTCTTAAGACCGTGGGAACTGTCAAGAAACAAGATGGGGTGGGGGGGTGTTGGGTTAACTCTGACCAACCTGCGAGGCTACACCTGCTATCCATCTTAGACATATCAGACATAGAACACAAGTGAAGTATGGAGTGTTAGATGTAGCGACGGATCACCGTGTGCTGACCTTCTCTTGTTTAATGACAGTGTAAGTGTAAATGTAAGTGTAAGTGTAAGTGTAAGTGGGGAAAAAGCGGGAGTAATAAAGAGGCACCAGGAGACGAACATAGAAAAGCAGAGACTGCAAAGATATTCAAATGTATACAAAGACAAAAGTGTACAAAGGTATACAAATGTATACAAAGGCCTATGAATTCACACAAAGACTTGCAATTTAAAAAAAGGCTTACAAATGTGTGCAAAGGTTGTCAAACAGTCTGAGACAATTTGGTTCGTGTAAGTCATTTTTTTTTTTTAAGGAAATCTTTTAGGTGGGGAACAAAAAGACTCGTAACAGGAAGACAATATGACTCTGAACCTCTGCTCCTGCTGAACCTCTGCTCCTACTGAACCTCTGCTTCTGCTGAACCTCAGCTCCTGCTGAACCTCTGCTCCTGCTGAACCTCTGCTCCTGCTGAACCTTAGCTCCTGCTGAACCTCTGCTCCTGCTGAACCTCTGCTCCTGCTGAACCTCTGCTCCTGCTGAACCTCTGCTCCTGCTGAACCTCTGCTCCTGCTGAACCTCTGCTCCTGCTGAACCTCAGCTCCTGCTGAACCTCAGCTCCTGCTGAACCTCAGCTCCTGCTGAACCTCTGCTCCTGCTGAACCTCTGCTCCTGCTGAACCTCTGCTCCTGCTGAACCTTTGCTCGTGCTGAACCTCAGCTCCTGCTGAACCTCTGCTCTGCTAAACCCTTTTGCTCCTTCTGAACCTCTGCTCCTGCTGAACCTCTGCTCCTGCTGAACTTTGCTCGTGCTAAACCCTCAGCTCCTGCTAAAACCTCTGCTCTGTGAACCTCTTCTCCTGCTGAACCTTTGCTCCTTCTGAACCTCTGCTCCTGCTGAACCTCTGCTCCTGCTGAACCTCAGCTCCTGCTGAACCTCTGCCACTGCTGAACCTCTGCTCCTGCCGAACCTCTGCCACTGCTGAACCTCAGCCACTGCTGAACCTCTGCTCCTGCTGAACCTCTGCTCCTGCTGAACCTCAGCTCCTGCTGAACCTCTGTTCCTGCTGAACCTCAGCTCCTGCTGAACCTCTGTTCCTGCTGAACCTCAGCCACTGCTGAACCTCTGCTCCTGCTGAACCTTTGCTCCTGCTGAACCTCTGCTCCTGCTGAACCTCAGCTCCTGCTGAACCTTTGCTCCTGCTGAACCTCAGCCACTGCTGAACCTCTGCTCCTGCTGAACCTCAGCTCCTGCTGAACCTCTGCTCCTGCTGAACCTCTGCTCCTGCTGAACCTTTGCTCCTTCTGAACCTCTGCTCTTTCTGAGCCTCAGCCCCTGCTGAACCTTTGCTCCTGCTGAACCTCTGCTCCTGCTGAACCTCAGCCACTGCTGAACCTCTGCTCCTGCTGAACCTCTGCTCCTGCTGAACCTCTGCTCCTGCTGAACCTTTGCTCCTGCTGAACTTCAGCTCCTGCTGAACTCAGCTCCTGCTTGAACCTCTGCCCCTGCTGAACCTCTGCTCCTGCTGAACCTCTGCTCCTGCTGAACCTCTGCTCCTGCTGAACCTCTGCTCCTGCTGAACCTCTGCTCCTGCTGAACCTCTGCCACTGCTGAACCTCTGCTCCTCCCGAACCTCTGCCACTGCTGAACCTCTGCCACTGCTGAACCTTTGCCACTGCTGAACCTCAGCTCCTGCTGAACCTCTGCTCCTGCTGAACCTCTGCTCCTGCTGAACCTCAGCCACTGCTGAACCTCTGCTCCTGCTGAACCTCTGCTCCTGCTGAACATGCAAGACAAACTTATGTCGACATTTCGGTCCCACTTGGACCATTAACTAGTTTGACTAGTTAATGGTACAAGTCACACCGAAACGTCGACATAAGTTTCAGTCTATGTACGGATTATTTGTGTAAACACCTGGGGGTGAACACTGTGCCCAGGATATCACCAGAAGTTCACATCAGCCCAACAACCTCTGAAGTCAGTGCTCGTCTGGAACATCTAAGAGTTATTACGGGATCTTCATATAACATACGTTAAACCCATCTTGGAGTCCGTAGAACCAGCATAGAACCCGAACATGAAAAAAAGGAGAAAACAAGAGAAAGTGCAGTAGTATGTACGCAACTAGGCTCGTTCCTGAGCCACATGTGTGAGACATTACGAGGACAGGATAATAGGATTTAATCCAACAGAGGACAGGAACAGCACAGAAAACGTGATAAATTTCAGGGAATTGATAAGGTAGAGAGGGATAGGCTGTCTGAGAGGAGGGAAAAGGGACTGCAAGTTCCCTTTTCCCCTGGGAGTTAAAGTCGGAGATGAGTCACTGGGATGTTAGGAAGTATTTCTTCCGTCTCAGAGTTGTCGGGAATGATCTTGGTGAGGAAGTAGTGGAGGCAGGCTTGATACACAGTTTCAGGAGGAGGAACGACAGGGCCCACCAGTCACAAATGAGTGACCACACACACACACACACAACCAGATAAACAAAGAAACAAATACCTATGTGTATCGGGGGGGGAGAGGGGTGTGGGGAGATAGGCGTTAGGGAGGTTGTAGGTAGAGGGTGGGGTGGCGTGGGGTGTGGGGGGGGTTGAGACAGCCTAGTAAGAGTGGAAATTCAATAAATGTTGGTGCTGGTGTTGCCCTCGCCCCGTCACGCAATTTAAACACCCTTCACCCTCCCCTCCCCACCTCCCATCCCCCACTCCCTAACCCATCCCATACCATTCCTCCCTCCCCCCCTCAACCAGCAACATTCATAAACCTTCCCCTAGGCTAGCCTACCATTCCCCCACCCCAAAATCATTCCTTCCCTCCCCACTACCACCCCCTCCATCCCCCTTCCCCCTCCCCCAGCCCTCGCATCAAACACATTAACGTTGAGATGATTCACCAATATATTACGTGAAGATAAAAGCCTCGTACAGCCACTCAGACAATAACATTCACCCTACACTCACCCTTAACACCAACATTAAAACTTGCTTTAATAAAACACATGGTTTAAACACTTGGTTTAATAAAACACATGGTTTAATAAAACAGGTGGCTTAATAAAACACGTTTAATAAAATACATGTTTTAACTAAACACGTTTTAACAAAACATATGCTTTAATAAAACACATGGGAAAATAAAACACATGGTTTAATAAAATGCATAGTAAAATAAAACATCCTTTAATAAAACACATGCTTTAATAAAACACATGGGTTAATAAACACAATTTAATAAAACAAAAATGGTTTAATGAAATACATGGTTTATTAAAACACATGCTTTAATAAAAAATGCTTTAATAAAACAAAAAAAAAATGGTTTAATAAAACACATGGTTTAATCAAACCAATAGTTAAAACAGAAATGGTTTAATAAAACTGAAATGATTTAATAAATGTTCATACGTTTTGAATTTTACGCCTTTGTTTTCCCAGCCTAAATGTTTATATAATAATATTATTATTATTATTATTATTATTATTATTATTATTATTATTATATTAACCTGAGGAGTGCACTAATATGTGATGATCCTGTTTGTATTTTTCCTTATCAACACTGCATTCATCTCCCCCTCAACCCTTCTCTGGCGTCTCATAGCCCCACACATACATTTCCCCGCCTCTCCCCAGATTTCTCCCCGCCCACCCCCACTCCTCCCCGCTCACCCCCACACCTCCCCGCTCACCCCCACACCTCCCCGCCCCTCCTGGCCAGACACAGCTCAGGGTGATCCTGCCTCTCTCCGCTAAACTGTTGGATCCATTAAAAAATATCCTGACCTCGCCATGTTGACCAACACCTCAGCCGGGTTGATGAGGCGAGTGGCGGGAGTGGGGGCGAGTGGGGGCGAGTGGGGGCGAGTGGGGGGCGAGTGGGGGAGTGAGTGGGGGAGTGAGTGGGGGAGTGAGTGGGGGAGTGAGTGGGGGAGTGAGTGGGGGAGTGAGTGGGGAGTGAGTGGAAGGTAGTGGTGCTTTTTTTCATAAACAGAATGAGAGAGAGAGAGAGAGAGAGAGAGAGGAAGGCGGTACCATCCTGACCCCGCGATTAACGAAGATCAACGCTTAATTAATAACAATTAATCAACGAGGGAGAGGCGTAGTGATCACCTCATACAACAGGTTAACCTCAGGGATTAACAACGGAGATTAACGGAGTAACAGGAGGCACTCAACGGGGGTGGGGTGGAGGGGGGAGATTAACGAAGGTAACACTGAGGGAGACGAGATGGATTAACGAAGAGGGAGCTTACAGCTGAACGGAGACTGCGCGTTCAACGGGAAGTTACCCTTAATGCGGGCGTGCGGGCGGGGTACGCCCGCCCCCCGAGGCGTTAACTGTTCTTATATGAGAACCCACGAAATATGGCCCCGTTTAGCGACCTTACTAACATCAATTACTGTTTCTCCCCATGTGGCACCCCCATTCCCAACCCCATGTGGCACCTCCATTTTAAGCCCCATGTGGCACCCCCATTCCCAGCCCCATGTAGCACCCCTAGCCCCATGTGACACCCCCATTCCCAGCCCCATATCACACCCTCATTCCCAGTCTTATGTGGCACCCCATATCCATTCCCATGCCATTCCCAGCCCTATGTGGCACCCCCTATTCCAAACCCTAAGTGGCGCCGTCACCCATTCCTAGCCCTATATGGGAACCCGTTCTCAGCCTCCTATGTGGTATATCCTATTTCTAGGAATACATGGAACCTCGCTTTCAAGCCTTCGCATGTTACACTCCATTCCCAGCCCTGTGGAAGACCCATTCCCAGCCCTGTGGAAGACCCATTCCCAGCCCTGTGGAAGACCCATTCCCAGCCCTGTGGAAGACCCATTCCCAGCCCTGTGGAAGACCCATTCCCAGCCCTGTGGAAGACCCATTCCCAGCTTTCCTATATGGCACTTCATTCCTAACCTCCTTATGTGACACCCCATTTGTAACCCCATGTGGCACCTCATTCGTAGCCCCATGTGGCACCCCACTCCCAGACCATCCCACCCCCACCAATAATTATCAAACATTACCTCCCCCCCTCCACTTCCACTCCCCCAAAAGAGGAAAAAGCACAAAGAAGACATTTTATATTTCATTATCTCACACATAACTAAGACTGTGAAGGAGGAACCAAACACATAGTTACTGCTGAGGAAGAGGCAGGGAAGAGTTAGGGGGTGGCAGGGGAGAGTTGAAGGATGGCATAGGTGAGCGGAAGAAGGGGTAGTAGAGGCAGGGTGGAGACAGGGGTTAGTGGAGGCGGGGGTTGGGGGCAGGGGTTTATGGGGGAAGGGGTATGGGGCAGGTTAGTGGGGGAAGGGGGGGAGGGGGGTGGGGAGGGGGGGTTTTGTGGAGAGGGGTTTTAGGGGGCGGGGTTTTTTAAAGGGAAAAAGGGGGTTTGGTGGGGGAGGGGTTGGAGGGGGGTTAGGGGGAGGAGGTTTTAGTGGGGCGGGGGTGATGGGGGGTGGGGAAAGGGGTAATGGGGGGCGGGGGGGTAATGGGGCAGGGTGAGTGGAGGCAGGGTATGGAGGCGGGGGTAGTGGGGGCGGGGTTTTTGGGGGAGGAGGGTTAGGGGGGAAGGAAACAGGGGTAAAGGGAGGCAGGATGGTGGGGCAGGGTAGTGAGGGGGGGGAGTGGGGGGGGTAAAATGGAGGCAGGGGTGAATGGGGGGGGGTGGGGAGGCGGGGGTAAAGGGAAAAGCAGGGGTGAAGGAAGGGGGTGAATGAGGAGGGTGATGGAGGCAGGGATGAGGGAGGCAGGGGAGGGGAAGGAGGGGGGGTGGAGGCAGGGTGATGAAGGGCAGGGGTGAAGGAAGGGGGGGTGAATGGGGGGGGATGAGGGGAGGCAGGGTGAGTGGAGGCGGGGGTGAGTGGAGGCGGGGGTGATGGAGGCGGGGGTGGGGGAGGCAGGGAGGGGGGGAAGGGGAAGGGGGCGGAATGGAGGCAGGGATGGTGGAGGCGGGGATGAGGGAGGCAGGGGGGATGGAGGCGGGGGGTGGAGGCAGGGGGGTGGAGGCAGGGGTGGGGAATGAGGGAGGGGTAAAATGGAGGCAGGGTGAAGGGAGGCAGGGGTGAAATGGGGGGCAGGGGGGAATGAGCAGGGTGATGGGGCGGGGGGTTAAATGGGGGCCCCAGGGATGAGTGGGGAGGGGATGGAGGAGGGGGTGATTGAGGCAGGGATGGGGAGGCGGGGGATGATGGAGGGGGATAGTGGAGGCAGGGATGAGTGGGGGCGGGGGGGTTAAAGGGGGGGGGTAAATGGAGGCAGGGGGAAATGGAGGCAGGAATAAATGGGGCAGGGGGGTAAAGGGAGGCGGGGGGTAAAATGGAGGCGGGAGAGTGGAGGCGGGGGTTGAGTGGAGGAGGGATGTGGAGGCAGGGTGGGGGAGGCAGGATAAATGGAGGAGGGATGAGTGGAGGCAGGGTGATGGAGGCAGGGTGAATGGAGGCAGGGGTGAATGGAGGGGCAGGGGGAATAAAAGGCGGGGGTTAGTGGGGGGGGGTTTAAGGAGGAGGTTTTTGGGGAAGGGGAAAGGGGGCAGGGGGGGGAAAGGGGGGAGGGATGGGGGTGGAGGCAGGGGTGAGTGGAGGCAGGGGTGAGTGGAGGCGGGATGAGTGGAGGCGGGATGAGTGGAGGCAGGGGTGAGGAGGCGGGGGGAGGGGAGAAATGGGGGCAGGGGGATGAGGCAGGGGTGAATGGAGGCGGGGGTGATGGAGGCAGGGGGTGATGGAGGCAGGGTGAGGGAGGCGGGTTTTGAGTGGGGGCAGGGTGAGTGGGGGGGGTGGGGGGCAGGGGTGAATGGGGGCGGATGAGTGGAGGCAGGGATGGTGGAGGCAGGGATGAGGGAGGCGGGGTGGGGGAGGAAGGAGGGGGAAGTGGGGCGGGGAAAATGGAGGAGGGGTGTGGGGGCAGGGTAATGGGGCGGGGAGGGTAGGGGGAAAAGGGGGTTGAGGGGAGGCGGGGGAGGGGGGCGGGGGGAAATGGGGCGGGGGCGGGGAGGCGGGGCATGGGGGGGGGGCGTGGAGGGGGGGCAAAGGGAGGGGGGGCTAGGCCGGTGGGGCGGGAAGTGGAGGGGGGTGTGGGGGGGGTTGTGGGGGGGGGCAATGGGGGGGGGGAATGGAGGCGGGGGGAAACGGGGGGTGGAGGCAGGGTTGGTGGAGGCAGGGGTAGGGGGGAGTTTGAGGAGGGGGAAAGGGGCAGGGGTGAATGGGGAGGGGTGAAAAGGGGGAGGCAGGGGTGAATGGAGGCGGGGAGGGGAGGGGGGAGAGGGGGGCAGGGATGAGTGGAGGGGGGGTGAATGGGGCAGGGATAAGTGAAGCAGGGGGAGGGGAGGCGGGGTTAGTGGAGGCAGGGGTTGTGGAGGCAGGGGTTGTGGAGGCTGGGAAAAATGGAGGAGGGGGTTGGGGAAAAACGGGGGTGAGTGGAAAAAGGGGTGAGTGGAGGCAGGGGTGAAGGGGGGGGGGGCAGGGTGATGGAGGCAGGGGTGAAGGGAAAGAGGGATGAGTGGAGGCAGGGGGAGGGAAACGGGGTAAAGGGAAGCAGGGGTGAAGGGAAGCAGGGGTAAAAGGGAAAGGGGGGGTGAGGGGGCAGGGGAGGGAGGCGGGGGTGGGGGAGGCAGGGGTAAATTTGGGCGGGGACGGTGGAGGCAGGGGTGAATGGAGGCGGGGATGAGTGGAGGCGGGGGATGGTGGGGCGGGGATGCGTGGAGGCAGGGATGAGTGGAGGCGGGGTGAATGGGGGGGAGGGGTGAAATGGACGGGGGGTGAGGGAAGGCGGGTGGTGGAGGAGGGATGGTGGGGGAGGGAGAATGGGGGGCGGGGGAGAGTGGAGGCGGGATGAAGGGAGGCAGGGATGAGGGAGGCAGGGATAAAATGGGGGCGGGGGTGATGGGGCGGGGGGGAATGGAGGCGGGGCGAATGGAGGCAGGGGGAATGGAGGCAGGGGCGAATGGAGGCAGGGGGGGAATGGAGGCAGGGGTGAATGGAGGAAGGGTAATGGAGGCAGGGAATGGAGGCAGGGATGGGGAGGCAGGGGTGAATGGAAAGGCAGGGGTGAAGGGGAGGCAGGGATGAGGGAGGCAGGGGTGAAGGGAAAGCGGGGTAAAGGGAAAGCGGGGTGAATGGGGGGCAGGAGAGTGGGAGGCGGGGATGGGGGGGCAGGGTGGTAAAGGGGCGGGGGGGGGGTGAATTGAAGCAGGGGTTAAAAGGGACAGGGATGGTGGGGCGGGGAGAGTGGAGGGGGGGGTGGGGGAGGCAGGGGTGTGGGGCAGGGTGCGTGGGGCAGGGATGCGTGGAGGCAGGGATGAGTGGAGGCGGGATGAGTGGAGGCGGGGGTAAAATGGAGGCAGGGATGGTGGGGGCAGGGGGGGGGGGGTGAAGGGGAGGCGGGGGTTGGAGGGAAAGGCAGGGATGAGTGGAAGCGGGGGGGGAACTAAGGCGGGGGTTGAATGGAGGCAGGGGGATTTGGGGGCCCAGGGGTGAGGGGGAACCCCAGGGATGAGTTGGAGGCAGGGTTTGAGGGGAAAGGCAGGGTTTGGGGGAGGCAGGGGGTGAATGGGGGGGCCGGGTTTTTGAAGGGGGGAGGGATAAATTGGGGGCAGGGTTGCGTGGGGCGGGGGAATGAGGGGAGGGCAGGGATGAGTGGGGGCAGGGGGAATGGGGGCAGGGATGGTGGGGGCGGGGGTGTGAATGGAGGAAAGGGTGAAGGGGAGGAAGGGGTAAAATGGAGGCGGGGATGAGTGGAGGCTGGGAAATGAGTGGGGGCCCAGGGTTGAGTGGGGGCAGGGTTTAATGGGGGCGGGGGTTTAATTTGGAGGGGGGGGGCAATGGAGGAGGGGCGAATGGAGGAAAGGGGGGAAGGGAAAGGCAGGGGCGAATGGAGGCGGGGACGAGGGGGAAGGCAGGGATGAGTGGAGGAGGATAAATGGGGGAAAGGGGTAAAAGGGAAAGGCAGGGGCGAATGGGGCGGGGGGCGAAATGGACCCGGGGGCGAAGGGAAAGGCAGGGACGGATTGGGGGCAGGGGGGTGGAGCGGGGTGAATGGGGCGGGGAATGAGTGGAGGCAGGGGTTTAATGGAGGCAGGGGGAATGGAGGCAGGGGTGAATGGAGGAGGGTTTGAGTGGAGGCAGGGATGAGTGGGGGCAGGGATGATTTGGAGGCGGGGTAAATGGAGGCAGGGAAAAGTGAAGCAGGGGGGGAGGGGAGGCGGGGGTTTTATGGGGGCGGGGTTTAGTGGGGGGCGGGGGTTTAGTGGAGGCATGGGAAAATTGGGGGCGGGGGGTTAGTGGAAACAGGGGGAGTGGAAACAGGGGGGGGGTTTTTGGAGGCAGGGGGTGGAGGCGGGGATGATGGGGAGGGGTAAAGGGAAACCAGGGAATGGGTGGAGGCAGGGGTGAAGGGAAGCGGGGGTGAATGGAAGCAGGGGGGGGAATGGGAAGGGGGGGTGAATGGAGGCGGGAAAATGAGTGGGGGCGGGGATAGGGGAAAGGGAAAGGGGTGAGGGAGGCAGGGGGGAAAATTTTGGAGGCAGGGACGAGTGGAGGCGGGGGTGAATGGGGGGCAGGGATGAGTGGAGGCGGGAATGAGTGGAGGCAGGGAGGGGAGGAGGAAGGGATGAGGGAGGCGGGGTGAATGGGGGCCCGGGCGGGA
This sequence comes from Cherax quadricarinatus, assembly GCF_026875155.1. Classification (NCBI taxonomy): domain Eukaryota; kingdom Metazoa; phylum Arthropoda; class Malacostraca; order Decapoda; family Parastacidae; genus Cherax; species Cherax quadricarinatus. The sequence goes on from NC_069410.1 coordinate 37,573,584, forward strand.
ATGGAGGCGGGAAATGGGGTGGGGCCCGGGGGATGAGTGGAGGCGGGGATGAGGGGAAAGGCGGGTTGAATGGGGGCAGGGATGAGGGGGGCCAGGGATGAATGGGGGGAAGGGATGAGTGGAGGCAGGGTTTAAGGGGGGGCGGGGGTGAATGGACGGGGGCGAATGGAGGCGGGGGCCCGAAGGGAAGGCGGGGGCAATGGGGGGCAGGGGCGAAGGGAGGGGGGGGTTAATGGGGGGCGGGGTTTTAATGGAGGCGGGGGGGTAAATGGGGCGGGGAAATAAAAGGAGGCAGGGATGAGTGGGGGCCCAGGGTAAATGGGGGCAGGGTTAAATTTGGAGGCAGGGAAAAGGTGGGGGGCAGGGGTGAAGGGAAAAAAAGAAAAGGGGTTTGAAGGGAAAGCAGGGGTGAAGGAGGAGGGATGAGGGGAGGCAGGGGTGAGGGAAAGGCAGGGATGATGAAGGCAGGGGTAAATTTGAAGCAGGGGTGAATGGAGACGGGATGGGGGAAAGGCAGGGATGAGTGGGGGCCCGGGAAAGTGGAGGCGGGGTGTGGAGGCAGGGGGGGCGTGGGGGCGGGGATGCTTTGGAAAGGCAGGGATGAGTGGGGGCGGGGAAAGGGTGGAGGCCCCGGGTGAATGGAGGCAGGGATGAGGGGGGGCAGGGGTGAATGGAGGCAGGGTGAATGGAGGCGGGGGTTGAATGGGGGCAGGGTTTAGTGGGGGTGGGATGAGGGAAAGGCAGGGAGGGAGGGGGGGGGGGGATGAGTGGAGGGGGGGATAAAATGGAGGAGGGGTAAATTTGGAGGCAGGGTGAAGGGAAAGGCAGGGGCGAAGGGAGGCGGGGGCAAATGGGGCGGGGCAAAAATGGAGGCAGGGAGGGGGGGGAGGCGGGGGTGAGTGGGGAAAGGGATGAATGGAGGGGGGAAAGGGTTTTAAAGGCAGGGGGTTGAATGGAGGCAGGGGGGGAATGGAGGCAGGGTAAAGGGAAAGGAAGGGATGATGGGGCAGGGATGATGGGGGGCAGGGATGGGGGGGGGGCAGGGTGAATGGAGGCAGGGATGGTAAAGAAAGGGGTGAGGGGAAAGGAAAGGGGTTTTAGTGGAGGGCGGGGTTAGGGGAAAGGGGGGGTTTTGTGGAGGATGGGTAATGGAGGGGGGGTTTAGTGGAAACAGGGGGGGATGGAAAAACGGGGGTGGAGGGGGAGGGGTGGGGGAGGCGGGGTTTTGATGGAGGCGGGGGGGGAATGGAAGCAGGGTTTAAAGGGGAAGGCAGGGGGGGGAAAAGGAAGGGGGGGGTTAAAAGGGAAAGCGGAGTGAAGGAGGCAGGGAGAGGGGAGGCGGGGATAAAGTGGGGGCAGGGTTGGTGGGGGCCCTTTAAATGGAGGCGGGAAACGATGTGAGGAAAGGGGGGTAAAAGGGAGGGCCCGGGATGATTGGGGGGCGGGGGTGAGTGGAGGCAGGGATGGGGGAGGCGGGGGGTGAGTGGAGGCAGGGGTGAATGGAGGCAGGGGTAAATGGAGGCGGGGGGGTAAAAATTGGAGGGGGGGGTTGAAGGGCAGGGATGAGTGGGGGGCGGGGAATGATTTGGGGCAGGGATGAGGGGAAAGGGGCGGGGATGAGGGGAGGCGGGTTTGAGTGGAGGCGGGATAAAATGGGGGAAGGGGGATGATTGGAGGCGGGGGTTAAAAGGGGGGCGGGGGATGATTTGGAAGGAGGGGGGGGAAGGGGGGCAGGGTTTTGGAAGGGGGCAGGGGGGGAATGGGGTCGGGGGCTAAGGGAGGCAGGGGCAAAGGGAAAGGCAGGGGGAATGGGGGCCGGGGCGAAGGGGGAGGCAGGGGTAAAATGGAGGAAAGGGGGTAAATGGAGGCAGGGATGAATGGAGGCGGGGAAATGAGTGGAGGCAGTGGGAATGGAGGAGGGGTAATGGAGGCAGGGAGGGAGGTTGGGAGGCAGGGGTGAATGGAAGCGGGGTAAGGGGAAGCGGGGTGGAATGGAGGCAGGGATGAGTGGAGGCAGGGGTGATGGGGGGCGGGGATGAGTAAAGGGGCAGGGGGTAAAATTGAAGCGGGGGTGAATGGAGACGGGTGATGAGTGGGGGCAGGGGGGAGGGAGGCGGGGATGAGGGGAGGCAGGGGTGAGTGGGGGGCCCAAGGGGTGAGTGGAGGAAAGGAAAATCCCGGGGAAAGGCGGGATGGGGGGTGGGGGCGGGGATGGGGTGGGGGCGGGGATGAGTGGAGGCACGGGTAAAAGGAAGGCCCGGGGATGATTGGGGGCGGGGGTGAAGGGAAAGGCAGGGGTGAATGGAGGGGGGGGAAAAGGGAAAGGCGGGGATGATTGGGGGCGGGATGAGTGGGGGGCAGGTATGAGTGGGGGCCCGGGATGATTGGAGGCGGGGGAATGAATGGAGGCAGGGGGAATGGGGGGGCGGGGGTTGAATGGAGGCGGGGGGGGAATGGAGGCAGGGGCAAAATGGAGGCGGGGCGAATGGAGGCAGGGGCAAAAAGGAGGCGGGGGGCGAATGGAGGCGGGGACAGGGGAAAGGCAGGGGTTTTTTGGGGCGGGGAAATGAAGGGAGGCAGGGATGAGTGGGGGCAGTGGGGGAATGGAGGCAGGGGTAAAAGGAGGCAGGGGTGAATGGGCGGGGTTTAGTGGGGCAGGGTTTGATTTGGGGCAGGGAAGAAGGGGAGGCGGGGGTTGAAGGGAGGCGGGGGATGAGTGAAGCAGGGGGAGGGGGAAGGCAGGGGTTATTGGGGGCGGGGGTTAGGGGAGGCGGGTTAGGGGAAAGGCAGGGAAAAATTGGAGGGGCAGGGGTTAGTGGAAACAGGGGGAGTGGAAAAGGGGGGGGGGAAGGCAGGGTGAGGGGAGGCAGGGATGAGTGGGGGGGCGGGGGGTAAAAGGAAGCGGGGATGATTGGGGGCCCGGGGTAAATTTAAAGCAGGGGTGAATGGAACCCGGAGGAAATGGGGGCCAGGGATGAGGGGAGGCGGGGTGGTAAAGGGGAAAGCGGGGGGTTGGGGCGGAGGGGTAAAAAGGGGAAAGGGGGTAAAAAGGAGGCAGATTTAGTAAAAAAGGGGGTTGGGGTGGGGCTGGGGTGGGGTGGGAGGCAGGGGTGAGGGGAAAGGCAGGGGTGAGGGAGGGGGGATAAATGGAGGCAGGGAGGGTTTGGAAAGGCAGGGGTAAAAGGAGGCAGGGGTGAGGGGGGAAGGCGGGAAATGAGGGGGAAGCGGGTGACTAGAGGCGGGGGGAAAATGGGGGCCCGGGGGTGAGGGAGGAAAGGGGTGGTGGGCAGGGATGGGGGAGGCAGGGTTTTAGTGGAGGCAGGGGGGGATTGGAGGCAGGGGTGAATGGGGGCGGGGGGGGAAGGGGGGCGGGGAAATGAGTGGGGGCGGGGATGGGGTGGGGGGCGGGATGAGCGGGGCGGGGTTGAGTGGAGGCAGGGGTAAATGGAGGCGGGGAAGAGTGGGGGCGGGGTAAATGGGGGCGGGGCCGAATGGGGGGCGGGGGTGAAAAGGGAGGCGGGGAGAGGGGAAAGGCGGGTTTGGGTGGGGGCGGGGATGATTTTAAAAGGCAGGGATGAATGGGGGCGGGGGGGAAAGGGAGGCAGGGGGAAAAGGAGGCAGGGGCGAATGGAGGCAGGGGCGAATGGGGCAGGGGCAAATTGGGGGGCGGGGCGAATGGAGGCAGGGACGGTGGGGGCAGGGGTGAGTGGAGGCGGGGATGAATGGGGGGCGGGGGGAGGGAATGGGGGCAGGGGCTTTTTGGGGGCAGGGGCGAAGGGAGGCAGGGGCAAAAGGGGGCGGGGAAAGAGTGGAGGCGGGGGATGAGGGGAGGCGGGTGGGAATGGGGGCAGGGGGGGAAAGGAGGCAGGGGTGAAGGGAAAGGCAGGGGGGAATTTGGAGGGCAGGAAGAGGGGAGGCGGGGATGAGTGGGGGGGGAAATAAAGTGGAGGCAGGGGGGAATGGAGGCGGGGGGTTTAGGGGGGCGGGGGGTTAGTGGAGGAGGGGTTAGTGGAGGCTTTGGGTAAAGGGAGGAAGGGGTTAGTGGAAACGGGGGTTGAGTGGAAACAGGGGTGGAGGGGGAGGCAGGGGTGGGGTGGGGGGGCAGGGAGAGTGGAGGCGGGGTTAAAATGGAACAGGGAGATTGGGGGGGCAGGGGGGGAATGGAAGGGGGGTTAATGGAAGCAGGGGGAATGGAACGGGGGTTTGAATGGAGGCAGGGATGAGGGGAGGCGGGGAAAGATGGGGGCAGGGGGTGAGTGGGGGCCCGGGGTGAAGGGAGGCAGGGACGAGTGGAGGAAAGGGGTAAAAGGAGGAGGGAAATGAGTGGGGGGCAGGGATGAGGGGAAAGGCGGGGGAATGCGTGAGGCAGGGTGATTTGGAGGCAGGGGTGAAGGGACCCATTAATAACGGGGGCGAGGGGATGGTTAAACACGGGGGGAGGGTATTGGTTAACATGGGGGAGGGGACAGGTTAACACGGGGGGAGGGACAGGTTAACCCCGGGGACGGCGGAAAGGGGAACTGGTTAAAAACGGGGGGATGGGACTAGTTAACACGGGGGAGGGGACCGGGCCCAACACGGGGGGGGGACACGTAACAGGGGGGAGGGAAACTGGGGGTAACACGGAGGGAGGGGACTGGTAAACACGGGGGAGGGGCTGGTTAACACGGGGGAGGGGACTGGTTAACATGGGGAAGGGGCTGGTTAACACGGGGGAGGAGACTGGTTAATACGGGGGGAGGGGATTGGTAAACACGGGGGAGGGGACTGGTTAACACGGGGGAGGGGACTGGTTAACACGGGGAGGGGATGATTAACACGGGGGGGGACTGGTTAACACGGGGGAGGGGACTGTTTAACATGGGGGGGGCTGGTTAACACGGGGGAGGGGGCTGGTTAAAAACGGGGGGAGGGGCTGGTTAACACGGGGGGAGGGGGTTGGTTAACACGGGGGAGGGGAGGGTTTAAAACATGGGGGAAGGGGCTTGTTAACACGGGGAAGGGGACTGGTTAACACGGGGGAAGGGGCTTGTTTAACACGGGGAAGGGGCTGGTTAACACGGGGGAAAGGGGCTGGTTAACACGGGGGAGGGACTGGTTAACATGGGGAGGGGACTGGTTAAACGGGGGAGGGGACTGGTTAACCAGGGGAGGGGACGGGTTTAAACCCGGGGGGGGGGAAACTGGTTAACACGGGGGAGGGGACTGGTTAAGGGGGGAGGGGTCTGGTTAAAACGGGGAAGGGGACGGTTAACCCGGGGGAGGGGAACGGGGTGGGTTTAACACAGGGGAGGGGCTGGTTAACACAGGGAGGGGATGGTTAAACACGGGGGGAGGGAGACTGGTTAACATGGGATAGGGGATGGTTAACCCGGGGGAGGGGACTGGTTAACACAGGGGGAGGGGACTGGTTAACACGGGGGGAGGGGACTGGTTAACATAGGGGAGGGGACTGGTTAACACGGGGGAGGGTATGGTTAACATGGGGGAATGGGCTTTAACACGGGGGAAGGGGGCTGGTAACACGGGGGGAGGGGACGGGTTTTAACACGGGGGAGGGGAACTGGTTTAAAACATGGGGGAGGGGACTGGTTAAAATGGGGGAGGGGACTGGTTAACCCGGGGAGGGGACTTGTTAACACAGGGGGTGGGTCTGGTTAACACGGGGGGAGGGGTCTGGTTAACACGGGGGAGGGGACTGGTTAACACGGGGGAGGGGGACTGGTTAACCCGGGGGAGGGGACTTAAACACAGTGGGAGGGTCCTGGTTAACACGGGGGGGGAGGGTCTGGGTTAACACGGGGGGAGGGGGAACCGGGTAATTTAACACGGGGGGGGGGGACTGGTTAACCCGGGGGAGGGGACTGGTTAACCCGGGGGAGGGGATGGTTAACCGGGGGAGGGGACTGTTAACACAGGGGGAGGGGATGGTTAACACAAGGGGGAGGGTCTGGTTTAAAACACGGGGGGAGGGGTCTGGTTAACACGGGGGAGAGGGAACCGGGGGGGGGTTTAAAACACGGGGGGTTGGAACAGGGTGAAATAAAAACGGGGGGGGGGAAAAGGGGGGTTTCGGGTTTAAACACGGGGGGAGGGGTCTGGTTAACAGAACGGGGGGGAGGGGGACTGGTTAACACGGGGGGAGAGGATGGTTAACACGGGCTCACTCTCATTAACCCACAATTCGCAAACAGTTAAGGATCGTTTCGGCCCCTCCCGGTCTTTACCAAGTCTCAACGCTCAGTGGGTCGATATTGGCCCCGGCCCGGCAGAAACGTCTAATAGGGACCTAAAATGTTAGTAAAACAGAGAAAATACGTAACTTTCTTGACGTTTCTCTCACACCTGACGAGCGAAACAATTAAAATCCCTTCGTTAAAAAAAAAAACTACACCGAGAGGTGAATGTATATACAGCGAAGTGCATATATATTTATATATAATCCTCGCTGTGTACACACAGTTGACTTGAATTTCTGTCTTATTTTATTAAAATATCCCCGTGCGGTAACAGGTTTCAAACCTTCTATACCATACTACCCTTAAAAAAAAAAGACAATTAAAAAAAAAAAAATTGGTTATCGAGGACATGGGAAGAAGGTAAAGAATAATAGTAGAGTACAGGGTAGAAATT
>NC_069410.1:37580716-37668216 GCF_026875155.1 Cherax quadricarinatus
CCTGATAGTCTGGATAAGTGGAACAAGCCAATAATGTTTCTCTTCAGGTGTCACTTGTTCGCTCTAGACTGCACACTAATGGTCTTATTTAAGGTAGGTGAAACTTCGGAATTGGAGTATATACACAGAGCCTTCACTGCTCGTATAAATTCAGTCAAACACTTAAATTGCTGGGAACGTTTGAAGCTCTTTGAACGGTAGTCACTGGAACGTAGGCGAGAAAGATGCATCATAATTTACATCCGGGGAAAATCTGAAGGGATTGATCCCAAATCTGCACATTGAAATAACTCCCAATGAGAACAAGAGGATAGACATGGTATAAAATGCTTCCAGGGAAAAGCAGGAGCGTGGTGAGTACAGTAATCGAGAACTTAATAAGTGTAAGAGGACCAAGACTTTTAACACAATGGTAATAACCGACAGCGTCTAGCTATCTCAACGGGGAAACTTGTAATCACTTCCAGGGCAGGTGTCACTTCCAGGGCAGGTGTCACTTTCTGGGCTGATGTGATCACTTTAGGGACATGTATGATAACTTTATGGGCTGGAATGACCACTTCCTGTGCTGGTGTGGTCACTTTCTGTGCTGGTGTGATCAAATTCTGGGCTGGTGTGGTCACTTTCTGTGCTGGTGTGATCAATTTCTGGGCTGGTGTGGTCACTTTCTGTGCTGGTGTGATCAATTTCTGGGCTGGTGTGGTCACTTCCTGGGCTGATGTAGTGGGATCACTTCCTGGGCTGGTGTAATCACTTCCTGGGCTGGTGTAATCACTTCCTGGGCTGATTTGGTCACTTCCTGGGCTGGTGTGATCACTTCCTGGGCTGGTGTGATCACTTCCTGGGCTGGTGTAATCACTTCCTGGGCTGGTGTAATCACTTCCTGGGCTGGTGTAATCACTTCCTGGGCTGGTGTAATCACTTCCTGGGATTGTGTAATCACTTCCTGGGATTGTGTAATCACTTCCTGGGATTGTGTAATCACTTCCTGGGATTGTGTAATCACTTCCTGGGATTGTGTAATCACTTCCTGGGATTGTGAATCACTTCCTGGGATTGTGTAATCACTTCCTGGATTGTGTAATCACTTCCTGGGATTGTGTAATCACTTCCTGGGATTGTGTAATCACTTCCTGGGATTGTGTAATCACTTCCTGGGATTGTGTAATCACTTCCTGGGTGTGTAATCAATTCCTAGGTTGTGTAATCACTTCCTGGGATTGTGTAATCACTTCCTGGGATTGTGTAATCACTTCCTGGGATTGTGTAATCACTTCCTGGGATTGTAATCACTTCCTGGGATTGTGTAATCACTTCCTGGGATTGTGTAATCACTTCCTGGGATTGTGTAATCACTTCCTGGGATTGTGTAATCACTTCCTGGGATTGTGTAATCACTTCTTGGGCTGGTATAATCACTTCCTGGGCTGGTGTGATCACTTCCTGGGCTGGTGTAATCACTTCCTGGGCTGGTGTAATCACTTCCTGGGCTGGTGTGATCACTTCCTGGGCTGGTGTAATCACTTCCTGGGCTGGTGTAATCACTTCCTGGTCTTGTGTAATCACTGCCTGGGCTGGTGTAATCACTTCCTGGGCTGGTGTAATCACTTCCTGGGCTGGTGTGATCACTTCCTGGTCTTGTGTAATCACTTCCTGGGCTGGTGTGATCACTTCCTGGGCTGGTGTATCACTTCCTGCTTGTGTAAACACTTCCTGGGCTGGTGTGAAACACTTCCTGGGCTGGTGTGATCACTTCCTGGTCTTGTGTAATCACTTCCTGGGCTGGTGTAATCACTTCCTGGGCTGGTGTGATCACTTCCTGGTCTTGTGTAATCACTTCCTGGGCTGGTGTGATCACTTCCTGGGCTGGTGTGATCACTTCCTGGGCTGGTGTGATCACTTCCTGGTCTTGTGTAATCACTTCCTGGGCTGGTGTGATCACTTCCTGGGCTGGTGGTGATCACTTCCTGGCTGGTGTGATCACTTCTGGTCTTGTGTAATCACTTCCTGGGCTGGTGTGATCACTTCCTGGGCTGGTGTGATCACTTCCTGGTCTTGTGTAATCACTTCCTGGGCTGGTGTGATCACTTCCTGGGCTGGTGTAATCACTTCCTGGGCTGGTGTGATCACTTCCTGGTCTTGTGTAATCACTTCCTGGGCTGGTGTGACCAATTCCTGGGCTGGTGTGATCTCTTCCTGGGCTGGTGTGATCACTTCCTGGGCTGGTGTGATCACTTTCTGGCCTAGTGTGATCACTTCCTGGGCTGGTGTGATCACTTCCTGGGCTGGTGTGATCACTTCCTGGGCGGGTGTGATCACTTCCTGGTCTTGCATAATCACTTCCTGGGCTGGTGTGATCACTTCCTGGGCTGGTGTGATCACTTCCTGGGCTGGTGTGATCACTTCCTGGTCTTGTGTAATCACTTCCTGGGCTGGTGTGATCACTTCCTGGGCTGGTGTGATCACTTCGCCTGGTTGATCACTTTCCCGGCCTGTGTGATTTACTTCCTGGGCCCGGTGTGATCACTTCCTGGGATGTGTGATCACTTCCTGGTCTTGCGTAATCACTTCCTGGGCTGGTGTGATCACTTCCTGGCCCGGTGTGATTTCCCTTTCCGGGCTGGTGTGATCACTTTCCCGGCGGTTTTGATCACTCCTGGGCTGGTGGATCACTTCCTGGCCTGGTGTAATCATTCCGGGGGGTGTATCACGTCCTGGCTGGTGTGATCACTTCCTGGGCTGGTGTGATCACTTCCTGGCTGTGTATCACTTCTGGCTGGTGTATCACTTCCCGGCCTGGTGTGATCCCCTTCCTGGGCTGGTTGATCACTTCCGGTCTTGCCCTAATCACTTCCCTGGTCTTTCGTAATCACTTCCTGGGCTGGTGTAATCACGTCCTGGGCTGGTGATGGTTTACTCCTGGGCTTTTTTGATCACTTCCTGGGCTTGTGGATCACTTCCCGGGGTTGTGATCACTTTCCCGCTGGTGTGATCACTTCCTTGGGCTGGTGTGATCACTTCCTGGTCTTGTTGACACTTCCTGGTCTTTTTGATCACTTCTGGGGGTGGTGTGCACTTCCTGGGCTGGGGAATCACTTCCTGGGCTGGTGTAATCACTTCCGGGGGGGTGTGATTTCCCTTTCCGGGCTGGGTGATCACTTCCCGGGGTGGGTGATCACTTCCCGGGGTGGTGTGATCACTTCCGGGCTGGTGTAATTTACTTCCGGGCTGGGGTATCACTTCTGGGTGGGGTATCACTTCCCGGGGGGTGTGATCACTTCCTGGGCTGGTGTATCACTTCCTGGGGGTGGGGGTGTCATTCCTGGGCTGGTGTTTATCACCCGGGGTGGTGTGATCCTTCCTGGGTGGTGTGTCACTTTTCCCGGGCGGGGTGATCACTTCCTGGGCTGGTGTGATCACTTCCTGGGCTGGTGTGATCACTTCCTGGGCTGGTGTGATCACTTCCTGGGCTGGTGTGATCACTTCCTGGGCTGGTGTGATCACTTCCTGGGCTGGTGTGATCACTTCCTGGGCTGGTGTGATCACTTCCTGAAGTCACATCTGACTACTCACAAAAGTCAATTTTCCAGTATTCTACCCTCCACAACAGCAACAAAAGCTCTGCCTCACATCTTAACAGTTTTTACGCCTGACAACAAAATTCTCCAACACAAAAAAATTTGCAAAACATCAGAGGAAAATTAGAGGAAATAAAAAAAAATATATATAAAAGTGTACTTATATATTTTTTATTTTAATATAATTACGATAATTTCAATCGCATTTTTGAGCCAATGAAAAAATTCCACTAACTAAATCGCAATCAAAATTTCGTATATATTTTTTCTCCATCATTTGATTACTCTACTAATTATAATTGTCATTTTTATTTTTATTCTTTTTATTATTATTATTATTGTTACTTTTGTAATCATATTTAACGAGAGGTCGTCTGCCACTAAGCTCGGGCGACCCCAAAAAAGAAACACATTAACTATCACTCATACAAATGTTGTCTTGGCAGCTAAACACGGATCTCATAATTTAAATGACCATCCACAACATTGTCATTCATACCTCAGAGTGTTGGTTTTGTGCTTCCCACCTCCAGGACTCAAGTCCGGCTTGACGGTTTCCCTGAATCTCTTCATAAATGCGAGTTTACTCGCACTCCAACAGCACTCAAGCCATGAAAACCGCTCGTTTTCTCTCTTTCCTTCCTGGAACAACTTCTGCCCCCAGATTTATACACTCCTTTTATTGCAGTCTTACACTGATCATCTTATTCTGCTCCATCCTCTCTAAATGCTGAAGACACCTCAGCCCTCTGAATTTCTACTTATAACCCTACATCTAGTTTATATATTCCAAGCACACACAGCTCTCAAACATAACATCTCTACAGCCTCCTCCTCCTCGCTGTTACTTTTAAAACACGGATAAGGTTCTGTTTCCACACATGCTTTAATACACCAACCACCTTTTTTCCCTCATTTCTATGATTCACTTCATCTTTCACAGACACATCTGCCGACAAGTTCACTCCAAATTATTTATATACATTCCTTTTCCCATACTCCCTTCTTCCAATGTGATATTCATTCATTCATTACCTACACTTCTTTGTTACTCTCATCACCTTGCTTATTTCTAAGTTAACTCTTAATTTATTCTTGCATGCCCTTCCAGATACCTCCGCCGGTACCTTTGCAACTTCTCTTCAGAATCCCCTAAATGAACTGTGTCATTAGAGATGAGAAACTATCTAACTAATTTTATATATATTAATCCCACTCCTCTCCTCAACACCCTATAGTTAACTTCTTTTACAACCTCATCTGTTAACATGTTAACTAACCATGGTGACATCACACATCCCTGTTTAAGATCTACTTTCAATGGGAAATAGTCCCCCTCCATCCTACATAACCTAAGCCTCACTCTCAACATAGAAACCTTTAACTGTTTTTAGTAACCTGTTATCTTAGATATTTTGTGATATCTGCCACGTATCTTTCCCGTCCGCCCTGTCATATGCCTCTTCTAAATCCATAAATGTAACATATAGTTCCTGACGATTATCCACGCCTTATTCACTTAAATGCTTCATCGTAAACACTTCGCCTACACATCCCTTACCCTTTCCAGATCCTTCCTTTATTACCAACTCTGCCATACACTTTCCCCGTTATATTCAACTGGTTTATTCCTACAATAATTCTTACTGTCTCTTCTTCCCCTTTTCACTTATACAAAGAAGAAGCGTATATGCGCTTTCTGCCACTCATGTACCTTCCCTTCTGTCATACACTTATAGAACAAATACACCAACCACTCTCAGACATCCCCCACCTGCTTTGACCATCTCACACTTATACTGTCTATCCCAGCAGCTTTATCTACTTTCACCTGCCAATCATTCTGCCTACTAGTTCACTCTCTTCCTCACACCGGCCAATCATTCTGCCCACGGCATCACTCTCTTCACCTACATCCACACTGGCTCTTCCATATTATTTTAAGATAAGATGATTATTAATATTGTTGTTGTTATTGTTGTTGCTGCTGCTGTTGGTGGTGTTTTTGTAATTATTACTATTGTTATTATTATTGCTATTATTATTCTGCTACGTCACCATTATATATATTTTAAGTGTAAGCTTTAATTTTGGAGTTTCATATTATATCAGTAATATTTTACTGCCAACTCATTTCCATGAGGCATTTTTGCATATTAATTTGGTATTAATATGTCAAGAATTTTAATGAGAGAGAGAGAGAGAGAGAGAGAGAGAGAGAGAGAGAGAGAGAAAGAAAGCAAGTGGTATTGACCAATACAGAGAAGCGACCGCTCATTGGCTGCTGAAGTGACCAATACCAGAGAAGGGACAACTCATTCGACAGCCAGTGAGCTGTTGCTCCTCAGGTACTGGTCACTTCAGCAGCCAGTGAGCTGTCTCTACTCTGGTATTGGTCACTTCAGCAGCCAGTGAGCTGTCTCTACTCTGGTATTGGTCACTTCAGCAGCCAGTGAGCTGTCTCTACTCTGATATTGGTCACTTCAGCAGCCAGTGAGCTGTCTCTACTCTGGTATTGGCCACTTAAGCAGCCAATGAGGTGTGTCTATCCTGGTACTGGCCAGTTAAGCAGCCAATGAGGTGTCTACTCTGGTAATGGCCACTTCAGCAGCCAGTGAGGTGTGTCTACTCTGGTATTGGCCACTTCAGCAGCCAATGAGCTGCCTATACTCTGTTACTGTCCAAAAGAAGAGAGTCCTTCACAGTCCTACGACTCTTAGATTCTTGTCCACAATAATGAAGTTTCTCAGTCTTCTGACTCTTGTTCACACTGACGGAGGTTGGAGCCTTCTCCACTCCTGGCGCTGAATAACTCACACGGGTTTAGCCCTAAATAATTAAAATACACAAACCACCGCAGCATCAACGAGTGAGGTTGCTCGCATCTCCTTAACAATGAGCTCATAATTAACCTGAGATAAACGTGGCCTCTGACGGAGTAACTCCAGGTGTGATATGCAAATTAATACTATCATTTTATTGCTCCTTGATCATCATTTATTCAAGTGAATATTTTATAAGTTGCAGTTATATCTTGTATGGTGTATATTATTATTATGATTATTATCTTGCATTTTATAAGCATCAGTCATTGGTTTGTATGTCTTTACTCATCTCTGCTGAGAAGTCTGAGTGTGTAGAGGTGTTCATGTGAATTTATTTCACATGATTCACATTTAGGATGATCTTAACTGTGCCTTGGCTGCTCCAGAGCCTTGATACAGATTTTCATCGTTGCTGGTCATGTGTGTACTATCACAGTCAGGACCTATGTGACGCAGTGAACAGCACGGTGACCGCAACTTGGACATTCGTATATCCAAAGGTTACTTGGATCGTGACTTTGTCAATGGTCCAAGTCGGACCGAAACGTCGTCGTAAGCTTCTCTCTTTTATGTGCGGGTTATTTGTGTATCGTTCCAGTCACGGTATTGTGCCTTTTTGTTATTTATTTATCGTTGTATATCCACCTTAGGGTATCTGACAGTCGCTATTACTATTGTGTCAAGGTGTTGGCGTCTGTTTCACAACATTTTATCTATCTTGGGCCTGCCTTGCATGGGCGTGTAAGCCTGCCGCAGTGCTCCTCCTTTCTTATCTTAGGTAAGTTACTTCGGGTGTCGTTATTTGGATCATGTGTAAAATACGTACAACTGTATCTTGATGCGCATGTCACAGTGGCAGCCTGTAAACAGTTATTTCTGTAAATGAAATTTCTGCAAATACATGAGAACACAGTACGACCACAGTTCTATTATTATTATTATTACTGATATTTTAAATGTACCAAGGCACTTGTTCATCCTGGACATTAAATTAGTCGTAAATGATTCGTCAATATTTGATCGTTCACCGTCCTGGACATTTGATTACTTGTGTACGAGAGTGAGAGCGTCAGGGTCAGGTTGTTGTGTAGTACCAGATAGAGGAAGTTCAAGATTCAACTTCACACCATCACCTGCAAACAGGTCAGTCCTTGTGAACAAGCAATGAACCAGGTTATAAATCGTAATACAGGTAACTCTGCGTCAATATTTAGCCTGAAATAAGCGTCGCCTGACGCAGTAATTCCACGTAACTGCGTAACCTGAGAGAAGCGTTACATCTGACGTAGCATTTCCAGGTAACTGTGCGTCGGTAATAAACCTAACAGAAGCGTCGCCTGACGTAGTAATTCTAGGAAACTCTGCGTCGATACTTTATCTGAAATAAACGTCACATCTGACGTAGCATTTCCAGGTAACTGCGTCAGTGTACATAACTATCCCACGCTATGTTTCACTCTTTCTTGTTTTCCTTTTCTCTCGAAATTTATGCGTGTGCTGATGTGTCTTGGGGACACCTGGCCACAGGGGCATCACACCCTGGGTGTGTGCCACACGGATCATTGCGTATACATACATACACACACATATACACACACACACACACACACACCACACACACACATACACACACACACACACACACCCAGGTATACACTCCCATATATATGCACACCCGCACAGCAGTATTTCTCCCCCCTCTACCCTCCCGATACATCCTTAAGTTTATGTGAGGTATCTCATCCTCCTCCCCATTCCATTTTCTCTCAGGGGGAAGCAAAAATACAGCTGAGAAAAATGACGGAGGAGGAGGAGGAAAGGGGACAGGAGGATGATACTACAAGAACCTTACAATATTCTTGTGATAGTCTGCTTTGTTTCGTGAACATGTAAGATCTTTGTGACTCAAACATTTATCATGTAGCAGTAACAGTTTATATTGCAGTAACTGTCTTGCTGCCCCGCTAAGAGTGTGTCACAGAAAACAACAGAGCTACAGACACGGTGGTCGGCGCTTCTCCCGTTTTTATGTTTGCTGTCGCTAAACGGTTAACAGAAGAAAATTTTGAAGTTGTCTGAATGTTTGTGGATGCAGTGTGTTAAAAAAAACAACTGCCAGTATTATGAAAAAAAATGTAGCAGGGTGTCGTACACTAAGGTGCGTGGGAGAGTGTGTGGGGAGGCGATAAAGATATCAGCCCCATGTTTGAAAAAAGAGACCTCGAGATAACACAAGTTAAAAAAAACACGAGAAAGATAATGTTTAACTTCTTCTTTTTGATTTGCCGGTACTCTCCCGGCCCGGGCCTTTTCCAAGTGGTGGCCCGGCCTTGGCTCCCTCTTTAGGGAGTGTCTGAGACCTAAGTCTCCCATGGGAGGAGGCACAAGTACCTCCTCATCTTTGGGACCAACTGTCCCCAGGCCTAGCCACAAGCTAGGCCTCTCTGGTCTGCCATCCCCGCCCCAAGGGGGCAAATGGGAATGACAGTCTTATGAGCTAAAGGCTCGGGCTCAGGCACCTACCCTACCCTAGAAGGGTTAGGCATGGTGAATGTTTAACGAACAAACGTGGAAAGAAGCGAGGCATAAATGTTTAGGTTAAGGAAGTGGGTGAATTAGAATAAAAGCGAGATGTGAGAAGTGGGTAGCAGTGTTTGTATGGCTGGTAGTGAGTGTAGAGAGTCTGAGACGTAACAACTGTCTGCTGGACACCTTAACGTTAAAAGTTGTAGTTACTCTTATGTCTGCTATGTTTGAGGAGTTAGGAGTGCCAGGGATGAAGTTATCAGTGCTAATGTAGTGGCGCCTGAAGTTATGTCATTCCTGCACTACGGGTACACACACACACGCGCACACACACACACACACACACACACACACACACACACACACACAAACACATACACAAACACAACACACACACACTGAACGTCTTCCTGGACAGCGGCGGAGAACGTAAGAAACGTGTCTAATCTCCCCTTTTCCCCTCCTTTCCCCCCTTTCCCCTTGGCCATCAACCCGTGTGGTCCATCTTGCACGACATACATACAGACACTCAGCCAAGGGGAATGACCAAAAAAAGGGGAGACGGAGCTACATCTAGGAGCCGAAGCGTGAAGGGGCGGAGGGGAGGGGTAAGGGGGAGGGGTAAGGGGGAGGGGAAAGGGGGAGGGGAAAGGGTGATAGATGCCAAGATACTGGAAAGAGGGAGGTGTTTGTTAAGGGGTGTTTGAAGGGGGAAAAAAAGGGACTAAGAAAGAGGGAGAAGTGAATGTTAAACTTGAACACTGTATACTGACACTGACCCTCTGACACTGACCCTCTGACACTGACCCTCTGACACTGACCCTCTGACCTCTCTGACACTGACCTCTCTGACACTGACCTCTCTGACACTGACCTCTCTGACACTGACCTCTCTGACACTGACCATCTGATACAACCTCTGACACTGATCCTCTGGCACTGAACTCTGACACTGAATCTGACACTGACCCTCTGGCACTGAATACTGACACCTCTGACACTGACTCCTCTGACAGTGACCCCTCTGACACTGAATACTGACATTTTCCCCTCTGACACCGACGCTCTGAAACTGAGCCTTCGACACTGGCTCTCTGACAATGAACTTTCATTGTGATGACCTCTGTCTGACCTCCTCGCAACACACTCTTAATGTAACCACCCCAAAAAAAAAAGACATTTAAATTTTTTGAATATATCTCCACACTTATGTATCAAAATTAATAAATACAAAGAAAATAAATCTTCTCGTAGACAAAAAAAAATAACTATTCTATTATTCAGCTTAAAATATAAAAATTGTGGGTATACTCTCTAAAGTATCCAAAGTTGCGGGTATACTTTCTACAGTATCCAAAGTTGTGGAAATACTCTCTAGTGTCAAAAATTGTGGATATACTCTCTAAAAATGGAAAAAAAAATATGGATATGCTCTCCAAAGGGTCAAAAATTGTGGGTATACTTTCGAACTGTCAAAAAAAATTGAGTATACTCTGTGAAGTGTCAAACTATTGTGACTGTCCTCTGAACCTGACCATTTTCAGCAAGTTTCAATTGTTCATCTGCTGAGTTCATTTCTCAGTACTGTTCACTTCTTTGTATGTAAACTGCAGAGATGTTGTAATGAACGAGTGACTGCCAGGGAAGAAACTGGAGGATGGACGGAGACTCGAACCGTGGTGCTGGTACAACCCTCATCTTCACTACTTTACCAGAACTCACGTATAAAAGTTGTTCCTGGGAGTTGTACCACAGCTGACCATCCACAATCATCCATTACTATCACTACCATCACTATCATAACCTTCACTATCACAAACATCACTATCATAACCTTCACCATCACAAACATCACTATTACAACCTTCACTATCACAAGCATCACTATTACAACCATTACTATCACAACCATCACTATCATAACCTTCACTATTACAACCATTACTATCACAACCATCACTATCATAACCTTCACTATTACAATCATTACTATCACAACCATCACTATAAACTTCATTATTACCATTACTATCACAACCATCACTATCAACCACAATCATAACCTTCACTATCACAACCATTACTATTATAACCTTCACTATCACAACCATTACTATCACAACCATTACTATCATAACCTTCACTATCACAACCATTACTACCACAACCATCATAACCTTCACTATCACAACCATTACTACCACAACCATCATAACCTTCACATATCACAACCATCACTATCACAACCTTCACTATTACAATCATTACTCTCACAACCATCACTATAACCTTCACTATCACAGCCATTACTATCACAACCATCACTATCACAACCATCACTATTACAACCATTACAATCACAACCATTACTATCACAACCATCACTATCAACCACTATCATAACCTTCACTATCACAACCATTATCACAACCATCACTATCAACCACTATCATAACCTTCACTATCACAATCATCACTATCATAACCTTCACTATCACAACCATCACTATCATAACCTTCACTATCACAACCTCACTATCACCACTATCATAACCTTCACTATCACAACATTATATAACTTTCACTATCACAACCATTACTATCATAACCTTCACTATCACAACCATTACTATTATAACTTTCACTATCACAACCATTACTATCACAACCATCACTATCATAACATTCACTATCACAACCATTACTATCATGGCCTTCACTATCATAACCTTCACTATCACAACCCTTACTATCATAGCCTTCACTATCACAACCATTACTATCATAGCCTTCACTATTAAAACCATTACTATCATAACCTTCACTATTACAACCTATTACCTCACAACCATTCTATCATGCCTTCACTATCACAACCATTACTATCATAACCTTCACTATTACAACCATTACTATCATAGCCTTCACTATCACAACCATTACTATCATAGCCTTCACTATCACAACCATTACTATCATAGCCTTCACTATCACAACCATTACTATCATAGCCTTCACTATCACAACCATTACTATCATAGCCTTCACTATCACAACCATTACTATCACAACCATTACTATCATAACCTTCACTATCACAACCATTACTATCATAACCTTCACTATCACAACCATTACTATCATAGCCTTCACTATCACAACCATTACCATCACAACCATTACTATCACAGCCTTCACTATCATAACCTTCACTATCACAACCATCATTACTACAACCATTAGTATCACAGCCATCACAAAGGTTAGTATATAAATGGTAAGAGGAGGTTGAGGGGAGGTTGAGGGGAGGTTGATTGGAGGTTGAGGGATTTTGATCGGAGGTTGAAGGGAGGTTGAGGGAAGTTGATGGGAGGACAGAGTGCCAGAAGTCTGACAGCATATTCCAAACTAAACTAGTGAGAGAGAGGGAAGAAGGGAGGGAGAGAGGGGTAGAGATGGAAAGAGGAAGGGAAGGACGAAGAGAGGGAGGGATGGATGGTGGGAGGGAGGGAGGGGAAAGCAAGAAGCAGAGAGGAAGAGGAAGAAACATTATACTTCTAACTAAAGGAGAGAGATCCTTACTCCATGACCCTGGTGAGAGAGATATTCCATGGTACATATTAGAGAAACTATTTCCTACTTTTAACACAATCTTGTATTTCTAGGCCACTGTTTTCATCACCTCTATTGTGGTGTTTATGTTCTCCCTCCCTCCCTCTCTCCTCTCTCCCTCACTCCCTCCTCTCCTCCTCTCCCCTCCTCCCTCTCTCCTCTCTCCCTCACTCCCTCCCTCTCTCCTCTCTCCCTCACTCCCTCCCTCACTCCCTCCCTCCCTCTCTCCCTCACTCCCTCCCTCTCTCCTCTCTCCCTCCCTCTCTCCTCCCTCCCTCTCTCCTCCCTCCCTCCCTCCCCCTCTTCTCTCTCTCTCTCTCTCTCTCTGGTCGCATCAATGATTCTCGATGCTAAAGGAATTAAGGAAGATTTCCATTAAGGTAGAGCAGAGGCACTTTGTCTGTGGCACCCTCCCAGTGTCTGTGGCACCCTCCCAGTGTCTGTGGCACCCTCCCAGTGTCTGTGGCACCCTCCCAGTGTCTGTGGCACCCTCCCAGTGTCTGTGGCACCCTCCCAGTGTCTGTGGCACCCTCCCAGTGTCTGTGGCACCCTCCCAGTGTCTGTGGCGCCCTCCCAGTGTCTGTGGCGCCCTCCCAGTGTCTGTGGCACCCTCCCAGTGTCTGTGGCACCCTCCCAGTGTCTGTGGCACCCTCCCAGTGTCTGTGGCACCCTCCCAGTGTCTGTGGCACCCTCCCAGTGTCTGTGGCACCCTCCCAGTGTCTGTGGCATCCTCCCAGTGTCTGTGGCACCCTCCAGTGTCTGTGGCACCCTCCCAGTGTCTGTGGCACCCTCCCAGTGTCTGTGGCACCCTCCCAGTGTCTGTGGCACCCTCCCAGTGTCTGTGGCACCTCCAGTGCTGTGGCACCCTTCCAGTGTCTGTGGCACCCTCCCAGTGTCTGTGGCACCCTCCCAGTGTCTGTGGCACCCTCCCAGTGTCTGTGGCACCCTCCATGTGTTTGTGGCACCCTCCATGTGTTTGTGGCACCCTCCCACTGTCTGTGACACCCTCCCACTGTCTGTGGCAAGGGGTTGGTTGGGGCTGGTTGGGGTTGGCGGGGTGGGTGGATATGGGCGGGGGTGGGTGAATGTGGGCGGGGATGGACGGGGGTGGATGAATGTGGGCGGGGATGGACAGGGGTGATGAATGTGGGCGGGGGTGGATGAATGTGGGCGGGGTGGATGAATGTGGGCGGGAGTGGATGAATGTGGGCGGGGGTTGATGAATGTGGGCGGGGGTTGATGAATGTGGGCGGGGGTGGATGAATGTGGGCAGGGGTGGATGAATGTGGGAGGGATGGACGGGAGTGGGTAATGTGGGCGGGGGTGGGCGGGAGTGGGTAAGGGGTGGTGGGCGGGGGTGGGAGACACTACACACAAACCAATTAAACTTACACAATTTTTCACAATGTTTCTTCACGGTGTTTGTGTCTCCCTCCTCCCTCTCTCCCTCCCCTCCCTTCCCTTTCCCCTCCCTTCCCTTTCCCCTCCCTTCCCTTTTCCCTCCCTCTTCCCCAAGGCACTTCTGCCTCTTATCTACCTGTTGAAAGTTGAGTGATCCATCGCCAAGTCGAGGCCCTGGCCTTCTTTTTGGCGGACTGATCAAGCAGGCTCGTTGGTGCACCCTACACATCCCGACTGTGGGAGTTGTAGGGTCGCGGGAGTAAATAGCAGGAGTGTGAGAGTTACTTTCAATATTCCTGGCCCAGGCTCGTCTGGATGTTGCTGCTGGTGGCCCGCAGCCCTACATATCTATCATAGCCTGGTTGATCCGGCACTTAAGGAGGTACTTATCGAGTTGACTCTTGAAGACTTCTACACTTGTTCCAGCAGTATTTCTGATATATGTTACGATGTTGAATAATCTGGGGCCACGGATTTTGATGCAGTGTTTTCTTACCAGGCCCACGGTGCCTCTGCTTTTTACTGGGTTTATCTTACCTATTTTGGCCATATCTCTCACTTCAATATGTTGTTACGGCAGTGTGCGGATTTGGAACTAAGTCCTACAGCATCTTACACGTATATATTATCATGTATCTTTCTCTACTCCCCTCCAGGAAATACATATTAAGGACCCTGAGGTGTTTCCAGTAATTTAAATGTATAGTTGTCTCTGTGTTGATCGCAAATGATCTCTGTATCTGGTCTAACTTTGCATTCTCTCGTGCCCTGACCGGAACCGTCAACACTGAACAATTCTCTAAGCAAGAAAAGACAAGTGATTTGAAGAGTGTCACTACTGGAACAATTTCCTAGTTTTAAACATTACCACTGTCCACCCCGTCACTTTCCTGGTTATCATGATATTTAGCGACTGTCTTCTTTGAAACAAAGGTCAGCTGACATTATTACGCCCAGATATTTCACACGTTCCTTTCGTTATGTCTGTTGATCCTCTTGCGTTTTGCGTACAGTCTTTTTTTCTCTCTCCCCCCCCCTTCTCTCTCTCTCTCTCTCTCTCTCTCTCTCTCTCTCTCTCTCTCTCTCTCGAGTTCTTCATTCTTGCCTTGTCTAAGCAGTTGGAACTTGCCACCACTGAACGTCATGTTATTCTCACGGCTTTAATTTTCCCCCCTTCATGATTGGAAAAGGGTCGCAGTCTTGACTTGACGAGTGGCCGAGGTAACAACCATTTTCTGTTGACGGGCCTGAAAAACAGTGTTTTTGTATTTTGACAATCTGGATTCTTGTTCCACATAGGGGGCAGTTTTTTTGGGGCCTTGAAATAACCATCGTTCTTGCGAGAAATACACACAATTTTTTTATATTAATATAAAATATAATATATATATTATATATATAATATATAATTTTTATATATAATTATATATTTTATTATATATAAAATATATATTATATAATATATATTTAAATAGAATTGGAGGGGTTGATCCCTGGGAAAAATTTGTATCCTTGGGGGTAAATTTTTAATCCAAATGACCATGAAAAATCACGTTTAAATCTTGCAAACAAGACACCCAAAGAATTTCCCAGCATTCCCCTTTACTCGCATCCCCCTGCGTAAGGGTTGCAAAAAATTCTGTATGACGAAAGAACGCCATCCTGAGTATGCCCCACTTTTTGGTTTGCCGCTCCCCCTCTTATCTGGACTTTTTCCCCGATAGAAAAAGGGGAAGACGTCTCATCTCTCCCCCTGGCCCCTCCAGTAGATGTCATTTGAGAAGCCTTCAAACAGGAGGGATTGGGTGGGCACACTTGTACCCCCAAAAAGTACCATTTTGGTCCATTGAGGAAAATGGAAGAAACTTTCTATGCCACAAAACGGGCAGAAAGAGCAATTTCCCCCTCGTTGACCCTTCTCCAGAAAATCATTTCACTGAATCTTTTATCCCCAGGGGGATCGGTCGGAAACATTCTAACATTATGATTCAACGAAATAAAGTCATTGTCAAAAAAATGCGGGCCCAAGATGCCCCCAATTTCACCCTGTTTCCTATTTATGTTTCAAAAAAATAAAATGTTTTCAAATAAGTTTAAGTAGGTAAAGCTTTAGCTTTCAAAAAAGTTGGGAACCTTTAACTTTAAATAGTTTTAAATAAAGAGGGATCCTGAGAAAAAAAAAGACACACACATAAACTGGGGGGGGCGGAGGGGCACAAAACAGCACAGGAGGGGGGGTAATTTTGGTTTGGGGGGGAGGAGGGGGGGGGGGGAGAGGGGTGGGGAGGGGGGTGGGGGGGGGGGCGGGTGTGGTTAACCCCGTTAACCCCCCGCTCCTCCTTTTCACTTTTGTTCCGTTTTTCCCTCCCCCTCCTGTTAACCCCTTCCTCCTATTTTTCCTCATCTTTCTTTTGTTCCACCCCCTTTTAAAAAAATAAAAAATTTAAACGAAGGAAAAAGGGAGGGAGGGAAACGGGGGGAAAAAATAAAAGGGGGAAAAAAAAGGGAAATGGTAATAGTGAAAAGGGGAACGAGTTTTTAAAAGGTTGGGGGAAAAAAGGAGGCAAGAAAGAAGAGAGAGAAAAAAAGGGGAAGGGGAAAAAAGGGAAAAGGACGAAGGGGAAAAAAAGGGGCAAAAAGGGAGAAGGAATGGGGAAAAGGGGGAAGAGGGAGGAGTATGGGAGAGGCTAAAGCTAAGGATCTGTGCACACTAATTTAGTATTTTTTTTTCCCTTTCCCCTTCCCCTTTTTTCCCCCCCCCCTTTTTCCCCTCCCCCCCCCTCCACCCCCTTTTTTTCACCACCCTCCCCCCCCTCCTACCACTCCCTAAGGTTAAAAAATTCCCTTCATTTTTTCATGTTGATACCCAAGGGGGATGTGATGTTTAGAGGAGAGAGAGAGAGAGAGAGAGAGAGAGAGAGGAGGGGGAGAAGAGAGGAGAGAGATTCGTTCCTAAGGGTTTACGATTTTCAAGAAAAATTTAAATAAATGTCTATTTAATGAGTCAGACTTCCCCCAGATCCCAGAACATTTGCTTCCCAGGCCCGTAAAAACTAGTTTCCTAGGTCCTAGTAACACTAGTTTCCCCGGTCCTGTAAATTTCCTTCCAGGTCCCAGTAAAATATTCCTAGGTCCCAGTAAAATAGTCTTCCCAGGTCCTAGTAAAATATCATCCAGGGCCTTAATAGTCTTCCAAGTATGACACTGTTTCCAGGTCCCTTAAAAACTAGTCTTCCTAGGTCCTAGTAAAATTTGTTTCCCAGGTCCTATAACACTGTCTTCTAGGTCCTAGTGCACTAGCTTTCTAGGTCCCAGTAACACTAGTCTTCCCAGGTCCTAGAAACACTGTTTCCAGGTCCCATAACACTAGTCTCCTAGGGCCTAGAACTAGTCTTCCAAGTACTGTACACTACTTTTAGTCCTAGTAAAAACCAGTCTTCCTAGGTCCCGTAACATTTGCCCTTTCCCAGGTCCTATAAAAATAGTCTCTAGGTCCCGTAAATTTATCTTCCTAGTCCGTATCGTCATCTTCCCAGGGCCTAGTAACAATCTCTTTAGGTCCTAGTAACACTCTTCTAGGTCCCAAAAAATTCTCTTCCCAGGGCCCAGTAAATTGTCTTCCTAGGGCCCAGTAAAAATCATCTTCCCGGTCCCAGAACACTCACTTCCCAGGGCCTAGTAACATCATCTTCCCAGGGCCTAGTAACATTATTTTGGGCCCAGTAACTTTATTTCCAGGTCCTAGTAACACCATCTTTAGGGCCCTTTAAAACCTCTTTTTCCCAGGTCCTAGTAACACTAGTCTTCCAGGGCCCAGTAACATTCATCTTCCTAGGGCCTAGTAAAATCTCTTCCCAGGTCCTAGTAACACTTGTTTCCTAGGTTTTATAACATTCATTTCCTAGGTTAGTAACATTATTTCCCAGGTCCTAGTAACATATCTTCCTAGGGCCTAGTAATTCATTTCTAGGTCCTGTAACCCCTCTTCCAGGTCCTAGTAAAAATTCATTTCAGGTCCCATAACACTATTTTCCTGGGCCTAGTAACATTTCCCCTAGGCCCTAGTAACACATTTCCCAGGTCCCAGTAACATTCTTTTCCTAGGCCTAGTAGCACTTGTCTTCCCAGGCCTAGTAACATTCATTTCTGGGCCCAGCAACACTCATTTCCTAGGGATTAGTAACAATGTTTCCTAGGTCCTGAACATTCATTTTCCTACGCCCCAAAATTATCTCCTAGGTTAGTAAATGTCTTCCCAGGGTTTTTAACACTTGTCTTCCTAGGTCCCAGTAAATTCCTTCCCAGGTCCCAGTAACATTCATATCCTAGGGCTAGAAACTTGTTTTTGGGCCCGTAAAACTTTTCTTCTTTGATTCTTCCCTCTCCTTCACAACCGCAATAAATAATTTATGATTTCTAACAAGTACACTTTATAATTTAAAATAATAAACATTTAAAAATAATAATAAAATTAATATTATTGCAATTTTCAAAATTAAAACCTACTTTTTAATGCACTGTATTTTTGCACATATTGTAAACACAGTCGTGAAAATCTGTGAGAATGTTAAAACATGTGAGAATGTTAAAACCTGTGAGAATGTTAAAACATGTGAGGGACTTAAGATAAACCAATGACGTGGCTGATAATATTACAGTAACTTGAAGCTAACATAAATTATCCAGCCGACGGTCTGAATTCTCAGTTTGTCGTCTGCTTTCCAAAAAAAAAAAATCGGATTTTTTCCTTCAGTTCACTTAATATTTCGTAGACAATAGGCATTGTGGTTAGTTTGTAAATGGATAACACGGCCTAGTGCTGGGTGAGTCTATGTAGTTAACAGTGTGGTTAACACTACACTTGTATCATCTTCAACACTGTAGTTAACAACACTCTTGTATCACCTTCAACACTGTAGTTAACAACACTCTTGTATCACCTTCAACATTGTAAACATCACTCTTGTATCACCTTCAACACTGTGGTTAACATCACTCTTGTTTTATCACCTTCAACACTGTAGTTAACAACACTCTTGTATCACCTTCAACATTGTAAACATCACTCTTGTATCACCTTCAAAAACTGTGGGTTTAACATCACTCTTGTTTTATCACCTTCAACACTGTAGTTAACAACACTTTTGTATCACCTTCAACACTGTAGTTAACAACACTCTTGTATCACCTTCAACACTGTAGTTAACAACACTTTTGTATCACCTTCAACACTGTAGTTAACAATACTCTTGTATCACCTTCACACGTAAATTAACAAAAACTCTTGTATCACCTTCAACACTGTAGTTAACAATACTCTTGTATCACCTTCAACACTGTAGTTAACAACACTCTTGTATCACCTTCAACACCGTAGTTAACAATACTCTTGTATCACCTTCAACACTGTAGTTAACAATACTCTTGTATCACCTTCAACACTGTAGTTAACAACACTCTTGTATCCCCCTTCAACCTGTAGTTAACAATACTCTTTATCACCTTCAACACTGTAGTTTAAAAACACTCTTGTATCACCTTCAACACTGTATTAACAACACTCTTTTATCACCTTCAACATTGTAAACATCACTCTTGTAACACCTCAACACTGTGGTTAACATCACTCTTGTTTTATCACCTTCAACACTGTAGTTAACAACACTCTTGTATCACCTTCAACATGTAGTTAAAAAGTTAACAACACTCTTGTATTACCTTCAACATTGTAAACATCACACTTGTATCACCTCCAACACTAGTTAACAACACACTTACATGACCCTCAACGTTGTAATCATTAACCCATGTTAAACACAACAAACCTTAACATGATAAGTAGCAGCACCAGCACCAGCACCAGTAGTAGTAGCAGCACCAGCACCAGTAGTAGTAGTAGACGTAATGTAATTATAAATTTACGTCATCATATGCTGCAAGCTTTGACATAAACCAGTGAAAATATTGGTCATTAAGACTACACACAACACACACACACACACACACACACATACACGATACAAACGACACACACGACACACTAAACTACAGACCAGTGTCTCTGATGTGTATAGTATGCAGTCATGGAAGAAAGATTACAGGAGGAGATGGTGGAGCACTGGAACGGAACAAGGTTATAAACGACAACCAGCACGGATTCAAGGAACGTAAAATCCTGTGTCACAAACCTTCTGAAGTTTTATGACAGGAAACAACACAGGACACGAAGAGAGGGTGGGTTTTGATTGCAATTTCTTGGACTGCAAAGAAGGCCTTCGACACAGTTCCTCACAAGAGTATTAGTACAGAAGCTGGAGGATCACGCGAGTATAACAGAATGGCACTGAATGCCATCAGAGAATTACCATGACAGGGACGGCAACAACGAGTCATGGTACGTGATAAGGTATCACAGTGGGCGCCTGTGACGAGCGGGTCCCACAGGGGTCCAGTCCTAGACCAGTGCTATTTTTCGTAAATGTGCATGACATGATGAAAGGGTACAGACTCAGAAGTGTCCCTGTTCGCTGATAATGTGAAGTTAATGAGGAGAATTAAATCAGATAGCATCAGGCCGGACTACAAAGAAACCTGGTACAGCAGGAGCCGTGTCCAAGCACCTGGCTCCTTGAATTTAACCCCGTCAAATGCAAAGTCATGAACAATCAAGGAAAGGGCAAAGAAGAACCGCAGAGTAATAGGACAGGCGCCAAAGGATTATAAACCTCACTCAAGGAGAATGATCTTGGGGTGAGCATAATACCGAGCACTACTCCGGAAAGCAGAACATCAACCAGATAACTGCTGCAGCACATAGGCGCCTGGCGAACCCTGGAGAATAGTGTTCCGATGCCTCCATAATGAATCGTCAAGAATTCTGTACACCGCATACGTTAGGCCCCCATACAGGAGAATGCAACACCAGTTTTTGAAACCACACCTGGTCATGCACGGCAAGAAATTAGAGAAGTGCAAAGGTTTGCAACAAGGATAGTTTCCAAAGCAAAGGAATGTTCTACGAAGAAAGGTAAGGGAAATCGGTCTGACCGCACACTGGAAGACAGGAGGGTTCGGGGAGCCAGGATAACGACATCAAATACTGCGAGGAATAGATAAAGTGGACAAAGACAGGATGTTCCAGAGAGTAGGGAGGACTGGGGGGACACAGACACAAGGGTCACAATTGGAAGTTGAAGACTCACATTAAGTCAAAGGGATGTTAGGAAGTATTTCTTCAGTCATAGAGCTGCCAGGAAGTGGAATAGCCTGGCGAGTGACGTAGTGGAGGCAGGAACCATACAAAGCTCTAAGGTGAAGTAGATAAAGCTCCTGGAGGCAGGGAGAAAGAGAGGACCCCTAGTAGCGTTTCAGTGAAGAGGCGGGGCCCAGGAGCTGATCTCGACCCTGAACCACAATTAGGTGAGTACACTCACACACACACATGATACACACATGACACAAAAACACATGACACACGACTCAATGATACACAGGACACACACACACACACACGTACACTAGTGATCACGTGGTTCTGTGTTCTGATTACATAGTTGAGCTACAATTGGAGAGGGTAGCAGGAATAGGACGGGAAACCAAACTACAAAAGGGGAGACTACACAGGCATGAGGAACTTCCTTCATGACGTTCAGTGGGAGAGAGAAGGGCAGGAAAACCAGTAAAAGTCATGATTGACTATGTGACAAATTGCAAGGAGGCAGAAGAGAGGTTTGTTCCCAAGGGAAATAAAAGCAGTGGGAAGACCAGAACTAGTCCTTGGTTCACCTAAAGGTGTAGGGAAGACAAAAGTGCACTAGAGAATGGAAAAAGTACAGAAGACAAAGGACCCAGAAAAATAAAAAGATTAGCCGAAGAGCCAGAAACGTATATGAACAGATAAGAAGTGAGGCTCAGCGGCAATACGAAAGTGACATAGCATAAAAGTCAAGTCTGACCCGAAGCTGTTGTATAGCCCCCATCAGGAGAAAAACAACAGTCAAAGGGGAGTTCACAAGAAACAACCACGAGGTATGTGAGGAGCTCAACATGAGAGTTAAATTAGTATTTACAGTGGAGACAGGAAGGACTCCAGGAATTAAGAATAGGGAGGTACACCAACAAGTGCTGGATGAAATACACACAACTGAGGAGGAGGTGAAGAAACTGCTGTGTGAACTTGATACCTCAAAGGCGGTGGGACCAGACAACATATCTCCGTGGATCCTCAGAGAGGGAGACAAGATGTGTGTGCCACTAACAAAAATCTTCAAAACATCCATTGAAACAGGGCAACTACCTGAGGTATCCAAGATGGCAAATGTAGTCCCAATTTTTAAGAAAGGAGACAAACACGAGCTATTAAACTATAGACCTGTGTCATTGACGTTTATGTAGCAAAGTCATGGAGAAGATCATCAGGAGGAGAGTTGTTGAGCACGTAGAAAGACACAAACTTATAAACGACAACCAGCACTGTTTCAGGGAATTAAAATTTGTGAAAAACCCTACGGGGGTTTTATGAAAAGGAACAGAAGACACGGAGAGAGGGGGGGAAACGCTTTTTTCTTGGGTTGCAAGAAGGTTTTCGACACATTTCCTCACAAGACCCAGAGAATCAGGCACAACAACGAAAGGGCATGCATGGATCAAAGAATATTGACGGGGAGGCAACAACGAGTCAGGTTTCGTGACGAGGGTTCGAGTGGGCGCCTGTGACGGCGGGGTCCCACAGGTCTCAGTGTATCCCCTTTTCCTAGAACCCAGTTACCATAACCATGTGCCAGTAAGACTATACCAACCTCTCGCGTGAATCACTGTCTGTATTTATTTGCTGCTGCCACGCATTTTTCAAACACCCCCTCAAAGGGGTACTGGGTTTATCATCTTACAGAGAGAGCAAGGGGGGCGGTCCCCCGGCTGTTTGGCCCTACCAATATTTACCGTTATAATTATACGTACTCCCCAGCCTCGTGAGTATTTTTTTCCCCTTTCCAGGGTTTTCAAACCCCCACATGAAAAATGATCAGTGATATTTTTGTATAGTGAATGACGATGGAAACGATAATTCAAAGGGGTCCCTGTTCGCAGATAATGGAATTTAATGGGGGAGAATTTAAATTTCACTGAGGATAAGGCAGGACTACAAAAGGCGACGGAAAAAGCCTGGTCCAGCAACTGCTCACTGATTTAAAAACCCCCCAAAATGCAAGGTCAAAGATGGGGAAAAAGGGGAAAAGAAGCCCGCAGCACAATATAGTTAGGTCCAAAGCTACAAACCTCACTAAGGAAAAAAATTTTGGGGATTTTGTCCCGAGCACATTGAGGGCACACAATCGATAACTGCCGGAGCGTACGGGCGTCTGGCAAACCTAAAATAGCATTCCGTACCCCTTTAGGAAACTTCAAGACTCTGTACACCATAACGTCGGGGCCCATATTGGTTACAGCACCAGTTTGGAACCCACACCTTAAAAACACTCAAGATTTTAGAAAATGAAAAGGTTTGCAACGATACATTTCCCAGAGAAAAGGGATTTCCTACAAAAAGGTAAGGAAATGGGGGCCTGACGACACTGGGGACAGGGGGGTCAGGGGAGACATGATAACGACTTAAATACTTGAAAAATGACAAGGGGGAAAAAGACGTTTGTTCCAAAATGGGACCAAAAAAAGGGCAAAATTGGGAAAGTTAAGACTCCAGAGTCAAAGGGGACTTTAGGAAGTTTTTTTTTCTTCAAAACCGGTTGTCAGGAAGGGGGAATACCTAGAAAGGACGTAGTGGAGGCGGGAAAACCATACTTTGTTTTAAGATGAGGTTTGATAAAGCTCATGGAGCAGAAGAGGGGGACTCAGTAACATCAGTGAAGGGCGGGGCAGCATGAATCGACCCCTCAACCACAATAGGGGGTGCAAATGGTTTGTCATACACACACAACACCACACACACACACACACCACCACACAACCACACACACACACAACACACAACAACACACCACCCACGATTGAAATCGTGGCAGAAGTTGCGCATAAAAGGAGGGGAAGCAAGAACCTTTTGCCAACACCTTTCAGTGTTGTGAAAAATCAGAACACTGGAACAAGTACGTATTAATGCTGAAGTTGGCAGGAACACTGGAGTAAACTGCCTCCAGTGTTGCACAGTCAAGGAAAAACGCAACAAGCTGCTTTCCCCTGCGCAGTGGGCAAAACATTGGAACAAGCTGCCTTTCCCGTGTTTTCAGCAGTCAAGGGAAAAACTGGACAGCTGCCTTCCGATATAATACACAGGGACACGCCTGTCTTTTTTCCTGTAGCTCTCTTACAAAGGATAGCAAATACCAAATTAATCTAAATGTTTACACTTTCAAATTTAATTCAAAGGTCGTCTCCCCTTAGGGGAAAGGTGTGGGGGGGGCCCCTGGGGATCCTTTGGGGAAATTATCGCCCCCCCGACCCGGTCCAGACAAAGGTCTTTGGCCAAATGGAGTTCAATAAGGCTGCAGAATGGTGTTGGTCCTGGGCCATGGTGACTCCAGTGTTGGGGGTCTCTCTCTCTCTCTTCCCCTCTCTTCTCTCCCCCCCCCCCTCTCTCTCTTTTCTCTCTCTCTCTCCCTCTCTTCTTCTCACCCTTCTTCTTATTTTCTTTTTTTTCCTCCGTCCTCTTTCCTTTTTTTTTTTCTTTCATTTCCCTCCACTACTTTTCCCTTTCTCTTTCCGTCCCCCCTCTTCTTGCCTCCCCCCCTTTTTTTTTCCTCTTTTCTTTCTTTTTCCTGCCCCCCCTTCCCCGTTCCCTCTGCTTCCTTCGTCCCTCCCTTCCTTCCTTCCTCTGTTTCCCCCCCGCTTTCTTTATTGCCCCTTTCCCCCCTCCCGTCCCCTCCCCCCATCACTATCCCCTCCATCTCTCCCTTTCCTTCCCCTCCTCCCCCCCCCTTGTATATCAAGTGCGGAAAATTTTAAAAAAAGGGAAGATAATTCCCGCCCGGGGGGCTTGGGTGCTGCGGCCCCCCAGCTGAGGGGAGGGGGAGGAGAGGGGAGGGGGAGGAAGGGGAGGGCTTTAGGGGGAGAAAAAGGGGGGATGAAGAAGAGAGGATAGAAGGGGGATGAGGGAGAGAAGGGGTAATGGAGGAGGGGATATGGAGAGAGAGAGGAGAGAGGGGAGGATAAGGGGGACTGATACTGTGTGGGGGGAGGAAGAGATAGAGGGCAAGGGAAGATGTTTACCCCGAAGCACAAAGAATAAAGGAGTACCCCAGGCTCAGCGGGGGAGAGGAACAGTTGGGGAGGAGAAACAGGAAGATAAGGAAAACGAACCAGGAATGCGATTAGGAAGGAAATGACGAGAAAATAAAGCATGAGACAAGAGGGAAGGCGTAAGAGAATCTTTTTGTCCATTGTAGGCGCACTTGAGCTGTGGTACATACAACACCACAACACACACACATCACACACGACACACAACACACACAACACACACACAAGAGGAGTGAAAGTGGGCTAACCAGCAGAAAATGTATAGAATTCATACATCGAAGGCGGAAGTAATAAAACTACAGAAAGAGTTGACCACATGAAGAGCCCAGGTGGAACTGACGGCGCCTCACCACTGATACTGATAAAAGGAGCAGAAGCACTCTGTGAAGCTATACCAAACATTTACACCATGTCGCTGGAGATGGGACAACCACTGAGCAGCTGGAAAAATGTGGCCCCAGTGCAACCCCGACCATCATGGATATACAGCAGGAAGATAAAGCTTGTCAGGGCTACTGAGCCATGACAACAGAATTACGGAAGCGTAGGAAGAGCGCCAAAATGCAGATGCTGTTTTCAGAGATCTCGCAGAAGGCATTTGGCAAATGCGATATGGACGGATTGTACGCTAAATGAGATCAATAGGTATAACGTGGAATATACGTAAATGAGACTGAACGCAAATAGTAGTAATAAACATTAAAATCCAGCCTAAGCAAAGTGAAAAGCTTTGTACTCCGTAGCACGACCCTGGCGCCTCTACTGTTTCTTGTAGTCACACTGGACACACAAAAACACTCGCCACAGATTCGTATCATAATTTGCGGATACCAAAATAAGTATGAAAATCACCTTAGTCGAAGACAGGGAAAACAAAAACGAAGGAAGATATGAACAATGTCTTGCAGTGGAGAACAACATGACGTTCACTGGTGACAGGTTGAAACTGCTTAGATGTGGAAAGAATGAACTCAACAGGGCACGCGAGCAACACTTAGGTATCTTCATTATCAAAACTTTTCGCCTGCACTACAGGAGAAACGTTCCGTCATTGGTCAGTCTCTTAGCCTGATGTTAAGCATCAGGCTATCAACGGAAAAACCTGGCCCCAGGGCCGGAAAGATCTCGAAACAGGTAACATGTATATCTCGGGTATGTCACTGGAAGACAAACAGACAAGACACATTCAATTACAGACCAGTCTCACTAAGAGGTATGCTCTCCAAAATACTGGCCAAGATAAATCAGGAAAAGGCTGGTTGAGCATCTGGAGGAGGACGACGACTCCGGATAAGTCTTACCTCACTAACTTACCGGAGAGGTCCATGACAGAAGAACGGATATCAAGCAAGAAAGACAAGGAAGGGACGACTGCACATTCTTGGACTGCAGGAAAGCATCTGGCACTGTACCCTGCAAGAGATGGATTCACGGACTCGAGGAGCAAGCAGGGATACATGGTGAAGTCCTTCAACAGATCAAGAAAAACTGCCGAAGAGAAAGAAGACAGAGGCAGACCTAAGAGCCAGGCAGTAAGGACTTGGACCAGACTGTAAGGTGGTAGGCACTCCGACCACACTAAGGCAGTAAGTACTCGGAACTGGCTCTAAGACAGTTAGTACTCATATCAGTCGTTAACATAACAAGTAATCAGAGCAGGCTGTAAGATAACGTGACCAGGCTGTAAGATAGCGTGATCAGGCCGTAAGATAGCCTGACCAGGCTGTAATATACCCTTTCATATACCTTTGAAGAATTTCGAGAGTATATCTACTCTCTGAGCCCGGCCATGGGCCAGGTTCGTCTGGTGCTCGCCTGGTCAACCAAGCTTTTGCTGTTAGTGGCCCGCTGCCCCACATATCCATCATAGCCTGGTTGATCTGGCACCTGGTGTAGATACTTGTCTAGTTTCCTCTTGAAGACTTCAACACTTGTTCCAGCAGTGTTTCTGATATCTTCTGGTAAGATGTTGAAAAGTCGGGGACCCCGGATGTTGATACAGTGTTCCCTTATTGTCCCCACCGCACCCCTGCTCCTCACTGGGTTTATTTTGCACTTCCTCCCATATCTCTCACTCCAGTATGTTATGGCAGTGTGCAGATTTGGGACCAAGCCCTCGAGTACCTTCCAGGTATCCGATATTTATCCTGCCCTGAACGGGGCCGTCAGCACTGAGCAATATTCTAAGTGAGGGAGCACTAGCGATTTGAAGAGTGTCACCATCGCATTGTTTCCCTTGTTTTGAAAGTTCTCAATACCCACCCAGTCATCTTCCTGGCTGTCGTGATCTTTGTCTTGTTATTGTCTTTAAAAGAAAGGTCCGCTGACATAATTATTCCCAGGTCTTTTACGTGTTCCTTACGTTCTATTTGGTGACCCTCTTGAGTTTTGTATATAGTGCTCCTTTGATTTTTTCATTCTTTCCATACCAAGCAGCTGGAACTTACCCCTTGAAGTCAGTTTTTCCCCCTGCCACTGGAAAACCTGTTTAGTCTTCCTTACTTTTTCATGGGCTGTAGGATAGCGTGGATTTGGCCCAGGCTCGAAGAAAGAGTTCAAAAAAACAAACCATTTAGACCAACAAAACGCAGACATGCCGACCGCAACAAGATTTCCGCATTGGCCAAACTGACTCAAGATGAACGCCTACCCACCCCCCGGGTGACGTATCTAGGAGTCAAGATGAGAGAGTTTTTCAAAGAGTTAATGGGGGTAACGGGGTCCTAGTTTTAAAAAGTTGGAACCTTAACCTAACTTAAACTCCCGTGTGGGGGGAGAGGGGAGGAGAAGAGAGAGAGAGAGGGGAGAGAGAGAGAGAGAGAGAGAGAGAGAAAAAAGAGAGAGAGAGAGAAGAGGAGGAGAGAGAAGAGAGAAAAAAGAGAAAGGGGCGAGGAGAAAACTGTTTTAAAAAAATGCCACTATCCGGGGAATGCGATTTTTTTCAATTTTTTTTCTTTTCTACCTCCTTTCTTTCTGCATCTCTCCTTTATCCTCCGCCTTTTTTTTCCTAATGCGTGTCTCTCCCCCCTTTTCCCCTCTTTGTCTCCCCCTACCTTCCCTTTTTTTCTCATTCTTTCCTCCCCCTTTTTTTCTCCCCACCCCCAATCTTATCCCCCCTTTTTTCATTTTCCTTTCCCCCCCTCCTCTCCTCCTCACGTTTTTTCCCCACCCCCCCCTCCAATCTCCCCCCCCCTTTTTCCCCTAAACTCTAATCCCATTCCCTCCCCCCTTCCCCCTTTCCCCCCATTTAAATTTTAAATAGTGACGTCACAGGTTTGGGGGTGCAAATACTGTTCGATACGTTAATACTGCACAGTCACTCACGAACCAGCTACGGTCAGTTCGAGTCACTTAAAATCCCCTTTTAAATCCCCTTAAAAACCCCTGTTTTCAAAAATTTATTGGCCCCCCGGTTTTAAACAGGAGAAGCGGGGGGGGAAAGGAGGGGGGAAAAGGGAAAGGGGGGGAAAAAGGGGAAAGGGAAAGAAGGACAGGAAGTAAAAGAGGGAAGAAATGTAGGGGAAAAAATGAAGAAAAGCGGAGGGAGATCCCCCCTCCCCCCCCTCTTCTCTCTCTTCTCCCCCTCTCCGCCTACCCTTCACCCCATCAAGCTCCCAAGCCCACCCCGGAAAGGGGGGGGTAAGCATTGAGGGGTTAATTAGACATCACACTGTCTCGCACTAGACCCCCGGGGCTTAAACACGAGAGGGAGGGAGGGGAGGAAGAGGAAATGGGGGAAAGGGAGGGGAGGAAGGGGGAGGGGTGAAAGAAACCCCTAGAAGGGTGATGGAGGGAGAGGCCACGTATAAAAAAACCCACAAGAGCGGCCAGCTTGATCGACCCCTCGCAACCCAAGTAGGAGTCAACAGGGGGGGTTTAGCAGCGTACACACACACCACCACCACAAGTAACAAGGGGAAAAAAGGGAAGGAAAGGAGATGAATCAAGGGAAGTTAGGAAGTATTTAGGCCACAGAGAGTCAGTAAGTGGAATAGTTGGGAAGGGATGTAGTGGAGGCAGGAATCAAAAGCTTAAGCAGAGGAGATAAAGCTCGGCTGGGAGAGTGACCATAGGATCAGTGAAGAGGCAGGGGCCAGGAGCACGGACCGACACCGCACCTCAACAGGTGAGTACACACACACACACACACACACACACACAAACAAAAGATGATCCCAGTCTGTCTCTCTCACAGGTTGTGTCTCCCGTATCCATTTCTCCTCTATTATAATTTTTCACTCTTTCATCCCCCTTTCCCTCCTCTCATTGCTCCTTCTCCCCTCCCATCCCCTTCCTTACTTCCTCTTTCCTCTCTCTATCTCTCTCTTTCTCTCCTCACTGTTTTTACCTTCCATTTCCTTTCCTCAGACACTTATCAACTTTTTATTTTTATTTTCCCTTGACATTCTTCCCCCCCCACCCCTCACACAGTAACCCCCCTCCTTTTCCTTCCCCTACTTTCCCTACCTCTCAATCTCACTATCCCTCTATCCTTCATCATTTGTCCTCAAACTCCCCCCCTCTGTATCCCTCACTCCCTCATCCTCCACCCATCATCATCCACTGCTTCCTTCCTCTCTCTCTCTCTCTCTCTCTCTCTCTCTCTCTCTCTCTCTCTCTCTCTCCTCCTTGACCTGCCTTCAGATAAAGACAGACCTTCAAAGTCTTAACAACCCAACACCAAATATAATCCACCTCAGAGATTTCAACCTTCCACAGATGTAATAGCAATAATTATAACCTTAATTTTTAAAGAGGGGGGGGTGGACTAGTAAGCCAGCGGAATGTCTCGGTCACATGAGCAAAAGCTCCAGCTGCGGGTCATCATATGACTAAGACCCACGTCAGGAAACACTTGTCCTGTTCACTGACAAACCTAACCTAACCTAAGCTAGCAGATAAAACATAAGAGAGTAAAACAGTGTTGTACCAGAAACAGTTGGTGTCAACACGTTAGTTCCCGAGCTACACACCAGGAAGCTAACACAGAGCTTCGTGAGAAGTCTTCTCTGAACCAACAGATAACAGATCCCACTAGAAATGAAATTA
This sequence comes from Cherax quadricarinatus, assembly GCF_026875155.1. Taxonomy (NCBI): domain Eukaryota; kingdom Metazoa; phylum Arthropoda; class Malacostraca; order Decapoda; family Parastacidae; genus Cherax; species Cherax quadricarinatus. The sequence continues at coordinate 37,610,958 of NC_069410.1, forward strand.
CATTGGAATTCATGTTCATGGAGCAAGGAGAGTGGACCTAGTAGCGACCAGTGAAGAGGCAGGGCCAGGAGCTATAACATGACACCGAGGAACTAATCAGAGACATAAATTATAAATATAATATCCACTGACGGCATCACAGAAGTACAAACAATTACCACTTTTTTTGGAAAACTCCAGAAAGTGTTACAAAAAAAGGGATGATCACTCAGTTTAACTTGAAAATAAAAAAAAAACTATGAGAGGGAGAAAGAGAAACTGGGGAAGAGTTTCGGACACAATTAGAAAACACTGTATCAACATCCGTGACCCCAGACTGCTTAACACTATCAGCAGACATCAAACACACTGCTGGAACAAGCGTAGAGCCAACTTGCTAAATGTGTCGTGAGGATGAGTGATGGATATGTGGGGGAAAGGGGGGGAGGGGGAGGAAAGGGGAAAGTGAGGAGGGGATAGACTGGGAAGATGATGAGGGGAAGGAAGGGGAAAATGGGAAGGGAAGAGATCATGAAGATAAGGAGGCAAGGGATCAGTAAGATGGAAAGAGGGAAAATGGGGAGATTATGGATGGGGTGGATGAGAGGAGGAATGGGGAAGATGGAGAGGGGTGGGATGGAAGGAAAGGAGAATGTGAAGAAATGAAGAGACTGGGAGGGGGATAATGGTAAGGATGGAAATGATGGGAAGAATAGGAGGGGAAGGGGAGTTAGAAATGGAATGGTTAGAGAGAGATGGATTATGAGAACAGGAGAAAAACAGAAGGGAGAGAGAGGTAGGAAGGAGAACTAAGCAAGAAATTGACGAAAAGGAAGGGTAAGGTAGAAGAGTGAATGAGTGGGAGAAAAGGAGAGTGCGGAGTGAAAAATAGGGAAAGAAAAGAAAAATCCGAAGAATGGGAGATAGGAGGGAGAGTGAAGGGAGATAAAAAGAAAGAGTAAAGGGAGATAGAGAAAGAAAGAGAGAGAGAAAGAGAGAGAGTGTGTGTCAACACCACATGTCAACACGTTCAGAAAATACAATAGAAAAAATAAAGCAAAAATAAGGCTTGGCGTTTTCCCCATTTTCTGTGATAAAACAATTACGTTTTCTTTCCTCGGAAGAGAATATAAAAAACGGGATCCGATCCCTTCAACCTAACGCAGAAAAACGACAACACATTTTAGTTTTTTTTTTTTTTGCAATAAAAATAAAATGTTGACTTCATGTGTGTGTGTGTGTGTGTGTGTGTGTGTGTGTGTGTGTGTGTTGTGTGTTACTCACCTATATGTGGTTGCAGGGGTCGAGTCATAGCTCCTGGCCCCGCCTCTTCACTGGTCGATACTAACTCTCTCCCCTGCTCCATGATATTTGTCATACCTCTTCTTAAAGCTATTTATGGAACTTGCTACCACTACTTCACTCTCCAGATTATTCCAGTTCCTGACAACTCTAAGACTAAAGAAATATTTCCTAACATTCCTATGACTCATCTGGGTTTTCAGTTTCCAATCGTGTCCCCTTGTTTCTGTATACCATCTCTGAAACATTCGATCCTTGTCCACCTTGTCAATGCCTATTAGTATTTTATACGTTGTTATCATGTCCCCTCTATCCCTCCTATCCTCTAGTGTCATCAGGTTGAGTTCCCATAACCTCTCCTCATAAGACATACCCCTCAGTTCCGGGACTAATCGTGTTGCAAATTTTTGCACTTTCTCCAATTTCTTGACGTGTTTGATTAAGTGAGGGTTCCATATTGGCGCTGCATATTCCAGTATAGGCCTTACGTACACTGTGTACAATGTCGTGAATGACTCCTTACTCAGATGTCTAAACGCCAGTCTCAGGTTTGCCAATCTCCCATATGCTGCAGCAGTTATTTGATTGATGTGTGCCTCAGGGGACATGTTCGTTATAATGCTTACCCCAAGATCCTTTTCTTTAACTGACGTTTTCAGCTGTTGGTTTCCTAACCTGTACTCCGTCTGCGGTCTTCTGTGTCCTTCCCCAATCTTCATGACCTTGCACTTACTGGGGTTAAACTCCTGGAGCCATTTGTCGAACCATACTTGTAGTTTGTCCAGATCCCCTTGTAATCTTAACTGATCCTCTCCCACTTGTATTCTCCTCATCGGTTTCACATCATCAGCGAACAGTGACACTTCTGAATCTATTCCTTCCACCATGTCATTCACGTATACAAGAAACAGCACCGGGCCTAGGACTGACCCCTGTGGAACCCCACTCGACACATTCGCCCACTCCGACACTTCAGCACGTACCAACACACGCTGTTTCCTTCCTGTCAGGTATTCCCTGATCCATTGCAGTACTTTCCCCTTTATTCCTGCCTGCTCCTCTAATTTTTGCACCAGTCAATTGTGTGGTACTGTGTCAAAAGCTTTCTTGCAATCTAAGAAGATATAATCTACCCATCCCTCTCTCTCATGTCTTACTTCTGTTACCTTATCGTAGAACTCAAGTAAATTTGTGACACAGGATTTCCCATCTCTGAAGCCGTGCTGACTGTCATGTATGAGCCCAATCTTTTCAGTGTGTTCCACTACTTTTCTCCTGATAATCTTTTCCATGACTTTACATACTATACAAGTCAGTGACACTGGTCTGTAGTTTAATGCTACCTGTCTATCCCCTTTCTTAAAAATTGAAACTACATGTGCTGTCTTCCACGCCTCAGGCAACTGCCCTGTTTCGATAGATTTACTGAAGATTGCTGCTAATGGCACACACAGTTCCTCTGCTCCCTCTCTCAGTATCCATGGAGATATGTTATCTGGGCCCACCGCCTTTGAGGTATCGAGTTCGTCTAGCAGTTTCTTCACCTCTACCTTGGTTATGTGTATTGTGTCCAGCTCCTGCTGGTGCACCCTGCCTCCACAGTTTGCTGGAAGCATTCCTGACTCTATTCTGAATACTTCTCTAAATCTTTTGTTTAGTTCATCACATACTTCTTGGTCACTCTTCGTGAGCTCCCTCCTTCTTTCCTCAGCCTGATTACCTGGTCCTTGACTGTTGTTTTTCTCCTAATGTGACTGTATAACAACTTTGGTTCAGATTTGGCTTTTAATGCTATGTCGTTCTCGTATTGCCTCTGGGCCTCTCTCCTTATCCTTGCATATTCGTTTCTGGTTCTTCTGCTCATCTCCTTGTTTTCTAGAGTCCTTTGCCTTCTATACCTTTTCCATGCTCTAGCACACTTGGCTTTGGCCTCTTTACACCTCCAGTTAAACCATGGGCTCACTCTGGTCTTACCATTTTTTCTGTTGCCATCTGGTATGAACCTTTCCTCTGCCTCCTTGCACTTAGTGGTTACTATTTCCATCATTTCATTTACTGTCTTTCCATCTAGTTCTCTTTCCCACTGAACTTCATGCAGGAAACTTCTCATTCCTATGTAGTCCTCTTTTTTGAAGTTTGGTTTCTCTCTTTGTTCTCGTGCTACTGCATTCTCCACTGTTAACTCAACAAGATATTCAAAACTCAGAACATCATGATCACTAGCACTAAGGGGTCTTTCGTGGGTGATATCCCTTATGTCTGAACTATTCAAGGTGAATATGAGATCCAGCCTTGCTGCAACATCCTCTCCTCTCTCTCTGGTTGTATCCCTAACATGTTGATGCATGAAGTTCTCCAATACAGTCTCCAACATCTTAGCCCTCCATGTTTCTGGTCCCCCATGTGGCTCTAGGTTTTCCCAGTCAATCTCTTTATGATTGAAATCCCCCATCATAAGCAATTTTGTCCTACCTATATGAGCCCTCCTGGCCACTTCAGCTAGTGTATCCACCATTGCCCTACTGAGCACATCATACTCTTCTCTTGTTCTCCTGCTGTTAAGTGGTGGGTTATACATCACTGCTATCATCACCTTTGGACCACCAGTCTGAAGTGTTCCTACAATGAAGTCGTCTGTTTCCCTTCTTTCCATTCCTCCCATCTCCACAAAACTCCACTGGTTTTTTATGAGCAATGCTACTCCTCCCCCTCCCCTGTTCTCTCTGTCTTTCCTCATAATCTGATATCCAGGTGGAAAAATTGCATCTGTTATCATCCCAGTAAGTTTTGTCTCTGTTAGTGCTATAATGTCAGGTGATGCATCAATGATGTGTTCTTGCCACTCTTCACTCTTATTTGTAATTCCATCTGTATTGGTGTACCATACCTTTAGCTTCCTTTCCATTACTGTATTTTGGGAGATGGAAGAGGAAGGTGCAGGCTGGGAGGGTGGGAGGCAGGGCACAATATTATGGGAGGCTGCTGTGACTGTGGAATTAGTGCTTAGGGGGGGTGGTGGCTATGGAGTGAGGTTCGTTTCTGCTTACTGTGTTTGGTTGATATGTGGTGACAGGGGTTGAGAGGTTTCTGTAAGCATTTGTGTTTGATGTTTCCCCAAAGGCTGAGTTTTCCTGTCTGTCGTTGCCTGTCCTCTCTCTCTTTCCTTCCATTGGTTCTGTTTTGCTCTTTCAGTTGTTCCCTTTCCTTTCGAGTTCTGTCTCGATTGAGGAACACTTTTTGATAATCTGGAGAGTCCTTTAACAGTGGTTTCTGTTGTAGTATCCTGTTTAGTACCACATCTGTCTTGAATGTCAATCTGATTGGTCGATTTTTTTCCCTCGAATACCCCCCCCCCCCAAGTCTGTGAAAATGTTCTACCTGAGACATGTCCCTCTCTCCTGTTATTGCAATGATGTTCTTAATCTCTGCTTTCTCCCAATGCTTTCTTTCATCATAGGTCTGCCCTTCAGCCTCCTGAAGCCCATGAATAATTATTGATCTCTCCCTCTCCTCTTCCCATTTCTTTTTCCTCTGTATCTGATTTAAGCATCTCTTTTGCTGTTTCCCTAATCATCTCCCAGACACCATGATGGCCTGATATTACTGCTGCAAAAGACTGCTTAGATCCATACCCTCCTTCAGTCCCCTCGCTGCCTGCTGATGTTCCTATTTCAGTCATCTTGCTCCTATCGGACCTCATCTTTAGATCCTGCTTCAGCACATCCATTTCTTTCTCCAATCTCTGTATCTTTGCCTCAGCTACCACAGCTCGTGATTCCCACTTCTTGCTCTTGCAGATATTTGCTTAATGTTATTGCAAAGCTCATTTAACCCTTTTTTCTCCCATTGTTTTCAATTTTGTTTTTGAAGTTCTACCCATTCTTCCTTTTCCGCCCACCATCATGGGTTTCCCCTTCCCTTTACGCCCTCCCTTTTGGACCCCATTTTGTTTTTATCCGTTGGGATGTTCCACTGCTTCAGTTTACGTAAAAATGTGGTGTGTGTGTGGTGGGGGGATTTATGAGAAGTTTTTGGGTTGGGTTAGGTTAGGTTTTTTGTTGTGTTAGTTCCCTTTTGGCCTAGGCACATGCCGATTAGAGACTGGGCCCTGTTGTATGTGCATGCGTGTGTGGTGTGGTGTGTGTGTTGTGTGTGTGTGTGTTTGTGGGGTGTTTGGCGTGCGCGTGTGTGTATGTGTGTGTTTGTGTTGTGTGTTTGTGTGTGTGTGTGTGTGTTTGTGTGTGGGTAGTGTGTGTGTGTATGTGTGTGTGTATGTGTGTGGTGTGGTGTGTGTATCAGGTATTTTGTGTGTGTTGTTTGTGCGTGTAGTGTGTATGTGTGTTATGTGTGGTGCATGTTGTTGTGTATGTGTGTGTGTGTGTGGTGTGTGTGTGTGGTGTGTTGTGTGTGTGTGGGTGTTGTTGTGTACTCCCCATTGGGGTTTTCGGGGGTCGAGTCCGGTCCGGCCCCCCGCCTCTTCACTGACGTACTAGGTCATCTCCCGAGCCGTGAGCTTTTTTTCATACCTCTGTTAAAGCTATGTATGGACCCTCCCTAAATACAGCGCTTCCCAAATATTCCACTTATGATACTCTGTGGCTAAAGAAATATTTCCAAAACACCCCTGTGTTTTCATCTGTGCTTCAGTTTCCCAACTGTATCCCCTTGTTACTTTTTTCCAATCTCTGGAACATCCATTTTTTGTCCCCTTGTCAATTCCTCTCAGTTTTTGTTGTCTTATCATGTCCCCCTATTCCCCTGCCCTCCTGTCGTCGGGTTTTTTTTCCCCTTAAACCCTCTCCTCGTAGGAATACCTCTTACTCTGGACACTTGTTGAAAACCTTTGCACTTTCTCTAGTTTCTTCACGTGCTTGGCTAGGGTGGGTTCCAAATGGTCCCGCTTTACCCCAATATGGGCCTAACATACACGGTGTACAGGGTCCTGAATGATTCCTTATTAAATGTCGGAATGCTGTTCTGAGGTTTGCTAGGCCCCCATATGCTGCAGCAGTTATTTGGTTGTGTGCGCTTCGGGATGTGCCTGGTGTTATACTCACCCCAAGTCTTTTTTTTTGGGTGAGGTTTTTGTCTCTGACCCCCTAACTTACTCCTTGCGGCCTTCTTTCCCCTTTCCCCCAAACTTCATGTTTTCACTTGGTGGGGTTGAATCCAGGGGCCAAATTGCTGGACCAGGTCTGCACCTGTCCAATCCCTTTGTAGTTTTTCCCCGGTCTTCGATCGAGTGAATTCTTCCACAATTCACGTCATCTGCAAACGGGAAAACCCCGATTTTTCCTTCCGTCAGTCGTTCACAAAAACCAGAAACAGCACTGGTCTAGGATGACCCCTGCGGGACCCCCCTGGTCACAGGGCCCCCCTGCACCTCGCCCCGTACCATGATGCTGCTGTTTCCTGACAAATATTCCCTGATCCATTTAGTGGGCCCTTCCCTGTTATCCCTGCTTGGTCCTCCAGTTTTTCACCATCTCTTGGTGTATGTGTGTGATGTGTGTGTTTGTGGTGTGTGGGGTTTTGTGGTTGGGTTGGGTGTGTGTGTGTGGTGTTGTTTGTGTGGTGTGTGGTGTGGTGTGTGTGTGTGTGGTTTTGGGGTGCCGCACGCGCGCACGCACGCACGCACGAACCCCACAAATAGGCTACGACTCTTTTGAAGATTATAAAAAATTTTACAAACAATTCCTTATTAATATCACTAATATATCTATATAAAATTTACTGGGTTTCACTTGTGTTTTGTGTGTTACTAGCTTTTTGTTCTTTGAATAAGGGGGGGGGGGGTAGGTTAACACTATTATTTTTGTTCTTGGTTTACCCGGGACTCCCGGCCCCGGGTCTTTGTTGTTTTGGTTCCCCGGGGACTTTTCCCGGGCCGGGTCTTTGTTGTTTTTGGTTCACCGGGTTTCCCGGTCCGGGTCTTTGTTTTTCTTGGTTCACCGGTACTTCCCGGCCCGGGTCTTTGTTGTTTTTGGTTTTCCCGGAAATCTCCGGGCCGGATCTTTGTTTTTTGGTTCACCGGGACTCTCCCGGTCCGGTCTTTTTTTTTCTTGGGTTTACCGGTACTCTCCCGGTCGGATCTTTGTTTTTCTTGGTTCACCGGGACTCTCCCGGCCCGGGTCTTTGTTGTTCTTTTTTCACCCGGGACTCTCCCCCGGGCCGGATCTTTGTTTTCTTGGTTCAAAGGTCTCTCCCCGGCCGGTCTTTTTTGTTCTTGGGTTTACCGGTACTCTCCCGGTCCGGATCTTTGTTTTCTTGGGTTCACCCGGGACCTTTCCCCGGGCCGGTCTTTTTTTCTTTGGGTTTCCCGGGATCTCCCGGTCCGGATCTTTGTTGTTCTTGGTTCACCGGTCTCTCCGGGCCGGATCTTTGTTGTTCTTGGTTACCGGACTCTCCCGGTCCGGATCTTTTTTGTTCTTGGTTCCCGGGACTTCCCCGGCCCAATCTTTGCACACTAGGGGTACGTTACTTTTTTTAAGACTATGGTTTTTTTTTTCTCACTCAATTTTTTTATTAATTAGCTAATTTTTAAAAATGTAAAATTTCGGGGAACACGTGTGTTTTCTATGTACGTATTGTTTACATCTTGTCGCTGTCAGAAAGAGCCAAAAACTCCTTAAATTTTTGTAACTCTTCAGGAACTTTATCATCTTCAAGTTTTTATTTTCTTTTTCTTTTAATACTTGGTTTCACCTTTTTCTTTGTAATTTTAATGTCATAAAAAATTTGAGATTTTAACTACATTCAAAACCCCAACAGCTGGGGTTTGGGACTATTTTTTTTACTTTCATTTTTTAAATTAATCACTTTTATGCCTTATCATACATGTGCTAAAAACCAACCAAATCTGTATTTGTTAATATTTCAGTCACACTGTTAACCTTTTAACTTTGTTTGGATATTGTGTAAACACTGGAGACATCAGCCTGATAGCTGAGGGGCTACCCTCCTCCCCTAACATTCATTAAATTTAATTGAAAATTTTTGATCTTATACATTTTTCGCACTCTTGAAAGTTGTTACACTCTTAAAGGTATGTTCACTGGATTCCTTTCAGACGATACCGCTAATTTTTGGGACAGTCAACCAAAAGTCCGGGGCCCTGTTTGGAAAACTTTGTTCAGTTGTGTGTGTGTGGTTTTTTGGTGTGTGTGTGGTGTGTGGTGTGTGTGTGTGTGTGTGTGTGTTGTGTGTGTGTGTGTGTGTGTTTGTATCCCCTTTTTGTGGTTACGGGGCATTCATACCCCAGGCCCCGTCTCTTCATGTTTGCTCTAGGCCCTCCTCCTCCCTGCCCCCTGACTTTTCATACCTCGCCTTAAAACTATGTATGGTTCCGCCTCCACTACTTCACTTTCTAGGCTATTCCACGGCTTGACTACTCTAAGACTGAAGAAATACTTCCTAACATCCCTTTGATTCATCTGAGTCTTCAACTTCCAATTGTGACCTCTTGTGCCTGTATCCCATCTCTGGAACATCCCGTCTTTGTCCACCTCGTCTATTCCGCGCAGTATTTTATATGTCGTTATCATGTCTCCCCTGACCCTCCTGTCCTCCAGTGTCGTCAGGCCGATTTCCCTCAACCTTTCTTCGTAGGACAATCCCCGTAGCTCTGGCATTAGTCATGTTGCAAACCTTTGCACTTTCTCTAATTTCTTGACGTGCTTGACTAGGTGTGGATTCCAAACTGGTGCTGCATTACTCCAGTATGGGCCTGACGTAAATGGTTATACAGAGTCTTGAACGACTCCTTACTGAGGTATCGGAACGCTATCCGTAGGTTTGCCAGGCGCCCGTATGCTGCAGCAGTTATCTGATTGATGTGCGCCTCAGGAGATATGCTCGGTGTTATACTCACCCCCAGATCTTTTTCCTTGGGTAAGGTTTGCAGACTTTGGCCATCTAAACTATATTATGTCTGCGGTCTTCTTTGCCCTTCCCAATCTTCATGACTTTGCATTTGGCGGGGTTAAACTCAAGGGGAGCCAGTTGCTGGACCAGGCTTGTAGCCTGTCCAGGTCTCTTTGTAGTCCTGCCTGATCCTCATCCGATTTGATTCTTCTCATTAACTTCACATCGTCCGCAAACAAGGACACTTCTGAGTCTATCCCTTCCGTTATGTCATTCACATATACCAAGAACAGCACAGGTCCTAGGACTGACCCCTGTGGAACCCCGCTTGTCACAGGCGCCCACTTTGACACCTCGTCACGTACCATGACTCGTTGCCTCCCTATAAGGTATTCTCTTATCCATTGCAGTGCCTTTCCTGTTATGTGTGCCGATCCTCTAGCTTTTGCAGTAACCTCTTGTGAGGAACTGTGTCGAAGGCCTTCTTGCAGTCCAAAAAAATGCAGTCGATCCACCCCTCTCTCTCTTGTCTTACTTCTGTCACCTTGTCATAAAACTCTAGTAGGTTTGTGACACAGGATTTTCCCTCCCTGAAACCATGCTGGTTGTCAATTATACACTTGTTTCTTTCCAGGTGCTCCACCACTCTCCTCCTGATGATCTTCTCCATGACCTTGCATACTATACACGTTAGTGATACAGGTCTGTAGTTTAGTGCCTCATGTCTGTCTCCCTTTTTAAAAATTGGGACTACATTTGCCATCTTCCATACCTCGGGGAGTTGCCCAGTTTCAAATGATGTGTTGAAGATCTTTGTTAATGGTACACACAATGTCTCTGCTCCCTCTTTAAGGACCCACGGAGAGATGTTGTCAGGTCCCACCGCCTTTGAGGTGTCAAGTTCGCATAGCAGCTTCTTCACCTCCTCCTTGGTTATATGTACCTCATCCAGCACTTGCTGGTGCACCCCCTGCTCTGATTTCCTGGAGTCCTACTGGTTTCCACTGTAAATACTTCTTTAAATCTTGTGTTGAGCTCCTGACATACCTCCCAGTCGTTTCTTGTGAATTCCCCATCACCCTTCCTCAGTCTGATTACCTGGTCCTGATGTGGCTGTACAACAGCTTCGGGTCAGTCTTGACTTTCGATGCTATGCCATTTTCGTATTGCCGCTGTGCCTCCCTTATCTGTGCATATTCGTTTCTGGCTCTTCGGCTAATCTCTTTATTTTCCCTGAGTTCTCTGTCTTCTGTACCTTTTCCATTCTCTAGTACACCTAGTTTTGACTCCCTACACCTTTGGGTGAACCAAGGACTCGTTCTGTTCTTCCCATTATTTCTGTTTCCTTGGGAACAAACCTCTCCTCTGCCTCCTTGCATTTTGTTGCCACATAGTCCATCATTTCTTGTACTGGTTTTCCTGTCAGTTCCCTCTCCCACTGAATGTCTTGAAAGAAGTTCCTCAAGCCTGAGTAGTTCCCCCTTTTGTAGTTTGGTTTTTCCCACCCTATTCCTGCTGCTCTCTCCACTTGGAGCTCAACTATGTAGTCGAAGCACAGAACCACATGATCACTAGCTCCCAGGGGCCTTTCATACATGATATCCTCGATGTCAGAACTACTCAAGGTGAATATAAGGTCCAGTTTTGCTGGATCATCCTCACCTCTCTCTCTGGTAGTGTCTCTAACATGTTGATGCATGAGGTTTTCCAGTACCACATCCATCATCTTGGCTCTCCATGTTTTGGGACCCCCATGGGGCTCCAGGTTTTCCCAGTCAATCTCCTTGTGATTGAAATCACCCATAACTATTAACTTTGCTCCCCCCATGTGTGCTCTCCTGGCCACCTCGGCTAGTGTGTCGACCATTGCTCTGTTGCTCTCATCGTATTCTTCTCTTGGCCTCCTGCAGTTCTGTGGTGGGTTGTACATTACTGCAATTATCACCTTATGTCCCTCAGACTGGATTGTTCCTACTAAGTAGTCCCTTTCGCCCGTGCCATCCATTCCTTCCATTTTCTCAAACCCCCACTGGTTTTTAATGAGCAGTGCAACTCCTCCTCCCCTCTCCTCCCTCTGTCTTTCCTGAGGATTTGATATCCGGATGGAAAGATTGAATCTGTTATTATTCTGGTGAGTTTTGTTTCTGTGAGTGCTATTATGTCTGGGGATGTCTCCTTGATTCTTTTGTGCCACTCCTCATACTTATTTGTTATTCCATCTGCATTTGTATACCACACCTTCAACTTCTTTTCTAAGATTGTGGTCTGGGAGGTGTATTGGGGTTGGGGAAGTGGGAGACCTGATAAGGAACTATGGGTGGTTGCTGTGGGGGTGGAGTTTGTAATGCAGTGGGTGGGGGCATTGGATGTGGCATGGGTGTTTTGGTTTAGAGTGTTTGGTTGCACTGGGGTTGACCTGGTTGGGAGGCTTCTATAGGAAGTTGTGAGGGAGGCTGTATTTGATCTTCCTGTGTCTGGGATCTCCTGTCTTCTCCATCCGCTCTCTTTCCTCCTTTCGCCTTTGTACCATCTCTCTCTGTTTCTGCCTTTCTGCTTGTGTTCTGTTGCGGTCGAGATACACCTTCCTGTATGCCGGCATATCCCTTAATCGTGCTTTCTACTGCAGGATCCTGTTCCCAGTCGATTCTGCCTTGAAGGTCACTTTCACTGGCTGGGTTCTTTTTTTTACATACCCCCCTATTCTCCGAAAATTTTCCAGCTGGGTCATGTCGTCTTCTCCTATTGCTTTCATGATGCTTTCAATTGCTTTTTTTTCCCTTATTTTCTGGCTTCATATGTTTCCCCTTCAACTTCCTGGAGCCCATACACAAAGACTGACCTCACCCTTTCATTCTCCCACTGCATATCCCTGTGTATCCCCTCATTCAATTTGATTTCCTCCACTGCAGCTTTCCTTTCTTCAGTTTCACTAGCTAATGTACTTGGGCTCAGTGGCCTGTCATTTTCCCTTCTCGGCTTTCCCTGGGCTCTGCTGTGGTCTGTTAGGGCCTCCACATATAGCTTAGCTCTTTCATTTACTACAGTCTCCACTGATTGAGCTTCTACATACTGTTTTGCTCCTTCTTTCCCTACAGTCCCTTATTTGTGACTGAGGTAGCAGTCTCTGTTGTCAATCCCAAAATGTTCTTTAGTTCTTTAGGCTGTTTCAGATTTTTCAGTTCCTCTTCTAAACTCTGTATCTGGCCTCTGCTGCTTTGACTTGCACCTCACCCCTTCCTGCTTTCCATGTCTATCCTCTCTTTCATTCTCATGCTAAGTTCTTCTAGTTTCTTTTCCCATTCATGTTCCCTTTTTGTGAGCTCTGCTGCCCAATCTTCCTTTGCAGTTTCCTCCTCCTGTCCCTTGGTTTTTCTTGTTGCTCTCTGGCAACCCATTTTTGTTTTATCCTGATTGCCTCAGAGTGGGAAACCTATGTAATTCTGTATGTTAGGTTAGTATTGTGTATGTCAGAGTGTGGGAGGGGAGGTAGAGGAGGAACTATGGCTATGTGGGAGAGTAGTGGGAAGGGGGAGTGGGAAGGAGAGTGAAGCAAGTGGGTGAGTGGGAGAGGGAGAAGGGGAAGGAGGGAGAGGTGGGGAGGGGGAGGGTGAAAGAGGGAGGGGAGGGATCAGGTGAAGGAGTGAGATGTCGGTGGGGGAGGGGGGAGGTGTGTGTGATGTGTGTGTGTGTGTGTGTGTGTGGTGTGTGTGTGTGTGTGTGTGTGTGTGTGTGTGTGTGTGTGTGTGTGTTTGTGTGTTGGTGTGTGTGTGTGCGTGTGTGTGTTGGTGTGTGTGTGTTGTGTGTGTTATGTGTGTGGGGGGGTGTGGGGGGGTGTGGGGGGGTGGGGGTGTGGGGGTGGTGGTGGGTGGGTGTGGGTGTGTGTGTGGGGTGTGGGGGGTGTGTGGGTGTGTGTGGTGTGGGTGTGTGTGGGGTGTGTGGGTGTGTGTGGGTGGTGTGGGTGGTGTGGGTGTGGGGTGTGTATGGGTGTGTATGGGTGTGTGTGGGTGTGTGTGGGTGGGTGTGGGTGGGTGTGGTTGTGTGGGTGGGTGTGGGTGTGTGTGGTGGGTGTGTGGGTGTGGGTGGGTGTGGGTGTGTGTGGGTGGTGTGGGTGTGTGTGGGGTGTGGGGTTGTGTGGGTGTGTGTGGGTGTGTGTGGGTGGGTGTGGGTGTGTATGGTGTGTATGGGTGTGTGTGCGCAACATAGGGTCGCTTTTCTTTTGAAATATCAATTTTTTCACAATCAATCCTATTAATATACACTAATATATACTATATAATATTAATTGTGTACACTTGTGTTTGTGTGTGTGTGTGTGTGTGTTTACTAGCTTGTCGTTCTTTGAAAAAGAGGGGGGGGGGGTCAGGTTAACACTATTTGTTATTGTTGTTGGTTCACTGGTACTCTCCCGGCCCAGATCTCCGCACACTACGCTACTTTACTTTTTGAAGATTATAGGATTATTTTTTCTCACTCAATTCCTTATTAATATATACTAATGTTTATTATAATAATAATTACGGGTGCACACGTGTGTTTGTATGTGCGTACTTGTTTACTAGCTTGTCGCTGTCAGGGGGGGGGTTCACTAGGCTACACAACTTTTCTGGAGTTTACCTGGAGATATTTAGATAATTTACTAAACATTATCAGGGTTACCACTATCTATCTCCTGGTACTGAAATAGGGAGAGAGTGATGGTATAGCAACAACCAGCAGGGCGAGACACTGAGACTTTAGACACTAACCAAAATTAACCACAAATAGGCAAGTGATGTCGTCTGCACAACAATGGAGGTTCCTGCTGGTCGCCTGCTATCAACTCCTTCAATTTTGTAACTCCTTCAGGAACTTTATCATGCATTCAAGTTTTTATTTTCTTTTTCTTTTAAGACTTGGTATTCCCTCTTTTTTCTTTATTACAGTATTATGGTCATAACAAGTCTGACGATGTTAGCTACATTCACAACACCAACAGCTGGGGATTGACTAATTTTTTCTTACTTTCAGTATTTACTTAATCACTCTTTTATGACCTTATCACTACACTGCTGTTATAACCAACTAACATATGTATTTGTTAATATTTCAGATCACACCGTTAACCCAATTAACTGTTTGGATATTTTGTGTCAACACTGCGGCCAGTAGCCTGATCAGCTGACTGCTACCCTCCCTCACTCACAACTCATTCAAATTTAAATTGTAAAAATTCTTGATCACATTATTCGCACTCTTGAAAGCTATTACACTCTTGTAGGTATGTTCACTGATTCACTCACGTACGATGACCGTTAATATCTTAGGACAGCCACTAGAACGCTATATCCTGGGAGCACTATTCAGCGATACTGCTTCACGTGTGTGTGTGTGTGTGTGTGTGTGTGTGTGTGTGTGTGTGTGTGTGTGTGTGTGTGTGTGTGTGTGTGTGTGTGTGTGTGTGTGTGTGTGAGAGAGAGAGAGATTGTGTACTACTCACCTAGTTGTGGTTGAAGGGATCGAGTCACAGCTCCCGGCCCCCCCTCTTCATTGGTCGCTACTAGATCACTTTTCCTGCTCCATGATCTTTATCATACCTCTTCTTAAAGTTATGCATGGATCCTGCCTCCATTACAACACTTCCCAAACTATTCCACTTCCTGACAACTCTGAGACTCAAGAAATACTTATCCTAACATCCCTGTGATTCAATCTAGTCTTCAACTTCCACTGGGTACCCACTTGTTTGCTGTGGTCCCGCCTCTGAATATCCTGTCTGTTTATCCGTCGATTCTTCTTAGTATTTGTTATGTCATTTCATATCCGCCCCGATCTTTTTTCCCTGTCCTCTATGTCGTCGGGTTCGATTATCCCTCAACCTCTTTCTCGTAGACATAACCCCTTATCTCCGAGACCAGTATTATGCAAACCTTTGCACTTTTCTCCCTAGTTTTTTCTTACGTGCTTGGCTAGGCGTGGGTTCCAAACTGGTGAGGCACACCCAATAAGGCCTACCATACACAGTAGTAACAGGGGGTCCAGAAACGATTCCTAATTGAGATGTCGATGCGGTCTTAGGTTTGCTGGCGCCTGTATGCTGCAGCAGTATATTTGGTATGATGTGCCCTCCAGGAGTACATGTTCCTGTGTTTTACGCGCCCTTTCTCTAAGTGAGGTTTGGTAGTCTCTGGCCCCCTAACTGTACTCCTGTCTGCGGTGCCTTCTTATGCTTTCTTCCAATCTTCTGAGACTTTGCACTTGGTGGGGTTGAACTCCAGAAGGTCCAGAGAGTGGCTAGACCAGCGTCAGTCCTGTCCATAAACCCCTTTTAGAGTTTGCCTCATCCTCGTCCGATTGACTTCTTCTCATCAGTTTCACACATTATCCTCAAACACACGGGACACGTGTGCTGAGCCTTCTGGGGGGGGGGGTCCTTCGAGTCAAGTCGTTCACAATACGAGAAAGCAGCACCGGTCCTAGGACTGACACTCCCCCTGTGGAAACCCCTCGTCTCACAGGGGCGGCCGCCGGTCTCTGATCGGGACCGTCGTCACGTACTAGGACCCCCGGTCTTCCTGAACAGGTATTCCCTAATCTACGCAGTGCCTTCCTGTTATACCGTCGATCCTCCAGCTTTTGCACTAATCTCTCGTGTGGAACGTGTGTCAAAACGCCTTCTTACAGTCGAAGAAAATGCAATCTACCCACTCTTCCTCTCTCTTGTAACTCAGGTGTGTGTGTTGTGTGTGTGTTGTGGGTGTGTGTGTGTGTGTGGTGTTGTGAGTGAGTGGTAACGTGGATTATGAGAGTCAACTGAGAACCAACGCGGAAGAACAACATGTTTACTCACTGTTCCCTCTTCCGTTTTTCCTTACACGGTAACATTAGTGCAATCGAGAACAACGTGGTAGGGAGCGAGTGTCGCGCTCTCCGAACTTCTACGTGTAATTTTCCTAACGAATGAAAAAGAAGATCACAAGAACACTAAAAAATACGAATAATTACACAAACTCCACAAAACGCCAAAAATACAAACGCAAAAAAATCAAAAAATGTCCACATAACACTCACAAAATATCGTGGAAGAGACCAAAACAGCATAGGGAGAAAAATAAGCATGAGAAGTGGGTCCCGCGACCCATTTTTTTTCTGAGCACCAAGGCTGCTGTTGCCCAAAAAAAAATCCATTTTTCTGGTGTGGGCGCGTGTGCACCCCGTGCACCGCCCATGGATATTTGAGTGGCGTCACCTCCCACCCATCACAGAGAGAGAGAGAGAGAGAAAGAGAGAGAGAGAGAGAAAAGAGATGAGAGAAAGAGAGATGGAGAGAAGAGTATGAATCCCAGCATCCTGCTTTTGGGGGACGGCATTCTCACCCTTTAAAGCAGTAAGTGGTTTTTAACCATGAGAGAACTGGAAGTGAAAGTGGCTTAATAAGCCGAGGAAGGAAAGTAGGTGGAGATTTCAACTGTCTTAACATCTTCTTAGGATACCTTAGATCCTCTTAGAACTGTCCTTAGATCTCTCTTAGAACCATCTCATATCTCTTATAAAGACTACGCTTAGATCCCAATTAGGGACTATCCTAGATCCTCTTAGACTGTCTAAGATCCATCTTAGGACTATAAGACTAGATCCCTCTTAGGTGACTGACTTAGAATCCCTCATAGGACTATCTTAGATTCCCTCTTAGACTATCTTAGATCCCTCCTAGCACTATCTTAGATCACCTCATATTACTAATTTAGATCCCTCATAGCACTATCTTAGATCCCTCATAGCACTAGCTTAGATCCTCTTAGCACTAGCTTAGATCCTCTTAGCACTATCTTAGATCCTCTTAGCACTATCTTAGATCCTCTTAGCACTATCTTAGATCCTCTTAGCACTATCTTAGATCCTCATAGCACTATCTTAGATCCTCTTAGCACTATCTTAGACCCTCTTTGCACTATCGTGACCCTCTTAAAGCCAAACTAATCTTAGAACCCTCTTATCACTATCTTAGACCCTCTTAATGAGATAACATTTAATTGTCCCGCTTCATAATAATTCCATTACGATGTTTGCGAAATTCGCGCGGGTAATCCCTTAATCTAATTACTTCCTTGTGCGCGAAAATTTTCAATAATAATTGTAAATAATAAATAATAGCAAGAACGCTAATAATAAGAAGAAAAAATATACAAATTAGGCAATAATAATAATAAAGATAAAAATCAGGTATCGTCACGCTGCCGCACAGCGGAAATTCAACTCGCAGGGGAGACAGCAATCCGTCATTTGGTCCTGAGGTTAGCTAAAATTGTGAGGCGAAAATGGCGAAAACAGAGAGAGAGAGCGAGACGTGAAATTCAGGCAGGGAAGAACAAGCTCAAATATTGACATTAATTTCCTGATCAGTTCACTAAATAGCAGAGAGATAGAATGAGGAGGTGGCCTGTTGGGGGGAGGGTAAGGGGTGGGGGGGGAGGGAAGGGTGGGGGGAGTGAGAAGAGAGAGTGTGGGGAGGTAGGGGAAGGGCGAATACCATGGAAGAGTAAGGAGGAGTGGAGGGGGGGGGGCAGGTAAACGCCTTTGTACTGACCAAAATCGCAGTAACCAATACAGTGATGTCTGTCGGAGGGTTCTGACTCGGCGAGGAAGAGGGGAAGGGAAGGGGGGGCTAAAACCCTCCTTGAAATACAGGAAATACGGTGTGTAAGGGGATGATATGTATGACTAATGTCCACTGGAAGCACCCTGTCTCGACAGACCCACATACCAGGGAACTAATGAGTATTGACTGAAAAGTACTCACTGACCCACCAGGTAACTGATCCGCTAGAAATGAAAATACCCTTGATTGCAACTGACAACCACGAGGAACTAGTCAGGAGACATAAACGATACAAAAACAATATACTCTGACCACAACAGCATGGAAGAACAAACGAGTAATTACGAGGTTTAGGAACTGCATCACTAATGAAAGAGACCGGATGTACAGAAGATTAATTTTAACACACAGCGATTGACGGGGACAAAAGAAACCACGAGATACAGACATATCTTGGGAATACAGACATAAGAACCATAAGAACATAAGAAAGGAGGAACACTGCAGCAGGCTGTGGCCCATACTAGGCAGGTCCTTTTACAATTCATCCCACTAACAAACATTTGACCACCCAATTTTCAATGCTAACCCAATAAAATAAGCTCTGATGGTGCAAGTCCCCTCAACTCCAACCCATCCCCGCATGTATTTTATCCAACCTAAATTTGAAAACTACCCAAAGTCCTAGCTCTCAATAACCCAACTAGTTAGACTGTTCCACTCCATCTACTACCCTATTTCCAAACCAATACTTACCGTAGTCCTTTTCTAAATCTTAACTTATCTAATTTAAATCCATTACTCGGTTCATTTCTCTTGGAGAGATATCCTCAAGACCCTTGTTAACATCCCCATTATTAATACCTATCTTCCCACTTATACACTTCGATCAGGTCTCCCCTCATTCATCCGTCTAACAAGTGAATGTAACTTAAATCTCAATCTTTCTTCATAAGGAGATTTCGGCAATGCTAGTATTAATTTAGAGCTCATCCTACGCTGAATGTTTTCTAACGAATTATGTCCATTCTGTAATATGGAACCAGAATTGAGCTGCATAATCTAGTGAGAGGCATTACTAATGATGTATAAAGCTGCAGTATGAACTCTGGACTTTCCAGTTGCTTACACTTCTTGATATAAATCCCAGTATCTATTTGCCTATTACGTACGCTTAGGCATTGCTGTCTTGGTTAAAGGTTGCAGCTTAGCCGGATAACCCCCCCAATTCCGTTTCGCAATCTGTATGTGAGTAAGTCTACATTAGTTAACTTATAATGCTAGGGTTATGGACACAGCCCGAGCTCAGAACTTGCTTTATCTACATTGAACAGCATCTCCACTTTCTGACCAAGAGTAGAGTTTTGTCTAAATCCTCCTGAAGTTTTTCCCTAACTCTACGTTTGAATCAATTATCCACTATCGTCGAGTCATCGCGAAATTTGCTCATATCCTATATTCTTTCACAAGGATCATTGTATATATTAAAAACAACAACGGGGGGGGCCCCCCCCCCCCCCCCAAGACTGATCCGTGAACGCCAACTTTGTACTTGATCCCCACTCGGATTTTTACCCCATTTAGGACACTACTTTGCTTCCTGTCTGTGAGCCATGATTCGATCCACGAGAGCACTCCTTCCCCAATGCCATCGCTCTACTAGTAAATAATATCAAATTCTTTATCGTGTCAACACCTCAAAGCTGTACTGAAGAAAGTTCAATAATTAGTTAGACAAGAACCGCCTCTTGTGAATCCAATGCTGAGAATCATTAATCAAGCTATGCTTATCGAGATGGCTTCTTATAATCTCAGCTATAATTGAACTCTAGTAATTTGCCTACAATTGAGGTCAGGCTTATTGGGCAGTAATTTGCCTACAATTGAGGTCAGGCTTATTGAAAGAACACTGAGCAGGCCTACTGGCCCATGCGAGGCAGGTCCAAGTCTGTGCAAGAAAGGTATAAAAATACCGTCAATATGAAAGTTAAGATCACATGTGCACATCTGAATCCCCACTGAGCGACGCGCGTTCGCCATCTCAGAGGCTTTTCTCACACAGCTCCAGGCGCACAATGAGTATCTTAAATCCCCAGCAGTGTCTAGAGAAGCTGAATATAGAAACATACAAGGTCAATGGTGTGTTTAACACATACCATTGAGGAAGCACAGAAGATCAGATATAGTGAGAGCGTAGATGGTGTATAAGAAGAAAACAAGTTACTAAATTACTTGTGTGATAATGTTAAAAACTGACATGTTGAAATTGCACAACTAAGCAGCATATGGGAACTAATTATTCGGAAATTCCCATATGCCTCCATAACTAAATTCCTGAAAACAATGTGGTAACGAGGCTAGGACAGTCTTAGTCCAGAGATCACTGAATTAAAGCAAAAAACTAGGAAGTCATAAACCAAACAGAAGTACAAAGGGAACAAAACGGCATACAGGATATTGCAAGAAACCTAAAATATTTTTATCCTATGCAAAATCGAGCTAAGACCATAAGAACATAAGAAAGGAGGGGAACGAGCGCAGGAGGCCTGTGTGGGGCCCATACTAGGCAGGTCCTTTATCATTCATCCCACTAACAGGACATTATGAGAAAAAAAAGGAACGTTACCGGGGACAATGAACAGAAAGGAGTAATAACTCGAGATGACAAGTAATGAGTCGTGCTCAGTAACACACTAAATGCGCTGCGAACATTTTTCACTCCCATTGCACATGTGTCTAATTTTTTCAACAATGTCGGTTCTCTAGAACCTTCCTCTACAAACCTGTCAAGAACACTGCAGCGCCAACTTCTTGGATCCTAATACTTTGAATTCTTCGCTTTTGCCTAATTTCTTGGGCACAACCTAGCTGCCACATTGAACAAATGTGAACACTACCTATTACTGCTACCACCTCTCCTGCCATACGGTTTATAAGTGCTTACTCCCTCATCTGCCGTATTCTACTCAAGATTGATGGACCTGAACACATCGACTCAAGGTTGAGGACTGAATTACCTCATCCTCCTCCTTTCTTCAAGTTTCTCCTATGAAGGACCTGATGAAGCCACTGTGTGGCGAAACGTTCCTCAATAAAGATACCCAAAGTTCACAAGTGTCTAATTTTATCAACAATACAGTTTGTTAAAGCCTCCCTTGAAGTTCCATAACATCTACGTTTGGATATCAAGGATCCGACCTTTCTTTGTGTCATCGCGAATTGGCGCATATCACTAGTAAGTCCCTCAGCACGATCATGATATATATTATAAACAACAACGGCCTAAGACTGATCCCTGTGGAACGCCACTGTTGACAGATCCCCACTCAATTTAACCCCATTTTATGCCACGCTCGCTTCCTGCTGGTGAGTCCATGATCGATCCACAGAAGCACACTTCCCCCAATGCAGAGCTTCCACTTTCTTTAACAGTCTTTGTGGCGGACTTTAACAAAAGCCTTAATCTAAAATCGAAGTAATAATTGTAATATAAGTTTGGTAGAATTACCGACAATTTGAAAGTACTAGGTCACAAGTGCAACTAATGTGACATTTAGGGTGGCATACGTTTCGGCTCTCCAGGAGCTTTATCAAGCCATTACCAAACAATAATGGAACACAGAGGTAGAAAAGGCCAGAGTGAGGTGAATACTAGTGGAGGTACCATTCCGATGTTCACAAGTGGTAGTAGTATAGTAGGAGTGGTAGTGACAAAAGCAATTAATTCGTACATGAGTAAAAGGAGATAAAAGCGATACTTGGAAACATAAAATAGGTTTGGGAACAAAAAAATATAAAACCCCCTTTTGGGGCGCGAAAAAATGGAAAAGCGGCCGGATGTTTCAGTGTTCACTCTACCTGGGTGCGTTGTGTATAAAACAGGAGAACATGTGATGGCCAGGGTATTACTGTTTCAGGAGGATTCTTCTAGACTCGGAAAGATGGTGAAGCTGCCGTTTTTTGTTAATTGTATTCGAAAGGCAGCGATCAGTGCTGTGATCAAGGCATTTGCGTGTGCTAAATTAGTTCTTTTATCACAAATTGGCGTCTCTGAATTTCATAACGATGCATTGGTGAATTTTCGGTGTTGTACAAACACAGCTTGTTTAAGGAGTGTCGTTTCCTACATGCGATATGTGTTTCTGTGGAGGCGTGACAGGAGTACCTTGCTGTTATTCAGCCAACGTAGATCTTGTCACAGCCTCCACAGGGTATAGTGTAAACTCCTGCATAGACTGTTCTTGGGCTTGGTTTTGTCCTGGTTAGATCCTTTATTGAAGTGGTAGAATCGATGCGACTCTGGTTTAGCTTGAGAGCGCGAGTACTTTTGAGACATAGTGCAACCTGGCTTTTGGTGAAGAATTATAACTCTTGTTTGGGAGCGGCAGAGTTTGACTGCGAGGTAGATTGATGATCTGCAGAGCTCTTTCTTTGCATCCTTTGAAGAAAAAAGGAAGAAATTGTAACTCATGAATGTTTGTGAATGTAGTACGATTCCTCGTCAAGAAACTCAGTGACTTACAATTCGGTATGCTCTTAGGCAACAAAACCCGATATGATGCCTCTTTTTGGTCTTGGTACAATCTTGACTTGAATAGAAGGGGTGGCTGTGTGTCATTTTTATTGGTGGGTTTCCGATAAACCTTGAAATCTTAGGTTGTTGCTACTTTGAATGTGGATCGTCGAGGAAAGGTAGCTGTCCATCGGACTCTTCTCTAGTGTAAACTGAATTCGCTGTTTCCAACTGCGTTGGCCTTGGCCGAAAACCCGGTAACATCATACTTTTGGAGGTAGTAGGGGGGAGGTGCTGCTCCACTAACGTAACCATGACCTGAAGGGATGATGTTGGCGCGAGGTGTTCGGACTCGAGGTGTTGCTGGGGGGGGGGGGGGTATAAGTTCTAGGACGGCGACATATTGGGGCGCCCATCCCATGCCGGGTAGTGTGGTTTTGTAAGCTGTTACTGAGGTAAAATCACTAAGAATGAACACAGCGTAATCAGTCAACAAAAGCTCCGGAGGTAAAGAAGATTAAGTCTGTGACTTTACGTCGTAAACCTTCGGAGGCGGGGTTGGGTTTGTAGGTACTGTTGTGAAAGAGGGAAGTCACATTCCAAACTGCTTAGTTGTCTTGGTACGATGGAGAGGTTACGTATGCGGTGAGAAGGTCGCCTGATGATTTAAGATGAGCGTGGGCTGATGGATACCCGCAGAAGGCAGGAGCGCGTGAGTATGGGGCAAGAACGTCCCGCTAGTTTGTGTGAGAACTGCCGATTCCCTGACGGGAGGTGATGGGGGGGGGGTCTGCTGAGAATATTTTTTATGGTCGGGTAAACCATACATGTGTGCTGGTTTAGATTGCTGTAACAGTACAGAATTTTCTTCCCTTCTCTAGTCTGTGAGTATTTGTTCTGCTTTGTGTGTGTGGTATAGAAATCTTTGGTGAGCGTCGCCCACGTTGATGACTGATAGGTTCGTATTTAGATTGATCATTCCAAACACAGTCCATCATTTTTATTTTGTAGTCACGGTGTTGAGTATGACGACTCACCTCGTCCTTTGTCGGCGTTGGTGACCCCGAAAAATTTAATGGGTTTATTTATGGGGTCGTTGGCGAGGTCCTTAAGGGCAGTGATGTAATCTTCTAGAAGATTAGAAGAAGAAGGTTCCATAAAGCAGCAGTAGAAGCCTCAGTATATAAAACCCTTTGCTGGAAGTTGCTGTCACTGTGCTAATGGTTTCCTGTGTAACAGATTGATTGATATTATTTGGCGAGGATGGTGGGTGGTAAATTTGAGTCCCAGAACTCAGTGCTTGTTCTCGTATCGGGAAAGTGCGTGACGATAAGTTTTAATCGGATTCGCGTCTCTCCATTTCCATCCAACCGACTGTTAGTGCAAGGTACTGAGTTTGCGATTGAGTTTGAATCTTCTGTTGTAGGTTGGCTGTGGTGACTGTGCTGAGAATATGCTCAGCAGTGTGTCTGGTCAATCTGAAGATTGGCCCTCATATTCCTTGTGCCGAGAACTTTTCTAACCAAACATCGCTACTAAGGAAACCTTTGAACGCATGAATATGAGGGCCAATCACAAGATTGACCAACACCCGGCGGGGCAAATCTCACAAAAGTCACCACAGCCAACCTCCACAAAGATCAAACTCATCCGCAAACTCAGTACCTCTGCCTAACAGTCGGTGGAAAGGAAATGGACGCGAATCCTGATAAACAACTTATCGTCACCACCTTAACCCGCCACGAGAAACACACGGAGTCTGGACTCAAATTTACCACCAACATCGCAAACCTAACTATCAACTCAATCTTTTTACCAGGACCATAGACACAGTGACAGCAACTTCCCGAAGGGTTTATAATACAGGGCTTCCGCACTGCAGCTTTATGTGAACCTTCTTCTTCTAATCTTCCTAGAAGATACATCACTGCGCGCTTTGGGGAAGAGGGGTAGGGCGGCTCGCCAACAACCCCCTACATTATTCGTCACCACCGGCTGACAAAGTGCGTGAGTAGGGGGGGGGGGGGGGGGGGCGTAACGTATCAACTACAGGGACTCAACACTAATATGATGGACCTTTTAAATATTCAATCACATACGAACCTGAGCAGCACTCAACAGTGGAGACGCGCACCAATGACTTGCTATACAAAACAGACAAATACTCAAACGCACGAGAGAAGGAAAACTTCTGGACGTTTTACCAAGCCACCCTAAACCAGCACACATGTATGGTTGTACCCAAGTCCCATAAACACAATATTCCCTCTCGACCAATCACGTCAGGAATAGGCCCATGCTCCACCCAAACTAGCCGGAGTTCTTGCCAAACCATCTTTCGCTGCCTTCTGGGCTACCATCACCCCGCTCATCGTAAACACGCAGGCGACGTTTCCTTCCTCAACCGCAGCCGTAACTCTCTCCACCGTAACAAGAAACTAAGCAGTTTTGGATGTGACTTCCCTCTTCACAAAACCTACCAAAAAAGCCATCGAGGTTCTACGACGTAAAGTCTTCCAGACGTTAAGCTCCTTTACCTCCCGGAATTTTGTTACTTGATTGAACTCTGTGTTAACGTCAACTGTTTTTCCTTCATAACAGCTCCTACAAAATCAAACCTACGGCATGGAATGGGGTCCCCAATAAGTGCCGTCCCTAGCCAACTTATACATGGAACACCTCGAGTCCGAACACTACGCCAACATCAACCCATCACGCGTCACTTGGTTACGTTATCGATGGACGATGTCCCTCGTAATAACTCCCAAAACGTTTTGCGGGTACGGGATCTTCAGCAAGGCTCAACGCATTGAACCAGCGATTCAGTTTTACACTACGAAGAAATCCAATGACAAGCTTACCTTTCCTCGACGTCTCATTCACAAAGAGACAACAACCTTAGATTTCCAAGTTTTCGAAACCCACCAAATAAAAAGGATCTCACACACTTCTAGTCCAGTCAAGATATCCAAGACCAAAAAGAGGCATCATCCATCGGTTTTTCCTAAGAGCATACCGAATTTGTAGTCCGAGTTTGCACGGTAAGAATGTAACTTACTTTCACCAACAAATCAATGAGTGGTTGAACAATTTCCTGGTCTATTTTTTTCATGACTTACGGCAAGAAACGAGCCTCTGCAATCAAGCAATTCGCCACGCATCAACACCGTCCCACAAAGTTATAAGGCTTCCCCACACCGGGGTGGGGGGGGTAATGGGGGGGGATTGTAGGTTGGCGAGGGGTTACGTTGTGGAGTGGTGGTAGGATTATTAGGTATAATTGTGTGGGAAATGAGGGGTGGAGGGATGGGGGGGGGGGCGGTTGATTGTTTTGAGTAACTGTCATAAACATAACCAATTATAGGGCAGGCAGGGTGAGAGTGACACGAGTCCCTGGGAGCGGTGACAAACTACTAGGGAAACTGCAGTAATCGCGACTCCCGCCTCTTATGAACACATATACGCATGAGGAATGGGGGACAACTGATATCAACGCGGTGGTTACTACACAGATATTCCCACCAATCAACTTATGAATTCAGAACGCCCTTGAGTGATAAAAAAACTAATGCCGCACACGCAAATGCCTTGAATCAGCACTGATCGCTTTTCGAATACAATTAACAAACAACGCAGCTTCACCATACTCCGAGCGAACAATGGGGGAGAGTGGGCCTCCTGAAACAGTGTAAACCCTGCGCATCACATAGTCTCTCCTGAGAGATACTACACAAAGCACAGAAGAGGAACACTACACAACTTATCCTCATTCATTATATTTGTCCAACCTATTTTATGTTACCCAAGTATATAGCTTTGTATATCCTGTTACGCAGGTACGAATTAATTCTCTTTGCCTCTACAGGGGTTGACGACTACTAACTACTACTACCACGAGTGAACATCGGAATGGTACCCTCACTATATTCCACCCACTCTGACTTAAACCCCGGGTCCATGAGCGAGTGTTGTTGTAAGGCGTTTGATAAAGCGCCGGGGAACGAAACTTTGCCACAATAAATGGCACATTAGTGGCACTTGGGGCCGGTTACTTTACAGAATAAATATTTCAAATCCTTTATCGTGGTCAACAGCGCCCAAAACGGTACGAAGAAATTAAGAATGGAGTTTAGGACAAGACACGCCTCTTGTGTACACCCCTGCTGATATCATTTAATCAAGCTATTCTTATCGCGATGCTTCTATACCCAGCTAGAATGACTCTAGTAATTGCTACATATGAGTCCAGGCTTTATTGGGCGGTAATTGACGGTAACGCGCGTTGTCCCCTGTTTAAAAATAGAATTAACATTAGCCATCTTCCACATATCAACACTAACCTGTTTGAGAAGAGATAAATTAAAAATTAATTAATTAATGGTTCACAGAGTTTGCCTTTTGGATTCCTTAAGCGACCCTTGAAAAAACCTCATCAGACCCGGTGCGCATACTTTGCTCAGTCGTTCCTATCTGCTCACAACACCTTTAATCGTGGACCGTGTGGAGTTTATCAATAATTTATCTTGTAATAAAGTGGGTAAATTAGAAAGCCGACAATATGTTAAAGTAATTAAAGGACACATAGTGTCATATAAGTTGGTTCATTGATTGTGGCAACGGGGGTGCGCAGCTCCAGGAGCTTATCAACTATTAACATCAGCGACGACTACACGACACAGAGGATATATAAAGGCTTCCTGAGTGAGTGCAATACTAGTGAGTACCATTTTCCAGGTCACTATGGGAGTGGTAGGTATATAGTAGTAGTGGTAGTGACAAAATAATACAATATTAAGCAATTATTTGTAACACGAGTAAAAGATATAAAGCTATTACTGGGTAACATAAAAAGAGGTGGACAAATATAGACTGGAAAGAGGCAACGTTGTCAGTGTTCGCTCTCTAGTAAATTGCTTTGTGGAAGTAATAACAGAGAGACCTATGAGATGCAAGGGTTTACTGTTTTCAGGAGGAGTTTGCTAAGGGAACTTCGGAGATGGTTAAGCGCGCCGTTGTTTTAGTTTAATTTGTATTTGAAACAGTTCCTTTGAAACTGCGGATAATATGTAGGGCCAATCTTCAGTTACCAACACACTGCTGAAGCATATTCTCATCACAGTCACCACATGCTAACCTCCAACAAAGATCAAACTCAATCGTAAACCCTTGTTCCAGTACCAATCTGCACTAACAGTCGATGAAGGAATTGACGCGAATGCCCGTATAAAAACTTTTATTCGTCACGCACACTAACCGACTACGAAAAACAACACTGAGTCATGGGACTCAAACGTGGGGGGGCCGGAGGAAAGGGGGGGGGATAATACGCAAAACCTATCAACTCAATCTAGTTACCCAGGAGTGCGGGGGTGGAAGGGAGGGTCATTAGGGGGACAGCATCTTCCGGCGAGGGTATATACGAGGCCGTCGCACGGGCAGCTTTATGGGAACCTTATTGCTTTGGCTAGTTCTGCCTTCGATACATCACTGCTCCTTAGACCTCGCGCAACGACCCCACACCCCCACATATCCGTCACCGACCGGCCGGACAAAGAGTGTGGAGTCGCTACCAACACCAGATGACTACAACAACTCAAAAGGATGAACCTTTTGAATGTGAGTCAAGTGTCAAGCATACGAACCCTTCCACTCAACAGGGGAGGAACCTCACCAAAGATCTTTCTTACAAAACCAGACAAATGACGGATTTACACTATGAAGGGAAAAACTCGTACTTTTACCCAAGCAACCCTAATCCACCACATTATGGTTTTCCCCAAGACCCATAAAACACAATATTCCTCTCTGACCAAGCTCTTCAGAATAGGCAAGTGCGCCACACAAACTAGTCCGGAGTTCTTGCCAAACATCTTTCCTGCCTTCTGGTTACCATCACCACCCTCACTTAAAACACGCAGGGCGACCGCTCAAACCGCATCCGTAAACTCTCCAATCCGTAACACGAAACAAAGCAGTTTGATGTGACTATCATCCCTCTTCACAAAGTACCTACCAAAAAAGCATCGAGGTTTCTACGACGTAAAGTCAACCAGACCTTAATCTTCCTTTACCTCCGAGAATTTAGTGCTTGATTGAACTCTGTGTTATCATTCAACTGTTTTTCTTCAGTAACAAGCCTCTACACACAAACCTACGGCATGGAATGTGTATGTCCCCAATATACTGCCGTCCGAGCCAACTCGTATACATGTACACACACTCGAGTCCCAAAACTTCGCCTGGCGTGCGAAGGGCGCCGGGGTGATGGAGTAGATAGTTTGGGGTGGTGGGAGGGTTAGTGGGGGAAGTGGGAATAGGGGTTGTTTCTGGCCAATTCGGGGGGTGTAAGGAGAGGCAGTAAGGCTGCACGCGTTGAACCAGAGATTCAGTTACAAATCTAGTTTAGATCCAAGGACTACAAGAACCGGTCCTCGTCGGTCCTCATTCACAAAGTAACAACAACCTAAGTTCAAGTTTATCGGAACCCCACAATAAAATGATCTCACACACTTCAAATTCCCCAGGCAAGATAACCAAGACCAAAAGAGGCATCATCAGCGGTTTTTTCCTAAGAGCATACCGAATTTGTAGTCCGTGATTTCTTTACGAGGAAGTACTTAACATTCACCAAAACTTCACTGATACAATTTCCCTTCGTTTTTTTCATCAAAGACTGCAAAGAAAAGAAGCTCGTCAGTCATCAATTCTCCACGCATCAACAACCGCTCCCAACAAAGTTATATTCTTTTCTTCCCAACAGCCAGGTTGCACTAAACGACTCAAAAGTACGTTTCCAAGCTAACGACCATAGGTCGCCAGATCGCTTCTACCACTTCAATAAAGGATCTAACCAGGACAAAACCCAGCCCTCGAACCATAGTCATGCAGATTTACACTATATACCCTGTGGAGGCGTGACAAATCTACGTAGGTAGGAAACAGCAAGAAACCTCGACCACCCGCCCCTCAATGAACACATATACGCATGATAAGTAACTACAACTTAAACCAAAACGCCTGTGTACAACACCGAAATTCCACCACTCATCTTATGAAATTCAGAGACGCCCAATTATGATAAAAGAAACTAATTCCCGCACCGCAAATGCCTTGAATCAGCACTGGATCGCTGTTTCAGAATACAATAAACAAAACAACGCAGCTTCACCATCTCCGAAGTCTACAAGAATCCCTCCTGAAAACAAGTAAAACCCCTGCCATCACATAGTCTCTCCTTTATACACACAATGCACAGAGAGTGGAACACTGCAACAACCTCCTCATTCCAGTTTCTATTTGTCCAACCGATTTGTTATGTTACCCAATTAATAGCTTTTATAACCTTTTACTCATGTACAATAATTGCTAATTTGGTCACTACCACTACTACTACTAACACGACCACTAGTGAACATCGAAGGTACCTCACTATATTCACCTCACTCGAGCCTTTATATACCCTCTGTGTCCATGTATTGTTTGGTAAATGGCTTGATAAAGCTCCTGGAGAGCGAAAACGTTGCACAATAAATTCACATTATTCACTGAGTCCTTTTACTTTACAAATAAATAATATCCGAAGTCTTATCGTGGTCAACAGCCTCAAAAGCTTTACTGAAGAAAGTTAATAAATTAGATAACAATACCGGCCTCTTGTGAATCCATGCCTGAGTAACATTATCAAGCTATTCTAATCGAGATGGCTTCATAATCTCAAAGCTATAATTGACTCAATAATTTGCCATACAATTGAGTCAGGCTTATGGGGCGGTAATTTGACGGTAACGACTTGTTTCCCCAGTTTAAAAATAGGAATTACATAGCCAGCCTCCACATATCAGACACTACAAACCTGTGTTTGAAGAGATAAATTACAAATAATATTAATGTTCACAGAGTTCCATTTTGGATTCCCTTAGAAACCCTTGAAAAAAACCTCCATCAGTGACCCTGGACTTACGTTTGCTACAGTCGGTCAACTGCTTCACCAACCATTTCACTAGTGACTGTGATTTTAACATAATTTATCTTGTAAAAAGTTGGTAAATTACCGACAATATGTAAAGTATAAGGACACAAGTGCTACTAAATGTGACTTTATGTGGCAACGTTTCGCTCTCCAGGAGCTTTATCAACTATTACAAACAATACACGACACAGAGGATTGAGAAAGCTCAGATAGTGCAAGATACTAGTGAGGTACCATTTCTATGTCACTAGTGGTATGGTAGTAGTAGTAGTAGTAGTAGTAGTATATGGTAGTGACAAATAATACAAGATGGTAGAGCAATTAATATGTACCGAGTAAAAGGTATAAAAGCTATTACTTGGGTAACGATAAAAAAAGGTTTGGACAAATAATAGACTGGAAAGAGGCAGCCAGTTTCAGTGTCGCTCTCTGTAATTGTGCTTTGTGTAGAGTATAACAGGAGAGACGATGGATGTGCAGGTTTACTGGTTTTCAGGAGATTCTTGCTAAGACTACTTCGGAGATGGTGAAGCTGCCGTTTTTTGTTTAATTGTATTTGAAACAGTTTCCTGTGAAACGGCGAGGAATCTGAGGGCCTATCTTTCAGATGAACCAACACACAGCTGAGCATATTCTCAACTAGTCCCACAAGCTAACCTCCAACAAAGTATCAAACTCAATCGTAAACTTCAGTACCGCTGCACTAACAGTCGATGGAATAGTGGGTGTGTGTGTGTGTGTGTGTGTGGTGCGAGGTGAGTGTGTGTGAGAGAGAGAGAGATTGTGTACTACTCACCTAGTTGTGGTTGTCAGGGATCGTCGGTCACAAAGCTCCCCCGGCCCCCCCTCTCATTTCGCTACTAGAGCATTTCCTCTCCATGATCTTTTCATCATACCCTCTATCTTAAAGTTATGAAGATCCGGCCGCCTGTACAACACTTCCCAAACTATTCCACTTCCTGACAACTCTGAGACTCAAGAAATACTTATCCTAACATCCCTGTGATTCAATCTAGTCTTCAACTTCCACTGGGTACCCACTTGTTTGCTGTGGTCCCGCCTCTGAATATCCTGTCTGTTTATCCGTCGATTCTTCTTAGTATTTGTTATGTCATTTCATATCCGCCCCGATCTTTTTTCCCTGTCCTCTATGTCGTCGGGTTCGATTATCCCTCAACCTCTTTCTCGTAGACATAACCCCTTATCTCCGAGACCAGTATTATGCAAACCTTTGCACTTTTCTCCCTAGTTTTTTCTTACGTGCTTGGCTAGGCGTGGGTTCCAAACTGGTGAGGCACACCCAATAAGGCCTACCATACACAGTAGTAACAGGGGGTCCAGAAACGATTCCTAATTGAGATGTCGATGCGGTCTTAGGTTTGCTGGCGCCTGTATGCTGCAGCAGTATATTTGGTATGATGTGCCCTCCAGGAGTACATGTTCCTGTGTTTTACGCGCCCTTTCTCTAAGTGAGGTTTGGTAGTCTCTGGCCCCCTAACTGTACTCCTGTCTGCGGTGCCTTCTTATGCTTTCTTCCAATCTTCTGAGACTTTGCACTTGGTGGGGTTGAACTCCAGAAGGTCCAGAGAGTGGCTAGACCAGCGTCAGTCCTGTCCATAAACCCCTTTTAGAGTTTGCCTCATCCTCGTCCGATTGACTTCTTCTCATCAGTTTCACACATTATCCTCAAACACACGGGACACGTGTGCTGAGCCTTCTGGGGGGGGGGGTCCTTCGAGTCAAGTCGTTCACAATACGAGAAAGCAGCACCGGTCCTAGGACTGACACTCCCCCTGTGGAAACCCCTCGTCTCACAGGGGCGGCCGCCGGTCTCTGATCGGGACCGTCGTCACGTACTAGGACCCCCGGTCTTCCTGAACAGGTATTCCCTAATCTACGCAGTGCCTTCCTGTTATACCGTCGATCCTCCAGCTTTTGCACTAATCTCTCGTGTGGAACGTGTGTCAAAACGCCTTCTTACAGTCGAAGAAAATGCAATCTACCCACTCTTCCTCTCTCTTGTAACTCAGGTGTGTGTGTTGTGTGTGTGTTGTGGGTGTGTGTGTGTGTGTGGTGTTGTGAGTGAGTGGTAACGTGGATTATGAGAGTCAACTGAGAACCAACGCGGAAGAACAACATGTTTACTCACTGTTCCCTCTTCCGTTTTTCCTTACACGGTAACATTAGTGCAATCGAGAACAACGTGGTAGGGAGCGAGTGTCGCGCTCTCCGAACTTCTACGTGTAATTTTCCTAACGAATGAAAAAGAAGATCACAAGAACACTAAAAAATACGAATAATTACACAAACTCCACAAAACGCCAAAAATACAAACGCAAAAAAATCAAAAAATGTCCACATAACACTCACAAAATATCGTGGAAGAGACCAAAACAGCATAGGGAGAAAAATAAGCATGAGAAGTGGGTCCCGCGACCCATTTTTTTTCTGAGCACCAAGGCTGCTGTTGCCCAAAAAAAAATCCATTTTTCTGGTGTGGGCGCGTGTGCACCCCGTGCACCGCCCATGGATATTTGAGTGGCGTCACCTCCCACCCATCACAGAGAGAGAGAGAGAGAGAAAGAGAGAGAGAGAGAGAAAAGAGATGAGAGAAAGAGAGATGGAGAGAAGAGTATGAATCCCAGCATCCTGCTTTTGGGGGACGGCATTCTCACCCTTTAAAGCAGTAAGTGGTTTTTAACCATGAGAGAACTGGAAGTGAAGTGGCTTTAATAAGCCCGAGGAAGGAAAGTAGGTGGAGATTTAAACTGTCTTACATCTTCTTAGGAATACCTTAGATCCTCTTAGAACTGTCTTAGATCTCTCTTAGAACTATCTCATATCTCTTAAGACTAGCTTAGATCCCACTTAGGACTATCCTAGATCCTCTTAGGACTGTCTAAGATCCATCTTAGGACTATACTAGATCCCTCTTAGGACTGTCTTAGATCCCTCATAGGACTATCTTAGATCCCTCTTAGGACTATCTTAGATCCCTCATAGCACTATCTTAGATCCCTCATAGTACTATCTTAGATCCCTCATAGCAACTATCTTAGATCCTCATAGCACTAAGCTTAGATCCTCTTAGCACTAGCTTAGATCCCTTTAGCACTATCTTAGATCTCCTCTTAGCACTATCTTAGATCCTCTTAGCACTATCTTAGATCCTCTTAGCACTATCTTAGATCCTCTTAGCACTATCTTAGATCCTCTTAGCACTATCTTAGACCCTCTTTGCACTATCGTGACCCTCTTAAAGCCAAACTAATCTTAGAACCCTCTTATCACTATCTTAGACCCTCTTAATGAGATAACATTTAATTGTCCCGCTTCATAATAATTCCATTACGATGTTTGCGAAATTCGCGCGGGTAATCCCTTAATCTAATTACTTCCTTGGCGCGAAAATTTTCAATAATACTTGTAAATAATAAAATAATAGCAAGAACGCTAATAATAAGAAGAAAAAATATACAAATTAGGCAATAATAATAATAAAGATAAAAATCAGGTATCGTCACGCTGCCGCACAGCGGAAATTCAACTCGCAGGGGAGACAGCAATCCGTCATTTGGTCCTGAGGTTAGCTAAAATTGTGAGGCGAAAATGGCGAAAACAGAGAGAGAGAGCGAGACGTGAAATTCAGGCAGGGAAGAACAAGCTCAAATATTGACATTAATTTCCTGATCAGTTCACTAAATAGCAGAGAGATAGAATGAGGAGGTGGCCTGTTGGGGGGAGGGTAAGGGGTGGGGGGGGAGGGAAGGGTGGGGGGAGTGAGAAGAGAGAGTGTGGGGAGGTAGGGGAAGGGCGAATACCATGGAAGAGTAAGGAGGAGTGGAGGGGGGGGGGCAGGTAAACGCCTTTGTACTGACCAAAATCGCAGTAACCAATACAGTGATGTCTGTCGGAGGGTTCTGACTCGGCGAGGAAGAGGGGAAGGGAAGGGGGGGCTAAAACCCTCCTTGAAATACAGGAAATACGGTGTGTAAGGGGATGATATGTATGACTAATGTCCACTGGAAGCACCCTGTCTCGACAGACCCACATACCAGGGAACTAATGAGTATTGACTGAAAAGTACTCACTGACCCACCAGGTAACTGATCCGCTAGAAATGAAAATACCCTTGATTGCAACTGACAACCACGAGGAACTAGTCAGGAGACATAAACGATACAAAAACAATATACTCTGACCACAACAGCATGGAAGAACAAACGAGTAATTACGAGGTTTAGGAACTGCATCACTAATGAAAGAGACCGGATGTACAGAAGATTAATTTTAACACACAGCGATTGACGGGGACAAAAGAAACCACGAGATACAGACATATCTTGGGAATACAGACATAAGAACCATAAGAACATAAGAAAGGAGGAACACTGCAGCAGGCTGTGGCCCATACTAGGCAGGTCCTTTTACAATTCATCCCACTAACAAACATTTGACCACCCAATTTTCAATGCTAACCCAATAAAATAAGCTCTGATGGTGCAAGTCCCCTCAACTCCAACCCATCCCCGCATGTATTTTATCCAACCTAAATTTGAAAACTACCCAAAGTCCTAGCTCTCAATAACCCAACTAGTTAGACTGTTCCACTCCATCTACTACCCTATTTCCAAACCAATACTTACCGTAGTCCTTTTCTAAATCTTAACTTATCTAATTTAAATCCATTACTCGGTTCATTTCTCTTGGAGAGATATCCTCAAGACCCTTGTTAACATCCCCATTATTAATACCTATCTTCCCACTTATACACTTCGATCAGGTCTCCCCTCATTCATCCGTCTAACAAGTGAATGTAACTTAAATCTCAATCTTTCTTCATAAGGAGATTTCGGCAATGCTAGTATTAATTTAGAGCTCATCCTACGCTGAATGTTTTCTAACGAATTATGTCCATTCTGTAATATGGAACCAGAATTGAGCTGCATAATCTAGTGAGAGGCATTACTAATGATGTATAAAGCTGCAGTATGAACTCTGGACTTTCCAGTTGCTTACACTTCTTGATATAAATCCCAGTATCTATTTGCCTATTACGTACGCTTAGGCATTGCTGTCTTGGTTAAAGGTTGCAGCTTAGCCGGATAACCCCCCCAATTCCGTTTCGCAATCTGTATGTGAGTAAGTCTACATTAGTTAACTTATAATGCTAGGGTTATGGACACAGCCCGAGCTCAGAACTTGCTTTATCTACATTGAACAGCATCTCCACTTTCTGACCAAGAGTAGAGTTTTGTCTAAATCCTCCTGAAGTTTTTCCCTAACTCTACGTTTGAATCAATTATCCACTATCGTCGAGTCATCGCGAAATTTGCTCATATCCTATATTCTTTCACAAGGATCATTGTATATATTAAAAACAACAACGGGGGGGGCCCCCCCCCCCCCCCCAAGACTGATCCGTGAACGCCAACTTTGTACTTGATCCCCACTCGGATTTTTACCCCATTTAGGACACTACTTTGCTTCCTGTCTGTGAGCCATGATTCGATCCACGAGAGCACTCCTTCCCCAATGCCATCGCTCTACTAGTAAATAATATCAAATTCTTTATCGTGTCAACACCTCAAAGCTGTACTGAAGAAAGTTCAATAATTAGTTAGACAAGAACCGCCTCTTGTGAATCCAATGC
Organism: Cherax quadricarinatus; assembly: GCF_026875155.1. NCBI lineage: Eukaryota > Metazoa > Arthropoda > Malacostraca > Decapoda > Parastacidae > Cherax > Cherax quadricarinatus. The sequence continues at coordinate 37,646,812 of NC_069410.1, forward strand.
TGAGAATCATTAATCAAGCTATGCTATCGAGATGGCTTCTTGAGAATCTCAGCTATAATTGAACTCTAGTAATTTGCCTACAATTGAGGTCAGGGGCTTATTGGGCATAATTTGCCCTACAATAGAGGTCAGGCTTATTGAAAGAACACTGAGCAGGGCCTACTGGCCATGCGAGGCAGTCCACGTCTTTGCAAGAAAGGTATAAAAATACCGTCAATATGAAAGTTAAGATCACATGTGCACATCTGAATCCCCACTGAGCGACGCGCGTTCGCCATCTCAGAGGCTTTTCTCACACAGCTCCAGGCGCACAATGAGTATCTTAAATCCCCAGCAGTGTCTAGAGAAGCAGAATATAGAAACAATAAAGTCAATGGTGTGTGTTAACACATACCATTGAGGAAGCACCGAAGACAGATATAGTGAGAGCGTAAATGGGTGTAATAAGAATAAAACAAGTTACTAAATTACTTGTGTGATAATGTTAAAAACTGACATGTTGAAATTGCACAACTAAGCAGCATATGGGAACTAATTATTCGGAAATTCCCATATGCCTCCATAACTAAATTCCTGAAAACAATGTGGTAACGAGGCTAGGACAGTCTTAGTCCAGAGATCACTGAATTAAAGCAAAAAACTAGGAAGTCATAAACCAAACAGAAGTACAAAGGGAACACAACGGCATACAGGATATTGCAAGAAACCTAAAATATTTTTATCCTATGCAAAATCGAGCTAAGACCATAAGAACATAAGAAAGGAGGGGAACGAGCGCAGGAGGCCTGTGTGGGGCCCATACTAGGCAGGTCCTTTATCATTCATCCCACTAACAGGACATTATGAGAAAAAAAAGGAACGTTACCGGGGACAATGAACAGAAAGGAGTAATAACTCGAGATGACAAGTAATGAGTCGTGCTCAGTAACACACTAAATGCGCTGCGAACATTTTTCACTCCCATTGCACATGTGTCTAATTTTTTCAACAATGTCGGTTCTCTAGAACCTTCCTCTACAAACCTGTCAAGAACACTGCAGCGCCAACTTCTTGGATCCTAATACTTTGAATTCTTCGCTTTTGCCTAATTTCTTGGGCACAACCTAGCTGCCACATTGAACAAATGTGAACACTACCTATTACTGCTACCACCTCTCCTGCCATACGGTTTATAAGTGCTTACTCCCTCATCTGCCGTATTCTACTCAAGATTGATGGACCTGAACACATCGACTCAAGGTTGAGGACTGAATTACCTCATCCTCCTCCTTTCTTCAAGTTTCTCCTATGAAGGACCTGATGAAGCCACTGTGTGGCGAAACGTTCCTCAATAAAGATACCCAAAGTTCACAAGTGTCTAATTTTATCAACAATACAGTTTGTTAAAGCCTCCCTTGAAGTTCCATAACATCTACGTTTGGATATCAAGGATCCGACCTTTCTTTGTGTCATCGCGAATTGGCGCATATCACTAGTAAGTCCCTCAGCACGATCATGATATATATTATAAACAACAACGGCCTAAGACTGATCCCTGTGGAACGCCACTGTTGACAGATCCCCACTCAATTTAACCCCATTTTATGCCACGCTCGCTTCCTGCTGGTGAGTCCATGATCGATCCACAGAAGCACACTTCCCCCAATGCAGAGCTTCCACTTTCTTTAACAGTCTTTGTGGCGGACTTTAACAAAAGCCTTAATCTAAAATCGAAGTAATAATTGTAATATAAGTTTGGTAGAATTACCGACAATTTGAAAGTACTAGGTCACAAGTGCAACTAATGTGACATTTAGGGTGGCATACGTTTCGGCTCTCCAGGAGCTTTATCAAGCCATTACCAAACAATAATGGAACACAGAGGTAGAAAAGGCCAGAGTGAGGTGAATACTAGTGGAGGTACCATTCCGATGTTCACAAGTGGTAGTAGTATAGTAGGAGTGGTAGTGACAAAAGCAATTAATTCGTACATGAGTAAAAGGAGATAAAAGCGATACTTGGAAACATAAAATAGGTTTGGGAACAAAAAAATATAAAACCCCCTTTTGGGGCGCGAAAAAATGGAAAAGCGGCCGGATGTTTCAGTGTTCACTCTACCTGGGTGCGTTGTGTATAAAACAGGAGAACATGTGATGGCCAGGGTATTACTGTTTCAGGAGGATTCTTCTAGACTCGGAAAGATGGTGAAGCTGCCGTTTTTTGTTAATTGTATTCGAAAGGCAGCGATCAGTGCTGTGATCAAGGCATTTGCGTGTGCTAAATTAGTTCTTTTATCACAAATTGGCGTCTCTGAATTTCATAACGATGCATTGGTGAATTTTCGGTGTTGTACAAACACAGCTTGTTTAAGGAGTGTCGTTTCCTACATGCGATATGTGTTTCTGTGGAGGCGTGACAGGAGTACCTTGCTGTTATTCAGCCAACGTAGATCTTGTCACAGCCTCCACAGGGTATAGTGTAAACTCCTGCATAGACTGTTCTTGGGCTTGGTTTTGTCCTGGTTAGATCCTTTATTGAAGTGGTAGAATCGATGCGACTCTGGTTTAGCTTGAGAGCGCGAGTACTTTTGAGACATAGTGCAACCTGGCTTTTGGTGAAGAATTATAACTCTTGTTTGGGAGCGGCAGAGTTTGACTGCGAGGTAGATTGATGATCTGCAGAGCTCTTTCTTTGCATCCTTTGAAGAAAAAAGGAAGAAATTGTAACTCATGAATGTTTGTGAATGTAGTACGATTCCTCGTCAAGAAACTCAGTGACTTACAATTCGGTATGCTCTTAGGCAACAAAACCCGATATGATGCCTCTTTTTGGTCTTGGTACAATCTTGACTTGAATAGAAGGGGTGGCTGTGTGTCATTTTTATTGGTGGGTTTCCGATAAACCTTGAAATCTTAGGTTGTTGCTACTTTGAATGTGGATCGTCGAGGAAAGGTAGCTGTCCATCGGACTCTTCTCTAGTGTAAACTGAATTCGCTGTTTCCAACTGCGTTGGCCTTGGCCGAAAACCCGGTAACATCATACTTTTGGAGGTAGTAGGGGGGAGGTGCTGCTCCACTAACGTAACCATGACCTGAAGGGATGATGTTGGCGCGAGGTGTTCGGACTCGAGGTGTTGCTGGGGGGGGGGGGGGTATAAGTTCTAGGACGGCGACATATTGGGGCGCCCATCCCATGCCGGGTAGTGTGGTTTTGTAAGCTGTTACTGAGGTAAAATCACTAAGAATGAACACAGCGTAATCAGTCAACAAAAGCTCCGGAGGTAAAGAAGATTAAGTCTGTGACTTTACGTCGTAAACCTTCGGAGGCGGGGTTGGGTTTGTAGGTACTGTTGTGAAAGAGGGAAGTCACATTCCAAACTGCTTAGTTGTCTTGGTACGATGGAGAGGTTACGTATGCGGTGAGAAGGTCGCCTGATGATTTAAGATGAGCGTGGGCTGATGGATACCCGCAGAAGGCAGGAGCGCGTGAGTATGGGGCAAGAACGTCCCGCTAGTTTGTGTGAGAACTGCCGATTCCCTGACGGGAGGTGATGGGGGGGGGGTCTGCTGAGAATATTTTTTATGGTCGGGTAAACCATACATGTGTGCTGGTTTAGATTGCTGTAACAGTACAGAATTTTCTTCCCTTCTCTAGTCTGTGAGTATTTGTTCTGCTTTGTGTGTGTGGTATAGAAATCTTTGGTGAGCGTCGCCCACGTTGATGACTGATAGGTTCGTATTTAGATTGATCATTCCAAACACAGTCCATCATTTTTATTTTGTAGTCACGGTGTTGAGTATGACGACTCACCTCGTCCTTTGTCGGCGTTGGTGACCCCGAAAAATTTAATGGGTTTATTTATGGGGTCGTTGGCGAGGTCCTTAAGGGCAGTGATGTAATCTTCTAGAAGATTAGAAGAAGAAGGTTCCATAAAGCAGCAGTAGAAGCCTCAGTATATAAAACCCTTTGCTGGAAGTTGCTGTCACTGTGCTAATGGTTTCCTGTGTAACAGATTGATTGATATTATTTGGCGAGGATGGTGGGTGGTAAATTTGAGTCCCAGAACTCAGTGCTTGTTCTCGTATCGGGAAAGTGCGTGACGATAAGTTTTAATCGGATTCGCGTCTCTCCATTTCCATCCAACCGACTGTTAGTGCAAGGTACTGAGTTTGCGATTGAGTTTGAATCTTCTGTTGTAGGTTGGCTGTGGTGACTGTGCTGAGAATATGCTCAGCAGTGTGTCTGGTCAATCTGAAGATTGGCCCTCATATTCCTTGTGCCGAGAACTTTTCTAACCAAACATCGCTACTAAGGAAACCTTTGAACGCATGAATATGAGGGCCAATCACAAGATTGACCAACACCCGGCGGGGCAAATCTCACAAAAGTCACCACAGCCAACCTCCACAAAGATCAAACTCATCCGCAAACTCAGTACCTCTGCCTAACAGTCGGTGGAAAGGAAATGGACGCGAATCCTGATAAACAACTTATCGTCACCACCTTAACCCGCCACGAGAAACACACGGAGTCTGGACTCAAATTTACCACCAACATCGCAAACCTAACTATCAACTCAATCTTTTTACCAGGACCATAGACACAGTGACAGCAACTTCCCGAAGGGTTTATAATACAGGGCTTCCGCACTGCAGCTTTATGTGAACCTTCTTCTTCTAATCTTCCTAGAAGATACATCACTGCGCGCTTTGGGGAAGAGGGGTAGGGCGGCTCGCCAACAACCCCCTACATTATTCGTCACCACCGGCTGACAAAGTGCGTGAGTAGGGGGGGGGGGGGGGGGGGCGTAACGTATCAACTACAGGGACTCAACACTAATATGATGGACCTTTTAAATATTCAATCACATACGAACCTGAGCAGCACTCAACAGTGGAGACGCGCACCAATGACTTGCTATACAAAACAGACAAATACTCAAACGCACGAGAGAAGGAAAACTTCTGGACGTTTTACCAAGCCACCCTAAACCAGCACACATGTATGGTTGTACCCAAGTCCCATAAACACAATATTCCCTCTCGACCAATCACGTCAGGAATAGGCCCATGCTCCACCCAAACTAGCCGGAGTTCTTGCCAAACCATCTTTCGCTGCCTTCTGGGCTACCATCACCCCGCTCATCGTAAACACGCAGGCGACGTTTCCTTCCTCAACCGCAGCCGTAACTCTCTCCACCGTAACAAGAAACTAAGCAGTTTTGGATGTGACTTCCCTCTTCACAAAACCTACCAAAAAAGCCATCGAGGTTCTACGACGTAAAGTCTTCCAGACGTTAAGCTCCTTTACCTCCCGGAATTTTGTTACTTGATTGAACTCTGTGTTAACGTCAACTGTTTTTCCTTCATAACAGCTCCTACAAAATCAAACCTACGGCATGGAATGGGGTCCCCAATAAGTGCCGTCCCTAGCCAACTTATACATGGAACACCTCGAGTCCGAACACTACGCCAACATCAACCCATCACGCGTCACTTGGTTACGTTATCGATGGACGATGTCCCTCGTAATAACTCCCAAAACGTTTTGCGGGTACGGGATCTTCAGCAAGGCTCAACGCATTGAACCAGCGATTCAGTTTTACACTACGAAGAAATCCAATGACAAGCTTACCTTTCCTCGACGTCTCATTCACAAAGAGACAACAACCTTAGATTTCCAAGTTTTCGAAACCCACCAAATAAAAAGGATCTCACACACTTCTAGTCCAGTCAAGATATCCAAGACCAAAAAGAGGCATCATCCATCGGTTTTTCCTAAGAGCATACCGAATTTGTAGTCCGAGTTTGCACGGTAAGAATGTAACTTACTTTCACCAACAAATCAATGAGTGGTTGAACAATTTCCTGGTCTATTTTTTTCATGACTTACGGCAAGAAACGAGCCTCTGCAATCAAGCAATTCGCCACGCATCAACACCGTCCCACAAAGTTATAAGGCTTCCCCACACCGGGGTGGGGGGGGTAATGGGGGGGGATTGTAGGTTGGCGAGGGGTTACGTTGTGGAGTGGTGGTAGGATTATTAGGTATAATTGTGTGGGAAATGAGGGGTGGAGGGATGGGGGGGGGGGCGGTTGATTGTTTTGAGTAACTGTCATAAACATAACCAATTATAGGGCAGGCAGGGTGAGAGTGACACGAGTCCCTGGGAGCGGTGACAAACTACTAGGGAAACTGCAGTAATCGCGACTCCCGCCTCTTATGAACACATATACGCATGAGGAATGGGGGACAACTGATATCAACGCGGTGGTTACTACACAGATATTCCCACCAATCAACTTATGAATTCAGAACGCCCTTGAGTGATAAAAAAACTAATGCCGCACACGCAAATGCCTTGAATCAGCACTGATCGCTTTTCGAATACAATTAACAAACAACGCAGCTTCACCATACTCCGAGCGAACAATGGGGGAGAGTGGGCCTCCTGAAACAGTGTAAACCCTGCGCATCACATAGTCTCTCCTGAGAGATACTACACAAAGCACAGAAGAGGAACACTACACAACTTATCCTCATTCATTATATTTGTCCAACCTATTTTATGTTACCCAAGTATATAGCTTTGTATATCCTGTTACGCAGGTACGAATTAATTCTCTTTGCCTCTACAGGGGTTGACGACTACTAACTACTACTACCACGAGTGAACATCGGAATGGTACCCTCACTATATTCCACCCACTCTGACTTAAACCCCGGGTCCATGAGCGAGTGTTGTTGTAAGGCGTTTGATAAAGCGCCGGGGAACGAAACTTTGCCACAATAAATGGCACATTAGTGGCACTTGGGGCCGGTTACTTTACAGAATAAATATTTCAAATCCTTTATCGTGGTCAACAGCGCCCAAAACGGTACGAAGAAATTAAGAATGGAGTTTAGGACAAGACACGCCTCTTGTGTACACCCCTGCTGATATCATTTAATCAAGCTATTCTTATCGCGATGCTTCTATACCCAGCTAGAATGACTCTAGTAATTGCTACATATGAGTCCAGGCTTTATTGGGCGGTAATTGACGGTAACGCGCGTTGTCCCCTGTTTAAAAATAGAATTAACATTAGCCATCTTCCACATATCAACACTAACCTGTTTGAGAAGAGATAAATTAAAAATTAATTAATTAATGGTTCACAGAGTTTGCCTTTTGGATTCCTTAAGCGACCCTTGAAAAAACCTCATCAGACCCGGTGCGCATACTTTGCTCAGTCGTTCCTATCTGCTCACAACACCTTTAATCGTGGACCGTGTGGAGTTTATCAATAATTTATCTTGTAATAAAGTGGGTAAATTAGAAAGCCGACAATATGTTAAAGTAATTAAAGGACACATAGTGTCATATAAGTTGGTTCATTGATTGTGGCAACGGGGGTGCGCAGCTCCAGGAGCTTATCAACTATTAACATCAGCGACGACTACACGACACAGAGGATATATAAAGGCTTCCTGAGTGAGTGCAATACTAGTGAGTACCATTTTCCAGGTCACTATGGGAGTGGTAGGTATATAGTAGTAGTGGTAGTGACAAAATAATACAATATTAAGCAATTATTTGTAACACGAGTAAAAGATATAAAGCTATTACTGGGTAACATAAAAAGAGGTGGACAAATATAGACTGGAAAGAGGCAACGTTGTCAGTGTTCGCTCTCTAGTAAATTGCTTTGTGGAAGTAATAACAGAGAGACCTATGAGATGCAAGGGTTTACTGTTTTCAGGAGGAGTTTGCTAAGGGAACTTCGGAGATGGTTAAGCGCGCCGTTGTTTTAGTTTAATTTGTATTTGAAACAGTTCCTTTGAAACTGCGGATAATATGTAGGGCCAATCTTCAGTTACCAACACACTGCTGAAGCATATTCTCATCACAGTCACCACATGCTAACCTCCAACAAAGATCAAACTCAATCGTAAACCCTTGTTCCAGTACCAATCTGCACTAACAGTCGATGAAGGAATTGACGCGAATGCCCGTATAAAAACTTTTATTCGTCACGCACACTAACCGACTACGAAAAACAACACTGAGTCATGGGACTCAAACGTGGGGGGGCCGGAGGAAAGGGGGGGGGATAATACGCAAAACCTATCAACTCAATCTAGTTACCCAGGAGTGCGGGGGTGGAAGGGAGGGTCATTAGGGGGACAGCATCTTCCGGCGAGGGTATATACGAGGCCGTCGCACGGGCAGCTTTATGGGAACCTTATTGCTTTGGCTAGTTCTGCCTTCGATACATCACTGCTCCTTAGACCTCGCGCAACGACCCCACACCCCCACATATCCGTCACCGACCGGCCGGACAAAGAGTGTGGAGTCGCTACCAACACCAGATGACTACAACAACTCAAAAGGATGAACCTTTTGAATGTGAGTCAAGTGTCAAGCATACGAACCCTTCCACTCAACAGGGGAGGAACCTCACCAAAGATCTTTCTTACAAAACCAGACAAATGACGGATTTACACTATGAAGGGAAAAACTCGTACTTTTACCCAAGCAACCCTAATCCACCACATTATGGTTTTCCCCAAGACCCATAAAACACAATATTCCTCTCTGACCAAGCTCTTCAGAATAGGCAAGTGCGCCACACAAACTAGTCCGGAGTTCTTGCCAAACATCTTTCCTGCCTTCTGGTTACCATCACCACCCTCACTTAAAACACGCAGGGCGACCGCTCAAACCGCATCCGTAAACTCTCCAATCCGTAACACGAAACAAAGCAGTTTGATGTGACTATCATCCCTCTTCACAAAGTACCTACCAAAAAAGCATCGAGGTTTCTACGACGTAAAGTCAACCAGACCTTAATCTTCCTTTACCTCCGAGAATTTAGTGCTTGATTGAACTCTGTGTTATCATTCAACTGTTTTTCTTCAGTAACAAGCCTCTACACACAAACCTACGGCATGGAATGTGTATGTCCCCAATATACTGCCGTCCGAGCCAACTCGTATACATGTACACACACTCGAGTCCCAAAACTTCGCCTGGCGTGCGAAGGGCGCCGGGGTGATGGAGTAGATAGTTTGGGGTGGTGGGAGGGTTAGTGGGGGAAGTGGGAATAGGGGTTGTTTCTGGCCAATTCGGGGGGTGTAAGGAGAGGCAGTAAGGCTGCACGCGTTGAACCAGAGATTCAGTTACAAATCTAGTTTAGATCCAAGGACTACAAGAACCGGTCCTCGTCGGTCCTCATTCACAAAGTAACAACAACCTAAGTTCAAGTTTATCGGAACCCCACAATAAAATGATCTCACACACTTCAAATTCCCCAGGCAAGATAACCAAGACCAAAAGAGGCATCATCAGCGGTTTTTTCCTAAGAGCATACCGAATTTGTAGTCCGTGATTTCTTTACGAGGAAGTACTTAACATTCACCAAAACTTCACTGATACAATTTCCCTTCGTTTTTTTCATCAAAGACTGCAAAGAAAAGAAGCTCGTCAGTCATCAATTCTCCACGCATCAACAACCGCTCCCAACAAAGTTATATTCTTTTCTTCCCAACAGCCAGGTTGCACTAAACGACTCAAAAGTACGTTTCCAAGCTAACGACCATAGGTCGCCAGATCGCTTCTACCACTTCAATAAAGGATCTAACCAGGACAAAACCCAGCCCTCGAACCATAGTCATGCAGATTTACACTATATACCCTGTGGAGGCGTGACAAATCTACGTAGGTAGGAAACAGCAAGAAACCTCGACCACCCGCCCCTCAATGAACACATATACGCATGATAAGTAACTACAACTTAAACCAAAACGCCTGTGTACAACACCGAAATTCCACCACTCATCTTATGAAATTCAGAGACGCCCAATTATGATAAAAGAAACTAATTCCCGCACCGCAAATGCCTTGAATCAGCACTGGATCGCTGTTTCAGAATACAATAAACAAAACAACGCAGCTTCACCATCTCCGAAGTCTACAAGAATCCCTCCTGAAAACAAGTAAAACCCCTGCCATCACATAGTCTCTCCTTTATACACACAATGCACAGAGAGTGGAACACTGCAACAACCTCCTCATTCCAGTTTCTATTTGTCCAACCGATTTGTTATGTTACCCAATTAATAGCTTTTATAACCTTTTACTCATGTACAATAATTGCTAATTTGGTCACTACCACTACTACTACTAACACGACCACTAGTGAACATCGAAGGTACCTCACTATATTCACCTCACTCGAGCCTTTATATACCCTCTGTGTCCATGTATTGTTTGGTAAATGGCTTGATAAAGCTCCTGGAGAGCGAAAACGTTGCACAATAAATTCACATTATTCACTGAGTCCTTTTACTTTACAAATAAATAATATCCGAAGTCTTATCGTGGTCAACAGCCTCAAAAGCTTTACTGAAGAAAGTTAATAAATTAGATAACAATACCGGCCTCTTGTGAATCCATGCCTGAGTAACATTATCAAGCTATTCTAATCGAGATGGCTTCATAATCTCAAAGCTATAATTGACTCAATAATTTGCCATACAATTGAGTCAGGCTTATGGGGCGGTAATTTGACGGTAACGACTTGTTTCCCCAGTTTAAAAATAGGAATTACATAGCCAGCCTCCACATATCAGACACTACAAACCTGTGTTTGAAGAGATAAATTACAAATAATATTAATGTTCACAGAGTTCCATTTTGGATTCCCTTAGAAACCCTTGAAAAAAACCTCCATCAGTGACCCTGGACTTACGTTTGCTACAGTCGGTCAACTGCTTCACCAACCATTTCACTAGTGACTGTGATTTTAACATAATTTATCTTGTAAAAAGTTGGTAAATTACCGACAATATGTAAAGTATAAGGACACAAGTGCTACTAAATGTGACTTTATGTGGCAACGTTTCGCTCTCCAGGAGCTTTATCAACTATTACAAACAATACACGACACAGAGGATTGAGAAAGCTCAGATAGTGCAAGATACTAGTGAGGTACCATTTCTATGTCACTAGTGGTATGGTAGTAGTAGTAGTAGTAGTAGTAGTATATGGTAGTGACAAATAATACAAGATGGTAGAGCAATTAATATGTACCGAGTAAAAGGTATAAAAGCTATTACTTGGGTAACGATAAAAAAAGGTTTGGACAAATAATAGACTGGAAAGAGGCAGCCAGTTTCAGTGTCGCTCTCTGTAATTGTGCTTTGTGTAGAGTATAACAGGAGAGACGATGGATGTGCAGGTTTACTGGTTTTCAGGAGATTCTTGCTAAGACTACTTCGGAGATGGTGAAGCTGCCGTTTTTTGTTTAATTGTATTTGAAACAGTTTCCTGTGAAACGGCGAGGAATCTGAGGGCCTATCTTTCAGATGAACCAACACACAGCTGAGCATATTCTCAACTAGTCCCACAAGCTAACCTCCAACAAAGTATCAAACTCAATCGTAAACTTCAGTACCGCTGCACTAACAGTCCATAAAGCTAGGGATCCTTAACCTAACATTTTCAAACCCGTTTTAAAAGGGGGAAAGGGGAGGGAAAAGAGAGAAGAAGAGAGAGAAGAAGAGAGCAAGGAAGGGGGAAAGGGGGTGTTAAGGTTTATAAAAAAAGAGGAGCGTGTCCCCCCCCACCCAAATTTTGGTCGACACGGGGAATGTTTTTCAGATTGTGTGTTTGGGGTTTTGTGTGTGTTTGTGTGTGTGTGTGGTGTGTGTGTGTTGTGTGTGGTGGGGTGTGTGTGTGTGTGTGTGTTTGTGTGTTTTGGGTTTTTTTTGCAATTTTTCCTTCCCCTTTCCCCTTTTATCACTCCCCCTTCCCCTTCATCCCAAACCCCCCATTCCCCCCTAGGTCTCAGGGATATTAAAAAAAACGTGGGGGTTGATAAAAATCACCCAGGAAAAATTTGGTTTGATGTTACCTGGAGGGGTTTTTGAGGGTCAACGCCCCCGCGGCCCGGTCTGAGACATGTGTGATGTGGAGTGGTGGGGGGGGGATTTTGGAGTGGTGGGGGGTGATTTTTTGGAGTGGTTTGGGGGGGATGTGGAGTGGTGGGGGTGAAACAGGTGAAATTGGGGGGGATTAAAGGGGGGTGGTGGGGTGATGGGGGAATTTAAAAATTTATCTGAATTGAGGTATTGTTTTAGATTGGGGGCAGTTTGGGGGGGGGTGAGGGGTTTATGGGGGGGCAGGATAAAGTGAGGGGTGTGTATTTGGGGAGGGTGAGGTGGGGGTGCGTGGGGGGGGGAGGAGGGTAGTGTGTTATTGGGGGTTAAGGTGTTAAGGGGGGGCGATCCCTCTGGGAAAAAATGAGTCAGGTCTACTTGTGATGGTTTTCCTTCAACTGCTGCCAAAATTTTTTACGGCCATCCCCTGCCCCCGAATTTTAGAAAACAAGCTTTTTCAACTTTAATTTTTGTCCCAAACAAAGGGCTGAAAAACCCTTCAAAAGGGTGAGTTTACTGACTGGGTCATCTATCACATTTTCAAGTATCTAAAAATCTGCACTAAAGTATCCCCTGGTTGGCGAAAAAATTTACAATAAAAAATACCCCGTTTTTACCAAAGTGTGTCTAATTTATAAAATTTTGAATAAGACAAAAGGGACCATTCTTCTAGTATCTTTTCTCGGAAAAAATGAAAAATACAAAATAAGGCGAAGGGGGTGTGTGTGTTTTTTGTTTTTTTTTTGTTTTATATATATAAAAAATATATATATATATAAAATATATATATATTTAATATATATAATATTTAATAAAAAATAATTCTTTAAAAATAAAAAAAAATTAAAAAAAATTTTAAAATTTTAAAAAATTTTTTATAAAAATTTGTCCCCCTTGGCCCCGGGGGAAAAAAAAAAAAAAAAAATGGGAAAAATGGTCAAATTTGCAAGGGAAATCATTAAAAATTAAGGGGCCCTTTTTGGGAAAATTTTTTCCCTTTTACGTTTTAAAAAATATATTTTTTTTATTAATTTTTAATTAAAAAAATTTAAATTTTTCACCCAAAGAATTTTTGAAAACTTAATAAAACCCTTTTTTAAAAAACCCGTATTTATTTTTTGCCTAACCCAACTAAAGTAAAAAGGGGGAAAAATAATGTAAGGGACCCGGGGAATAGTTAAAGTTGAGGATCTCATTTCAAGGGTAAAAACAGTGCCCCATCGCACGTGAAAAAAAATGATTTTGGTGGATAAAGAGAAAATTTCCCAAAGAAGATGCCCAAACCAAAGATGATCCTTTTTCCAAAACACTTTTCTCTCTAGGCTGGAATATGCTGTACATTAAAAATCTCATTCAAAGGGAGGTGAAAACGCAGATTAGAGGGTACAGAGTCCTTTTCTGCACGAAAAAGTTTTTGTCAAGGGCCCCTTAAAATACGGGGAAGCTTGGGAAGGGGACTTGGGCTTGTACCGGGTTTGGGAAGCGGGGGAGAGATATAACATAAATCTACCATTTGGGAAAAACTTGGAAGGAAAAGGTTTCCCCCAAAACTGCCACAGAAATCAACCCTTTTAAAAGAAAGTAAAAGACCCCCGGGAGGGGCGATGCCCAAAAAACCCCAATAAAAGTAGGGGGGCCATTTTTTACACTAAGGGGAAAAAACCCCTAAGTGTCCCGGGGGCCCAAAACCCGTTCAACAGCCCCCATCAAGCATTAGGGGGGTTGCCCAAAAAAACCCCCGGCTGCCTTTAAGGGGAGAGCTGGACAGATACCTAAGTCAGTGGCCCGGATCGCCCCGGGGTTTTGGCTCGTACTTGGAAATGGGGTGCGGCCAGCAGTAACAGCCCAGTTGGGGTCAGGCCCTGATCCATCCGGGGGGCCTGGTCATGGACCGGGGCCCCGGGGGGGGTTGACCCCCCCTGGTTAAAAATTTTTTGGTAAAAAAAAAATTTTTTTTTTTTTCGTTAGGTTCAAAAAATGATTTTTTGGGGAAATTATTTATTTCACAAATTTTCACTTGTCCCCCATATGGCAAAATGAGCGTTTCCCATTTTAAACCCAAAATCGCAAATTCTGCCCATTCGGCACACATTAAATATAATTTTTATATATATATATGTCGTGCCCCAATAGGGAAAAAATGGGCAATTTTCAAAAAATTCCCTTTAAAAATAGGGGTTTTTTTAAAATTTTCCCCTTTTACTTTTAAAGATACGTTTTATATTTATTTAAAGTAAAAATTAATATTTATCCAAAAAAAAACCCTTTAAAAATTTTCCTAACCCCCCTGTACCCAAACAAAATTTTAAATTTTGCCCAATTTCCCAAATAAATGCATTTCAGATAAATTTACAAAAATTTAAAAAATAAAAAAACAAATTAAAAATTTTTTTTCGTTAAAGGGTTTAGAATGACTTTTAAATTATTCCTAAAAAAATTTCGTTTTTCCCTTTTTTGGCAAGAACAGCTTGCTATTGAAACCAAATAAACAAGTTTTTCCTAAACGGCCACAATTAAAATATATATATTTAAAAATATATATATATATATATAAATATATATATATATATAAATAAAATAATATTTAAAAATATAAATATAAATAAATATAACGATTAACGCTACGGAAAATTTTGGGGGGATAATCGGTTTTGGGAAAAACAACAGTTACCGGCCCCGGGATTTAGCACAGATTTCAGGTAGCGGGGCTTTTGTTAAAGGGGGAGGGGGGTTTAATCGGGTAATTTTAAAAACACCGAGTTTATAAAATCTTGGGGTTTTGTCTGAAAACCCCTCCGTGATTGACACGAAGGTTTCCCATTTTTCACACCTGCCAAAGGGGGTACCCAGGTGTGCCCGGGGTTGTAGGTTTCACAACAGAGCCCCAAAGTGCCAAAAGAAATTAAAAAAAGGAGGAGGGGGTTTAGAAGTGTTTTCCCAAAAGTGAACGGGGGGAAGCTATGGAGGGGAAATTAAAATTTTTATCTCTTTTGGGAAATTTGATGGATTGAAAGGGCGGGGTTTAGACACGTTCCGAGTCGTGTAAAAATTCCCGGAGTTTAACTGCGTTTTTTAAAGGGTTTTAAAATTTTTAAACTTAATTTTTTTTGTAAAAAGATTTTTTCAAGGGGGTTAAAAAAGGTTTTTTAAGTGCTTTAAAAGGGGTTTTTCCAAAAACTTTTTTTAAAGTTTCAACACTGACTCTGTTTTTGTATATTTCGCCCCGCTCCTTTCGAATTCCCTTTCATTGTTAATATCTCTAGTAAAGGCCCGAAAGCAGCAGGGGTGAAAATGAAAAGCTGTAAACCTTCTCCCTGAAACAGGCTCCCCTTTTATCAAAATCCCAGGCAAAACTGGACTCCCAAGGGGGTAGTTTTGGAAAAACCCGCGCACCTTGTTTTCAAGGTTCGTAGGTTCGAGTCTCCTTTAGTCAGAGAAAGGTTTGGTATATTTTTGCCTGCTCTTTCGAATTCCTTTTAATTTAATATATATATAAATATAAAATATTTTATTTATATATATAATATATTTTTAAATATAAAATATATAATAAAAATGTTTGTGCCCAAAAAGGGGGGAAAATTGCGATCTTGGCTTAAAAAAGCAAGTCATCTTGGCCCTATAGGGCAATTGGAAAAATTTGTGTATGCAATAATTTCGCCAAAATCATTTTGAACCCAAAGAAAAAAATAATTTTCCCCTGGTTTTTTTTAGTTTTTTAAATTTCTGTAAACAAATCTAAAAAAATTTTTTTAGTTTGGGGGTTTGGCAAAAAAAAAATTGGTTCTTTTTTATAATAAGGTTTGGGAAGTTTTTTTAAGATTCTTTTTTGGGACAAAATTTAAAATTTTTTTCATTTAAATTAAAGAAAAAAATATATCTTTAAACTTTTTAAGAGGAAAAATTTTTGAAAGGACTTAATATTTTAAAAGAGTTCTTTCAAAATGACCAGTTTTTACATATTCGGGGACGGAAAATATATATATATTTTTTATATTTTTATATTAAAAAAATATTTTATATTATATATTTTTAAAAATTATTTTTTATTTTAAAAAAATAAAAAAAATTATTATATATAAAAATATATTAAAAATATTTATATAAAAAATATATTTATTAAAATATATATATATTTTATAAAAAAATATATATATATAAAAAATTTTTTTATAATTTTATATAAAAAAATTATTAAAAAGAAATTATATAAAATTTAAAAAAATTTTTTTATATATATAAAATTTTTAAAAAAAATTTATATATATATATTTTTATATATAAAAAAAATATTAAATTTATATATATAAAAATATATATAAAAAATAAAAATATATAAAAATTTATTTATATATATTTATTATATATATATATAAAATTTTTTATATATATATTTATAAAAAAAATATATATATTAAAATTTATATATAAAAATTTAATAAAATTAAAAATATTAATATAAAAATATAAAAAAATATATTTATTATATTATAAATTTTTATATATATAAAATTTAAATATATATTTTTTATTATAAAAATATATATATATAATTTTTTATATATATATATATATTATATAATATATATAAAATAAAAATTTTTTATATTATTATAAAAATTTTCCTTATTAAAATTTTTTTTAACTTTTTTAGGAAAAAAATTTTCATAAATTTTCCCCAAAATTAAATTAAAATTATTAAATTAAAATTTTTTTAAATTTAATAAAATAAAAAAAAAAAAAAAAAATAAAAAAAAAAACAAAATAATAAAAAAAAAAATTAAAAAAAATCAATATAATTATTATAAAAAAAATAAAAATAATTTATTAAATTTTTAATTCCCCAAATTAAGGAATAAATTTTAAATAAAAAATTAATTTCATTTTTTAATAAAATTTTTTTAATAATTTACAAATATTTTTTTATATTTATATATTTGTATCTTAAATTTAAATTAAAAAATAAAAAATTAAAAAAAATTGAATATATAAAATTTTGGGTTTAAATTTAAAACCAGAAAAAATTAAAATATATTTAATATATATTAAAAATATTTATAAAATATTTAAAAATAAAATAAAATAAAAAATATTTTTAAAAAAAATATAACAAAAAAAAAAAAAAACCCCAAAAAAAAATAAAACAAAAAAAAAAAAAAATAAACAACATTATTTAAAAAAAATATAAATTAAAAATATTTAAAATTTTTTTTAAAAATAAAAAATAAACTTTAAAAAAATAAAAAATAAAATATAAAAAATAGAAAAAAAAAAAATTAAAATAAACAAAAAAAAAAAAAAAAATAAAAGAAAAAAATAAAAAAATAGAAAAAATTTAAATAAAAAAATAAAATTTTTTTAATATATTTACAAATTAAAAATTTTTATATTTTTATTAATAATTTTTCAACCCCAAAACACAAATCCGTTTCCCACCCCCCACCCTTAAGCCCCTCAACCACCAACACCTGGGAAAAAAAAAAAAAAAAAAAAAAAAAAAAAAAACAAAAAGGGGAAAAAAGGAAAAAATAAAAAAAAAAAAAAACTACCCCCCACCCCCCCTTTAAAATATTTTTTTTTCCCAAAAAAAATTCCTGAATAACAAACACTCAAAAATTTTTTTCCCCACAACCCTCCCCCCCCAAATTCCTTGGTCCCGGGGAAAATTTGGCCCCGGGAAATGGTTTTTCCGGGGCCGGCCGGAAAATTGGGGGGAAGGGGAATAAATAAGGCCGAGGGGTATAAAAGGGAAAAAGGGGTTTCAGAACGCGGGAAAAGGGGTTTCCAAGCCAAACTCCCTTCTTAAAGGGGCCCAAAATTTAAAACTTGGGTCCTGGGGGAAATTTTCGTTTGGATTTTTCCCCAAAGTTCCCCGGTCCTTGTCAAAAACATGGAAAAAGGGTTTTCCTCCTTCTTTCCCAAAATAAATTTTTTTTTCTTTCCTTTCCCAAAAAAATTTTCCCCAACCCCTGGAAAAATTCCCCTTTTTAAAAATTTTCAAAAAATGAATTTTCAAATTTTCTTAATCCCACAAAAGGGGGGGTAAAAAGCCCTTTTGATTTTTGTTAAAAATGGTTTTACTTAAACTCTTTAGGAAAAAGGGAAAAAAAGGGGAAGGGCTTTCCCCCGGGGGCACCTTTTAAAAAGAATGGTCCCACCCCCCACCCACCCCCCACCCCCCCCCACCACCCCCCCCCCCCACTCCCGGCCAAAAATGGTGAATTTACCCAAAGTTTAACTTCCCAAAAAACCAAAAGTTTTTTCCTTCCCCGTAAAAAAAGGAAGTTTTTTTGGGGGAAAAAGCGAAATAAAGAAGAAGTTTTTGTTTTTAAAAAAAAAATTTTTTGGAAAGGGGGGGGGGGGACTTTTTTAAAAAGAAATTTTTAAAAGGGAAACAGGAAAGGGGTAAGGGGCCGGGGGCTAAAAGGTGCCTTTCCTTCACCCCATGTTTGCCCCGTTATTTTTTTTGTTATTATATTTGTTCAAACCCCCCATTTCCCTTTTTGTTTCCTTTTATGTTTGTTTTTCTTCCTTCATCATTCCTTTTTTTTTTTTTCCCCAAGTCTTTTCCAAAAATTTTGGGGAGAAAAGGGAAAGGGGGGGGGAACCCCAATTTTGGGGAAAGGGGGGGGGGGAGGGTGGGGAAGGGGAGGGGGAGGGAGGCTTATTTTTCCCCTTTAAAATTTTTATGGTTAAAAAAATTTTTTTCCTTTAGCTCTTCATTTTTCCTTAAAATTAAGTTATTATTTTTTTCCCCCTCAGGGACTCTCCCGGCCCCCATTCCTTTCCCGGGAAACCCTGACTTTTCTTTTCCTTTTCCCTGTTTTTTTCAATTTAGGTTTAAAAACTTGGGTCCCTTTTTGTTTTTGTCCCCAAACCCGGTTTTTGAAAACCCCTTTTTTTCCTTTTTTTACCTTTTTCAATTCCTTTTCGGTTTTTTTTTTATTTTACCCTAAAGGGCCCAAAGTCACTCATTTAAAAAGGTTTTTCCTCTTTCACTGAAGATGCGTCGAATTAGTGAGATTCCTTCAGAGTTTAAGGTCTTCTCATTACCAAGTTTTTTTCCCTTTCTGTCCTCGTAACAGAAATGTAAGTCTCTTCGTTTGTCTGCCTAGACACGCTGTCACCATACCACAGATGAAGCTTCTCTCACTGCTTTTCATCAGATTTTCCTTCACGTTTTTATTGGGGGGGGGGGGTCCACTTTTTTGCCACCATTTTCTCCTCTCGATTTCTCTTCCTTCATTTAAGCTGATCACTGTGACAGCTCTGTCATGTCTCCGCTCGTTTTGTCTCAACAAGGTTGACTTCTCCTTCATTTCCTCAGGGTCGTTTGCCCTTTCTGCTGCTCTCCTTCCCCCCCCCTTCCTCCTTTTGTTCCACTACTGATCTGTTCACCCCACGATGGCTGTTCACATCTTTCAGTTTCTCATTTCATGTTTTTCCAGTCTTTGGTCTTCCTTCAGCTCATTCCTTTCCTTTTTTTTCCCCTTCAGTCTTTCTACTTCCTGCCTCAGTTCCCTAACTTCATTTTCACGGCCTCACTCTCTCTTGCTTGCCTCTTCCCGGACTCCTGTAATTTCTTCCATTAATTTTCTTTCTCTTCCCTGGTGTGTGTGTGTGTGTGTGTGTGTGTGTGTGTGTGTGTGTGTGTGTGTGTGTGTGTGTGTGTGTTCGCCTAATTGTGGCTGTAGGGGTCGAGTCATGGCTCCTATCTCCGGCTCTTCAATGGTCGTTACTAGGTCCGCTCTCTCCCTGCTCCATGAGCTCTATCATAACTCTTCTTTAAGTTATGTATGGATCCTGCCTCCACTACGTCACTCTCAAGACTATTCCATTTCCTGACAACTCTATGACTTCTTAACATCCCTGTGACTCATCTGAGTCTTCAACTTCCAGGTGTGACCCCTTGTTGCTCTGTCCCATCTGTGAAACATCTTCTCCCTATCCACCTTTTCAATTCCTCTCAGTATTTTTATATATCGTTATCAGGTCCCAACTGTCCCTCATATACAGCGTCGTCACGTCGATTTCCCTTAACCTCTCCTCGTAGGCCATGCCTTAGCTCCAGGACTCGTCTTGTTGCAATCGGTGTACAGAGTCTTGAACGATTCTTAAGTGAGGTGCTGAAACGCTATTCCTAGGTTTGCCAAGCGCCCATATGCTGCAGCAGTTGTTTGGTTGTGTGCCTCAGGATATGTGCTCGGTATTATACTCACCCCGAGATCCGTTTCCTTGAGTGAGGTTTGCAGTCTTCGACTTCCTAGCCTGTACTCTGTCTACGGTCTTCTTTGGCCTTCCCCAATCTTCATGACTTTGCACTTGGTGGGGTTTAACTCCATGATCCGGACCAGGCTTGCAGCCTATCCAAATCCACTTGTAGTCCTGCTTGATCCTCATCCAATTGAATTCTCATTGTCTTCACAGCATCTGCAAACAGGGACACTTCCGAATCTATCCCTTCCGTCATGTCTGTCACCTAAAACAGAAACAGCAACAATCCAAGGACTGACCCCTGTGGAACCCCACCCGTTACTGGCGCCCACTCGGACACATCGTCACGTACTGTCTCGTTGCTACCTTCCTGCCAGGTATTCCCTGATCCACTGCAGTACTTTTCCTGATATACCCAACTGATTCTCTTGCGTGGAACTGTGTCAAAAGCCTTCTTACTGTCCAAAAAATGCAATCTGCCCAACCTCTCTCGTTTAAGATGTGAGTGATTTGTGTGTGTGTGGGGGTGTGTGTGTGGTGTTGTGTGTGTGTTTTTGTGTTGGGTGTGGTGGGGTTGTGTGTGTGGGGGTGTGGGTTTTGGGGGGGGGGTTGTGTGTGTGTGTGTTTGGGTTGTTGGTTGTGTGTGTGTTGGTTGTGGGTACTCACCATTTGTACTCGCCTTTTTGGGGTTGCGGGGGTCGAGTTTTAGCTCCTGGCCCCGCCTCTTCCCCGGTTGCTACTGGGCCCTCTCTCCCCGCTCCATTGAGCTTTATCAAACCTCGTTTTAAAAAACTGTGTAGGGTTTCCCTGCCTCCACTACGTCATTTTCTAGGCTATTCCACTGCCTTACAACTCTTTGACTAAAAGAAATACTTCCTACTATCTCTCTGACTCTTTTGTGTCTTCAATTTCCCAAATTTGTGCCTCTTGTTTCTGTGTCCCCTCCCGGAACATCCTGTCTTTGTCCACCTTGTCTATTCCACGCAGTTTTTTTAATGTCGTTATCATGTCTCCCCTGACCCCCTGTCCTCCAGTGTGGTCAGGCATTTCCCTTAATCTTTCTTCATGGGGACATTCCCCTTAGCTCTGGAACTAACCTTGTCGCAACCTTTGTACTTTTCTCTAGTTTTCTTGACGTGCTTTATCAAGTGCGGGTTCCAAACAGGTGCTGCTTACTCCAGTATGGGCCTGACATACACGGTGTACAGTGTCTTGAATGATTCCTTACTAAGGTATCGGAATGCTGTTCTCAGGTTTCCCAGGCGCCCATATGCTGCAGCAGTTTATCTG
>NC_069410.1:37673216-37690716 GCF_026875155.1 Cherax quadricarinatus
TACTGTAATTTTCTCAGCATTTAAACATGTGTGTGTGTGTGTGTGTGTGTGTGTGTGTGTGTGTGTGTGTGTGTGTGTGTTGTTAAATTCAGTAACTGAAATAAAAGTTAAATGGCAGCAGTAGTTGAAGGAACACCCAGAGAAGAGCGGGTAGATGGGGAGAGTGAGGGAGGAAGCCACAGGCGGGGCGAGGATGATAAGTGGGCTTACCCAAGGAGCAGTACCAAGTCTGATATCACTACTGATATAAGTAAACCAGCAGTTGATGTACAGACGACGATAACAACTCAACCGGGAGAAGAAGCTGAGAGCCGACTGGTGGAAGCACCTGACTTTTCTCTCGAGCGAAATGTCGTCATAAACTATAGTCCTATCGTATTTCGCATGGCTCTTCATCCACTTCGATCAGATTATAATAGGGGAAGTGACAGGAAGACTTACACTACACGAGTGGTCACACAAGTGGCTACTGGAGTTCAACCTTGATTGTAAGAACGTTGATGGCAAGAGAAGACCTCTCACCTGAGTACAGCATGGCCCGTTCTATATATTCTCACCCATCATGCTATTAGTACAGACACCAATCACTTGTGCATCACTGTTAGCTCGAGGAACACTTGAACTGTTACAGGGAACTTAGCAAGAGCAGTTTCGCACAAGACACATATCAGACGCAGGATGGAATACGTCAGACGCAGCATTAAGCATATTAAACGCAGCCGTTTAGTTTTGCAGCTAAAGTATGACAGAACAGAGGGGAATGTGAGATGGGGAGAGAAGGAATATACCTTTGATATAACTTTGATATACCTTTGCTATGTTTCGAGAGATTTCCCTGCACCCGCAGCCCAGCCCTGAGCCAGGCTTGTCTGGTGTCTGCTTGGTTAACCAGGCTATCGCTGGAAATATAAACACAAATGCAGTATAATGTGATCCTTTATTGACAACGTTTCACCCACACAGTGGGCTTTTTCAAGGTCACACACGTGTGACTTGAAAAAGCCCACTGTGTGGGTGAACGTTGTCAATAAAGGATCACATTATACTGCATTTGTGTTTATATTTCCATTGTGTCGGTATTTTATACCATTTATTTCCAGGCTATCGCTGCTGGCGGCCGCTGGTTTGTAGATGTACTTGTAGAAATAAAGGTACTACTACTGGTAGTCACCCAACTTGGGTTACTCGAGTGCTCGGTCACGTGACTAACTGCTCGGCCTTTGACTAAGTGGCATTCTCTGCGATAGTTTTGTTGTAACCATTAGTTTGTGGCGCCTTTGGTTTATCAGAGTAGCATAAACCTGTGTAGTTCTCTCACCCATGTCTTTTAAGGTCTTCTGGCTATGATGGTGCTAGTCCACCTGTATTGACGGTAATTGTTGCATCGTTCTCTTATTCAGAATGGTTTCACAGGTTGTTTGACCTTTGAGTCATGACGGGCTACCTAGACCCAGCCTATCTAGACCCCGGGCTACCTAATGTGTGTTTCGTACTTGCGATATTTTATTCCCGTGGTAGCCACCTCTGATACTTCTAGTTACTCTACCGTCCAGTGTGTCTTGTTACATCTCTACCTTCTATTCCTCACCTCTGCCAGTCTAACCTTTTTCACTAAGGTAGTCGAGGCGGTGGACCAAGATAAAGAATACGATACTGTGTTTATGAGCTTCAGTAAGTTTTTTGATAGAGTCACGGCACGTGGAACAGGAAGAGATTATCTGGGTCTATTCATGGCTACCCGACAA
The DNA here is from genome assembly GCF_026875155.1 of Cherax quadricarinatus. Taxonomy (NCBI): domain Eukaryota; kingdom Metazoa; phylum Arthropoda; class Malacostraca; order Decapoda; family Parastacidae; genus Cherax; species Cherax quadricarinatus. Next base: position 37,674,962 of record NC_069410.1, read on the forward strand.
GTAACAGTGTGCGCATTAATAGGGAGTAATCGGAATGGCGACCCGTTACGAGTGGTGTGCCACAGAGGTCAGTGTTGGGACACCTGCTGTTCACAATCTACATAAATGACATTGATGAGGGAATAAATAGCGACATAAGTAACTTTGCCAATGACATAAAAATAGGGCGTCATACAATTCTTGATAAGGACACTAGAAAGCTCGAGAATAACCACGATAAGTTGATCATGTGGTTGAAGAAGTGGCTGATGCAGACAAGTGTACGATTTTAATCCTAGGAAAAAAAAATAACTTTGTCCCTTGTAAGCTAAACAATATAGAATTAGTTAAAGTGAATGCGATAAACATCTAAGAGTTCTGGGCAGCAGACACAACAGTGCAAAAGTGTTCGCAGTAAAGCTAACAGAATTCGTGGGTTCATATCAATAATTATAAATAATAATAGAAATCCTAAGATTATACTTCAACTTTATATACATTTGGGTAGACCTCATTTAGATTATGGTGCTGAGGTCTGGTCTCCATATTACACATGTACATATATAAATGCCCTCGAAAATAAAGGAGGAAGGATGACGAAGGCGATTCTTTGTATTAGAAACCTTTCCACCGAAAATGGGCTAAATTTAGGATTGAATTTGCATTCTCTGTTAAGTCATAAAACTGAGGAAGATCTACTTGAAGTGTACAGATGGAAAACAGGAATAAAGGTGATATAAACAAAGTGCTGAAAATATTAATCAAGACAGGACTTGCAACAATGGACTGAAGTTAGAGAAATTAAGATTTAGAAAGGATATTGAGAAATTGTATGTAATCAGGTCTGAGTCTGTACTCAGGGCCGAGTCTACACCCTATTTGTTGACGTGTTCTCTCACTGGTGAGGAGCACAACTTCTGTTTCAACGGGCGAAGTAGTCTCAGTGGAAGACTTGCAGCATCCATCCACTTATTACTGCAAGTTGTTGCACCATCTGCGACACTCATAGGTGATACAGGTGGTGCAGACACCGCTGCTGTCTGCACCACCTTTCTTACTCGCCTGGGACGCAGATGTTACCAGCTGTGTTTGCCTCGGGACTCACTTACCCCTGACCTTGCTTTTATTTACGTGATTTTCTCCTGGTAGTATGATCTCGTTTTTGTTTAAATTTTAATAAGTAAATTGTGTATGAAAATTGTGTATAGTTGGTACATCTGGGGTAAGTGTGGCTGGTACGTCTGGGAAAGTGTATATGTTGGTGCGTCTGGGAAAGTTTATATGGTTGGTACGTCTGGGAAAGTGTATATGTTGGTACGTCTGGGAAAGTATGTATAGTTGGCACTTCTGGTTTGATTTCAATGGTAGGCACTGTAAATAGAAGTGTAGGCTTGATATCTCTAGTTAGGTGAATATGGTTGATATCCCTGCTGAGTCGCATGACGTTGGCACCCCTGCTAAGTCGCATGACGTTGGCACCCCTGCTAACTTATTTTTTTAAACTTTCCTTTTAAAACTGATTTACAAACGTTTACACACTTTACTGCCTTCAATACTTTACTGGCAAACCTTTTAACTCTTTTTGCGTCACATCCAGCTACGTATTTGCCGAGGCGTGTTGGCAGCCCTGGGGGAGGGGGCGTGGCACACGCAGGACTGCCATGCTACCAACCTCACGCAAGCCTGCAGTGGTGCCAACCACAAAGTTTTTTTCATAATTCTTAGAGATTTTGTTTTCTGTAGGTTCCCTGCCAAGACTTATCTTTATGTACACACACACACATCACACACACACACACACACACACACACACACACACACACATACACACATACACACACGCGCGCGAGCACGCACACACACACGACTACCCACCAACTATATTTATTGCTTAATTCTGCAAAAAAAAAAAAAAAAAAGAAATGCTAACAGACGGAATTTTACAAAATGCAAACACAGACGGATTTTTGTAATACACAAAATGCTAACGTAGACGGAATGGAAGTGTTTTATGCTGTGTCGAACTGTAGTTCTGGCCCACGCTTTAAGAAGCTCCCTTGAGTATGTTGAGCTGTAGTTCCTGGTCCAAAAGCTTTGAAAGCTCCCTGGAATATGTTGAGCTGTAGTTACTGGTCCACAAGCGTTAAGAAGCTTCCTGGCGTATACTGAGCTGTAGTTCCTGGTCCACAAGCTTTAGAAAGCTCCTGGAGTATGTTGAGCTGTAATTCCTGGTCCACAAGCTTTAGGAAGCTCTGCGCATTTGAGTTGAGCCTTTCCAGGGCACCTGATACTGTTGACATTAGCCAATAGGGGAACTCTCTGTCATCCTCAAGTAACCAATCAGAGAGCTCTCTCACCCTGCCCAGGAGAGTGAGGAGTTGGCATGTGAAGCAGTGTTGATCAGGACATGGCAGTAGGTGGATGGGTGCCGCTCACTCGTAGGTAGGAATATCGTCTGTTTGGATTCACAAAAAAATCATAAAACACTGAGTTACAACGAAAGTCAAGAGAATTTGAAGGTTTTTAGAAAGTCATGTGTGTGAAAGTCTTAGAAAGGATTCAGCTATAACATACCAGAAACACCTTGAAATCCCTCATTTATTTGCATGAGTGAACGCTCCTCAGTGTGTTGGGCTGTAGTTCCTGGTCCCGACGCAGTAAGTGTGCTTCACTCTCTTGTATGTTCTCCCTTACACTGGCACCCTCCTTCATACCCTCCCTTACACTGGCACCCTCCTTCATACCCTCCCTTACACTGACACCCTCCTTCATACCCTCCCTAACACTGACACCCTCCTTCATACCCTCCCTTACACTGACACCTTCCTTCATACTCTCCCTTACACCCTAACATCCCTCCTTTATGCTCACCTTAATAAGCAGACACTCCTTTACACCCTCCCCTCACACCTTCCTCCCCTCCCCCCATCCTTACCTCCCTCCCCCTCCATCATCCACCCCAGCGCCCTCCTCACTGAGGGAATACTTAAATGTCAGGACATATTCCTGTCTCCCTTCCTTCTCATTCCCTCCCTCTCCCTTCCCTCTCATTCCATCCCTCCACCCCCTTCCCCTCCTTATTCCCTTCCTTTCCTCCCCTCCGCTCTCCTTCTATTCCTATCTCCATCTTTATTACAAGTTTCACATCTACACTTTCTAATATCTTAACACACATACATACAGACACATGGACACACAGACACACATATACAGGCACGTGGACACATGTACAGACACGTGAACACACACGTACAGACACATGGACACACAGACACACGTACAGACACGTGGATACACAATGACTCACATACAGACATATCATCTAAGATACGACATATGGAACAGGCATGACAGGTTCGGAGACGTCACCTCATGGACGACTTGTGACGGGTGACGTGATCTACTGACAGTGACATGCTCACGTCACTTTGGACATGACGATCATGAAGGGGAAAATGACCTGTTTTTCTCACTGTAAATCACGTTTGAAAGATGTTTTCAAGGAGGGGGAGGGAGCAACGCCCCCTCCCACCCCCCGGCGTCACGGTCAAACTCCTGGGGTCTGTGACCGTGACAAGAGACGGAGACACATCATATCTGTGGAGACTCACGCTGATTCAAGCGAGAGACAGAGAGAGAGACAGACAGAGATAGACAGACATAAGAGCATAAGAAAGGAGGAACACTGCAGAAGGCCTACAGGCCCATACTAGGCAGGTCCTTCTCAACCCCAAACATACCACAAAGCTACCCATGGAATAAGGCTTAATGATACTAATAACTCATGTGCAAGTCTCACTCAGATCCAGCCCTTCTCACTCATGTGTTCATCTAACCTAAATTTGAAGCAACCCAAGGTTTTAGCTTCAATGACGCTACTAGGCACACACACAGACTATCTCAATTTCAAATTACTCTTGCTCTCTCAAATCACTCTTGAATTTTGAGTGGAGAAATGAGGAAAATTTTCTAGAAGAATTTTTTTTGAGTTTCCCATTGAGAAAGCAGTTTAGAGAGAGAGTTTGATTTCAAAATTATGACGGTGTTTATGTTCCTATGTTCGCGTGAATAGAGTTGTATGCTGGAGACGTATGTTTAAATTGAATACCTTTGTTGTATATCTGACTAGTATGCTAGGAGCTTAATACTAGAGTTATACTCACTGTATGCCCCAAAGAGAGAGAGAGAGAGAGAGAGAGAGAGAGAGAGAGAGAGAATGAGGGAGGGAGGGAAGAGAAAGATGGAGAGAGTCGTATATTGTCGACAGGCTAGACATAGAAATATATACTAGCTCGGTATCTATAAGAAGGGAGAATACCGGAGAGGGAGCGAGGGAGAGAGCAAGGGAGGGAGCGAGGGAGGGAGCGAGGGAGAGAGCAAGGGAGGGAGCGAGGGAGAGAGCAAGGGAGGGAGCGAGGGAGAGAGCAAGGGAGGGAGAGGAGCAGGGAGGGAGAGAGCAAGAGGGACAGGGAGAGAGCAAGGGAGGGAGGAGAAGAGCAAGGGAGGGGGAGGGAGAGAGCAAGGGAGGAGGAGCAAGGGAGGGAGCGAGGGAGAGAGCAAGGAGGGAGAGGGAGAGCGAGGGAGGGAGCGAGGGAGGGAGCGAGGGAGAGAGCAAGGGAGGGAGCGAGGAGAGAGCAAGGAGGGAGCGAGGGAGAGAGCAGGGAGAGAGCAAGGAGGGGGGCGAGGGAGAGAGCAAGGGAGGAGAGCAAGGGAGGAGAGGAGGAGCAGGGAGAGAGCAAGGGAGGGAGAGAGCAAGGGAGGGAGCGAGGGAGGGAGCGAGGGAGGGAGCGAGGGAGGGAGCGAGGGAGAGAGCAAGGGAAAGGGAGCAAGGGAGAGAGCAAGGGAGAAGCAAGGGAGAGAGCGAGGGAGGGAGCAAGGGAGAGAGCAGAGGGAGAGCGAGGGAGAGAGCAAGGGAGAGAGCAAGGGAGGGAGAGAGAGACGCATGTCTCACCAACACATCACAACAAGGCCAACTTTTTTAATGTGACTAAAGTTACAACTATACGAACTCCGTCCAGTCGTTTGCATTCTGTGTCGTCCCCCTACAGGGAGGGAGGGAGGGAGGGAGGGAGGGAGAGATAAGGAAAAGGAGGGAAGAGAGGGGAGGAAGATGGCAAAGGAGACGAGGATTGTGTGCACATTCGTGTGTGTGTGTGTGTGTGTGTGTGTGTGTGTGTGTGTGTGTGTGTGTGTAAGCATGAGTATCTCTCACTGTCTATGATTACATGAGATGTGGGTCCAGTGGTCGTGCGAAACACACACCAGTGAAGAAGAGGGGCCAGGAGCTATGACTCGACCCCTGTAACCACAATGAGTACACACGCTAACAGCACAATATGCAGTGTTCGACAATATAAGAACATAAGAAAGAAGGAACACTGCAACAGGCCTACTGTCCCATGCGAAGCAGGTCCATGCCACCCCCGGCCTAGAATAATGACCATCTAGTCAGGTCACTTCCACTTAAGGAAAGAGCACGGCACCAGACCTGGTAGCACAAGTTAGTCAGGTCCAACTCACACCCACCCACACCCTCTCATGTATTTATGCAACCTATTTTTAAAACTACACAAGGCCTTAGCTTCTATGACGGTACTTGGGAGTTTGTTCCACTCATCCACAACTCTATTACCAAACCAGTGCTTTCCTATATCCTTCCTGAATCTGAATTTTTCCAACTTGAAACCATTGCTGCGAGTCCTGTCATGGCTGGATATTTTCAGCACGCTATTTACATCCCCTTTATTTATTCCTGTTTCCCATTTATACATCTCAATCATATCCCCCCCAATTCTACGCCTTTCTAGAGAGTGCAGATTCAGGCCCTTAGTCTATCCTCACAGGGAAGATTTCTGATACATGGGTTCAACTTTGTCATCCTCCTCTGTCTGTTTTCCATATATGCTATCAGTGGGGCCAGGAGCTGAGACTCGACCCCTAGAACCACTAATAGGTGGATGTCAAAACAGAATTCCAGTACACTACTGGATTCTAGTTAGAGAAACGTAGTCCAGGAGCTGCTCCCTGACCATCAGTGTTTGCAAGAAAAGGTCCAGAAGCTGCACCTCGACCACAGAAGCATTTAAATTGCGTACTACCGACGGTAGTACGCAGCGTTTCTCTCTGTGTAGAGCTTTATCACCAAGCTAGATCTAAAGGGCGAAACGTTGTCACACTAAGAGGTTGTTCAACACCCTGGGTTTTGTCTTGACCGCCTCGCCCTCCATCACACATGACACAGACACACACCTTCGGTAAACACACTCGACACGAGTGGACAAGTGTCCTTACACTGTTGTCTCTGGTCACCTAGCAGTAAAATAGGTAGCTGGGTGTTAGTCAATTGCTGTGGGTCACATCCTGGGGGACTGGGGAGTGGAGAAGGGAAGGGGAGGGTAAAGAGAGGTAGAATACTTTCATTTATAAGAAGTTGCTGTAGAATAAGAGCTTAAAGTAGGATAACACTTCTTACTGTGTGATGAATGGTTTTGAAAACCGACAAGTGTCTCAATTCTTCAACTTGTCGGTTTTCAAAACCATTCTTCACATCTGTCAGACACTGCAACATCATGGGATCTTGGTACAAAGACTTTAACTCTTGTCCAACCTTTGGACGACGACCTACTTACACTAGTGGCAGGTCCCACTGTGATCCCGCCGCCTCCTGCTTCAACTCATCTCACCGCAGTATATAAGCCACCTCTCTGGCCCTATGCTGCACTTCCTACAAGAGTGATGGTCTGAACACATCGATTCCAGGTTGAGGGACTGATTACCTCAAACTTCTACGCTTCTTACCCATTTCTACTTTGTATTGGACTGATGAAGTCACTGTGTGGCGAAACGTTTCTTCAATAAAGATTCCCATGTGTTGCATAAGTGTCTCAATTCTTCAACTTCTTACTGTGTACGATGAGGTGAAGAAGGATAACAGGCTGAGGTAGGATAACACCTCACATCCTGTACAATGAAGGGTGTGTCACAGAAGACAGCTACACTCACCATGCAACAGAAACACAAAGCTTAGAGGTACTCACGAGATTTCTCCAAAGGGTGCAAAGGCTTCTCTCAGCGTGTGAGTCTCTATCTCTGGGCTCAGGTCTCCCACGAAGATGTGAAAATGTTCTGTAAAGAAAAGAACAGTTTAGTTATACTGCAGATGAACACTTTAGTCCTGAACTCGTTACACACACACATTATATAAATATATATATATATATATATAATATATATATATATATATATATATATATATAATATATATATATATATATATAATATATATATATATATTCCATGATGATATTAAGAGAAAGGATCTTGGTCTCTCTCTCTCTATACACAGTGACAAAAAAAGAATAGCCATTTGCAAGAGGGGAATAGTGTAGGGGAGTGAAAGGGATGGAGGAGGGAAATAGATAGTAAGAGAGAGGGAGGGGGGAGGGAGGAAGGAGGGGAGGGAGGGGGAGAGGTGAACGTGTCATTTGTACACTGAGTGGAAACATTTAATGAGTAAAATAGAGTGTGTGTTGAGTGGTCACTAGGGCGTATAGTGTGTGTAGCAGCGGCGGCGGTGGTGGTGTGGTGGTGTTGTTGTTTGGCAGTGGTGGTGTTGGCAGTGGTGGTGGTGGTGGTAGTGGAAGTAGTGGTGGTAGTGGTGGTGTGGTATTAGTGGTGGTAGTAGTGGTGGTGGTGGTATTAGTGGTGGTAGTAGTGTGGTGGTGTTATGGTGGTGGTGGTATAGTGGTGGTGTATTAGTGGTGGTGGTAGTAGTGGTGGTGAGTAGTGGTAGTAGTGGGTGGTAGTAGTGGTGGTGGTAGTAGGTGGTCACGGGTAGTGGTGGTGGTAGTTATGGTGCTGGAAGTGCAGTGATGGTGGTAGCAGTAATGGTGCTGGAGTGCAGTGTGGTGGTGGTGAGGTGGGCGGTGGGTGGTGGTGGTGGGGGGAGGGGGGTTTGTTGGGAATTTAGGCAAGGGTGGTGGTAGAGGTGATAGCAGGGTTTGGTCACATGAGTAGTAAGGGGTGAAAGAGCTCTCTCTCTCTCTCTCATCTCTTCTCATCTCTCTACTCTCTCACTCTCTCACTCTCTCACTCTCTCTCTCTCACTCTCACTCTCTACTCTCACTCATCTCACTCATCTCCTCTCTCCTCTCTTTCTCCTCATCTCTTCTCGTTTCTCTCCTCATGCAACAACTATAGATCTCATGTTCGCTTTCTCCACCTGTGTGTCCCTAGTGGAAATAGGAGTTATGTTCGCTGATGTCTGTGTGTCACTGCTATGAAGAGAGAGGTGAAGAAGAGAGAGAGAGGAGGCAGGTGAAGTGAGGAGGAGGAGGGAGACGAGGGTAGGAGAAGAGAATAGAAAGAGGAAGAGGAGATAACGAGTGAGGTGAATAGGGATAATTGGTGAATGAAAAAAATAGGAGTAACTAGAGGAATAGGAATACCAGAAGAATGAGTAAGAGGAGTACTTGAGGCGGAGTATAAAGAGTACGAGATGGTGGATGGGATGGAGGTGGAGGATAAATTGAGAGGAAGTAGAAGACGAACAAGAAGCAGACGTCTGGTTTCCCTTCCCTGCCATTCTCTTCTACATACTTATCTCCACCAAGTCATCAAAACGTGGGCACCCGGGCCCCTCCTCCCATTTCATCTATGTCAAATTTGCTTGGAATGAATACTAGGTTCAGCCTTGCTGGTTCACTTCATCATTTCTCTCTAACTTTATCCCAGACATTTTGATACATGACGTACTCCATCACCTCCTCCATCATCTTAACCCGACACGTTTCCCGTCTCCCATGTGGATCCCAGTTCTCCTGTTTTTTTCCTTGTCAGTTAAGTCGCCCATCACTAGCTTTGCATTGGCTGTCTTTGCTACTTCCAGGCAGTGTTTACCACTGCTTTGTTGTCATCATACTTCTGTCTTGGTCTGCTGTTATGAGTGGAGGATTGTACATCTCTGTTATTACCACTGGGGTGCCACAGTTTTCAGGGTGTTTACGGCAGAGTTATTTGACTCCCCTAGCTTTATTAATCATATTTCCTGGAGACTCCATTGGTTTATGATTAACAGTGTTGCTTCCCCTTCCCTTGCTCCCTTTACCCATTCTCAGAGTATATCTTACTGAGATATTTACCTCTTATCTCCACGAGCTTTGTCTCTGTGTTATAATGGCTGCTGATGCCTCTGCTATTCAGTCTTAATTTTTTTTATTCCTTCTTTGTGTAACTTATTTTTCAGTTTCCTTACTCATATCATGTTCTGGTTACGTGACCCATGACCACTGGGAATAGGATGGGTAGTGGAGGAAGGTAGGGGCTGGGGGGTTGGTTGATGAGTGGTTGTGGGGAAGGTTGTTGCACTAGAAGAGGTCAGGATTGAGGGTGTGGGGTGAGGGAGGCAGAATGTAACTGACCCTGAGCTATTGTGCATGAGTGGAAAAAGAGGGTCGGGATTTGGGTTGGATATGTTGGTGACTACAATAACAAGAGCAACATTGCAACCACAGAAGTTGAGGTGTCTCTTCCTGTTATTGCTCGCTTGCTTCTCCCTCCTGCGCTTCTCAGTGTTTCATTCTCTCCGTCAGCTGCTTCCTCTCCTCTACTGTTCTATCCGTATTCAGGTACACGACAGTATCCCACCGTATTCCCTAACAGTGACGTCAGTCACGTGATTGTGTCCCATCTGTCACTTTGGATGCATTTTACACAGATTATGTAAAAAATTGCCACCTGCTGTGCATCCTCTTCTCGTGTTATTTTAGTGTCCGGAAAGTCTTCTTTCTCCGTCGCCCATCTGTGTGTGTGCTCGCGCGCGCTTTGTGTGTGTGTGTGACTGCAAGTGTGTGTGTGTGTGTGTGTGTGTGTGTGACTGCAAGTGTATGTCTGTATATATAATATATATATATATATGTAAATGGAGTACACAGATGAGTATACGAGCCTTTTCCGCAGAGCGAAATAGGTAACTGGTTTTGTGCCATACCTGAAGGTGGGTGGGGGCTAGGGTGGGCGGGTGAGGGGAGAAAGGGGGGCAGATAGGGTATGAGTGCTGAGGTGGGCGAGAAGTAGAAGGAAAGAATGGTGACTAGGAAAGAAGAGATTAATAAAAAATGGGAAATAGGAGAGACGATGAGGAGTGGTACTCGTGAGGGAGTGAGGAATAGTAGAGGGAAAGTGGGAAAGAATAAGGAAAAAGAGAGAGGAAGGAGGTTGGTGGAACGAGACAGTGGAAATAGGAGAGGGATAGAAAGAGTAAGAGGGAATTGGAGGGAAAAATGGAGATGAACGGGAAAAGGAGAGAGAGAGTGTAGGACAGGAAGAGTGAGATAATGCTCCATTTGTTTTTTCGTAAGATTAAAGTTAGTGATTTGTTTGTGTGGTTTGTTTGTTTATGCGAATTTGCATATCAGTGAGTGACTGTGGGCTGACTGTGTAGTGTACTTACCATTTGTGCGGCTGATATAACTCACTCTCTCCAAACACACAAACTACATATATATATATATATATATATATATATATATATATATATATATATATATATATATATATATATATATATATATATATATATATATATATATATGTCGTGCCGAATAGGCAGAATTTGCGATCTTGGCTTAAATAGCAACGTTCATCTTGCCATATAGGACAAGTGAAAATTTGTGCATGCAATAATTTTGCCAAAATCATTCTGAACCTAACGAAAAAAATATATTTCACTGTGTTTGTTTAGTATTAAATTACTGTAAACAAATCAAAAATATATTTAGTTGCGTTAGGCTAAAATAAATTGCTCTTGTTATTATAAGGTTAGGTAAGTTTTCTAAGATTCTTTTGGTGCAAAATAAAATTTTATTACATTAACATTTATGAAAAAAATATATCTTTAAACGTATAAGAGAAATTTTTAGAAAGGACTTAATTTAAATGAGTTCTTGCTAATTGACCAGTTTTTACATATTCGGACGACATATATATATATATATATATATATATATATAATATATATATATATATATATATATAATATATATATATATGTCGTGTCGAATAGGCAGAACTTGCGATCTTGGCTTAAATAGCAACGCTCATCTTGCCATATAGGACAATGAAAATTTGTGTATGCAATAATTTCGCCAAAATCATTCTGAACCTAACGAAAAAAATATATTTCACTGTGTTTGTTTAGTATTAAATTATTGTAAACAAATCTAAAATATAATTTGTTGGGTTAGGCTAAAATAAATTGCGCTTGTTATAATAAGGTTAGGTAAGTTTTCTAAGTTCTTTTTGGTGCAAAATTATAAATTTTTACGTCAATATTAATGAAAAAAATATATCTTTAAACGTATAAGAGAAAATTTTAGAAAGAACTAAATTTTAAATGAGTTCTTGCTAATTGACCAGTTTTACATATTCGGCACGACATTATATATATATATATATATATATATATATATATATATATATATATATATATATATATATATATAATATATATATATACATTATATATACTGCAGAGCGACCACTGTGAGAATATAGTAGAATTCCAAGCACTTTCGTGATTTCTTACATTATCAGATAAAGAGGAAAGCATACGGGAACAAGACTACCTCTCGCAGTTGTAAGGTAACGTGAGATGTAGTCTCGTCCTTATTTTTACAATTATTTTTACAATTCCTTGAAGTGAAAAATCACGAAAGCATTTGGAATTCTATTTTCTCACAGAGGCTGTTCTGAACATTATGATTTCACCTGTTTACTGTGATCTTATTGCATATTGCACACACACACACACAAATATATATATATATATATATATATATATATATATATATATATATATATATATATATATATAATATATATATAATATATATATATATATATAAACCTTAGGCTGATATACCTTGGGAAAATACCTCCAACAATCTGACTCCAAACTTTGGCAATTTTTACGGCAGATTTGCATCCGTCAAGCAATTTGGTCCAATTTGGTAATGGGGCCTGGAGGTCGTCGCCAAAACCTGTTTGACGCCTCAAAATCTATATCTAACTTGGCTTCTATGTCAAAAACCTTTTGTCTAACCTTGATTTATTGTCGATAATCTGTAATTAATTTGGTTTCAGTATCAAAATTTGAAGTTTGCTAAATGTATTTTTTAAAATCATAATGAAATTTGCAAAATAATAATAATAATAATAATATATTCAATTTTATTATTACTGTTTTGCTTATTACTTTAAAAAATTTTATAATCAAGCTACCATAATCATCTTAATACTCATGTACTCTCTGCCCATCTCATCAGCTACCTCTCTAACCACTCAGTACCTCTCTGCCCACTCATCAGTACCTCTCTGCCCACTCATCAGTACCTCTCTGCCCACTCATCAGTACCTCTCTGCCCACTCACTGTCATCAACTTCTAGTAATGTCTCCTAACTTTATTTCATGACCTCCATCTCCACCTCCTCTGTATTCTCCCTCTTCTCAGCATTCTCATTCTCCCTCCCCTCTTCTATATCGTCCCATTCCTTTTACCCTTCTACCTTCCTTCTTTACTTCTCTTTCCTCATCTGTTCCTATTCAGAGTGCTTCCTCTTCTCCTTCTCCCCTTTCCCTCAAACATTTCGTCCCTCTTTTCATTTTTACTGCTCACTTACTTTCCTGCCTTTATGTTCCTTCACCTCATCCCCCTCACCTTCCTCCCCTTTCTTTCCTCACCTTCATCCTTTCTTTCTTTCCTTACCTTCATCCTCTTTCTTCCCTCACCTTCCTCCCCTTTCTTCCATCACTTTCCTCTCTATTTCCCCTCATATTCTTCCCCCTTCCATCACTCTCCCCTCCTGCTTACCCACACCTCCCCTCAGGCTATGTTCCTAAACCCATTGAATATTAAAACTCTGTCAATGTGAGAAGAAATGGTAGGTAGTCCCTTGTGTGTGTGTGTGTGTGTGTGTGTGTGTGTGTGTGTGTGTGTGTGTGTGTGTGTGTGTGTGTGTGTGTCGCGCGCTCACCTAATTGTGGTTGCAGGGGTTGATTCATAGCTCCTGGTCCCGCCTCATCACTGGACCCCACTGGGTCCACTCTCACCCCGCTCCATGAGTTTTATTATACCTCTTTTTAAAGCTATGTATGGTACCTGCCTCCGCTACCTCACTTTCCAGACTATTCCATTTCCTGACAACTCTGAAGAAATACTTCCTAACATCCCTGTGGCTCATTTGAGTCTTTAACTTCCACGTGTGACCCCCAGTTGTTGTGTCCCATCTCTGGAACATCCTGTTTTTGTCCACCTTGTTGATTCCACTCAGTATTTTATATGTCGCTATCATGCCCTCCCTTGTCCCTCCTGTGTCGTCAGGTCGAGTTCTCTTAACCTCTCCTGGTAGGTCATGCCCCTTAGCTCCGGGACTAGTTTCGTTGCAAACCTCTGCACTTTCTCTAATTTTCTGACGTGTTTGGTCAGGTGAGGGTTCCAAACTGGTGCTGTATACTCCAATATGGGCCTGACGTACACGATATACAGGTACCGGAACGACTCCTTACTGAGACATCGGAATGCTTTTCTTAGGTTCGCTAGTCGCCCATATGCTGCAGCAGTTACTTAGTTGATGTACGCCTCAGGAGATGTGCTCGGTATTATACACACTCCAAGATTCTTTTCTTTGAGTGAGGTTTGTAATCTTTGGCCACCTTGACTATACTCAGTCTGCGGTCTTTTTTTGCCCTTTGAACTCCAGGAGCCAGTTGCTGGACCAGGCATGCAGCCTGTCCAGATCCCTCTGTAGTCTTTCCTTGTCCTTTTTCCGACAGAATTCCCCTCATTAACTTCACATCGTCAGCAAACAGACACTTCTGAGTCTATTCCTTCCGTCATGTCGTTCACATATACCAAGAAGAGCACAGGTCCTAGGACTGACCCCTGTGGAACCCCGCTCGTCACAGGCGCCCACTCTGACACCTCATCACGTACCATGACTCGCTGCTGCATCCTGTCAGGCATTCTCTGATTCATTGCAGTGCCTTCCCTGTTATACCTGCCTGGTATAACAGGCAGGTTATACCTGCACTAGTCCCTTGTGTGGAACTGTGTCAGAAGCCTCCTTTCACTCCAAAAAAAAAAAACACGATCTACCCATCCCTCTCTCTCTCTCTCTCTCTCTCTCGTCTTACTGATGTCACCCTGTAACAGAACCCCAGTAGGTTTCTGACACAGGATTTCGCGTCTCTGAATCCGTGCTGGTTGTTGTTTATAAGCTCATTCCTTCCTAGGTGGTCCACCACTCTTCTGATAATCTTCTCCATGACTCTGCATACATGTCAGTGACACTGGTCTGTAGTTTAATGCTGCGTGTCTGTCCTTTTTTTTTTTAAATTGGGACTACATTTGCCGTCTTCCATACCTCAGATAGTCACCCTGTTTTGATATATGTGTTGAAGATTGTTGTTAGTGGTACACAGAGCGCCTCTGTTCCCTCTCTCAGGACCCACGGAGAGATGTTATCCGGCCCCATCGCCTTTGAGATATCTGGTTCGCTTAGCAGCCTCTTCACCTTCTCCTCGGTTGTATGTATTGTGTTCAGCACTTGCTGGTTCCCACCTCTCCATCTTTCGGGAATCCTTTCTTTCTCCACTGTGAATACTCTATGAATCTCATGTTGAGGTCCTCACAAACTTCAAGGCTGGTTCTTGTAACACCCCTCCTTCCTTCATCCGCCTGATTACCTGGTCTTTGACTGTTTTCTTCCTGATGTGACTGTACAACAGCTTCTGGTCAGACTTGTCTTACTCTGTTATGCCATTTTCGTATTGTCGTTGGGCCTCCCTCCTTACTTGTTCATATTCATTTCTTACTCTTAGACTACTCTCCATATTCTCCTGGGTCCTTTGCCTTCTATACTTTTTCCATTCTCTAGCACACTTGGTTTTAGCCTCTCTACACCTTTGGATGAACCAAGGGCTCCTCCTGGTCTTCTCAGTTTGTCTCCTCCGCTTCCTTGCATATTGTCACATATTCCATCATCTCATATACTGATTTCCCTGCCAGTTCTCTGTCCCACTGAACCTCATCCAGATAGTTCCTCATGCCTGTGTACTCCCCTCTCTTGTAGTTTGGCTTCATTCGTCCGGCCCTTCCTACTTCCCTTTCCACGTGTAACTCTACTAAGTATTCGAATCTCAGAACCACATGGTCAATAGCTCCTAGGGGCCTTTCATATGTGATGTCCTCAAGGTGAATATCTGGTCCAGTCTTGCTGGTTCATCCTCTTCCCTCTCTCTGGTAGTGTCCCTAACGTGTTGATGCATGAGTTTTTTCAGTACCACCTCCAACATCTTAGCCCTCCACGTTTCTTGGCCCCCATGTGTCTTCAGGTTTTCCAAGTCAATTTCTTTGTGACTGAAGTCACTCACAACCAGTAGCTTTGCCCTGCCCACATGGGCCCTTCTGGCCACTTCAGCCAGTGTGTAAACCATCTCTTTACTACTTTCATCGTATTCTTGTCTTGACCTCCTGCTATCCTGTGGTGGGTTATACATCACTGCAATCACCACATTGGGACTTCCTGTCTGAAGTGTTCCTATTATGTAGTCCCTTACTTCTCATCTGTCTCCTCTCTCCAACTCCTCAAAATCCCATTGGTTTTTGATGAACAGTGGCACTCCTCCACTCCCCCTGTTCCCTCCGTTTTTCCTCAGGATCTGATAACCAGCTGGAAAGATGGCGCTTATCATTCCTCAGAGCTTGGTTTCTGTGAGG
>NC_069410.1:37693216-37695716 GCF_026875155.1 Cherax quadricarinatus
CTCTCGATGGATATACAACGTATATGCGTAACTCTCCACATATATACACCATCTTCTAGCGTACGAGTATATATACAAGGTGTGTGTCTCTCAGCATATATTCATAGAGTGGTGCGTATGCTTCTAAACACGTATACAACGATAAGTGTGTATAGCTTTTATCGTATATACACCGAGAGGTATGTGACAGTAACGCTGTCACCCTCCCTCTCTCCCACCTTCTCACCCTCCCACCTTCTCACCCTCCCTCTCTCCCACCTTCTCACCCTCCCTCTCTCCCACCTTCTCTCCCTCCCTCTCTGTCTATTTCATGTGTGTCAGTAATACAAGAGGGAGAGAGGGCTGTTAAGAGGGAGGAGACGCGTCACGAGATGTCCGCAAACTCAAAATTAATAGCCTGAAGGATGTTTCCGGGGGTCGACGCCCCTGCGGCCAGGTCCCAGAGAGGGTTTCCGGTAGATCAGGGCCTGACCAACCCAGGCTGTTGCCACTGTTAAATAGTCTTGGGGCCCCTTACATTATAATTAAGAACTATGCACAGCGACCTGCTCTACCTTGATCTACAGTGACCTGCTCTATATTGATCTACAGTGACCTGCTCTATATTGATCTACAGTGACCTGCTCTATATTGATCTACAGTGACCTGCTCTATATTGATCTACAGTGACCTGCTCTATATTGATCTACAGTGACCTGCTCTACATTGATCTCAGTGACTGCTTACATGTCTACAGTGACCTGCTCTCATTGATCACAGTGACCTGCTCACATTGATCTACATGACCTGCCCTGTCTTACATTGATCTCAGTGAACCTGCTCAGATTGATTTACAGGACCTGCTCTATATTGATCTACAGACTGCTTAATATTGCATCTACAGTGACCTGCTCTATATTGATCTACAGTGACCTGCTCTATATTGATCTAAGTGACCTGCTCTATCATGGACTACAGTGACCTGCCTTATTGTCTACGTGACCTGCTCTATATTGATCTACAGTGACCTGCTCTATATTGATCTACAGTGACCTGCTCTATATTGATCTACAGTGACCTGCTCTATATTGATCTACAGTGACCTGCTCTATATTGATCTACAGTGACCTGCTCTATATTGATCTACAGTGACTTGTACAACTGTGACTAATATGTCACTACCGTCTACCACCACCAGAGAAGCTCCTGACTACCTCCTCCAAGATGGCAACATGACAGACACTTCTGTGTCTTATGGACTGAAGAACAACAGGTCACAGATATACAACAATATCAAGGAATTAGTCACCAAAAAAGAAGAAGAAAAGGTTGAGCTGAGGAAACACCAAATAAATTTAAAATTATTTTTAAAATTTGATCTTATACGTCAAAAGATATTTTTTTTTTCATATATGATAATGTAAAAGTTAATTTTGTACCAACAGAACCTTAGAAAACTTACCTAACCTTATTATAACAAGCGCAATTTAATTTAACCTAATCTAACCAAATGTGGTTTAGATAAGTTTACAATAATTTAATAATAAGCAAACACAGTGAAATATTTGTTTCTCGTTAGGTTCAGAATTATTTTTGCGACATTATTGCATACACAAATTTTCGTTCGTGTTATTCGGCAAGAAAAGCGTTGCTATTTAAGCCAAAAGTGCAAATTTTACCTATTCGGCACGACATATATATATATAAACAGAGGCCACTGAAAATATTGTTATAACGGGAGCCTTAACAGTCAGAATAATTAACACTAAATCAACAGATACCAAACAATGTTCAGCAATACACACACACACACACACACACACACCACACACACACACACACACACACATTCCATCTACTTATTACATCACGTGACCATCGAACCTCAGGACAAAAAGGGCGTCAAGACATCTTTCTCTTTTTATGGAAATCTATGGAGCGTGTCTATCCCCTCTCCCACCCCTCCCGGTCCTTTCCCCTATCCCTCCATTCTATCTCTCCCCTTTCCCCTTTCTTTCTTCCCTTCCCCTTTCCTTCTCCTCCCTTTTCCCCCAGTCCCTTCCACTGACGCCTTCTCCCTTTCTTCCTTCCCCAAACCCCCTCCCCACTACCATTTCTCTCTCTCTCTCTCTCTCTCTCGCTTCCCCTCCCCCTCTATCCCTCCGTCTAGCCATCAGCTGCTGTCTTTGTTCTCTTGTCAACCTTTGCTATTCCTCAAACATTATTTTTCCTTGAGTTATATTTTGTTATTGTTGTTCTTGCTTTCTTACTGTAGTTGTAATTATTGTTGCTATTATTACTTTTGTTATTTCTGTTGTTGTCATTCTTATTGTTGGCGATATTGTTATTGATACTCTTGTTGTTATTGTTTTTTATTGTTGCTGTTGTTACTGTTGTTGTTGTTGTTACTGTTAGTCACTGTTTTGCTCCCATATTTACCTTTATATTTTTATTATCCATTATTGTTTGTATTAACGAAAAAAAATCTTATGTCATGGCTGATAAGTTGGTTAATTAGGTT
>NC_069410.1:37698216-37700716 GCF_026875155.1 Cherax quadricarinatus
GGTAGTTGAGACCGTTACACCAGCCCCGTGGCTCCTCACCCGTCCACTGTCTCCTGGTAGTTGAGACCGTTACACCAGCCACGTGGCTCCTCACCCGTCCACTGTCTCCTGGTAGTTGAGACCGTTACACCAGCCCCGTGGCTCCTCACCCGTCCACTGTCTCTGGTAGTTGAGACCGTTACACCAGCCCGTGGCTCCTCACCCGTCCACTGTCTCCTGGTAGTTGAGACCGTTACACCACCCCCGTGGCTCCTCACCCGTCCACTGTCTCCTGGTAGTTGAGACCGTTACACCAGCCACGTGGCTCCTCACCCGTCCACTGTTTCTGGTAGTTGAGACCGTTACACCAGCCCGTGGCTCCTCACCCGTCCACTGTCTCCTGGTAGTTGAGACCGTTAACACCAGCCCCGTGGCTCCTCACCCGTCCACTGTCTCCTGGTAGTTGAGACCGTTTACACCAGCCATGTGGCTCCTCACCCGTCCACTGTCTCCTGGTAGTTGAGACCGTTACACCAGCCACGTGGCTCCTCACCCGTCCACTGTCTCCTGGTAGTTGAGACCGTTACACCAGCCACGTGGCTCCTCACCCGTCCACTGTCTCCTGGTAGTTGAGACCGTTACACCAGCCACGTGGCTCCTCACCCGTCCACTGTCTCCTGGTAGTTGAGACCGTTACACCAGCCCGTGGCTCCTCACCCGTCCACTGTCTCCTGGTAGTTGAGACCGTTACACCAGCCACGTGGCTCCTCACCCGTCCACTGTCTCCTGGTAGTTGAGACCGTTACACCAGCCACGTGGCTCCTCACCCGTCCACTGTCTCCTGGTAGTTGAGACCGTTACACCAGCCACGTGGCTCCTCACCCGTCCACTGTCTCCTGGTAGTTGAGACCGTTACACCAGCCCCGTGGCTCCTCACCCGTCCACTGTCTCCTGGTAGTTGAGACCGTTACACCAGCCCCGTGGCTCCTCACCCGTCCACTGTCTCCGGTAGTTGAGACCGTTACACCAGCCACGTGGCTCCTCACCCGTCCACTGTCTCCTGGTAGTTGAGACCGTTACACCAGCCCCGTGGCTCCTCACCCGTCCACTGTCTCCTGGTAGTTGAGACCGTTACACCAGCCACGTGGCTCCTCACCCGTCCACTGTCTCCTGGTAGTTGAGACCTTACACCAGCCACGTGGCTCCTCACCGTCCACTGTCTCCTGGTATTTTGAGACCGTTACACCAGCCACGTGGCTCCTCACCCGTCCACTGTCTTCCTGGTAGTTGAGACCGTTACACCAGCCACGTGGCTCCTCACCCGTCCACTGTCTCCTGGTAGTTGAGACCGTTACCCAGCCCCGTGGCTCCTCACCCGTCCACTGTCTCCTGGTAGTTGAGACCGTTAACACCAGCCACGTGGCTCCTCACCCGTCCACTGTCTCCTGGTAGTTGAGACCGTTACACCAGCCACGTGGCTCCTCAACCCGTCCACTGTCTCCTGGTAGTTGAGACCGTTACACCAGCCACGTGGCTCCTCACCCGTCCACTGTCTCCTGGTAGTTGAGACCGTTACACCAGCCACGTGGCTCCTCACCCGTCCACTGTCTCCTGGTAGTTGAGACCGTTACACCAGCCACGTGGCTCCTCACCCGCCCACTGTCTCCTGGTAGTTGAGACCGTTACACCAGCCACGTGGCTCCTCACCCGTCCACTGTCTCCTGGTAGTTGAGACCGTTACACCAGCCCCGTGGCTCCTCACCCGTCCACTGTCTCCTGGTAGTTGAGACCGTTACACCAGCCCGTGGCTCCTCACCCGTCCACTGTCTCCTGGTAGTTGAGACCGTTACACCAGCCACGTGGCTCCTCACCCGTCCACTGTCTCCTGGTAGTTGAGACCGTTACACCACCCACGTGGCTCACCCGTCCACTGTCTCCTGGTAGTTGAGACCGTTACACCAGCAACGTGGCTCCTCACCCGCCCACTGTCTCCTGGTAGTTGAGACCGTTACCCCAGCCACGTGGCTCCTCACCCGTCCACTGTCTCCTGGTAGTTGAGACCGTTACACCAGCCCCGTGGCTCCTCACCCGTCCACTGTCTCCTGGTAGTTGAGACCGTTACACCAGCCCCGTGGCTCCTCACCCGTCCACTGTCTCCTGGTAGTTGAGACCGTTACACCAGCCCCGTGGCTCCTCACCCGTCCACTGTCTCCTGGTAGTGAGACCGTTACACCAGCCCCGTGGCTCCTCCCCCGTCCACTGTCTCCTGGTAGTTGAGACCGTTACACCAGCCCCTGGCTCCTCACCCGTCCACTGTCTCCTGGTAGTTTGAGACCGTTACACCAGCCCCGTGGCTCCTCACCCCGTCCACTGTCTCCTGGTAGTTGAGACCGTTACACCAGCCACGTGGCTCCTCACCCGTCCACTGTCTCCTGGTAGTTGAGACCGTTACACCAGCCACGTGGCTCCTCACCCGCCCACTGTCTCCTGGTAGTTGAGACCGTTACCCCAGCCACGTGGC
>NC_069410.1:37705716-37730945 GCF_026875155.1 Cherax quadricarinatus
AGGTAGTAAGTAAATAAGAGGAAGAGAGTAGGAATTGAAAGGGGAGGTGAGGGAAAGTGAGGAGAGGTGAGGCAATGTGAAAGAAGGGGAGGCAAAATGAGGGGTAAGGGGAGAGAATTGTAATGAGGGTACAGGTAGAGCCTCGGGTCAGAGCCAAGACACGGAGGCTGAGGAGGTGATTTCATCTCCCTCAGTGATGCGTCATTTCCTTCAGTGATGTGTCATCTCCCTCAGTGATGTGTCATCTCCCTCAGTGACGTGTCATCTCCCTCAGTGACGTGTCGTCTCCCTCAGTGACGTGTCGTCTCCCTCAGTGACGTGTCGTCTCCCTCAGTGACGTGTCGTCTCCCTCAGTGACGTGTCGTCTCCCTCAGTGACGTGTCATCTCCTTTAGTAATGTGTCATCTCTCTCAGTGATGTTTTCTTCCCAACGTATCAACCACACCACCTGCACCTCACCACCTGCACCACACTCCGCCCTTTACATCACTGGGTCCTGCCTCTCACGGTACTGTATTTCCCTCTTCCTTCGAAACCCCGCCCCTCCTCATCACCTGTTCTTTCCCTTCTTAACCCTCCCCCTCCTTTCCCCCACGTCTCCTCCAGCATCTACACCTCTAAACCCGCCCTTCAAACCAATACCTCCATAACACTTTTTTTCTCCCCTCTTTTTTTCTCTTTTCTTTTTCTCGGCCCTTCTATATACCTGTGTGAGGAGGGAGAGACGTCGTATTGTACACGTTATGTCAGATTAAATGTGTGAATGACTGCGGTGATGATGGTTTGCGTGTGAGGCACAATGTCTTTCAGAGATATGTTGACTTCAGCTCCACCTGCCTGTGGGACTGACCACCTCCCAGGTCAGCTCCACCTGCTCACTGCCTGTGGGACTGACCACCTCCCTGGTCATGTCACCGTGTCACCTGCCTGTGGGATGACACCTCCCAAGGTCATGCTCACCTGCTCATTGCCTGTGATGACCAACTGCCTGCGTCAGCTCACTGCTCACCTGCCTGTGGTAATGACCCCCTTCCTGGCCGGTTTGTGAGTGTGCGCCGAGGTAGGATTTCACCTCTTTGTTCCCAGGTCATGTCGTCTACATGGTGTATTGTATATGCCAATTGTGTAGGCGTTATTTGTCTGTATGTGACTTATTTTATTAATGTAACTTATCTGGTATATGTTGTTTTATTAATGTAACGCTTTACACTAGTTTCCATCTTTAGTTTCTCCGTGGATGCCATCCCTCGAGGTAACGACGAGTTTCAGCTTTACTCTGGTTGTTCTTGCGCGTCTACTCACCGTTACTCCACTCAAGGGATTACCCATGGTCATACCGAATTTCCCCCCACCCCATAAAAAAAAAGAAATGTTGAAGGGATATTAGTTAATGTAAGAGATCGTTCAATAAAGGAGAGAGGATCTTGGACAGGTTAGGTAGGGTAAGTCCATTTCACAAGAGATGATGCGGTGTCATCTCCCTGCTGTGGACCATGACGACTACGGCTTAGTCCGTGGCGCCTCTAGCCTGGTCCGTGGCTACTCTGGCCTGGTCCGTGGCGCCTCTAGCCTGGTCCGTGGCTACTCTGGCCTGGTCCGTGGTGACTCTGGTAAACAAGGAGGTGACACCAAGCCTATCTAACTTCAAGGATCTAACTTTACTTAAAAGTTACGTAAAATAACTTCACTACACCGAGTTAATTTAAACAGGAATTCCCATGATTATAGAACAACTGCTAGAAATAAACAATAACAACCTGACGGTGGTGAATTTACGCCACTGTTACCTTACGTAGCTATACTGAAGAGTTTGCATAGCTATAATGAAATATTTTCCATAGCTACAACGAAGTGTTTTCCCTAGGAAGGTTGAGTGAGTTGCCTCAGTCTCGGTATATTGTTGCACTCGGTTGCAAACATATATTCAACTCTTGAAGTGTGGCTGTATTGATGTTGTTGTTGCAGTAGTTGTCATGCTGTTGCTGCGGTCGCATAATTGCTGTTCTTGTTGCAGTTGTTGTGAGGTGGATTTTTTTGTTGCATACATCAGTTGTATTACCTCGTGCAGAGGCGCCTTGTTGTTGTTGTCGTTGCTTGCCGTGGTTGTGTTGTTTCTGTTGTCCTTGCTGTATGCAGTAGTCCTGTTGTTGCTGTTCTTATTGCTGTTGTTATTGTTGCTCTTATTATTGGTATTGTTATTGATGTTATTGTTGCTCTTGTTATTATTGGTATTGTTATTGATGTTACTGTTGCTCTTGTTATTATTGGTATTGATGTTATTGTTGCTACTGTTATTGTTGTGATTGTTTACTGCTATTTTATTATTATTGCTGTGATTATTTCTATTATAATTATTATTGTTGTTAGTGTTACTGTTGTTGTAGTTTTTACTATTGTTGTTGTCGTTATTCTCATTATTGTTTTTGTTATTGTTAATATTGTCATTATTGTTGTCGTTATTGCTGTTGCAGTCAGAGTCCTTGCTGCATACATTATCTTGCAGCACCAACATGAGCCGGTAAGAGCTCCTCCTCTCTTTCATATGATCCAAAGTGCATTTTAAAACTTAATTCACATTTTAACTACAAAGTCAAAACGATTTTTTTTTCAATTTCCTTTAAACAAACCATATTTTTTTATGGTAAATATTTGTTCAGTGTTTTATACACACTTCAGAATTACCCTTTAATGTAATTTGTGTATCTGCTTAAATACGCGGAAATGTGAGTACTTTTGAAACGTTTGTATTTTCTCTTATTTTTGTTAACATGAGAGATAAGTATATATCATTTATTGGTTGACTTCTGCTCAGCTTGTTGCTGTTCCTACTACTGCTATTAGTACTACTACTATTACTGCTGCTGCCGCTATTGCTATTTCTACTGCTACTGCTGCTTGTGATGATTGTAACGATGATATTACTTCTATTACTGCAAGTGCTGCTGCTTCAGTAGTTACTATTACTATCATTACTACTAACATTACGGCAACTACTATTTCTTCTACTGCTGTTACTACTAGTACTTAAACAGTTACTAAACCTCTGCTTCTGTTACTGTTAATGCTAGCATTACCACTGCTACTACTTCTGCTACTGCTACTACAAATGCTACTATAACTACCACAACTACTACTGCTACTATTTCTGTTGCTCCTATTGTCATTTTGTCAGTACATCTGATACTGCTACGAGGTCAAGTTTCACCTAATCGACAGAGCTGAAGAGGACTGACAGGCTCCTGGGAGCAACCATGACAATAATCCCACTTTCAGAGGTGTAAAATCCTCAGTGATAGTATCACAACACAGTGGAATACTCTTGGACACTGTCCTATTATAGACCGGGGAAATTTACCTGCGACTATTTCTGTGACGTGTTTTCAGAGTTTTCCTACTGCAGCGGCCCTGCTCGGAGCAAGTCGATAACGATAGTTAAGTTTCTTTACACTTGTTGCCCCCCCCTCTCCTGTTTACCTAGCAGTAAGTAGGTACCTGAGCTTAGAGACGAGCTGACGGGATAACAACTCTGAACTTGTAAACGAGCTGATGTAGCATAACTACTCCAGGCCTGTTAACGAGCTGAAGTAGGATAACAACTCTTAGCCTATAAATGACCTGAGAGGGTAACTCGACCTGTAAATGACCTGATTAAGGGTGACAGTTCTTGGCCTATAACTTCAATGGCATAAAAACACTCGCAGCGCTGGAAAACGAGTGGACTTCTGTCACCTCCAATAACAGTTCAAACAGCCAACTTAACAGACAAGTCTGAGACTTGTCTAATCGTTGTTCAGGAGTAACACATTGCGCACTAAGGTTCCCAGCCTCTCTGACACCCTCCCTTCCTTCATGTATAAGGGAGAGTATCAGACACCTTATCCATCGTCAGAGAGAACCTGGCTAGTTCGTGCAGGTGCTCATCACCCAGGACGTGGGCACCAAACAAACCTGACGGACCAAATGGTTCAAAACAGAGGCTTGGTCCGAGACTAGGGCTGTTACAGATGCTGTTACAGCTACAGAGCACAACACCGTGCCGCAAGTGAACGCGGCCCGGCAGTAAGCGGATCAGGGCTCAGCCACAGGACTAGACGAGGGAAAAACATCAGGCAATCGTGTGTCAGCAACCAGCAAAAAGGCGGAACCAGGAGCTGTGACTCGATCCCTGCAGTCACAAATAGGTGAACACAAGGTGATGTTGCTACAATCCTACAAGTTCATGTGAGACGAAATGTAAGTAGAGGAGGCAGGGGATAAGACAAGGGTTCCTTGGTCCATTATGGGAGGAGGAAAGGCAAGCTTACCTATAGTGACAGAAGGGGCCAAGTCATTGGCCTTGAGAGGAACTTCACACAGCATAACACAAAACAGCACAACACAGCCCAAGGCAACACAGCCTCAGGGACCATCGTAATGGTCAGAGACCATCAGTGATGGTCGGGGACCACCAATGATGGTCGGGGACCACCAGTGGTGGTCCGGATAACATTAAAATAACATTGGAACCTTCAGACATTTTTATTTATAAAATCTAAATGCCGGAGAATACATGAATGTGTAATGAGGGAGGAATGTTGACGACTTGTGAGGGGAGAGTGAAGGGAAGGGAGAAAGGGATGGGAGAGGAGTGAGGGGAGAGAGAAGTTTCCCTTCTGGGAGAAAGTGAGTAGAGAGAGAGGGAGAGGAGCTAACAGAGGGGGAAGAGTAAAGCTGAGATGAGTGAAAGGAGAGGAGAAAACGGATGGTCTGAGGAGAGAATGGGACGGAGAAAAGGAGAGAGACGATTTGTGAAGGAGAAAGCGTAAGGAATGAGAGAACCAAAGTGTGTGTGTGTGTGTGTGTGTGTGTGTGTGTGTGTGTGTGTGTGTGTGTGTGTGTGTGTGTGTGTGTGTGTGCGCGCGCGCGCTCACCTAGTTGTGGTTGCAGTGCTCTATGTACAGCTCCTGACCCCGCCTCTTCATTGAGTGTGCGCGCGCGCGTGTCGGGGGGGGGGGGCGCTTAAACCCTTATTAATGTGCTCACTTATACAAAGTAACACACAACACCGAAGAGCAACACAAGTATATAAATAACATTTTAATCACTTAATCACCATACAGGTAACCACCATACAGGTAACCACCATACAGGTAACCACCATACAGGTAACCACCACTCATGTAACTATCATACAGGAAATTACCATACAAGTAATCATCATACAAATAATCACCATACTGTTTATCACTATACTCGTAATCACGATACTGTTAATCACCATAATGGTAATCACTAGACGCGTAATCAACATACAGTTAATCACCATTCCTTATAACAATACAGCACTTCAATCAACTATCCTCATATTGTAGCCGATACTGTGATAACAGGTTATAAAGATATCCGGTAAGGATAACTGCACGTGGTATTGTGTTTACAAACACCGGGTGACGTCATCTGGCCACTCAGTGAGGCTAACACAGCACTCGCACGTGGTCTTGTGTTTACAAACAGATCACGTCATCTGGCCACTCACTGATGATAATAGCACTCGTACGTAGCCTTGTGTTTACAAGCACGCTCAAGCACGCTCAAGCCGCCAAGCTAACACGGAATTTCAAAACGAGCAACGACAACGACAATGACTATTGGCCAATGTTATTAAGACGAAGAAAACTTACAGCAGAAAACACTTAATTTCCCTAGTGATCCACAGAATGTGCAGTACGTTTTGGTGTCCCTCAAGGCAAGTATCCCTTGATATTTCTTTTCACGGGTATCCCCCAAAGTCCATGGAATAAACAGTGCATAGATTGCTATCCGTCGAGTATTAGCCCTTGTTGTTTCTCATCGGAGGTATACAATCTTAATCTCAGCTACCCAGACAGAATAAGAGGTACAGTAACTTTAAAGTAACCTCCTCTCTTTCTCTCTCTTTCTCTCTCTCTCTCTCTCTCTCTCTCTCTCTCTCTCTCTCTCTCTCTCTCTCAGGAGATAGCTTCGATATCCTGGAGGGTCTTCTGTTATCTGGTTTTCCAATGTACGTATGTACTCCAACTGTTCCAAATGTGTCCAAGTACTCTCAAGTAAATCTTCTCTTCTTTCAAGATTCTCTTATCATCATTCTATTATTACCTCAAGTCTGGTTGTTCATTCGTTCCCTGCCTCTTCTCTTAGCTCGTATCTTCTTCTCTCACCTTGTAACCTGTCCTCTCAGCTCGTATCTTCTCTCAGCTCGTATCTTTTTCTCTCAGGTCACGTCTCCTCTCAGCTTGTATTTCTTGTACCTTTTTTCTTTTGCTCTCCCTCCCTGTTTACTCTTCCTTCTCCTCTCCCTGAAATCCCCTCTTTCTCTCCCCTCATCAACTACTCCTCCCACTGCTATCTCTTCCCCAGGTTCTCCTCTCCCTCCATCACCTCTACTTTTTACCTTTCTTCCTCCTCCTTCCCAGAGTTAAGGAAGACCAGTAGCAGCAATTAGGAGGATGATGAGGAATTTTTACCTTAAGGAGGACCAGGAAGGGGACCCGAATCACTAACGAGCCTCAAGAACTTCAGAAGAGCTTTACAGAGCTAAGGAGCTAAGCTACTGCCACTATAGAACTCCCCTGAGGAAGAGCATAGATTATACATACACACACACACACACATACACACTATATATATATATATATATATATATATATATATATATATATATATATATATATATATATGTTATGTGTGTGTGTCCACAAAAACACTCCCTGATTTCAAATAGGTATAGTATGTAACTTTATTGTAATAATCTTTCACAGTCAGTAGCTTCAGATGCAGGATTTCATTCAGTTTCATGTGGTACAGGGTAACATTAAAGGCACTCAATGTGCGCCCCTCTGGTTGCTCGGTAAACATCGATGTTAAAGTCCAGTTCGGTCCAGACGCTCTGCAGCATATCTGGTGTTATCATGCGAACTGCTTCGGTGATCGAAATTTTCAGCTCCTCCAGGGTTGCAGGTAGTGGTGGTACGTATATTGTGCTCTTCACGTACCCCCAAAGAAAGAAGTCACAAACAGGTCCGGTAACCTCTGCAAGTGGCCTGCGAGGTCACCGGACCTAACTGCATGTGACTTCTTTCTTTGGGGGTACGTGAAGAGCACAATATACGTACCACCACTACCTGCAACCCTGGAGGAGCTGAAAATTTCGATCACCGAAGCAGTTCGCATGATAACCAGATATGCTGCAGAGCGTCTGGACCGAACTGGACTTTAACATCGATGTTTACCGAGCAACCAGAGGGGCGCACATTGAGTGCCTTTAATGTTACCCTGTACCACATGAAACTGAATGAAATCCTGCATCTGAAGCTACTAACTGTGAAAGATTATTACAATAAAGTTACATACTATACCTATTTCAAATCAGGGAGTACATATATATATATATAATATATATATATATATATATATATTATATATATATATATATATATATATATATATATATAAACTACACATAGGTAATAATACATGATATATAAATACAATAATACATATATACATAAATGTATATTCATATTGGAATACACGCACCACTGAGCATACATATTAATGAGACGGGATATTTAATATTTTTTTTACGGTCAGCTTGTACTGGCCAGTCCTCCCCCAGTCCCCCATTAGTGATGGGTGACGGGGCAGTGATGGGGAGGAAGGATGAGGGGGAGGAGGGAGTGATGGGGTAGATAGGAGGGATATTAAATATTATATATATATATATATATATATATATATATATATATATATATAAATATATATATATATATATATATATATATATAGTCGCGCTGAATACGTAAAACTTGCGATTTTGGCTTAAATAGCAACGCTCGTCTTGCCGAATAAGGCAAGCGACAATTTGTGCATGCAATAATTTCGCGAAAATGATTCTCAACCTAACGAAAAAAAAACATATTTCATTGTTTGTTTATTAAATTATTGTAAACTTATCTAAAATACATTTAGTTGGATTAGGCTAAATAAAATTGCGCTTATAATGAGGTCAGGCAAGTTTTCTAAGGTTCTTTTGGTACAAAATTATTTATTTTTCACATTAACTTAAATGAAAAAAATATCTTTAAACGTAGGACATCCTTAAGAGTGGCGTCCATGGACCACGATTTGCTAGAGTTAAAATCCCCCTACCCCCTTCCCTTACAAAAAAAAAAAAAGTCAGACACTGAAAAAGTTGTGAACAAGTTGAGGATTGTGTATCGTCAACCCTGACTATATTAATTATCCAAGGACGATGGGAAACAATACTAGGATCGAATTAGTTGTAATTTTTTTTTTTGGGGGGGGGGGCCTTAGGTTGAACCTTTGCCTAAACTCCAGAAATGTTTGAAAAAAATGTTAGAAAGTAGACACATTTCAAGTGAAGTTGATGTTGATGCCATCACTTGTTGACACAGCAGAAGATGTGAGGGGTGATGACCTGGTGGGGACAGCAGCACAGCACAACACAGAACAGGATAAGCTGATAAACCAACAGCAATACCATTACAAAAAAAAAAAAAAAAAACAGCAGGGAAAGTGAGGGCTGATAAAACAAAAAGAGCAGGAACATGAGCACAACAAGAAAACAAGCAGGCTTGGAAAAGCATTGGAATAGATTCCAACAGTAATACAGAAACAAAACATCTAGAGGATGTGTAGTGAGAGGTACGTCAGTACATACTGTATCAGTACGACATTACAGTACATACGTACTGATTCAGTATGGCATTACAGTACTTCCATCCTCCAACTATCCTACCGTTCGCTTGAGATTTTGCAGTACGCCCGATTCCCCTCCGACCTCCCGCTGCCAGACGCAACCCAACCTTGTACCTTACCTAACCTAACCCAACGTAAACAATTTTAACCTAACTGACTCTTATTACAACACTACGCCCTAGGTGTTCCAATATTTTCCCCCCCAGGTGTTCCGGTACTCCTCCCCCCAGTGTTCCGACACTTTCCCAAGGTGTTCCAACACTCTCCTGAGAGTTCCAGCATTCCCTCTCAGGTGTTCCAACACTCCTCCCCCCGGGTGTTCCAACACTCCCTCCCCGGGAGTTCCAACACTCTCCACGGGTCTTCCAACACTCCCTCCAGAGTGTTCCAACACTCTCCCCCCGGGTGTTCCAACACTCTCCCGAGAGTTCCAACTCTCTCTCCCAGGTGTTCCATCACTTCCAAGGTGTTCCAACACACTCTTCAGGTGCTCCAACACTCCCGTGGATGTTTCAGCACTCCCCCGGGGTCACACCACCCCTCCGGGGCCCCGCCCCGGTGGTCACTATGAGAGAGCACAGGATTACCAGTGGCAGCCTATGCAATTTGTATGTAGATAACAGACAATATATCAATGACACCGCCCAGGACACCAGAAAGGGGGGAAAATATGCCGGTATCCCAACTGTGAAGGTAGACGGGGGGGCGGTGAGGGGCGATGAGGGGCAGTGAGGGGGCGGTGATGGGCGGTCGAGGCGGTGACGGGTGGTGAGGGGCGGTAGAAGCGGGGAAAGGGGAACGGTTGTTGCCAGAGCAGGGAGGGAAGAGCTTCAAGAGTTTCAGGAGCTTTGTGAGTTTCAGAATATTCAAGAGCTTCAGGAGCTTCAAGAGCTTCAGGATCTAAAGAGCATATGTTGTAATGAAAGACTAAAAGAACAACCATCAGAAGACTTTAATAATAATATAATAATTATGATTATTATACTGCACATTATCCTCAGCTAACACGTTACAATTCTCAACCAGAAGAGACGAGCCAGCCAGACCTGACGCTCTGTGCACTTCGATGTAGACATCGAAGTGCACAGAACGTCAGGTCTGGCTGACTCGATGTAGACATCGAAGTGAGCTCCAGGAAATACGAGAAAACAATGCGTCGCTGGGAGACTGTTCTCTCTGCCTCCTGACATTCACTCTGTGAGTACAAGCTGCAGAATGAGGCATTTGGGATTCAATAAGTACTAGAGAGAGAGAGAGTAGATAGTAAGGTAATCTCTCCCTCAGCCTTGATAGAAGGTGTACAGTCCCTCAGCCTTTATAGACGGTGCTCAGTCCCTCGGCCTTAACAGAAGGTGTTCAGTCCCTCGGCCTCGATAGGTGGTGTTCAGTCCCTCGGCCTTGATAGGTGGTGTTCAGTCCCTTGACCTTGAATAATGCCCAGGAAACGTGAAGACTTTCATAGTAGAGTCAGTGGAAGACGTAGAGAGAGAGAGAGAAAGCATACAAGAGAGGTTACTAAGAGGAAGTAAGTATCCTGGGAAGAGGTTAGGTGGGCGATCGACCTCACCGAGAGGTCAATATAAGATCTGAATTAGTACGTCTCACGGATTTGCGAGGCCACAAGTTTTTGAATTTTTGTCCAAGAAGCTGAGAGACGAATACAGGGACATGGCAGTATTCAAGAAGAAAAAGGCAGTAGGCAAAAGGCAGGTGTAGAGGCGAAGACAGAAAACAAGGGAAAGTAAGCAAATAGGAATATTAAGAAAACTCGCAGGTAGGACAACATTTCGCCCTGTGTAGAACTATATCGCGTTTTTCTCTCTCTTATCGCGGATCTTTCAGGGTCTCCCTATCTTCCTTACGTCTCTGCATGGAGGAATATTAAACACAAAAGCAAATATTGATGACAGTAAGAACTATCAGGGAAACGAAAGAAGATAGGAACGGTGTTTCAAATGCGGCAAATTTACGAAGTGGAAGAGTGACCTGAGAAATCAGGGAAGGTAGTCAGGGGATAAAAGGATACTTGATAAAGGAGAGGCAGAGAACCTTAGTGAGAGAGGCGTCAAGAGAGGTGAGAAAATAATTCAGTAGAGGGGGCAAGAGGACACTCTTGAGCTGCATTAGAAGCGATGCAAAGTAAATAGCAAGACTATTACTTTAGCAAGAGAAATTGATGAGCTGACTTGGCTCCGTTGTTAAGATGAGTATACATATTGAGAAGTTTACAGTCATGTAAACCACAGTCAGACGCACGCACGCACGTACGCACGTACACACACACACACACACACACACATGGAGAAGATTATCAGGAGAAGAGTGGTGGAACACCTAGAAAGGAATGATCTCATCAACAGCAGCCAACATGGTTTCAGGGACGGGAAATCCTGTGTCACAAACCTACTGGAGTTCTATGACATGGTGACAGCAGTAAGACAAGAGAGAGAGGGGTGGGTGGATTGCATATTCTTGGGCTGCAAGAAGGCGTTTGACACAGTTCCACACAAGAGATTGGTGCAAAAACTGGAGGACCAAGCAGGGATAACAGGGAAGGCACTACAATGGATCAGGGAATACTTGTCAGGAAGACAGCAGCGAGTCATGGTACGTGGCGAGGTGGTACGTGGGCACCTGTGACCAGCGGGGTCCCACAGGGGTCAGTCCTAGGACCAGTACTGTTTCTGGTATTTGTGAACGACATGACGGAAGGAATAGACTCTGAGGTGTCCCTGTTTGCAGATGACGTGAAGTTGATGAGAAGAATTCACTCGATCGAAGACCAGGCAGAACTACAAAGGGATCTGGACAGGCTGCAGACCTGGTCCAGCAATTGGCTCCTGGAGTTCAATCCCACCAAGTGCAAAGTCATGAAGATTGGGGAAGGGCAAAGAAGGCCGAAGACGGAGTACAGTCTAGGGGGCCAGAGACTACAAATCTCACTCAAGGAAAAAGATCTTGGGGTGAGTATAACACCAGGCACATCTCCTGAAGCGCACATCAACCAAATAACTGCTGCAGCATATGGGCGCCTAGCAAACCTCAGAACAGCATTCCGACATCTTAATAAGGAATCGTTCAGGACCCTGTACACCGTGTACGTTAGGCCCATATTGGAGTATGCGGCACCAGTTTGGAACCCACACCTAGCCAAGCACGTAAAGAAACTAGAAAAAGTGCAAAGGTTTGCAACAAGACTAGTCCCAGAGCTAAGAGGTATGTCCTACGGGGAGAGGTTAAGGGAAATCAACCTGACGACACTGGAGGACAGGAGGACATGATAACGACATACAAAATACTGAGAGGAATTGACAAGGTGGACAAAGACAGGATGTTCCAGAGATTGGACACAGTAACAAGGGGACACAGTTGGAAGTTGAAGACACAGATGAATCACAGGGATGTTAGAAAGTATTTCTTCAGCCACAGTGTAGTCAGTAAGTGGAATAGCTTGGGAAGCGATGTAGTGGAGGCAGGATCCATACATAGCTTTAAGCAGAGGTATGATAAAGCTCACGGTTCAGGGAGAATGACCTAGTAGCGATCAGTGAAGAGGCGGGGCCAGGAGCTCGGACTCGACCCCCGCAACCTCAACTAGGTGAGTACAACTAGGCGAGTACACACACACACACACACACCACACACACACACACACACACACACACACACACACACACACACACACACACACTCAAAAGTGTTCCTGTTTGCAGGTGACGTAAAGCTAATGAAAATAATTCAATCGGACGAGGACGAGGCAGAACTACAGAGGGATCTGGAACAGGCTGCAGGCCTGGTCCAGCAACTATCTCCTGGAGTTCAACCCCACCAAGTGCAAAGTCATGAAGACTGAGGAAGGGCAAAGAAGACCGCAGACGGAGGGGGCCTGAGACTACAAACCTCACTCAAGGAAAAGGATCTTGAGGGGAGTATAACACCAGGCACATCTCCTGAGGCGCACATCAACCAAATAACTGCTGCAGCATATGGGCGCCTAGCAAACCCAAGAACAGCATTCTGACATCTCAGTAAGGAATAGTTCAGAACCCTGTACACCATGTACGTTAGGCCCATATTGGAATATGCAGCACCAGTTAGTTTGGAACACACACCTAGCCAAGCACGCAAGGAAACTAGAGAAAGTGCAAAGGTTTGCAACAAAACTAGTCTCGGAGCTAAGGGGCATGTCCTACGAGGAGAGGTTAAGAGAAATCAGCCTGACGACACTGGAGGACAGAAGAGATAGGACACAGCAACAAGGGGTCACAGTTGGAAGATGAAGACTCGGATGAATCACAGGGATGTTAGGAAGTATTTCTTCAGTCACAGAGTTGTCAGGAAGTGGAATAGTCTGGGAAGTGATGTAGTGGAGACAGGATCCATACATAGCTTTAAGAAGAGGTATAATGAAGCTCATGGAGCAGGAAGAGTGACCTAGTAGCGACCAGTGAAGAGGCGGGGCCGGAAGCTATGAATCGACCCCTGCAACCACAACTAGGTGAGTACATACACACACACACAACACACACTTGTATGTGCTTGAAGGATTAAGTTATTTCATTCTCTCAAGAATTTACTCACAAATAAATTCTGCAATAAATTATTGTATATTTGTCTGCATGACTGAAGCTGAAATATGACGGACTTATAAATATTCACACGTTGCAAGTTAGGAACGTTATTATTATTATAATCTAAAAGAAGCACTAAGCCACAAGGGCTATACAGCGCAAGTTAGGAACAGAATTGATTATAACTTGAGATAGTGAAGAGAGTGACCCTGTACAGCATTCACTACCTCGGACTTAACACCTCACGTTCACATTCTTTCTGTGACCTCCAGGTAAACGCTACTAGTCAGTTTTATTTTTGTTCTGTGTATTGGGTCTTGTGTGGTGACGCAATCATGCGTTATCATACGTTATATCTATCAACCAATGAGAGTTGTCGCGTCTTTGATGACGTGATTCCAGCTTCCTCCAGCTAAGGGCAGGTTGAGAGCAGAGCCGTGGAGAGGTGTGTGTGTTTGAGGGGGGTGGGGGACGGGCAGCCGTCCCCTGGGATACAGGAGTGGCTTCTCTTCCTGTTAGGAGCTTGTCTTTTCCTTAGATGAAGTAAATTTTTGAGTATTTAGGATATTCTGTGTCTACCTGTGATATACGTTTATGAATGTAGGTGTCATTTATAACACGTAGGAATTGATAGTGTGTCCTGGGGAAGTGTTTACTGGGGTAAAAGGCGAGTAGTGTTTCTCAATTCTCAGTTCAGTGTTAGCTAGGGATTAGCTAAACTCTATAACGGTGCTACATCACACTTGTGCTTCACGATACCTACTAACTACACTGTACCACGCTCTCCACCACACTTGTGCTGCTGATATATCACCTCACCGTCACTTGTGATGTTAAATAAAACTCGGGACCAAGTGTATTTTCATTTCTTATTATGATGCATTTTGAAGTCCTCGTATTTAATTTTCCTCCCCACCAAGACTCACCCCCGTCAACATTCGCCCCGTCAAGACTCACTCCGTCAACATTCGCCCCGTCAAGACTCACCCCGTCAACATTCGCCCCGTCAAGACTCACCCCCGTCAACATTCGCCCCGTCAAGACTCACCCCGTCAACATTCGCCACGTCAACACTCATCCCGTCAATACTCATCCCATCAACACTCGCCCCGTCAGGTACAACCACTAACACAAACATAAATCAATACAATGAGAAGTGAGGTTGCAAGAGGTAGCCAGGAAACACTCATGAATTACTCATGAAACTCACTTAAGTCTTGGCCACCGTCGCCGCCACCGCTACCACCGCGGCCGCCACCGCCGCCACCGCCGCCACCGCCTCGAATTACAAAAAAAAAATTCACTCGCTCTATAAACTGTACAATAATGTAGTAGCGGGGGAATCGAACTGCTTCTTCGTGTTAAGAAAAGTCCTCTTTTCTGGCGGGAAAAAAAATGATAATTTGCATTCAATAAGAATGTCTAAATATCTGTTTTTATATACATGAATAAAACTAGGATTTACTATTTTTTTTTGTTTTGCCTTTGTAATAAAAAAAGGGAGAAATATTAGAGCAAGTATGGCAGTGTCGTTGTTTTTATTGAGGTGAAAGAGTTGACTCTGTGCTTGATAATGTTGAAGACTGAGACACTTATGCAACATATGGGAATCTTTATTAAAATTCCCATATGTTGCATAAGTGTCCCAATCTTCAACTTGTCGGTTTTCAAACCATTTATCACGCGTGCTTATGTGCTACTAGTATCTCGTTTCCTGCCCCTTCAGTCTATCCCCAGCTATCCTGTCAATTCCTCTGAGTATTTTGTACATATAATGTTATGACGTCTTCCCCGCTAGCCTCTCCTTGTAACTCTCACCGCTGACCTCTGCGACAAGACTCGTCTCAGGCCTCAGCACTTTCTCCAGTTTCTTAACATGGTGTGTGTTTGTGTACACTCACCTAGTTGTAGTTGCAAGGGTCGCGTCACAGCTCCTGGCCCCGCCTCTTCACTGGTCACTACTAGGTCACTCTTCCTGCACCGTGAGCTTTATCATACCTCTTCTTAAAGTTATGTATGAATCCTGTGTGTTTGTGTTTGTGTGTGTGTGTGTGTGTGTGTGTGTGTGTGTGTGTGTGTGTGTGTGTGTGTGTGTGTGTGTGTGTGTGTGTGTGTGTGTGTGTCAGTCACCACTAGTTGCTATAAACTGCCACTACTGTTATGTCCAAAATTCATTCCTTTATACCTGTAAACGTAAATGAAGAAAGTGATGTACCACGTCATGTACTCACGTCCCAGGCGAGTCAGGAGTCCCTGTGGACTCGCCAGAAGAGGCGAGTTACCCTAATTGAGTACTGGCCGCAAATTTAGCGGTTTTAGGTGTTAGTTCCGTTTCCAGATCACTTATGTAAATTGTGAAGGGGATGAGTGTGTGTGTGTGTGTGAGAGAGAGAGAGAGAGAGAGAGAGAGAGAGAGAGAGAGAGAGAGAGAGAGAGAGAGAGAGAGAGAGAGAGACAAAGATGAACAACTCAAGCTAGGAGCAGAGTAAAGGGGTGGAACAGGAGTTGAGGGGTTGAAGAACAGCGTAAGGGGGAAGGGGAGAGGGGCTGTAATTAAGAGACGAGGGGTTGCAGCTCCCCCTCCCTACTTCACCCAACCCAGAACTCCCTCCTTTCCCCTCACCCCTCCATAGTCCCTTTGCCCTCACCCATGGCTTCCCTTGCTGCTTTCTCCTCCCCTCTCCCCCTCCCAATACCCCTCCCTGCACCACGCAGGTATTTAATCATGGAAATTGATACAAGGGGGTGTTAATGCTTATGGTAATTCTCTTTAACGCCCAGCTACTGGACCGCATTACACCACCACCAAGATAGAGGGAAGGGGGGTAGAAATAGCCTGGGAGGGGGGGAATAGCGAGGGAGGGAAAAAATAGCAAGGGAGGGGATGGGACAGAGATGGAGATTTAAATTTGGAAAGAAGAGTGACATGCAGTGAATACACATGAAAAGCGCCTGAAGTTAATGTGGAAAATCAAATTTCGTTTGTACTGCATAGGAACGAAGAGTTATGTGGTAGTTAATGGTGTTGATGTTGGTGGTGATGGTGATGGTGGGTGGTGGTGGTGGTGGTGGTGGTGGTGGTGGTGGTGCTGGTGTTGATGTTGGTGATGTCGATGTTGGTGTCGATGTTGATACTGGTTGTTACAATATGGAGTGTGTAACATTGGGTTACTGATCCTTGACGGGGTATCAGCTGGTAGGTTGGTCGTTGTCTGGCAGGATCATCATAGCAACAAGGTTTTAGTGGTGCAAATATAATCTTTTTAAAAAGGACTTTCTTTGTTAACTTTCTTTCTAGGATGATCAAAACTCGAGTAAAATCTGTGTCTTTAATAACAATAAAATTTACATAGGATCTTCACATACCTATGAACTTTATCTTAATTAAAATAGAGCAATAAAATTGCTTTATCCTTTACACATAAAGGATACTATTATATATATACACAGCTATTGTTACGACACAAGAGTTTACTGGGAAAACATAATTCCCAGTAGTAGAGTTAGGCAATCAATGTGTTGTTAAGACAGGATTTTAGGTAATATGATCAGTGAACTCTTAGGAATCAGAGATCAGACTAGAAGTGAGAGTGCTAGTCAGAGTGTGTGTGGTGAAGCTACTCAGAACAAGTGCGGTGAACCTACTGACTGTACCAGTGAGCTACCGGTAAGCTGACGTCAGCTTGGATCACGTGACTTAGACAGGCCAGTACCTGAACTAGTAACCTGCACTGTAACTACTGGTTTCCCAATACATGAAACTCACATTCTTAATATAACGCCTAACAATATAACAATATTAACATTATATATGTATATAATAAAAAGGAGCACATCCTAGCATATATCAGGTATGGCCATACTCGTAATATTGATGTTGATGCTGATCTTGATGTTGATGGTGATGACAAATTTTGATGTTGGTGTTCGTGACATATGTTGATGTTGGTGACATGTTGCTGTTGATGTTGGCGTTGATGTTGATGCTGGTGTTGATATTGTTGGTGCTGATGTTGATGTTGGTGTTGATGTTGGTGTTAATGTTGATGTTGGTGCTAATGTTGATGTTGGTGTTGATGCTGGTGTTGATGCTGGTGTTGATGCTGGTGTTGATGTGGTGTTGATGCTGGTGTTGATGCTGGTGTTGATGCTGGTGTTGATGCTGGTGTTGATGCTGGTATTGATGTGGTGATGTTGATGTTGGTGATGATGATGGTGTTGGTATTGGTGATGCTGATGTTGGTGGATGGTGATGTTGGTGGTGTTGATGGTGTGATGCTGATGTTGATGGTGTGATGTTGTTGATGTTGGTGTTGATGCTGTTGATTGTTGATGGTGTTGGTATTGGAGCTGATGATGTTGGGTTGAGTTGGTGTTGATGTATGTTAAAGATGGACGGAAGTGCAATATGTGATATAATTGTTTACCATATAATTAATTATAATATATATATATATATATATTATATATATATAATATTATGTGTGTGTGTGTTTGTATATACATATGTATGTAACTGCACAGTTATACTTTCACAGCAGCGGTCTACGGTTCTTCCAGGAATATAAGGTGATCCCATCACGTCGGGTGGCTGGTGTATGCAGGCAGGGTGTTGGGAGGGTGGCTGGTGTATGAAGGCGGGTGTTGGGAGGGTGGCTGGTGTATGAAGGCAGGGTGTTGGGAGGGTGGCTGGTGTATGAAGGCAGGGTGTTGGGAGGGTGGCTGGTGTATGCAGGCAGGGTGTTGGGGAGGGTGGCTGGTGTATGAAGGCAGGATGTTGGGAGGGTGGCTGGTGTATGAAGGCAGGGTGTTGGGAGGGGGCTGGTGTATGCAGGCAGGGTGTTGGGAGGGTGGCTGGTGTTTGAAGGCAGGGTGTTGGGAGGGTGGCTGGTGTATGAAGGCAGGGTGTTGGGAGGGTGGCTGGTGTATGCAGGCAGGGTGTTGGGAGGGTGGCTGGTGTATGAAGGCAGGGTGTTGGGAGGGTGGCTGGTGTATGAAGGCAGGTGTTGGGAGGGTGGCTGGTGTATGCAGGCAGGGTGTTGGGAGGGTGGCTGGTGTATGCAGGCAGGGTGTTGGGAGGGTGGCTGGTGTATGCAGGCAGGGTGTTGGGAGGGTGGCTGGTGTATGAAGCAGGGGGTTGGGAGGGTGGCTGGTGTATGCAGGCAGGGTGTTGGGAGGGTGGCTGGTGTATGAAGCAGGGTGTTGGGAGGGTGGCTGGTGTATGCAGGCAGGGTGTGGGGGGTGGCTGGTGTATGAAGGCAGGGTGTTGGGAGGGTGGCTGGTGTATGCAGGCAGGGTGTTGGGGAGGGTGGCTGGTGAATGAAGGCAGGGTGTTGGGAGGGTGGCTGGTGGAATGAAGGCAGGGTGTTGGGAGGGTGGCTGGTGTATGCAGGCAGGTTGTTGGAGGTGGCTGGTGTATGAAGGCAGGGTGTTGGGAGGGGGCTGGTGTATGCAGGCAGGGTGTTGGGAGGGTGGCTGGTGTATGCAGGCAGGGTGTTGGGAGGGTGGCTGGTGTATAGCAGGCAGGGTGTTGGGAGGGTGGCTGGTGTATGAAGGCAGGTGTTGGGAGGGTGGCTGGTGTATGCAGGCAGGGTGTTGGGAGGGTGGCTGGTGTATGAAGGCAGGGTGTTGGGAGGGTGGCTGGTGTATGAAGGCAGGGTGTTGGGAGGGTGGCTGGTGTATGAAGGCAGGGTGTTGGGAGGTGGCTGGTGTATGCAGGCAGGGTGTTGGGAGGGTGGCTGGTGTATGAAGGCAGGGTGTTGGGAGGGTGGCTGGTGTATGAAGGGCAGGGTGTTGGGAGGGTGGCTGGTGTATGAAGGCAGGGTGGTGGGAGGGTGGCTGGTGTATGCAGGCAGGGTGTTGGAGGGTGGCTGGTGTATGCAGGCAGGGTGTTGGGAGGGTGGGCTGGTGTATGAAGGCAGGGTGTTGGGAGGGTGGCTGGTGTATGAAGGCAGGGTGTTGGGAGGGTGGCTGGTGTATGAAGGCAGGGTGTTGGGAGGGTGCTGGTGTATGCAGGCAGGGTGTTGGGAGGGTGGCTGGGGTATGCAGGCAGGGTGTTGGGAGGGTGGCTGGGTATGCAGGCAGGGTGTTGGGAGGGTGGCTGGTGTATGAGGCAGGGTGTTGGGAGGGTGGCTGGTGTATGAAGGCAGGGTGTTGGAGAGGTGGCTGGTGTATGAAGGCAGGGTGTTGGGAGGGTGGCTGGTGTATGAAGGCAGGGTGTTGGGAGGGTGGTGGTGTATGCAGGCAGGGTGTTGGGAGGGTGGCTGGTGTATGAAGGCAGGGTGTTGGGAGGGTGGCTGGTGTATGAAGGCAGGGTGTAGGGAGGGTGGCTGGTGTATGAAGGCAGGGTGTTGGGAGGGTGGCATGGTGTATGCAGGCAGGGTGTTGGGAGGGTGGCTGGTGTATGAAAGCAGGGTGTTGGGAGGGTGGCTGGTGTATGAAGGCAGGGTGTTGGGAGGGTGGCTGGTGTATGAAGGCAGGGTGTTGGGAGGGTGGCTGGTGTATGAAGGCAGGGTGTTGGGAGGGTGGCTGGTGTATGCAGGCAGGTGTTGGGAGGGTGGCTGGTGTATGCAGGCAGGGTGTTGGGAGGGTGGCTGGTGTATGAAGGCAGGGTGTTGGGAGGGTAGATGGTGTATGCAGGCAGGGTGTTGGGTAGGGTGGCTGGTGTATGCAGGCAGGGTGTTGGGAGGGTGGCTGGTGTATGCAGGCAGGGTGTTGGGAGGGTGGCTGGTGTATGCAGGCAGGGTGTTGGGAGGGTGGCTGGTGTATGAAGGCAGGGTGTTGGGAGGGTGGCTGGTGTATGCAGGCAGGGTGTTGGGAGGGTGGCTGGTGTATGAAGGCAGGGTGTTGGGAGGGTGGCTGGTGTATGAAGGCAGGGTGTTGGGAGGGTGGCTGGTGTATGCAGGCAGGGTGTTGGGAGGGTGGCTGGTGTATGAATGGCAGGGTGTTGGGAGGGTGGCTGGTGTATGAAGGCAGGGTGTTGGGAGGGTGGCTGGTGTATGAAGGCAGGGTGTTGGGAGGGTGGCTGGTGTATGAAGGCAGGGTGTTGGGAGGGTGGCTGGTGTATGCAGGCAGGGTGTTGGGAGGGTGGCTGGTGTATGAAGGCAGGGTGTTGGGAGGGTGGCTGGTGTATGAAGGCAGGGTGTTGGGAGGGTGGCTGGTGTATGAAGGCAGGGTGTTGGCGAGGGTGGCTGGTGTATGCAGGCAGGGTGTTGGGAGGGTGGCTGGTGTATGATGGCAGGGTGTTGGGAGGGTGGCTGGTGTATGAAGGCAGGGTGTTGGGAGGGTGGCTGGTGTATGAAGGCAGGGTGTTGGGAGGGTGGCTGGTGTATGAAGGCAGGGTGTTGGGAGGGTGGCTGGTGTATGCAGGCAGGGTGTTGGGAGGGTGGCTGGTGTATGAAGGCAGGGTGTTGGAGGGTGGCTGGTGTATGAAGGCAGGGTGTTGGGAGGGTGGCTGGTGTATGAAGCAGGGTGTTTGGAGGGTGGCTGGTGTATGCAGGCAGGGTGTTGTGGGGGGTGGCTGGTGTATGAAGGCAGGGTGTTGGAGGGTGGCTGGTGTATGAAGGCAGGGTGTTGGAGGGTGGCTGGTGTATGAAAGCAGGGTGTTGGGAGGGTGGCTGGTGTATGAAGGCAGGGTGTTGGGTGGGTGGCTGGTGTATGAAGGCAGGTGTTGGAAGGGTGGCTGTGTATGAAGGCAGGGTGTTGGGAGGGTGGCTGGTGTATGAAGGCAGGGTGTTGGGAGGGTGGCTGGTGTATGAAGGCAGGGTGTTGGGAGGGTGGCTGGTGTATGAAGGCAGGGTGTTGGGAGGGTGGCTGGTGTATGAAGGCAGGGTGTTGGGAGGGTGGCTGGTGTATGAAGGCAGGGTGTTGGGAGGGTGGCTGGTGTATGAAGGCAGGGTGTTGGGAGGGTGGCTGGTGTATGCAGGCAGGGTGTTGGGAGGGTGGCTGGTGTATGCAGGCAGGGTGTTGGGAGGGTGGCTGGTGTATGAAAGCAGGGTGTTGGGAGGGTGGCTGGTGTATGCAGGCAGGGTGTTGGGAGGGTGGCTGGTGTATGCAGGCAGGGTGTTGGGAGGGTGGCTGGTGATGAAGGCAGGGTGTTGGGAGGGTGGCTGGTGTATGAAGGCAGGGTGTTGGGAGGGTGGCTGGTGTATGAAAGCAGGGTGTTGGGAGGGTGGCTGTGTATGAAGGCAAGGGTGTTGGGAGGGTGGCCGGTGTATGCAGGCAGGGAGTTGGGAGGGTGGCTGGTGTATGAAGGCAGGGTGTTGGGAGGGTGGCTGGTGTATGAAAGCAGGGTGTTGGAGGGTGGCTGGTGTATGAAGGCAGGGTGTTGGGAGGGTGGCTGGTGTATGAAAGCAGGGTGTTGGGAGGGTGGCTGTGTATGAAGGCAGGGTGTTGGGAGGGTGGCCGGTGTATGCAGGCAGGGAGTTGGGAGGGTGGCTGGTGTATGAAGGGCAGGGTGTTGGAGGGTGGCTGGTGTATGAAAGCAGGGTGTTGGGAGGGTGGCTGGTGTATGCAGGCAGGGTGTTGGGAGGGTGGCTGGTGTATGAAGGCAGGGTGTTGGGGAGGGTGGCTGGTGTATGAAGGCAGGGAGTTGGAGGGTGGCTGGTGTATGAAGGCACGGTGTTGGGAGGGTGGCTGGTGTATGAAGGCACGGTGTTGGGAGGGTGGTGGTGTATGCAGGCAGGGTGTTGGAGGGTGGCTGGTGTATGCAGGCAGGATGTTGGAGGGTGGCTGGTGTATGCAGGCAGGGTGTTGGGAGGGTGCTGGTGTATGCAGGCAGGGTGTTGGGAGGGTGGCTGGTGCATGCAGGCAGGGTGTTGGGAAGGTGGCTGGTGCATGCAGGCAGGGTGTTGGGAGGGTGGCTGGTGTATGCAGGCCAGGGTGTTGGGAGGGTGGCTGGTGTATGCAGGCAGGGTGTTGGGAGGGTGGATGGTGTATGCAGGCAGGGTGTTGGGAGGGTGGATGGTGTATGCAGGCAGGGTTTGGGGAGGGTGGATGGTGTATGCAGGCAGGGTGTTGGAGGGTGGTGGTATGCAGGCAGGGTGTTGGGAGGTGGCTGGTGTATGCAGGCAGGGTGTTGGGAGGGTGGCTGGTGTATGCAGGCAGGGTGTTGGAGGGTGGATGGTGTATGCAGGCAGGGTATTGTTAGGGTGGCTGGTGTATGCAGGCAGGTGTTGGGAGGGTGGCTGGTGTATGCAGGCAGGGTGTTGGGAGGGTGGCTGGTGTATGCAGGCAGGTGTTGGGAGGGTGGCTGGTGTATGCAGGACAGGGTGTTGGGAGGGTGGCTGGTGTATGCAGGCAGGGTGTTGGGAGGGTGGCTGGTGTATGCAGGCAGGGTGTTGGAGGGTGGCTAGGTGTATGCAGGCAGGGTGTTGGGAGGGTGGCTGGTGTATGCAGGCAGGGTGTTGGAGGGTGCTGGTGTATGCAGGCAGGGTATTGGGAGGGTGGCTGTGTTGCAGGCAGGGTGTTGGGAGGGTGGCTGGTGTATGCAGGCAGGGTGTTGGGAGGGTGGCTGGTGCATGCAGGCAGGGTGTTGGAGGTGGTGGTAGTTATGCAGGCGGGTGTTGGGAGGGTGGCTTGTGTATGCAGGCAGGGTGTTGGGAGGGTGGCTGGTGTATGCATTCAGGGTGTTGGGAGGGTGGTGGTGTATGCATTTAGGTGTTGGGAGGGTGCCTGGTGTATGAAGGCAGGGTGTTGGGAGGGTGGCTGGTGTATGCAGGCAGGGTGTTGGGAGGGTGGCTTGTGTATGCATTCAGGGTGTTGGGAGGGTGGCTGGTGTATGCAGGCAGGGTGTTGGGAGGGTGGCTGGTGTATGTAGGCAGGGTGTTGGGAGGATGGCTGGTGTATGCAGGCAGGGTGTTGGAGAGTGGCTGGTGTTGCAGGCAGGGTGTTTGGAGGGTGGCTGGTGTATGCAGGCAGGGTGTTGGGAGGGTGGCTGGTGCATGCAGGCAGGGTGTTGGGAGGGTGGCTGGTGTATGCAGCAGGGTGTTGGGAGGGTAGATGGTGTATGCAGGCAGGGTGTTGGGAGGTGGCTGGTGTATGCAGGCAGGGTATTGGGAGGGTGGCTGGTGTATGCAGGCAGGGTGTTGGGAGGGTGGCTGGTGTATGCAGGCAGGGTGTTGGGAGGGTGGATGGTGTATGCAGGCAGGGTGTTGGGAGGGTGGATGTTGTATGCAGGCAGGGTGTTGGGAGCGTGGCTGGTGTATGCAGGCAGGGTGTTGGTAGGGTGGATGGTGTATGCAGGCAGGGTGTTGGGAGGGTGGATGGTGTATGCAGGCAGGGTGTTGAGAGGGTGGATGGTGTATGCAGGCAGGATGTTGGGAGGGTGGATGGTGTATGAAGGCACGGTGTTGGGAGGGTGGCTGGTGTATGCAGGCAGGGTGTTGGGAGGTTGGCTGGTGTATGCAGGCAGGGTGTTGGGAGGTGGCTGATGTATGCAGGCAGGGTGTTGGGA
Organism: Cherax quadricarinatus; assembly: GCF_026875155.1. Lineage (NCBI taxonomy): Eukaryota > Metazoa > Arthropoda > Malacostraca > Decapoda > Parastacidae > Cherax > Cherax quadricarinatus. The sequence goes on from NC_069410.1 coordinate 37,729,477, forward strand.
GGGTGGCTGGTGTATGCAGGCAGGGTGTTGTGAGGGTGGCTGATGTATGCGCAGGGTGTTGGGAGGGTGGCGGGTGTATGCAGGCAGGGTGTTGTGAGGGTGGCTGATGTATGCAGGCAGGGTGTTGGGAGGGTGGCTGGTGTATGCAGGCAGGGTGTTGTGAGGGTGGCGGGAGTATGGAGGCAGGGTGTTGGGAGGGTGGTGCGTGTATGCAGGCAGGGTGTTGGGAGGGTGGCGCGTGTATGCAGGCAGGGTGTTGGGAGGGTGGCGCGTGTATGCAGGCAGGGTTTGGGAGGGTGGTGCGTGTATGCAGGCAGGGTGTTGGGAGGGTGGTGCGTGTATGCAGGCAGGGTGTTGGGAGGGTGGCGCGTGTATGCAGGCAGGGTGTTGGAGGGTGTGCGTGTATGCAGGCAGTGTGTTGGGAGGGTGGCGGGAGTATGCAGGCAGGGTGTTGGGAGGGTGGCGGGAGTATGCAGGCAGGGTGTTGGGAGGGTGGCTGGTGTATGCAGGCAGGGTGTTGGGAGGGTGGCGGGAGTATGGAGGCAGGGTGTTGGGAGGGTGGCGCGTGTATGCAGGCAGGGTGTTGGGAGGGTGGTGCGTGTATGCAGGCAGGGTGTTGGGAGGGTGGCGCGTGTATGCAGGCAGGGTGTTGGGAGGGTGGTGCGTGTAGCAGGCAGGGTGTTGGGAGGGTGGTGCGTGTATGCAGGCAGGGTGTTGGGAGGGTGGCGCGTGTATGCAGGCAGGGTGTTGGGAGGGTGGTGCGTGTATGCAGGCAGGGTGTTGGGTAGTAAATATCGAGGATAAAGATTGTCTCTCAGCTGGACACAGTGCGCTAGCAGGACTTTTCTCGGCGATCTCTCATTGATTACATTGTGTTCAACATGCCATCCTCAAACTTGAACAGTTCAGACTATACACACCATATCAAGCGACTACTACTTTGTACTCATTGCTAATGAAGGCGGAGAGATCCACTGCATTATGAACGGTCAAGACGAGTGCCAGTGCAGAGACAAAAGCTGTTAGGATAAAAATCACTTGAATGACGTATACTCACAGCTAAAAGGCGAACTCCTTTTCAGAACTTGCCATCAAATGTCACTGATACTGGCTACCATTATTTTGAAGCCAACGATTTTTTGTTAAACATCAAGTGAGAGGCCAAGAATAGTAGTCAGTGGGGTTAATGACTTATACTGGCGAGTGGCAGCTTCAACTAGTTTGTATATTTGCTGAAGTTCACTTTTCAAGGAGTTTAAGGAATTATCAATGAGACCGATAATTCCGGCGGCTTCTAGAAGAGATTCTGTGGTACCTGTCAGTGTGCCACTGTCCAAGAACTCGATACTGAGCTCGCTTGTCAGGTTCTCAGTGATCATTTTGATTGCCAAACAGAAGAGGAGCGGGGGGGAGAGGATCTCCCTGCTGGACACCTTCACGTAAGTTATTTCGTGCTTCCAAAGAAAAAC
>NC_069410.1:37731445-37736445 GCF_026875155.1 Cherax quadricarinatus
ATTTTTTAAACTCTCCCCTTTCTTGTATCTCGCTTCCCTTCTTTTTTTCTTTCCCCCTCTTTTCCCTTTCTTCCTTTCCCCTCTTTCTCTTTCTTCCTTTCCCTTCTCTTTCTTCCTGTCCCTTCTTGTCACCTCTTCCTGTGCCCTGTTTTCTCCCTTTTCCTCATCCCTTCCTCTCTTTCTTTTCCTCCCTTCTCTGTTCTACCTCTTTCCTCCCCTCTTTTCCCTCTAAATCTACTTACGATAACTTAAAGAAGTTGCTTTAACATAAAGACAAAGTTATTTGTCAGTTATTACTCCCACACTCACCGAAAAAAACAAAAAAGGACAAAAACAAAAAAAAAAAAAACACAAAACAAAAAAGCAACCAAAATTAAACCAACAACAAAACAAGGAGCTAGATTACCATCCTTAGGTTATACAAAAACAAAACTTGGCAGTAATAAAGTTGACCAACATATTTCCAGTTGCATCGTATGGCACTGTTAATGCCAGTAATGCGAAATTTTGGGGCGAGCTTCTTGTAATAGGGAAAAGGGGGGGTTGGTGGGGGGGTCAGAAGTACTGTATTCCGCACCAGTGAATAGTGTCCGTAATTAGCGGTGCTTTTCACAGCCACGATCATTATGGTCTGCCAATCAGGGTGATAGGGGCGAGTTCCAGGTCTGCCAATCAGGGTGATAGGGGCGAGTTCCAGGTCTGCCAATCAGGGAGAGAGGAGAGAGTTCCAGGTCTGCCAATTAGGATGATAGAGGAGAGTTCCAGGTCTGCCAATCAAGAGTGACAGGGGAGAGTTCCAGGAGTAAACTACCTTACATGTAGGGTCAACCTGGCGCTTCAGTTCCTGACGACCCTCGAGAAGGTTAATACCACACGAGAGTCTATCCTCTGAATGGATATCTAAACACTGTAGCAGTGAGAGGTCTCTATATTCCCTCTACCTCTCTCTCTCTCTTCTCTCTCTCTCTCTCTCTCTCTCTCTCTCTCTCTCGTTAAAGCCGATTACATTTTGGTGTATGTTATATTCACAGTACATAGTGTAAATAATTGTTCAGAAGCTCGGTAGAAATATATATTGTACATTAAAAAAGATAATTGATGTATGCTATATTTTTCCTTCTGAGTGATCAGAGGTCTGTCAGAGGCCTTCCAGGCCTCTGACAGACCTCTGACAGAGCTTGTGTCCTTGGTAGGAGTCGTATGATATAAATACCTTAGAAAACCGACAACTTAAAGAATAAGACACTTGTACAACACTTGGGTAAGTTTACTGTTTCGCCAATCAGAGGAGAATGGTGTTTGTGTCGGTGGTAGAACTCACTCACGGGAGGGCAGAAGAGCCAGTTCCTCGTATCAGCAACGTCTTTTCCAGTCCAGGCACCTCCCTGGAGGGAACACCAGACACCAGAGCACCAACAGCCTGGTGGATCAACAGTGAAAAACTGCACACCAGATGAGGATTCGGGAGCAAATACAAAAAAAAAAAAATGTGGAAATTCGCCACAGGCGCAGTATAGGCACCTAACAGGTGCCTAACAGGTGCCCCACAGGTGCTCCACAGGCGCCTAACAGGTGTTCAACAGGTGCCTAACAGTGCCTAACATTGCCTAACAGGTTTTCGCTTTGATAATTATAAATCTGCTTTTTTTGATTGATGTTAAAGTTACTTTGTAAGTGAATGCTGTTAAAGTTACTTATATCACAATTTTGTTCGTCGTCTCTCGACACTTTACCTTTCACATTTTTCCAATGATAACTGTTATTCATTGTGCTATATTCTTTTGTTATTCTCTTATTGTTATTGTTATATTGCTTGTTTATGTTGTTTACTGTTGTTGCCTTCACTGTTGCTAAAATGTTACTGTTGTTGCCTCCACTGTTGCTAAAGTGTTACTGTTGTTTTTATCATCATCGACTCTCTCTCTCTCTCTCTCTCTCTCTCCTCTCTCTCTCTGTCATTTAGAGCTGTCCCTATCCCCATCCTTCCCCACCCCCATCTATAAATTCCAACATCAACCCCACCAAGACACCATCAACCTCTTCCACATCCCCTTTATCTTTCCACCCACTCTATGACCTCCTCTACCCTCTCCACCACTCCACCCTCCCACTCTCACTCCCATCCATCACCCATTCTCCATCCAATTCTAGCACCCCCTCTACCACCCTCCCCCCCCATCTAACCACCCCTCTCTTCACCAATAAAAAGCCATCCTAAACTAATCAAACAGCTCATTCTGCAGGAAGTTTTACAGGGGTTGCAACAGTGGAATGTTGCATGAAGGGGATGTGGGGGGGCATAGGGGAGGCAGGGTGAAGGAGAGGGTGATGGGGGAGGGGTAGAGGCGGAGGTAGTCCAGAGGGGAAGGTAAATAGGAAGAATGTGTGTGTGTGTGTGTGTGTGTGTGTGTGTGTGTGTGTGTGTGTGTGTGTGTGTGTGTGGAAAAGCGTTGTAGTATTATTAGTTAACAGTTATCAACGTCAATTGTCGACAGATACACACACACACGAATACATACAAACACACACACACACACACACACACACACACACACACACACACACACACACACACACAAACACAGACAAACACACAGTATACATCATACAGAACCAACATACACGGGAACAAATCAATGAATCCAATTTTGGTGAAGGAGAGTCTGGCTTTATGGGGGTTTAACCACAAGAAGCTTTAACTTTTATTATTAACGTGGAACACTGATATGGGGAGGCATCCAACTTCCTGTGTGAGGTGTTGGAGTGTGTTGTGTCTTGGTGTTAACACTGTGTTGTGTTGCTGATGTTGTTATTGGTGTGTGTGTGTGTGTGTGTGTGTGTGTGTGTGTGTGTGTGTGTGTGTGTGTGTGTGTGTGTGTGTGTGTGTGTGTTTGTTTTAGCATAATGTTACCTAGTCATTGCAACAACAGCGAAAACAGTAACACCACCATCGCATACTTCACCACCACCACTACCAACTATGACCACCGAAACCACCACCACCACCACCACTACCACCATCACCACCACTACCACCATCACCACCACTACCACCATCACCAGGTTAAAGTGGATGGAGTTATAACATTAACTGTACATCGCCCCAGGCAGCCGCGCGGACACCAGGGAAACAGGAATGGAACAACAGAAGAAGGAATGAAACAACAGAAGGAAGAAGGAATGAAACAACAGAAGGAAGAATGAAACAACAGAAGGAAGAAAGAATGAAACAGAAGGAAGAAGGAATGAAACAGAAGGAAGAAGGAATGAAGCAACAGAAGAAGGAATGAAGCAAGAGAAGGAATGGAACAACGGAATGAAGAAGGAATGGAACAACGGAATGAAGAAGGAATGGAACAGAAGGAACGGAACAGAAGGAATGGAACAACAGAAGAAGGAATGGAACAACAGAAGAAAGAAGGAAAGGAACAACAGAAGAAGTAATGGAACAACAGAAGGAAGAAAGAATGGAAAAACAGAAAAACGAAAGGGGGCACAGTGAAGGGGTTAAGGATCACACTGTGAAGACGTCAAGGGAGAATGGTGAAGGGGTTAATGAAGCACGGTTAAGGGGTTAAGGAGACACGATGAAGGGGTTAAAGAAGAATGATGAATGGGTTAAGAGGATACAGTGAAGGGGTGAAGGGAACACGGTGAAGGGTTAAACGAACATTGTGAAGGGGTTAAGGGGACACAGTGAAGGGGTTAAGGGGATGTGGAAAGGGCAAGATTGTAAAAACAGGTACATGAGATAAGGGTAAAGGGGAAAAGGGTGAATTATTATCTGAGGGGAAGTGGTTGAGGGGAGAGGCAGGGTGCTCAGGTGCGAGTCAGGAGGGCATATAATGAGCAAGAGATCACCTGGGACAGGTAAGTATGGGAGAGGGGAGTAGGTGCGTCAGGCGAAGGAAGTAAAAAAAAATGGGGGGGGGGAGTAAGAACTGTATTTTATATATATATCGCGCAGCTCTCGGCCTTTCGTGACGCAATCAACACATCAGGAGCTTTCAAATTTGCAGAAAAGAAGAGGATGTCCAAGCAAACATGCTCCCAGAGGACGTCTTCACTGGAGTGAGGGAGAGGCAGAGAGAAGGGAACAGGAAATGCCCCCAGGCATACCAGTACCCATACCCAGAAAGGTTGAATATAATAGCATTAGAAAAAGCCCACAAGCACTGATATTGTAATAGTAGCCTAAATGAACGTAATGTGGCAATTACAAAAAAATCGGTCAGACTCTCCTATGTAGTAATTTTACATGCATAATTATACTGCCAGTGATACAGAAGTTACTGGCAATAATGAGAACCTTCAAAACTATGGTTGCCAAGCCCATGATGACACTCTTCAGGTCGCTTGTTCTATCTAGGCTGGAATATTGCTGCACACTAACAGCACCTTTCAAGGCAGGTGAAACTGCTGACCTAGAAAATGTACAGAGAACCTTCACGGCGCGCATAAAGGAGATAAAACACCAATTACTGGGAGCGCTTGAGGTTCGTGAACCTGTATTCCCTGGAACGCAGGTGGGAGAGATACATGATTATATGCACCTGGAAAATCCTCGAGAGACTAGTAGCGAACTTGCACACGAAAATCACTCACAACGAAAGCAAAAGACTTGGCAGACGATGCAACATCCCCCCAATGAAAAGCAGGTCTGTCACTAGCACGTTAAGAGACAATACAGCAAGTGTCAGGGGCCTGAGACTGTTCAACTGCCTCCCAGCATACATAAGGGGGATTACCAATAGACCCCTGGCTGTCTTCAAGCAGGCACTGGACAAGCACCTAAAGTCGGTACCTGACCAGCCAGGCTGTGGCTCGTACGTTGGATTGCGTGCAGCCAGCAGTAACAGCCTGACTGATCAGGCTCTGATCCACCATGAGGCCTAGTCACAGACCGGGCCGCGGGGGCGTTGACCCCCGGAACTCTCTCAAGGTTAACTCCAGGTATTTATGGAGTACCCACATGGAAAACGGGTCCATTTAAAGGGACC
>NC_069410.1:37741445-37846445 GCF_026875155.1 Cherax quadricarinatus
GAAAGGAATTTATAGGCGCATAAAAAGAGGTGAGGGTGATCTTATGAATCAATATGTTGACATTAAGAGGGACATTAAAAAGGGGATAAGAAAGGTTAAACGGGACTACGAAATTAGAGTTGCTAGGGATTCAAAAATTAATACAAAAGTTTTTTCCAAGTTTATAGAGTTAAAGAAACTCTAAGTCCCTTTGAAAATAACTCTGGACATCTTACTGACAAGGAGAATGAAATGTTCTCGATTTTTAATAATTTTCTCTCGGTTTTCACACAGGAAGACACTAACAATATCCCAGTAATTAATTTTTATAGCGGGTTTGAAGATAAATTTTGTAATATCACAGTCACTTGGGAAATGGTTATGAAACAAATAGACCGACTGAAACAAAAATCGCCGGGTTCTGGTGAGATTTTTTTCAAAGGTTCTTAAGGAATGCAAAATAGAACTCTGTGAACCATTAACTAATATTTTTACTTTATCTCTTCAAACAGGTGTAGTGTCTGATATATGGAAGATGGCCAATGTAATTCTTATCTTTAAAACAGGGGTCAAGTCGTTACCTTCAAATTACCGCCCAATAAGCCTGACCTCAATTGTAGGCAAATTACTAGTCAATTATAGCTGATATTATAAGATACCATCTGGATAAGCATAATTTGATTAATGATACTCAGCATGGATTCACGAGGGGCCGTTCCTGCCTAACTAATTTATTAACCTTCTTCAGTAAAGCTCTCGAGGCTGTTGATCACGATAAAGAATTCGATCCAGTGTCGTCAGTCCGATTTCCCTCAACCTTTCCTCGTACGACATTCCCCCTAAGCTCTGGGACTAGCCTTGTTGCAAACCTTTGTACTTTCTCTAACTTCTTGACGTGTGAAGTAGCGTGTGCTACAACTACTGGATAGTGACCTAGTGTGAGGTAGCGTGTGCTACAACTACTGGATAGTGACCTAGTGTGAGGTAGCGTGTGCTACAACTACTGGATAGTGACTTAGTGTGAGGTAGCGTGTGCTACAACTACTGGATAGTGACCTAGTGTGAGGTAGCGTGTCCTACAACTACTGGATAGTGACCTAGTGTGAGGTAGCGTGTGCTACAACTACTGGATAGTGACCTAGTGGGTGTGAAAGGGTTAAGATCCCACAGCGGTGAAAGTTGGGAGACAGTGGAGTGAATGGGAGGAAGAAGGGTGAAGGGATGGGGAGAAAGGAGGAATAGGGGAGAGATGGGCGAAGGGTGGAAGAGAAGGGGGTGAAGGGATGAGGGAGAAAGGAGGAATAGGGGAGAGATGGGCGAAGGGTGGAAGAGAAGGGGGTGAAGGGATGAGGGTAATAAAAGGAGCAAGGAGAAAACGGCTGGAACAAACATGGATGAAGGGGAGTGTGTGAGAGGGGAGGGGAGGGAGAGGGGAGAAAAACGGACCCGGAAAAATGAAAGAAAGAAGACTGGAATGGGTAGATATGGTGAGAGAGAAGGAACAGATGAAGGAAGGAGAGTGAGGGAGTGAGAAGGATAAAAAATCCGAGGTGAAGAGGGATGGAAGGGAGATAATCGGATGGAAGATAGTAGCAGGGATGGGAGGTAAGGGGACGGGAGAGAGAACAAGCCGATGGAGGGAGGGGGAAGGGGATGGATCTCACCCGCAACTCTTCCCCTCCCCCTTCCCCTCCCCAACTCAAGACCAGCTTAATGAAAATATATTCCATTTAGTGCTGAAGACACAGGAAAGCTTTTAATAAGAGGAGCTGATGTTACTATTCCAGTGGTACTCCCCACCCCCCTGACATCCCAGGGGGAGGGGGCGTTAGCAGGAGGGGGCGGAGGAAAGTAGGGGAAGATACGAGTGGGGAAAGATGGGGCGGGGGGAAAATGGAAAAGGAGGAGGGAAGGGAATACAGGGGGAGGGAGAACTGGGGTTCAGGAGGGGTTAATGGTATGGGTAAGTGGGGAGGGAGGGAGGTAGGAGGAAAGGGAGGAGGTAGGGTGGAGGAGGGAGAAAGGAAGAGGAATAGCATAGGAAGAATGAGGAAAAATAAGAGACATATGAGAAGAGCAAGTGATCAGGATGAGTGGAAAGTGAGGGGAAGAGTGACCAGTGAGGGGGAGGGGAAAAGTGAACAGTGAAGGGGAGGGGAAGAGTTAACAGTGAGGAGGAGGGGAAGAGTTAACAGTGAGGAGGAGGGGAAGAGTTAACAGCGAGGAGGAGGGGAAGAGTTAACAGCGAGGAGGAGGGGAAGAGTTAACAGTGAGGAGGATGGGAAGAGTTAACAGTGAGGAGGAGGGAAGAGTTAACAGTGAGGAGGAGGGGAAGAGTTAACAGTGAAGAGGAGGGGAAGAGTTAACAGTGAGGAGGAGGGGAAGAGTTAACAGTGAGGAGGAGGGGAAGAGTTAACAGTGAGGAGGAGGGGAAGAGTTAACAGTGAGGGGGGTGAACAGTGAGGTGAGGAAGAACAATGAGGGAGAACAGTGCAGTGAACTGCTTCTGAGCAGAGATGGAGTGAAGGTTGTGAGTAGTGATGGAGTGAAGGTTGTGAGTAGTGATGGAGTGAAGGTTGTGAGTAGTGATGGAGTGAAGGGATGTGAGGGAGTGAGGGGAAATTAGATAACTAGGAGGAGGGGAGAAAGAAATATTGTGAGTTTGAAAACGTGAAGAGAAAAAATGAATGATCTAGGGAGAGGAAGGGAGAAAGGGAGATAGAAAAAGAAATAAAAAAGGCAGGGAGATACAGAGTGGGAGAACTTAAGGAACGAGAGAAAATGAGAAAAGGGTAAAAAAAAGGGAGGAAGAGGGAGAAATGGATAGAGAGGGAGGGGAACGTAGAAGAAGTGGAAGAGAAGTGAAGGTGATGGCGAGGTTACGACGACCACCACCACTACCAGCACCATCACCCCTACTACCACTACCATAACCACCACCACAACTACCACCACAATTACCAAAACCACCACCACCACTGTAACAAAATGCAATATCTGTTCGGTGAAGATACATCTATTGCAAGTGCATGAATACTAAATAAATGATGAGATCTTTAATAACAAAGTTGTCTAGGTGGTAATAACTACAGTTAACATTGTTTGAATAATTAAGAAGATAAGCTCCTACATAACTCTGAGTATATTTTGTTATACTTATATATCATAGTTATTCTGTACATATAATCCTCTGGTACTAAGGTCACATTCAACAAGTATCATCTGGAACGTTGCTATGATGAGATATACTTATAAGTACAAGAGTAATATTGTGTAAGTGTGTGTTTGTGTAGGTGTTCAGATTGTCTTGACAAACTTAGAATGTGACTGATAACAACAAGTCCCTAAATAACCTAACTTGTGGACCATCGGAGCAATAAAACAGTTTGCTTGAACAATATGGCGACTCATTCGCCGAACAGCAATACTGCTCGAAGCAGCGGAGAGCACAGTGTCAGGTACAGCACAGCGTCAGGAACAGCGTCAGGCACAGCACAGCCAAAAACGACCAAAAACGACCCAAACAATGGACCCTCAATAGATCCTACAACAAAGGCATAAATCTCCCTTATTAGTAAAACTGAGTTCAGCCATTCTAGTTTCCCGACTACAACAGTGCGTAGATGCCAGAACAATGTAGGTCGAGAGTTGAACTCGGGACCAGAGATATAGAGTGTCTCCACGACACAACTTCTGGAAAGGTCAAACATCACTAAGTCTAAATAATGTTATGTGAAAAGAGTTGCAGTGAGTTACGAGATGCATGTCCAGGTTGACCAAAAGCAGACATACTCTACTAAAAACCACCAGCACCACCACTACTACCATCACTACCACCACTACCTACCACCACTACTACCACCACCATCATTACCGCCACTACCACCACCACTACTACCACTACCATTACCATCACCACTACCACCATCATTACCATCACAACTACAATCACCTACTACCATCACCTACTACCACCACCACTACAACCATCACTCACTCTTAGGGAAAAAACTCACTCAGAATAATACTCTTACCGCCAATTATTACCACGGGCAGGGAATTATGCTAATGCTCAGCGCCAATTATAACTCCTTCGCCAAAGTTTTTCCACCCCTTTCCTCCTCCTACCCCTCTTCTTTTCTCCCTCCCCCTACCCCTCTCCCTCCCTACCCCGACTCAAGAAAAGAAGTAAATCTGTCTTTCAATCTTATTTCCCGACTCATTTTCTGTGTCCTCAGTTCACTTTTCAGTTCCTCCCCTCACTCTCTCCTTCCCTCAGTTCTTCCCCTCACTCTCTCCTTCCCTCAGTTCCTCCCCTCACTCTCCTTCCCTCAGTTCCTCCCCTCACTCTCTCCTTCCCTCAGTTCCTCCCCTCACTTCTCCTTCCCTCAGTTCCTCCCCTCACTCTCCTTCCCTCAGTTCCTCCCCTCACTCTCTCCTTCCCTCAGTTCCTCCCCTCACTCTCTCCTTCCCTCAGTTCCTCCCCTCACTCTCCTTCCCTCAGTTCCTCCCCTCACTCTCTCCTTCCCTCAGTTCCTCCCCTCACTCTCTCCTTCCCTCAGTTCCTCCCCTCACTCTCTCCTTCCCTCAGTTCCTCCCCTCACTCTCTCCTTCCCTCAGTTCCTCTCCTCACTCTCTCCTTCCCTCAGTTCCTCCCCTCACTTCCTCCCTCACTCTCACTCCTTCCCTCAGTTCCTCCCCTCACTCTCTCCTTCCCTCAGTTTCCCTCCCCCTCACTCTCCTTCCCTCAGTTTCCTCCCCTCCTCTCTCCTTCCCTCAGTTCCTCCCCTCACTCTCTCCTTCCCTCAGTCCTCCCCTCACTCTCTCCTTCCCTCAGTTGCCTCCCCTCACTCTCTCCTTCCCTCAGTGCCTCCCCTCACCCCCCCCCAGTCTCCCTTCTTCCTTCCATGCCATCCCCTCACTCACTCTCCTTCCCTCAGTTCCTCCCCTCACACTCTCCTTCCCTCAGTTCCTCCCCTCACACTCTCCTTCCCTCAGTTCCTCCCCTCACTCTCTCCTTCCCTCAGTTTCCTCCCCTCACTCTCTCCTTCCCTCAGTTCCTCCCCTCACTCTCTCCTTTCCCTCAGTTCCTCCCCTCACTCTCTCCTTCCCTCAGTTCCTCCCCTCACTCTCTCTTCCCTCAGTTCCCCCCTCACTCTCTCCTTCCCTCAGTTCCTCCCCTCACACTCTCCTTCCCTCAGTTCCTCCCCTCACACTCTCTCTTCCCTCAGTTCCTCCCCTCACCTCTCTTCCCTCAGTTCCTCCCCTCACTCTCTCCTTCCCTCAGTTCCTCCCCTCACTCTCTCCTTCCCTCAGTTCCTCCCCTCACTCTCTCTTCCCTCAGTTCCTCCCCTCACTCTCTCCTTCCCTCAGTTCCTCCCCTCACTCTCTCCTTCCCTCAGTTCCTCCCCTCACTCTCTTCCTCCTCAGTTCTTCCCCTCACTCTCTCTTCGCTCAGTTCCTCCCCTCACTCTCTCCTTCCCTCAGTTCTTCCCCTCACTCTCTCCTTCCCTCAGTTCCTCCCCTCACTCTCTCCTTCCCTCAGTTCCTCCCCTCACTCTCCTTCCCTCAGTTCTTCCCTTCACTCTCTCCTTCCTCAGTTCTCCCCTCACTCTCTCCTTCCCTCAGTTCTCTCCCCTCACTCTCTCCTTCCCTCAGTTCCTCCCCTCACTCTCTCCTTCCCTCAGTTCCTCCCCTCACTCTCCTTCCCTCAGTTCTCCCCTCACTCTCCCTTCCCTCAGTTCCTCCCCTCACTCTCCTTCCCTCAGTTCCTCCCCTCACTCTCCTTCCCTCAGTTCCTCCCCTCACTCTCTCCTTCCCTCAGTTCTTCCCCTCACTCTCTCCTTCCCTCAGTTCCTCCCCTCACTCTCTCCTTCCCTCAGTTCCTCCCCTCACTCTCTCCTTCCCTCAGTTCCTCCCCTCACTCTCTCCTTCCCTCAGTTCCTCCCCTCACTCTCTCCTTCCCTCAGTTCCTCCCCTCACCTCTCCTTCCCTCATTTCTTCCCCTCACTCTCTCCTTCCCTCAGTTCTTCCCCTCACTGCTCTCCTTCCCTCAGTTCTTCCCCTCACTCTCTCCTTCCCTCAGTTCCTCCCCTCACTCTCTCCTTCCCTCAGTTCCTCCCCTCACTCTCTCCTTTCCCTCAGTTCTTCCCCTCACTCTCTCCTTCCCTCAGTTCCTCCCCTCACTCTCTCCTTCCCTCTGTTCTCCCCTCACTCTCTCCTTCCCTCAGTTCCTCCCCTCATCTTCTCCTTCCCTCAGTTCCTCCCCTCACTCTCTCCTTCCCTCAGTTCCTCCCCTCACTCTCTCCTTCCCTCATTCTCTCCCCTCACTCTCTCCTTCCCTCAGTTCCTCCCCTCACTCTCTCCTTCCCTCAGTTCTCCCCTCACTCTCTCCTTCCCTCAGTTCCTCCCCTCACTTTTCCTTCTCCTTCTCCTCCAGTTCTCTCCCCTCACTCTCTCCTTCCCTCAGTTCTTCCCCTCACTCTCTCCTTCCCTCAGTTCCTCCCCTCACTCTCTCCTTCCCTCAGTTCTTCCCCTCACTCTCTCCTTCCCTCAGTTCCTCCCCTCACTACTCCTTCCCTCAGTTCCTCCCCTCACTCTCTCCCTTCCCTCAGTTCCTCCCCTCACTTCTCACTCCCTCTCCTCCTCGGTTCCTCCCCTCACTCTCTCCTTCCCTCGGTTCCTCCCCTCACTCTCTCCTTCCCTCAGTGCCTCCCCTCACTCTCTTTCCTCGTTCCTCCCCTCACTTCTCCTTCCCTCAGTTCCTCCCCTCACTCTCCTTCCCTCAGTTCCTCCCCTCACTCTCCTCCCCTTCCCTCAGTTCCTCCCCTCACTCTCCTTCCCTCAGTTCCTCCCCTCACTCTCTCCTTCCCTCAGTTCCTCCCCTCACTCTCCTTCCCTCAGTTCCTCCCCTCACTCTCTCCTTCCCTCAGTTCCTCCCCTCACTCTCCTTCCCTCAGTTCCTCCCCTCACTCTCCTTCCCTCAGTTCCTCCCTCACTCTCTCCTTCCCTCAGTTTCCTCCCCTCACTCTCTCCTTCCCTCAGTTCTCCCCTCACTCCTCTCCTTCCCTCAGTTCCTCCCCTCACTCTCTCCTTCCCTCAGTTCCTCCCCGCACTCTCCTTCCCTCAGTTCCTCCCCTCACTCTTTCCTTCCCTCAGTTTCCTCTTCCCCTCACTCTCTCCTTCCCTCAGCTTCCTCCCCTCACCTCTCCTTCCCTCAGTTTCCTTCCCCTCACTCTCTCCTTCCATCAGTTCCTCCCCTCACTCTCTCCTTCCCTCGTTCCTCCCCGCACTCTCTCTCTTCCCTCGGTTCCTCCCCTGCACTCTCTCCTTCCCTCAGTTCCTCCCCTACCACTCTTTTTCCCTTCCCCTCAGTTCCTCCCCTCACTCTCTCCTTCCCTCGGTTCCTCCCCTCACTCTCTCATTTCCACGGTTCCTTCCCCTCACTTCCTCATTTCAGTTATTCTCTCCAGGTCTCCAACACTATCCTTCCATCCCTCCTTGTGTGTGTGTGCACACAAAGAAAGTGTAACCGGAAGAATTATACAAGGATTCTGAAGCAGGAGGAATTAGAGAGGGGAACCCGGCTGTCAACAATGTACATTAGGTCAGTACTGGTATGTAAGGAACACACAGAGAAGTTAGTAAAGGCCCAAGGAAGAGAAACCAGAGTTACTGTTTCAGGAGTTATGGAAAAAGGGTGACAACACTGTGGTCAGCCACGCTGGCTGAGAGGAGGAGGAGGAGGAGGAGAAGAGAGGAGATATAAACATAGAAAGTGAAGAAAGTAGTTGAAAAGGCAGATAAAGATGACTTCATATTACCTGCAACAGGGATAACAAGCGGTCACAACTTTAACTTGAAGATACTAGGTAACACTGGAACAATTTTCACGGGTTTACTCCACTGGTCGAACAATGGAATGACTGGAAAGAGGGAGTAGCAAGAACATCAACCACTGGAAATTAAAAAAAAATATATTGACGACTGGACACCACGAGTGTAAGTCAACAACATCAACAACAACATTACCAACAACAACATGACTATGAAAGTAGCACCTACTTAAGGGTTCCTTCCATCGCCAAGTAACAATTTAGAGCCCAACTTTGGGACCCTAAGTTAGGTCAATTAATTCTTCTGGTAATCAAGGGAGACTCGTCCCTGAATCTGAATTATGAAGTGAAGTGCCAGAGTGCATGTTAATGTTGACACCTCTCCCAGGCATACACCCGCCCCTCCCACACACATACACCCGCCCCTCCCACACACATACACCCGCCCCTCCCACACACACCCGCCCCTCCCACACACATACACCCGCCCCTCCCACACACATACACCCGCCCCTCCCACACATACACCCGCCCCTCCCACACACATACACCCGCCCCTCCCACACACATACACCCGCCCCTCCCACACACATACACCCTCCCATCCTACATTTCTAGCCCTGCTATAGGCCTCTACTTACTAGGACTGGGTGTCACTCAGTGAAAATAATGATGAAATAATAAGAGCCAGGTGGCACTGAGGCAAGCAGGGAAGAGCCAGATGGCACTGAGACGAACAGAGAAGAGCCAGATGGCACTGAGACGAACAGAGAAGAGCCAGATGGCACTGAGACGAACAGAGAAGAGCCAGATGGCACTGAGACGAACAGAGAAGAGCCAGATGGCACTGAGACGAACAGAGAAGAGCCAGATGGCACTGAGACGAACAGAGAAGAGCCAGATGGCACTGAGACGAACAGAGAAGAGCCAGATGGCACTGAGACGAACAGAGAAGAGCCAGATGGCACTGAGACAAACAGGAAGAGCCACGTGGCGCTCAGACGAACAGGGAAGAGCCAGGCGGCACAGAGATTGTGGTAACTGTGGCAGGCACCGAGTACGTCACTTGCGTTTAGTGCGCACCACACAACCACATCTTGTAGTGCTTCCTAGAGACAACCAAACTCTGGTTAGCTTATAGACAGTCTGAGCCCCAGGTCAATACCAGCGATAACCACCAGTTATAAATTTCAGTCAGTCAGGGTGAGAGGTTGAACTCCAGGCAACTTGACCTTACACCAGCACTCAGGTCTGAAGATCAGTCTCTCGCTGGCACTTTCTGATTAACACATGCTGGATTCTCCCTGCACAACTGTATGAACCAATCTCAGTGCTCTCCTCTTAAACACATTGTAAACACATAAATAACCCACAAATAAGAAGAGAAAAGCTTACGACGACATTTTGGTCCGACCTGGATCATTTACAAAGTCACTAACACAAACGAGTGAGTTAGTACACATAGGCAAGGGGAACAGGGACAGGACCAAGAGAGGAAGGAAAAAGAAGTAGAGAATATTGTAAACTCTGTAAATGATATGAATAATGTTAGTTGGAAGACAAAGGTACTCGGAAGACTACGTCTGGTGTCTCCTCTCGTGTTTACTACCCATCATTGTTCCTTTACTGGTAATCAGTCTTACCTGTACCTGTCTTCCTAAGACGGACCGATTGGATTATATGCTGAGAATAATTCAGCTGAGGAAGGAAGCGGAGTTTGGTACAGAAAATGGGTTGAGAATCACAGAGTGCGCTAAGAGTTAGAGCACTAGAACACCTCGTCGAGGCACTGAGAAAAAGAGTGCAAGGAGCTAGAGCACCTCGTCGAGACAAATCAGTGGATGCATTTAAGAGAAAGATATATATGTAATTTGTAGCGAGATAATGTAGCGAACATCTCTCGTTTTAGTACACAACACCAGAGCATACTATCAGAGTACAGAGTGCCAGAGCACACAGTGCCAGAGTATACAGTGCCAAAGAACACAATGTCACAGTACACAATGCCACAGTACACAGTGTCACAGTACACAGTCCCAGAGTACACAATGTCACAGTACACGGCGCCGGAGTTAACAGTGCCAGAAAATAGTGCCAGAGTACAGTGTCAGACTACAAAGTGCCAGAGTACACATTGTTAGTACAGTGCCAGAGTACACAGTGCCAGAGTACACAGTGTCAGTACACAGTGCCAGTACACAGTGCCAGAGTACACAGTGCCAGAGTACACAGTGCCGACCTGGGTTGCAATTCATTTCAAGGCTGCAGCTGCCACTACAGTAAATGTTTTAAAATAACAAAACAAAGAAAAAATATAGTGAGGGAGAGATGATATTGGTGAGTGTAGTGGTGAGTGTAGTGGTGAGTGTAGTGGTGAGTAGTGGTGAGTGTAGTGGTGAGTGTAGTGGAGAGTGTAGTGGTGAGTGCAGTGGTAAAGTGTAGGGTGAGTGCAGTGGTGATTGAAGGTGAGTGCGTGGTGAGTGTAGTGGAGTGAGTGGTGAGTGTAGTGGTGAGTGTAGCGTTGATAGGGTGAGTGTAGTGTAGTGGGGGGAGTGTAGTGGTAAGTGCAGTGGTAAGTGAGTGGTAAGTGCAGTGGTAAGTGTAGTGGTAGTGTAGCGGTGAGTGCATGGTGAGTGAGTGCGATGATTGAAGTGAGTGAGTGAGGTGGGAGTGATTCATGGTGAGTGTAGTGAGTGCAGTAGGGTGAGTGTAGTGGTGAGTGTAGGGTGAGTGTAGGGTGAGTGTATGTATTGTCGGTTGAGTGTAGTGTGATGTAGCGGTGATGTAGTGGTGAGTGTAAGTGGTGAGTAGCGATGTGAGTGAGTGAGTAGTGAGTGATGTGGTGAGAGTAATGGGTATGGGAATGCATGGTGAGTGTAGTGGTGATGTAGGGCGAGTGAGTGGTGAGTGCAGTGGTGAGTGCAGTAGTGAGTGCAGTGTGAGTGCAGTGGTGATGCAGTGGTGAGTGCAGTGGTGAGGTGTACTGGTAGTGCAGTGTACTAGGTAGAGTGGGAAGTGCAGTGGTAACGTGCAGAGTAAGTGCAGTGAAAGATGCAGTGGTGAAGTGCAAGTAGCGTGGGAGTGTCATCATGGTGAGTGCAGTGCGGAGAGTGTACGTGAGAGTGTCAGGGTGATGCAGGTGTTGAGTGTAAAGTGGTGAGTGCACTGGTGATGTAGTGCGTGAGTAGTGGTGAGTGTAGTGGTGAGTCAGTTAGTGTAAGTGCAGTGGAGTGCAGTGAGTGAGTGCGACTGGGTGCAGTGGTGATTGCAATGGTGAGTGCATGTGGAGGTTAGATAGCAGGTAAGTGAAATGTGGTGAGTGTATGGTGAGTGTAGTGCGAGTGAGTGGTGAGTGTAGTGGTGAGTGCAGTGGTGAGTGTAGTGGTGAGTGCAGTGGTGAGTGCAGTGGTAGTGACGTGAGTGTAGTGGTGAGTGAGTGGTGAGTGTAGTGGTGAGTGAGTGGTGAGTGTATGGTGAGTGAGTGGTGAGTGTAGGTGGTGAGTGTAGTGATGTGTGCAGTGGTGAGGTGAGTGTAGTGGTGAGTGTATGTGGTGAGTGTAGTGGTGAGTGTAGTGGTGAGTGCAGTGGTGAGTAGTGGTGAGTGTAGTGGTGAGTGTAGTGGTAGTGAGTGGGAGTGCAGTGTGTAGAGTGCAGTGGTGAGTGTAGTGGTGAGTGTAGTGGTGAGTAGTTGATGTAGTTAGGTGAGTGCAGTGTGTGGTAGAGTGTAGTGGTGAGGCAGTGGTGAGTGTACTGGTGAGTTAGTGTAGTGGTGAGTGTAGTGGTGTATGGTGTGCAGTGTAGTGGTGAGTGTAGTGGTGAGTGCAGTGGTGAGTGCAGTGGTGAGTGTAGTGGTGAGTGCAGTTGTGAGTGCAGTGGGATGAGTGGTAGCTGGTGAGTGTAGTGGTGAGTGCAGTGGTGAGTGTAGTGGTGAGTAGCAGTGGTGAGGCAGTGGTGAGTGTAGTGGTGAGTGAGCATGTGGTGAGTGCAGTGGTGAGTGCAGTGGTGAGTGCAGTGGTGAGAGCAGTGGTGAGAGCAGTGGTGAGAGCAGTGGTGA
The DNA here is from genome assembly GCF_026875155.1 of Cherax quadricarinatus. NCBI lineage: Eukaryota > Metazoa > Arthropoda > Malacostraca > Decapoda > Parastacidae > Cherax > Cherax quadricarinatus. The sequence continues at coordinate 37,753,314 of NC_069410.1, forward strand.
GTGTACTGGTGAGTGCAGTGGTGAGTGTACTGGTGAGTGAAGTTGTAAGTGTAGTGGTGAGTGTACTGGTGAGTGCAGCGGTGAGTGCAGTGGTGAGTGCACTGGTGAGCGCAGTGGTGAGTGCACTGGTGAGTGCACTGGTGAGTGCAGTGGTGAGTACACTGGTGAGTGCACTGGTGAGCGCAGTGGTGAGTGCACTGGTGAGTGCAGTGGTTGAGTACACTGGTGGTGAGTGGTGAGTGTGGTGAGTGCACTGGTGAGTGTAGTGGTGAGTATAGTGGTGAGTGCAGTGGTGAGTGCAGCGGCGAGTGCAGTGGTGATTGCAATGGTGAGTGGCATGGCGAGTGTAGTGAGTGCAGTGTTAAGTGAAGTGGTGAGTGAAGTGGTGAGTGTAATGGTGAGTGCAGTGGTGAGTGTAGTGGTGAGTGTAGTGGTGAGTGTAGTGGTGAGTGCAGTGGTGAGTGGAGCGGTGTCATGGTGAGTGCAGTGTAGTGGTAAGTGTAGTGGTGAGTGTAGTGGTGAGTGTAGTGGTGAGTGTAGTGGTGAGTGTAGTGGTGAGTGTAGAGGCGAGTGTAGTGGTGAGTGCAGTGGTGCCATCGTGAGTGCAGTGTAGTGGTGAGTAGAAGTGAGAAAGCGGAAGCCAGTTTCTTCTCGATTCGCCAGTACTCTCCTGGTCCGGGTCTGTCCCAGATGGTGGCCCGGCCTTGGCTCCCTGTTTTGAGAGTGTCTGAGACCTATGTCTGCCATGGAAGGAGGTACAAGTACCCCTCATCTTCTGTGACCAACTATCTCCAGGTCTAGCCCCATTTGCCGCCCTCACGGAGCTCGTAGGGAGAAGTTAGGCCTCTGGTGTGCCATCTTCCCCGCCCCAGGGGAAGGGGGGGGGGTGTTCGTGGGAATAGCCGTTTTGTGAGCTGCAGGTGGTATCAAGCTGAGTGGAAGCCAGTCATGAGTGAGGTAACATCTCATTCATGAGTGAGGTATACAATACCCTTTAGACGAAGAATTAGACATGTGTAACATCTGGGCGCCTTAATTTGTTGACCATTCAGTTAATTTATCACTACAAGTATATAATATGAAGACTGTAGAAGTATATACAAAAGACGAGATAATCAATCCCTTAGCCTAAGAGTAGGTAGCAGTGTAGTCTTGACGAAGGTGAAGCACAGGCTCCTAGGAAGATTGGCGCCTATATACTGGCATTAGTTAAGGGAAGTGCAGCGGACAAAGGTATTGTCACTGGTAGGTGGGATTTCCCAGTGGTAGTTCATACGCAAGGGATATGGACCAGGAGTAGGCCAGGAGGTTGTGGAGAAGTTCTCTGTACAGAGGAACACCCTGGAAAGTAGACGTAGCCTGGAGAATCTGAAAAGGCAGCTGAACAAGGACAGTTGGTAAGCGACAGCAGAGAAAGGAGCCCTAACCGAGACATAACAGTTATAACAAGATACATTGGTAAGCGACAGCAAGAGATCGACGTATCACAACCAAACCAAACAGCAACATAGGGGTGCCTACTCCAACCAATCAGAATCCAGGCTGCTAACTAGCGGTGGTCTCAAACGCTTACCAAGAAATCACGAGGTACTGGGTAGGGGCCGAATTTCTGACCCCATACAGCCATGATTTTACTGTTAGAATTCAACAAGGTGCTGGCAATATTCCTTGAGGTATCTGGGTTATGTTGACATGATAGCATCATGCAGTTGCTGCAGATTTGTCGGCTGCACATTTCTGCTGTGAATTTCCCGTTCCACCACATTCCGAAGGTTAACCCAAAATTTACATATCGCAGCCAGAAACATGCGATTCTTAGACCAGGCAACGTTTTACGATACGTTTCAACAGTCCAGTTTTGGTTGGTCTGTGCCCACTGCGGCCTTTCAGTTTCCAGTTCTTATCTGACAGGGGTGGAACCTGGTGTGGAACTTTTGCTGTCAAAGTCACTACATCACATTTCTACCCCATTTTGATGTTCAGTCTGAACAACAAATGAACCTCATGACCATGTCTGCATGTTTTTAGGCACTGAGGTACTGCCATGTAATTGGTTGATTAGATATTAGCATTAACGAGGTGTACATGTGTACCTAATAAACTGGCCACTGTGTGTACTCCACTTGCTTTATTAAACCCACCGTAAACAACACAGGGCTTATTCTGAGTGTAATAAAATGTTAACTACAAGAAGGTAACAAAGTGCAATAAGATCATCTAATGAATTATTTCTAATTTGACTCATCACAGTAGTGTTGAGAGTAGTGGTGAGTGAGGTGTTGAGAGTAGTGGTGAGTGAGGTGTTGAGAGTAGTGGTGAGTGAGGTGTTGAGAGTAGTGGTGAGTGAGGTGTTGAGAGTAGTGGTGAGTGTAGTACTGAGAGTAGTGGTGAAGTGAGGTTGAGAGTAGTGGATGAGTGTGTCTGAGAGTAGTGGTGAGTGTAGTACTGAGAGTAGTGGTGAGTAGTTGAGAGTAGTGGTGAGTGAAGTGTTGAGAGTAGTGGTGAGTGAAGTGTTGAGAGTAGTGGTGAGTGTAGTACTGAGAGTAGTGGTGAGTGTAGTACTGAGAGTAGTGGTGAGTGTAGTCTAGAGTAGTGGTGAGTGAAGTGTTGAGAGTAGTACTGAAGTGTGGTGAGTGTAGTACTGAGAGTAGTGGTGAGTGTAGTACTGAGAGTAGTGGTGAGTGTAGTACTGAGAGTAGTGGTGAGTGTAGTACTGAGAGTAGTGGTGAGTGTAGTACAGAGAGTAGTGGTGAGTGAAGTGTTGAGAGTAGTGGTGAGTGAAGTGTTGAGAGTAGTGGTGAGTGAAGTGTTGAGAGTAGTGGTGAGTGTAGTACTGAGAGTAGTGGTGAGTGTAGTACTGAGAGTAGTGGTGAGTGTAGTACAGAGAGTAGTGGTGAGTGTAGTACAGAGAGTAGTGGTGAGTGGAAGTGTGTGAGAGTAGTGGTGAGTGAAGTGTTGAGAGTAGTGGTGAGTGTAGTTGAGAGTAGTGGTGAGTGTAGTATGATGTAGTGTGAGTGTAGTACTGAGAGTAGTGGTGAGTGTAGTACTGAGAGTAGTGGTGAGTGAGTGTAGAGTGTACTGAGAGTAGTGGTGAGTGTAGTACTGAGAGTATGGTGAGTGTAGTATGAGATAGTGTGATGTAGTAAGTATGTGGTGTAGTAGAAGTGTTGAGTAGTCGGAGAGTGGTGAGTAAGTTGAGTAGTGGTGGTGAAGTGTTGAGAGTATGGTGAGGTAGTGTTGGAGAGTGAGTAGTACTGAGAGTAGTGGTGAGTGTAGTACTGAGAGTAGTGGTGAGTGTAGTACGAGAGTGTGGTGAAGTGAGGTGGTGAGTGAAGTGTTGAGAGTAGTGGTGAGTGAAGTATTGAGAGTAGTGGTGAGTGAAGTGTTGGGAGTAGTGGTGAGTGTAGTACTGAGAGTAGTGGTGAGTGTAGTAGAGAGAGTAGTGGTGAGTGTAGTACAGAGAGTTAGTTGGTGAGTGAGAGTGTTGAGAGTATGGTGAGTGAAGTGTTAGGAGTAGTGGTGAGTAGTGTACTGAGAGTAGTGGTGATGAGTGAAGGTATGGGAGTGTAGTGTGAGAGTATGTGAGTGTACTAGAGAGTAGTGGTGAGTGGTAAGGTGTGAGTGAAGAGTATGGGAGTGGGAGATGAAGTGTTGGAGTAGTGGTGAGTTGAGTAGTGTGAGTAGTCTGAGAGTAGCGGTGAGTGAAGTGTTGCGAGTAGTGGTGAGTGTAGTACTGAGAGTAGTGGTATATGTATAAAACCACCTCTCCCCTCACCTCACCTCACCTCGCCTCCCGTGTAACGATGATATACAACACTCAGACGATTCAATTGGTCTGTTAGATACATACACAAACGATCAATTAACGCCAAGGAGCAGTCTGCGTTTATCCTTTATTAAGCGAGGGAAGGGGAGGGGCAGATGGATCGGAGGGGAGATGGAGGGGAGGGGAGAGAGATGGATAGAACTGGAGGAAGAGGAGAGGAGAGAGATTGATAAAAATAGAGGAGGGAGGGGTGGAAGAGTAAAGCGCGATGGTAGAGGAGGGAGAAGAGAGGGAGGAAGAAATGAAGGTAATGGAGTATGGGGAAAAGGTGAGGATGTAGGGAAACCTCCAGGTGGCAGGGGGGGGAGGTGGGGAAGTAGTTCAGAATTTGGGGAAGTGGTGGGTTGGGGAAGAGTGGTTGGTGAAGTGTGGTTGGGGAAGTGTGGTTGGGGAAACTTTAGAACAGGTTGGCGAGTGAAAAAAATCGTGCAAGTCATGGTAGAACATACTCTATTTCCATGGCACCATGCTACTTCCCCTGACATCTCGTGTCTACCATGACATGAGTTACAACCCACCATTAACACCACTGTTACTATCGGTGAAGCCAGTGACAACCCACTGGCCGCTAACACCACTCAACTACCACACTTTAACCTCCCACCTTCAACTACCAGTCTAACCATCCATTAACCATGAACAAACCACCACCTACCACAGCAACTAATGGCAGAGTCGAGTCCGTCAATAACCACGACCAGGTGTACGACCCCTGGCACTCTCAGCAAGTAGTGTCAGACACCCATGAAGCTATCGTGCATGGCAGCTTTGGCTACCATTGTTCTGACCACCTTCTACCATGAACTACCTTTACCATGGTTCCCAACCAGCCACCATAACTAACACATTACATAAGATTACATTAGATTACGTTATGGGTGGGGTGAGAACGTAAATTCCACCAGTTTAGTGTTTTTTTTACACTGTGTGTTTACGTGTGATTATTTACAGTTATTGACGATTTACATGATACAAACTGCCTTCTTACCTCCCCTATTTGGCTTCTCCTTTCTTCCATCTCTATCTTCTTCCCCCTCACGTTCGTTACTCCCTCCCACCTCTCTCTCTCTCTCTCTCTCTCTCTCTCTCTCTCTCTCTTGCTCTCCAGCATTCCCTCCCTCCTTCCCTCCTACCTTCCCTAATCTCTACTTTCCCTTCTTCCCTCCCACCTCTATGCCCAAGAGGAGCAGAGTTAGTGAAATCTTCGTATGTGGGACCGTAGAGTAGTGTGGAAAAGAGAGAGAGAGAGAGAGAGAGAGAGAGAGGGAGATTTAAGGGAGGGATAGAGGGATGGGTAAGGTGGAGGGAAAGTGAATAAGGGAGCAAGAAACATGACAGGAAGAAGGGGAAATAGAAAGACAGGAGAAAATGGAAAAGGTCAAAGGGAAAGAGGGGAAAGGAGACGAGGGAAAAGAGGGGAAGGGAGAAGTGGTGGAAGTAGATAAGAGGTGGAGGGGGTAAAAGAAGGAGTGGGGAATGGGGATGGGGGATAGGAGTGGGGAAGTGGGGGTGGGGGTGCCCACGCCACACTGAAGCCTACCCAACTGAGAGTAATGCAAAATTAATTAAAACTTCTACAGATCCCCAGTAAAGTAATGATTGACGAATTTTCCCCACTCACGTTACCTCTGTGAGAGGGGCGAGTGGGGCACCACGCCCCACTCGCCCAAAGTACACTCCCACACACCCTAAACAACTCCCACGCGCCCGATACACCCCGACACACACACACACACACACACACACACACACACACACACACACAGACTTTAATTTCGAGTCGGTCTCTTGCTTTAAAACTCCTTCATTAAAGGTTAGTTTAAGTTACAGTAACTGCCACGACTCACATAGATTATTCATGAAAATTTTCCTCCATTGAATGAAGAATATTAATGGACGCAGCACCAAGATTAGTGAACCATAAAACCCCTTCCTAGGAGGACGCCAGGGACCCTCCCAACTACACCAACCAACCAACTACACGCGCGCAAACACGCACGCACGCGCGCGCACACACACACATACACACAGGTGAAGAGGCTACGAAACAAAAACAAGCTAAATACCCCAAGGGCGATGAGACCGGATAAAATCTCTCCATGGGTCCTGAGAGAGGGAACAGAGGCGCTGTGTGTTCCACTAACAACAATCTTCAACACATCTACTGAAACAGGGCAGCTCCCTAAGGTATGGAAGACAGCAAATGTAGTCCCAGTTTTTAAAAAAGTTGACAGACACGCAGCATTAAACTACAGACCAGTGTCACTGACATGTATAGTATGCAAAGTCCTGGAGAAGATTACCAGTAGAAGGGTGGAACGCCTTGAAAGAAATAAGCTTATCAACGACAACGAGCAAGGGTTCAGGGACGGGATATCCTGTGTCACAAACCTACTGGAGATCAATGACAAGGTGACAGTAGTAAGACAATAGAGAGAAGGGTGGGTAGATTACGTTTTCTTGGACTGTAAGAAGGCCTTTGACACAGTTCCACACAAGAGATTAGTGTAAAAGCTGAAGGACCTAGCAGGTATAACAGGAAAGGCACTGCAATGAATCAGAGAATACCTGACGAGAAGACAGCAGCGAGTCATGGTACGTGACGAGGTGTCAGAGTGGGCGCCCGTGACGAGTGGGGTTCCACAAGGGTCAGTCCTAGGACCGGTGATGTTTCTGGTATATGTCAGTGACGTGACGGAAGGAACAGACCCAGAAGTGTCCCTGTTTGCAGACGGTATGAAGTTAGTGAGGAGAATTCAATCGGAGGAGGACCAGGCAGGACTACAAAGGGTTCCGGACAGGCTACAGGCCTGGTCCAGCAACTGGCTCCTGGAGTTCAACGCCTCCAAGCGCAAAGTCATGAAGATAGGGGAAGGGCAAATACGACCGCAAATAGAGTAAAGTCTAGGATAGACCAAATACTACAAACCTCACTCATGGAAAAGGATCTTGGGGTGAGTGTAATACCGAGGACATCTCCTGAGGCGCACATCAGCCAATAATTGTTGCAACATATGGACGCCTAGCAAACCTAAGAAAAACATTCCGACATCTCAGTAAGAAATCGCTCAGGAATCTGTACACCGTGAACGTCAGGCCCATATTGGAGTGTACAGCACCAATCTCGAACCCAAACCTGGCGAAGCACATCAGGAAATTAGAGAAAGTGCAAAGGTTTGCAACTAGACTAGTTCCGAAGCTAAGAGGCATGTCTTACGAGGAGTGGTTAAGGGTAATCGACCTGACGGCACTGGAGGACAGGAGAGATAAGGGATGGGGGACAAAAAAATATAAAATGCTAAGAGGAATCGACAAGGTGGACAGAGACAGGCTGTTCCAGAAGTACGACACAAAAAGGAGTCACAACTGGAAGTTGAGTCACAGGGATGTTAGGACGTATTTCTTCAGCCATAGAGCTGTCAGGAAGTGGAATAGTCTGGAAAGTGATGTAGTGGAGGCAGGATCAATACATAGCTCACGGAGCAGTGTGTGATCTAGTAGCGACCAGTGAAGAGGCGGGGCCAAGACCTATGAATCGACCCTGACAACACAATTAGGTGAGTACACACACACACACAGTGTAAGCTCGGCTATTATTATGAGAGGAATCAGTGTTACTGACTATGCCGGCATGAGTGATGGGGTGGGAGCAGAAGATCTCGCAAATAGTTCTAGAGGAAACATATACAGGTACGATAAAAGATAATACTGTAAAATACAGGAATGGCAAAGAAAAATACAAGAAAATACATGAATGGCAAAGAAAATACAGGAAAACAGAGGAATTATAAAAAAATACAGGAATTGCAAAGAATATACAGAAATGACAAGGGAAATACAAGAAAATACAGGAATGATAAAGAAAATACAAGAAAATACAGGAATGAAGACAATACAAAAAAATACATTAATGGTAAAGAAAATACAGGCTTAGCTGACTACACCAAGACTCTCAGAGGGTGGCACTGCAGAGTGCCTACTGGCTCTTTGCTTCACCTCACTTATACTAATCTTTCTGCTCAAATGTACACAAAATTCTTATACATTTTTTTCTGTTAGTTTTAGATAAACAACAAGGGACTGAACCCCTTCATTATTTCATTGAATTACATGAATAAGATGCCGAGAGGTTGATAAATAAGGGAACTTGTCTGAGAGAGCAACACCATGCAGTCTTGCTACACAGGATATCATTTACAACTCTATTGCTCTCCTCTGGTCTAACTCACGGGCGTTACCTCCCTACATTAATGGATCAAGCCCACCTGTCACGATGTCTGCAACTGCTGCACCTCTCGTCTGGTTCTAGTACATAAGTCTCAACCTTTATGCATCTGTTTTAGTTTTTATCAACACCGAGGGACTGACCACCTCACAAATACCTCTCGATTTCTCCCACTGTCTCCAAGACATTATCTCTGCATCGGACTGAAAAAGTCACTGATGCAAAACGTCTCCATAAAATACTTTTATCCAGGTGTTGCAGATGTATCGTGTTCAAGACCATCAAATTAATATGTTCATAATCAAGGCTAATGGAGTGAACACCTTCAAAATGCTACACTCAGCAAACAATTCCAAATATCCAGATTATCATGGTGCAGTAGACCTGTTGCAGTGACTCGTGTTGTCAGTGTTTGTGTTCCTGTGTACATGTGACCGTGGCCTGTATTCCTCTCCCCTGCCACCAGGAAGGATGCACTGGACCTGTCACAGCCTGCCGTGCAGGCCTCGCCTTGTGGGAGGAGTTTCGACTCACTTGTGTGTGTGTGTGTGTGTGTGTGTGTGTGTGTGTGTCTGTTGTGTGTGTGTGTGTGTGTTCTCACCACGTTGGTTTGTTCACCACCACCATCCACTGTTACACTGGTGTATACGTGGCCAGCAAACTTATAGATACGTGGGGGGGGGGGGGTGTGGGGGTACAAGGACAGATCCCGACGACTGTTATATCAACAACTAGGCTGTCTCTACTGAAAACAACTACCTATTACTACTATCTCCATTAAGGACTATCATGAATTATCTCTGTGCAGAAGTCTGCTTCTCTACTGCTTGTGTAGCCACCTCTGTATTCAACTGAAGAAGCCTACTGTGAAGGCGAAACGTCTAGGAATAAGGTTACCTCACTGTTGCACATGTGTCTTACTTATCAAGGATAGAAAATCGGAAGGCTCTCTCCAACACCAAACATAATAACACATTAGACAGGCTAGGTGGTTCTCTCCAAACAATGTTCTTTCTTTTGGAATCACAGAAAAAAATGGAAAGATTTAAACAATGTATATATTTTTTTTGCCTGGGTCGACGTTCCTTCTGAGGAAAAACGTAACAAGACCATGAATCACACCTCTTCTCTGTCCTCGCTACAAAGAAAGAAATTTCCGTTCAATTTTCCCGACACAACGATATTTGTCGCTGTCTCAAAGTAAGGAGTGGGTGGTGGGGGAGTGGGTGGGGATGTTGTTGAGGGTGGTGGAACAGTGGGTGGAAATGTGGTTGTGGGTGGTGGAGCAGTGGGTGGAAATGTGGTTGTGGGTGGTGGAAGAGTGGGTAGGGATGTGGTTGTGGATGGCGGAGTAGGTGGGGATGTGACTGAGGGTGGTGCAGTGGGTGGGATGTGGTTGTGAATGGTAGTGTGGGTGGGGATGTTGTTGAAGGTGGTGGAAGAGTGGGTGGGGATGTAATTGAGGGTGGTGTAAGAGTGGGTGGGGATGTGATTGAGGGTGGTGGAGTGGGTGATGTGGTTGTGGGTGGTGGAAGAGTGGGTGGGAATGTGGTTGTGGGTGGTGGAAGGGTGAGTGGGAATGTGGTTGGGGTGGTTAAAGAGTGGGAATGTGGTTGTGGGTGGTGGAGAGTGGGTGGGAATGTGGTAGTAGGTGGTGATGGGGGTTCTGGGTAGTGGGTGGTGATGTAGTTCTGGGTGGAGTGGGTGGCGTTGGGGTTGTGGGTGGCGTTGGAGTGGGTGGTTATAGGGTTGTGGGTGGAGGTGTAGTTGTGGGTGGTGCGGGGGGATGGGGTGGTGATAGGGGTTGTAGGTGGTGAGGGAGTGGGTGGTGATAGGGTTGTGGGTGGTGCAGTTGGTGCTGATGTGGTTGTGGATGGTGCAGTGGGTGCTGATGTGGTTGTAGGTGGAGTGGGTGGTGATGGGGTTCTGGATGGTGGGGAAGTGGGTGGGGGTATGGTTGTCACTCACAACCACTACTAGCAGCCAATCTATAAAATGCAACCAGGCTACGAGGCGCTTCTAAATATCCCTGGGAAAATACATAATGTATACTTATTGGTATATCCATCATGCAGGTATATACCTCCACATGTGCATTTCTATTGAACTGGGATATACATAATGTAAATCTCTGATTTCATGTATATATGTACACACTGAAGGCAGGTATACACTGCCTGTATTTAGTGTATAATCAGAATATTTTATACAAGGCATATATAACCCATTGCGATATCCAAGACCCACGTCTATGTACCACGCTCGAACCAACACACCACGCCCACACCTCACGCCCATGCCCACGCCTATATCTCACGCACGCACCTATACCCCACTCCCATATCTATACCTCACGCCCATATCTACACCCCACGCCTAGGCCAACATTTCACGCCAGCCCCTACATCCCACTCCTTAATCCCACACCAACCAGATTTCCTACCTACAACCCATGACACACCTATCATCTACCCTCCCCACATCCATGTCACACCCATCATCTACCCTCCCCACCCCATCACATACCCTTTGTCTACCCTCCCCACCTCATCGTTTACCCATCAACTACCTTCCCACCCCATGACAGCCATCATCTACCCTCTCCCCAACCCCATCGTTTATCCCAATCAACTACCCTTCCCACCCCATGACAGCCATCAACTACCCTCCCCATCCTATGACACACCCATCTACCCTCCCCACCCCATGACACACCCATCATCTACCCTTCCCACCTCCCTGTACACCCATCATCTACCCTCCCACCCGTGTCACACTCATCATCTACCCTTCCCATCCATGACATCCATTATCTACCCTTCCCATCCCATGAGACACCTATCATCTACCCTCCCACACCCATGTCACAATCATCTACTCTTCCCACCCATGGCACCCATCACCTACCCTTCCCACCCATGACACTCATCATCTACCCTTTCCACTCCATGAACACCCATCATCCATCCTCTCCCATCCATTACCACCCATCATCTACCCTCCCCACAACCCATGACACCATCTGCCCTTCCTACCCCATGACATCCATCATCTCTCCTCCCCACAACCCACGACACCCATCATCTACCCTTCCCATCCCATGACACGCCCATCATCCATCCTCCCTACCCCCATGACACACCCATCACTCTCTCAACCTCAACCTCCTTCACTGTTTCTGGCCACAAGTACCTCCGTCCCCCATCAAGCCCCATAACCCCAGTTAATATCAGAATGGGGGGAGATTGGGAGGGAGGGCTGTAGGGAAGGATAGATGAATGGCTGGGGAGAGGCAAAGGGAGGGGAAAAGCAAAGATGGGGAGGGAAGGGGGGAGGGAGGGCGGGAGAGAGAGAGGAGAGAGAGAGAGAGAGAGAGAGAGAGAGAGAAGAGAGAGAGAGAGAGAGAGAGAGAGAGAGGAGAGAGAGAGAGAGAGAGAGAGAGAAGAGAGAGAGAGATAGAGAGAGATAGAGAGAGAGATATGGAGGGAGAGAGGGAGGGAGACACTGATGGGAAGGGGTGGGGGAGGGTAGGGGGGACACCAGTATGTCACAGTGACATATGAACCAGTAAAGACCAACTGGTACACCCGCCCAGTAATATCACGGTACCTTCCCTCCCCCATCCACACTGGGGAGTAGGGTTGTGGCATGGGAGTATAGTGTCATTGTAGGGTGAGAGACAATGTTATTTTATAGTGAGAGATAGTGGCATTGTACGGGGGCGAGAAATAATGTCATTTTAGAGTGAGTGTCATTGTTGGGCGAGTCATTCTTGGGTGAGAGATAGTATCATCGTAGGGAGAGTGTCATTGTAGAGAGAGGGTAGTGTCATTGTAGAGAGAGGGTAGTGTCATTGTAGAGAGAAGGTAGTGTCATTGTAGAGAGAGGGTAGTGTCATTGTAGAGAGAGGGTAGTGTCATTGTAGAGAGAGGGTAGTGTCATTGTAGAGAGAAGGTAGTGTCATTGTAGAGAATGGGTAGTGTCATTGTAGAGAGAGGGTAGTGTCATTGTAGAGAGAGGGTAGTGTCATTGTAGAGAGAGGGTAGTGTCATTGTAAGAGAGGGTAGTGTCATTGTAGAGAGAAGGTAGTGTCATTGTAGAGAGAGGGTAGTGTCATTGTAGAGAGAGGGTAGTGTCATTGTAGAGAGAGGGTAGTGTCATTGTAGAGAGAGGGTAGTGTCATTGTAGAGAGAGGGTAGTGTCATTGTAGAGAGAGGGTAGTGTCATTGTAGAGAGAGGGTAGTGTCATTGTAGAGAGAAGGTAGTGTCATTGTAGAGAGAGGGTTTAGTGTCATTGTAGAGAGAGGGTAGTGTCATTGTAGAGAGAGGGTAGTGTCATTGTAGAGAGAGGGTAGTGTCATTGTAGAGAGAAGGTAGTGTCATTGTAGAGAATGGGTAGTGTCATTGTAGAGAGAGGGTAGTGTCATTGTAGAGAGATAAGATAAGATAAGATTTCGTTCGGATTTTTAACCCCGGAGGGTTAGCCACCCAGGATAACCCAAGAAAGTCAGTGCGTCATCGAGGACTGTCTAACTTATTTCCATTGGGGTCCTTAATCTTGTCCCCCAGGATGCGACCCACACCAGTCGACTAACACCCAGGTACCTATTTGCTGCTAGGTGAACAGGACAACAGGTGTAAGGAAACGTGTCGAAATGTTTCCACCCGCCGGGAATCGAACCCGGGCCCTCCGTGTGTGAAGCGGGAGCTTTAGCCACCAGGCCACCGGGCCTGGTCATTGTAGAGAGAGGGTAGTGTCATTGTAGAGAGAGTAGTGTCATTGTAGAGAGAGTAGTGTCATTGTAGAGAAAGGGTAGTGTCATTGTAGAGAGGGTAGTGTCATTGTAGAGAGAGGGTAGTGTCATTGTAGAGAGAGGGTAGTGTCATTGTAGAGGGGGTAGTGTCATTTTAGAGAGGGTTAGTGTCATTGTAGAGAGAGGGTAGTGTCATTGTAGAGAGAGGGTAGTGTCATTGTAGAGAGGGTAGTGTCATTGTAGAGAGAGGGTAGTGTCATTGTAGAGAGGGTAGTGTCATTGTAGAGAGGGTAGTGTCATTGTAGAGAGAGGGTAGTGTCATTGTAGAGAGAGGGTAGTGTCATTGTAGAGAGAGGGTAGTGTCATTGTAGAGAGAGGGTAGTGTCATTGCAGAGAGAGGGTAGTGTCATTGTAGAGAGGGTAGTGTCACTGTAGAGAGAGGGAAGTGTCATTGTAGAGAGGGTAGTGTCATTGTAGAGAGGGTAGTGTCATTGTAGAGAGGGTAGTGTCATTGTAGAGAGAGGTAGTGTCATTGTAGAGAGAGGGTAGTGTCATTGTAGAGAGAGGGTAGTGTCATTGTAGAGAGAGGGTAGTGTCATTGTAGAGAGAGGGTAGTGTCATTGTAGAGAGAGGGTAGTGTCATTGTAGAGAGGGTAGTGTCATTGTAGAGAGGGTAGTGTCATTGTAGAGAGAGGGTAGTGTCATTGTAGAGAGAGGGTAGTGTCATTGTAGAGAAAGGGTAGTGTCATTGTAGAGAGAGGGTAGTGTCATTGTAGAGAGGGTAGTGTCATTGTAGAGAGAGGGTAGTGTCATTGTAGAGAGAGGGTAGTGTCGTTGTAGAGAGAGGGTAGTGTCATTGTAGAGAGAGGGTAGTGTCATGTAGAGAGAGGGTAGTGTCATTGTAGAGAGAGGGTAGTGTCATTGTAGAGAGAGGGTAGTGTCATTGTAGAGAGAGGGTAGTGTCATTGTAGAGAGAGGGTAGTGTCATTGTAGAGAGAGGGTAGTGTCATTGTAGAGAGGGTAGTGTCATTGTAGAGAGAGGATAGTGTCATTGTAGAGAGAGGGTAGTGTCATTGTAGAGAGGGTAGTGTCATTGTAGGGCGAGAGTGGTGAATGTGTAACGTACTAATATACATTATTTCTCATTTGTACATTATTTAGTGTACAATTATTTATGTTAGGACTCCTATCTTATGGGAGTAATTAATTAACTTTCCATCATCTTAGAGCTCAGACAACATTTACACCTTTATTGTCCTACAAGATGTTTTGCTCTACTATTTTTTTTTTTTTTTGTATTTGTGAACGTTAAGTTCATTATTTGTGATATTGAGGGAGAGTGGAAGTGTTGACACTGTCGATATAAACGAATATATAACAAGCAGTAGGCGTGGTTGAATGGCAACTGTGCCATCCACCTGCCCGGTCTTCATTTGCTCAGAGGGGCAGCAGACGTACGTCCTGGCGACTCTCGGGAAGAACATGAGCTTTGGTTGCTCTGTCTCTGAAATTAACTCACACATAGACACCATTTTTTTACACATTGTAAATGTTGGAACTTAGACTTTCTACATTGTCTTTTGTCTGCAGCCTGTCTATACTGTGGATTCTGTTGTTTAATCCACAATGTGGATATTTCTGCTGTTTAGCCTGGTCGTAACTATGACGACGTTCATAGTGCCACGAAGGCACTGCTACACTCTTATTAACACAACTTATTGTATGTCACTGAGGACAGTGTCAGCACTAAGCCACACGTCTGAATTTACTGTGTTTATGTTAAGACAGTCACTGTGGAGTGTAATTATGACTCAGTCTCTGCAAGCATCTGTGTGACCAAAATGTGTATACAGACTGTGTGGACACACCGTGTGGAGAGCATTGTCTCGAGACTGACTGACACATTGTAGGTGATAATTTTAGTCGTGTTCGGTGTATTGAAATCTGAAGTGACTACAAAAAACTACAGGATTAACAAATATAAATTCAAATTCAGTTTGCAGACAACTCATCATAACAGTTTTAAACACTTTCTTATATTGCAGTTAACCTCAGTAAAAGCAAAGCATGATATAAAAAGCATCCTGAGTAATTATAAATTTAGGTATACAAGGTAACATTTATCCTCCTTTGTTCCTAAGACTGTTTAAAAAACTTTTATAATAAACCGTTACATTACATATCTATAGTTACAGTTTCTGAAGTTATTCATTATGTTTTTTTTTATGGAGTAACTCTGGAAGATAATAATGAGCGCTGGTTCTGTAACTATACCTTGTGTTATGTATGATGGTGGTTCAGTTCCTGTTGATAGTATGATCGTCTTAATTTTTTTTTACAGCTGAACTTTCTTATGCATATCCGATTTTTCTGGGGAGCATTCGGTAACTCAAGTTTACAAATCTCTTCCTGTCTGACCTATGTATTTTTGTTCGCAGTCGTTGCAAGGATCTGATAGGCCCGTGGTGTGCGAGTGTGGCTCCTGGCTGAGTTTGGATAAAACAAAGACAGATTGATTACGTTCCAGTCTCTCTCTCTCGTTTATGGTGTAACTGAAGGGTGAGCTGAGGTGGTCATTGTAAGTCTCAGTTTTAGAGAGATCAGTTAGTCCTACAGTCTCACAGAATTTCTTTCACTACGTCTGATCAAATTTTGATAAATACAAATAACCCACACAGATGTCATCACTCAAAAGCATCAGCCTTCAACATAATGGAAACAGACACACAGCCACAGTGTAATAAGGTCACTGTGGCTAGAAAAAAAGGTCCACTGCAATGGACGAAACGTTGTGAAATCATCTGACATTATATTTGCTTCTCTGTTTCCATCGTAACGGTATTGTATACATTTTCCTCTGTCCACCACATCGAGACTCAACATGCAAAAGTATGTCTAGTGTCGACGTCGAATCACTGTTTACTAAGGTTTCTAATGAAGAGGTCATGAATTAATGAAAGATAATTAATTACCTTCCAAAATCAATCTTCCCTTTCCAACTAGTTTTTCACTCAGGTCGTACGTGTGTGTGTATGTGTGTGTGTGTGTGTACTCACCTAGTTATATTCACCTAGTTGTGGTTGCAGGGGTCATGTCACAGCTCCTGGCCCCGCCTCTTCACTGGCCGCTACTAGGTCAATCTTCCTGCTCCAAGAGCTTTATGATACCTCTTCTTAAAGTTATGTATGGATTCTGCCTCCAATACATCCCTTCTCAGACTATTCTACTTCCTGACTACTCTGTGACTGAAGAAATACTTCCTAACATCCCTGTGATTCATCTGAGTCGTCAACTTCCAACTGTGTCCCCTTGTTGCTGTGTCCCATCTCTGGAACCTCCTGTCTCTGTCCACCTTGTCCATTCCTCTCAGTATTATATATGTCTTTATCATGTCCCCCCCTATCTCTCCTGTCCTCCAGTGTCGTCAAGTCGATTTCCCTTAACTTCTCCTCGTAGAGCATACCTCTTAGCTCCGGGACTAGTCTTGTTGCAAACTTTTGCATTTTCTCTAATTTCCATACATGTTTGGATAGGTGTGGGTTCCAAACTGGTGTTACATACTCCAATATAGCCCTGACATACACAGTGTACTGGGTCCTGAACGATTCCTTATTGAGATGTCGAAATGCTATTTTTAGGTTTGCTAGGCGCCCATATGCTGCAGCAGTTATTTGGTTGATGTGCGCCTCAGGAGATGTGCCCGGTGTTATACTCACCCCAAGATTCTTTTCCTTGAGTGAGGTTTGTAGTCTCTGGCCCCCTAGACTGTACTCTATCTGCGGTCTTCTTTGCCCTTCCCTAATCTTCATGACTTTGCAATTGGTGGGGTTGAATTCCAGAAGCCAGTTTCTAGACCACGCCTGCAGCCTGTCCAGATCCCTTTGTTTTTCCGTCTGGTCCTCGTTCGATTGAATTCTTCTCATCAACTTCACATCATCTGTAAACAGGGACACTTCAGAGTCTATTCCTTCCGTCATGTCGTTCACATTTACCAGAAACAGCACCGATCCTAGGACTGACCCTTGTGGAACTCCGCTCATCACAGGTGCCCACTCTGACAGCTCGCCACGTACCACGACTCGCTGTTGTCTAACATGTATTCCCTGATCCATTGTAGTGCCTTCCCTGTTATCCCTGCTTGGTCCTCCAGTTTTTGCACTAATGTTTTGTGTGGAATTGTGTCAAACGCCTTCTTACAGTCCAAGAAAACGCAATCTACCCACCCCCTCTCTCTTGTCTTACTGCTTTCACCCTGTCATAGAACTCCAGTAGGTTTGTGACACAAGATTTCCCATTCCTGAAACCACCATGGCTGTCGATAAGTTCATTCCTTTCTAGGTGTTCCACCACTCTTCTCCCGATAATCTTCTCCATGACTCTGCATATTATACATGTTAGTGACACTGGTCTGTAGTTTAATGCTTCGTGTCTGTCTCCTTATTTAAAAATTTGGACTACATTTGCTGTCTTCCATACCTGAGGTAGTCGCCCTGTCCCTCTCTCAGGACCCATGGAGAGATGTTATCTGGTCCCATAGCCTTTGAGTTATCTAGCTCGCTTAGCAGCTTCTTCACTCCTTCCTCGGTTGTATGTATTGTGTCCAACACTTGATGGTGTACCCCACCTCTCGGTCTTTCTGGAGTTCCTTCTGTCTTCTCTATGAACACTTTTTTGAATCTCATGTTCAGCTCCTCATATACTTCTCGGTAGTTTCTTGTGATCTCCTCTTCCTTCCTTAGCCTGATTACCTGGACCTTGACTGTTGTTTTCCTCCTTATATGGCTGTACAACAGCTTCGGGTCAGATTTAGCTTTCGCTGCTATGTCATTTTCATACTGTCGTTGGGCCTCCCTTCTTACCTGTGCATATTCATTTCTGGCTCTACGACTTCTCTCCTTATTCTCCTTGTGTGTGTGTGTGTGTGTGTGTGTGTGTGTGTGTGTGTGTGTGTGTTTTGGTCGTGTGTAGTGCATCTGTGTCAAGTGTTTATAAACTTAACACACTGCCGAAATTTTAATTAACACTAGCGGACAATTAAACTTAGCTATGATCATCCTCATGACCCCCCCTCCTGCCCCCTTGCTCCCCTCCTGCATCCCTCCCTCCCCTCCTGCATCCTCCCCTCTCCCTCCCCTCCTGCACCCATCCCTCCTCCTCTCCCTACTCCTCCTGACACTTCCTCCCCTCCTGTTCCCTCCCTCCTGCATCACTCACCCCCCGCCCCTCTGCACCCCTCCCCAGACCCCCATCACACCCTTTCCTTTATCCTTACTCAACTCCCTCCCTTTACTCTCTTTCATCCCTCCTTCCTTCTGCAGCCCTCCTCTTCCTCATTCACCCCTCCTTTTCCTCCTACACCCCTCCCCGCTCCTCCTGCACCTCCAGCACTTTCCCCCCAGTTCTTCTGTACTCTTATTCGCTCTTCTTGCTCCCTTTCGCTTACCATCCTTCGCATTCCACTGACCATTCCTTTTGATTTCAACCGTTCCAGAAATGACTCTTCCTCCCTGTCCCTTTTTTTCCTTTCCTCCCTCGCGCTTAAGCGTGTTTTTCCCTACACTCTCCTTTTTCTTTACTGTTCCCACCTTTACGTTAAAAAAAAAACTGCGCCAGGTCCGCATGGGGGACAATGATAAGGTGGTGGGAGGGGGTGAATGGTGTGGGGCGGGCGGACATAAACGAGACAGTCAACAGGAAGGTCGACCGGAAACGGTTAGCGGGAAAGGTGAGAAGGAAAAAGGTGGAGGTGGGGAGAGGGGAGAAGGTGGAGAGGGGAGGATGGTTGGGAGGGGAGGGGGGGGAAGGTGGAGGGGGGAAGGTGGGGAGAGGGGAGGAAGGGGGAAGGGGGGAGAGAGGGAGAGGAAGGTGGGGAGAGGGGGAGGTGGGGAGAGGGGGAAGGTGGGGAGAGGGGGAAGGTGGGGAGAGGGGGAAGGTGGGGAGAGGGGGAAGGTGGGGAGAGGGGGAAGGTGGGAGAGGGGGGAAGGTGGGGAGAGGGGGAAGGTGGGAGAGGGGAAGGTGGGGAGAGGGAAGGTGAGGAGAGGGAAGGTGGGGAGAGGGGAAGGTTGGGGAGAGGGGAAGGTTGGGGAGAGGGGAGGAAGGTGGTGAGAGGGGAAGATAGGGAGAGGGGAAGAAGGTGGGGAGAGGAATGGAAGGAGTGAAGAGGGAAGGAATGTGTTGCAGAGGGAAGGAAGTTATGCGAGAGGGGATGAAGGTTGGGAGATTTGGAGGGAAAGAAGGAGGGGAGAGAAAGCAATGTGGGGGAGAGGGAGGAAGGTTGGGAAGGGGATGAAGGGGTAAAGAATGGGGAATAAGGGAAGGAAGCAGGGATGGAGAAACCGCTGATAGAGGGAGAGAGGAGGGAGAGGAGGGAGAGGGGAGGGCGAGATTACACAGGTTAATTAATGGTGAGAGGTGATCACCTGTTATTCAGACCCAAATGAAGTTGAACCTCCACTCAGATAAAGTTGAGCCTCCACTCAGATAAAGTTGAACCTCCACTCAGATAAACTTGAACCTCCACTCAGATAAACTTGAACCTCCACTCAGATAAACTTGAACCTCCACTCAGATAAACTTGAACCTCCACTCAGATAAACTTGAACCTCCACTCAGATAAACTTGAACCTCCACTCAGATAAAGTTGAACCTCCACTCAGATAAAGTTGAACCTCCACTCAGATAAAGTTGAACCTCCACTCAGATAAAGTTGAACCTCCACTCAGATAAAGTTGAACCTCCACTCAGATAAATTGAACCTCCACTCAGATAAATTGAACCTCCACTCAGATAAAGTTGAACCTCCACTCAGATAAACTTGAACCTCCACTCAGATAAAGTTGAACCTCCACTCAGTATAAAATTGAACCTCCACCCAGATAAAGCTTGAACCTCCACTCAGATAAAACTTGAACCTCCACTCAGATAAACTTGAACCTCCACTCAGATAAACTTGAACCTCCCTCAGATAAAGCTTGAACCTCCCCTCAGATAAAGCTGAACCTCCACTCAGATAAAGCTTGAACCTCCACTCAGATAAACTTGAACCTCCACTCAGATAAACTTGAACCTCCACTCAGTAAATAACCTCCACTCAGAAACTTGAACCTCCACTCAGATAAACGTTGAACCTCCCCTCAGACAAAGCTGAACCTCCACTCAGACAAAGCTGAACCTCCACTCAGATAAAGCTGAACCTCCACTCAGATAAAGCTGAACCTCCACGCAGATAAAGCTGAACCTCCACGCAGATAAAGCTGAACCTCCACGCAGATAAAGTTGAACCTCCACCGATAAAGTGAACCTCACCAGATAAAGTTGAACCTCCACGCAGATAAAGTGAACCTCACCAGATAAATGAACCTCCACGCAGATAAAGCTGAACCTCCACGCAGATAAAGTTGAACCTCCACGCAGATAAAGCTGAACCTCCACGCAGATAAAGTTGAACCTCCACGCAGATAAAGCTGAACCTCCACCAGATAAATTGAACTCCACCAGTAAATTGAACTCCTCCGCGAATGACTAAAGTCAAACTTACCTCGAAAGATAAAGATACTCACCAGATAAGTTGAACTCCTACCAGATATTCAACGTTGAACCTCAAACCTCAGAAAGGAAGAGTGAAGGAGGGTGGAGGGCTAAGGGAAGGAAGGAGTCTAAGAGGGCGAAGGGAACAGGAGAAAGGGATCCTGGAGAAGCTGAAAGGCTGGGACTCCCGAGAGGGGAAGCTGAACTGGCATGAGGGAGGAGGGACCACGTAGATAAGGAGTGAGTCATCCAGTCACAAGGTTGAACTTATTAAGCTGAAGTTCCACTGCAGACCTACCCTTTATTCAGTACTTTATTATACCACCCAAGTGTATGAACTAGTTAGTAATCGACTGATATGACCAGTCTGTAAGACTTGTATCGACCAGTATGTATGACTAGTATGACCCAGTTGATAACTTGAACCTACCAGTTGCATGACCGTCGCAGTGAAGTTGAACTTACGGTATAAGCTTGACTACGAGATATGACCTCTGAATGACTATATGACCAAGTTATGACCATTGAAACTTACTTCATGTACATACTCAGCAGTTATTAACTAGATTGTAACCATTATAATGTTAGACCCAAGTTATAAAGTTTAAGAAGGTGAGATTAATGTTGTCTAACTTTGTATTAAATCCAAACTCAGGAAGAAGGGAGTGAAGGGAGGGGTGGGAGGGAAGGAAGGAAGGAGTTAAAGTGAGGGATGGAAAGGGATGGAGGTAGAGGGGAGGGGTTTGGGAGGGAGGGTAGAAGGTGTCAAGGGGAGTGGGTAGGGGTTCATCAGTTCACAGGTTGAACTTTTAAGTGGCAAGTTACCACTTGCCAGCCTCACCCCTTTATTCAGTACTTTATTATACACCCAAGTGTATGACTAGTTGTATGACTTGTATGACCAGTTGTATGACTTGTATGACCAGTTGTATGACTTGTATGACCAGTTGTATGACTTGTATGACCAGTTGCATGACGTGTATGACCAGTTGTATTACGTGTATGACCAGTTGTATGATGTATGACCAGTTGAATGACTTATGACCAAGTGTATGACCAGTTGTATGACTTATGACCAGCTGCATGACGAGCTGTATAACTTGTTGTATGACCAGGTGTATTAATGTTGTATGACCCGGTGTATTAATGTTGTATGACCAGGTGTATTAATGTTGTATGACCAGGTGTATTAATGTTGTATGACCAGGTGTATTAATGTTGTATGACCAGGTGTATTAATGTTGCATGACCAGGTGTATTAATTTTGTAAGACCAGGTGTATTAATGTTCTATGACCAGGTGTATTAATGTTGTATGACCAGGTGTATTAATGTTGGGTATTTTATTATTTATTATTATTCCTAGTAATATTATTTTATTTTTCCTGGTCCCTCTTCCCTTTCTCTATTCTTTCTTTCTCTTTTCTCTTCTGTCTTCCTATCCTCTAACTTTTCCCTATTCTCTTTTTCCCCTCGTCCCTCTCCTCCCCCATTCATCTTCTATGTCATCTACTCCGTCCTCCTTCCTTTCCTTCTCCGTTTCCCTGATTTACTTTCTTCCTCTCGTTCATTCGCTCTTTTTGTCTCCCTCCTTCACCCTTTCACTTTCCTATTCTCCCTTTCACTCTCTCCTCCTTTTCCTTCATTCACCGTCTCCTTCACACCCTCCTTGGCCTCCTCCTTCCCTCCCTCCTACACCCCTCCTTCACTCCCTCCTTCACTCCCTCCTACACCCCCTCCTTCACTCCCTCCTACACCCCTCCTTCACTCCCTCCTACACCCCTCCTTACACCCCTCCTTCACTCTCCTT
Organism: Cherax quadricarinatus; assembly: GCF_026875155.1. Lineage (NCBI taxonomy): Eukaryota > Metazoa > Arthropoda > Malacostraca > Decapoda > Parastacidae > Cherax > Cherax quadricarinatus. The sequence goes on from NC_069410.1 coordinate 37,775,455, forward strand.
CACTCCGTCCTTCACCCCTCCTACACCCTCCTTCATTCCCTCCTTCACTCCCTCCTTCACTCCCTCCTACACCCCTCCTTCACTCCCTCCTTCACTCCCCCTCCTTCACTCCCTCCTTACACCCCTCCTTCACTCCCTCCTTCACCCCTCCTTCACTCCCTCCTTCACTCTCCTAACCTCTTCACTCCTCCTCACCCCTCCTTCACTCCCTCCTTCACTCCCTCCTTCACTCCCTCCTTCACTCCCTCCTACACCCCTCCTTCACTCCCTCCTACACCCCTCCTTCACTCCCTCCTTCACTCCCTCCTTCACTCCCTCCTTCACTCCCTCCTACACCCCTCCTTCACTCCCTCCTATCACCCCTCCTTCACTCCCTCCTAACCCCTCCTTCACTCCCTCCTTCACTCCCTCCTACACTCCCTCCTACACTCCTCCTTCACCCCTCCTTCACTCCCTCCTTCACTCCTCCTTCACTCCCTCCTACACCCCTCCTACACCCTCCTTCACTCCCTCCTTCACCCCTCCTTCACTCGGATAATCAGCTTCCCTGCACAGCTCAAGATCAGAGAGAATCAGTAATTACGATAATAGACTGGCAACTGTACAGCGAGATGAGCGCTCGTTAACCCTTTATTATTACGTTATCTCTCTCTCTCTCTCTCCTTCATATATGTATAAAAATAAATATATGAACCAGATGATGATAAACGTTAAACAACACATTAACTGATATAAGTAATAAGATAATAGATAGTGGAAATAATTCAGTTAAAAAGGTGACAAAGGAAGAGAGGAGAGAGAGAGAGAGAGAGAGAGAGAGAGAGAGAGAGAGAGAGAGAGAGAGTATGGACGGTAGTAGACTGGACGGAGATGAGAACAGAGAAGGAAGACGATATCATGTGACCGCGCTCAGTGGTACTGGCTGGACTATACGACACGTGATACCTGACGTAGGTGGCGCTCTGACTGTAAGTTAACGTGAGGACAGTAAGTAGGAAGGGGAGGGGAGGTGACGGAACGGAGGGGAGTGAGGAAACGGAGGGGAGGTGACGGAAGGGGAAGGGAGGTGACGGAAGGGGAGGGGAGGAGAGGAGACGGTGGAGGGGGGAAAGGGGGGAGGGTGTTTACCTACTATCCTATTCGTTTCCATGGATCTGCCTCTCCCCTCCCCCGTATCCCAGGGTACAGAGATGCGCACGCACCTGCGTGCGGAAAGCGTCTCGTTCCGGGGGAAAGTTCATGTCTCGTGCGATTGAAAAGTTCACCTGAGAGGTGGGAAACCTCGTCTCCTATGAGCGAAACTCTGCGTTCTGTGGAAGGTACTCTTCACGTCTGATGTGAAGTGAAAGATCATGTCTTAATGCAAGGGAAAGTGTACTTGTCAATCACAGAGAAAAGTACGTGTCCCGAAGATCACTCTGGAGTACACCTACTCCGCTGTATTCTTAACCTAACAAAGAAAGCTTTAACAGACAAAGCCACTTACTCTCCAATCAGCTGCTGGTACTCAACCCTCGCTCATCCAGTAATACTCAGATGAACACACAAGCCAGCAGCGTACTCCATACTGTCGAAGGTAGGTCGGGTTGGGTTTCATTTGGTCGGGTTCGGTTAGAGGTTAGTTTGGGTTTAATTTGGTTGTATTGGGCGAGGTTGATCGTAATTAACCTAAATTAGTTTGAGTTTTGCTTGATTAGATTGGGTTGGGTTATGTTTTATGAGGCTGAGTTGGGTTTAGGGTTCGTTTGGGTTGGGTTATATTGGGTTAGGTTGAGTTGGGTAAGGCTAGGTTGAGCTGGATGGGGTTGTGTAGGGTTAGGTTGAATTAGGTTAGCCTAGGGTAGTTGGGTTTTGTTTGGTTGCATTTGGCTGTATTAAGTAGGTTGAATTGTGTTTGGTTAGGGTAAGTTGGGTTAGGTTTCGTTTGGTTGTGTTTGATGAGGTTGAATTGGATTAAGCTAGCGTGGGTTGGATTTCGTTTGGTCTGTTGGGTTAGGCTAAATTAGATTGGAATGGCTTGTGTTGGGTTAGACTGAGTTGGGTTAGAATGGGATTGGCTATCGAGTGTAAACTAACGTAACTTTCCCTTACCTAACCCTGCCTCGCTTAACTTCGAAAAAATCCACTTCTGAACAAGTTGCACAAAATAAAAATATCTCTATTGAAAAACGTACTCGAAAATGTACACTTTAAACCAAAACTTATTATTAAAATCAGGCGTGGAGCTATACTCCATATTGACTATGTCTCTTCCTAAAAGTTAGAGCTTTCCTGCTGTCAGTATAAAATATGAGGGTTTTTGGCACTCCTGCACACGATGCTTAGCAGCAGATCTGCTTCCTCCTGCTGCCCATGTTTATCCAGCAGTGAGTAGTTAAGAGGCCTTATTTCTGTGTGTTAGTAGGTACCCGCATGTTGGGGGAGTTAATAAAAGACGAACTGACGAGGATAGTGACGATAATACACAATGTTTTGCTCCGTTCATGTTGGTCCAATGGTGAGAATGCATTCTAGGAGTCGCAAGACATAGCATCACGGTGTGGCATGACACAGCATCATGGTGTGGCATGACATAGCATGGTGTGGCATGACATAGCATGATGGTGTGGCATGACAGCATCACGGTGTGGCATGACATAGCATCATGGTGTGGCATGACATAGCATCATGGTGTGACATGACATAGCATCACGGTGTGGCATGACATAGCATCACGGTGTGGTATGACATAGCATCACGGTGTGGCATGACATAGCATCACGGTGTGGCATGACATAGCATCACGGTGTGGCATGACATAGCATCATGGTGTAGCATGACATAGCAACATGAAGGGTGTGACACGACATAGCAACATGAAGGGTGTGACACGACATAGCAACATGAAGGGTGTGACACGACATAGCAACATGAAGGGTGTAGCATGATACAGCATCATGGAGGGTGTCATGGGACGAATGTCATGTCACACTGAGCTCGAAATACAGCTCTTCCTGTGTAAAAATTATGCCAGTATAAAAAAGAGGAAGAGCCACACACTCTCTCTCTCTCTCTCTCTCTCTCTCTCTCTCTCTCTCTCTCTCTCTCTCTCTCTCTCTCTCTCCTTTTTCCCTTCCATTCCCCTCTCCGCACCTCCTTTCAGCCTCCCCCTGGCTCTTTTCTCCCCTTCCCCCTTTCCATCCCCCACAACTTTTGAAAAACCCAGGCAGGCAGCATGTTGCCTGCAAAATTCAACACTGGAAAACCAGGCTGTGTGGGAGCAAGCAGCGTCGGCGCCACTCAGAGTAAACAATGCCATCACAATCATATATACCAAGAGCGGCCAGCCACTCTGATGGCTACTGGTGCTTAACTTACCAAGGTATATACACCCAGAGGTGCGTATCTCTCAGTGTATATAAACTGAAGGGTTTACATTTCTCAGTGTACGTACACAGAGAGTTTAGTGTTGTCTTGACTGGCTGGTGTATAGAGGTGACTTGCAACATTAATGACACTCGTGTAGTCGATAGGCTTCAAACCTTGTAAAGCAGGCAGCTTTTGTAGGTGATGTGGAAGGCTGAGGTTATCTCCTGATAGGCTGCTACATCTCAGGATTCTTGTGTGTGTGAGAGAGTAGTTTAAAGTCACTGCGAGAGGCCTACTGTCCCATGCTGTAAGAGAACTACTGTCCCATGCTGTAAGAGAACTACTGTCCCATGCTGCGAGAGAACTACTGTCCCATGCTGCAAGAGTAACACGTCCATGCCTGCGAGAAACTACTGTCCATGACGGAGAACTATGTCCCTGCTGCAGAGAACTACTGTCCATGCTGCAAGTAATACACTTCCATGGCAGAGACTAGTGTCCCATGCTCAAGAGACTACTGTCCATGCTGTAAGAGAACTAGTGTCCCATGCTACAAGAGAACTTGTCCCATGCTGTAAGAACTAGGCCTGAGGTATAGAGATACTGTCACATGCTGCAAAGAACTACTGTCATGCTGTAGGCTCTGTCCCATGCCTTGTAAGAGCAGTGTATGTGAGAGTATGTCCGATGCTGAGGACTACTGCGATGGCTGCACATAGAATACTGTTCAATGCTGCAAAGACTATGCCAATGCGAAAGAGAACTACTGTCCAATGCTGAAGAGAACTACAGTCCCATGCTGTGAGAGAACTACTGACCCATGCTGCAAGAGAACTACTGTCCCATGCACCGAGAGAACTATTGTCCCATGCCGCAAGAGAACTACTGTCCCATGCTGCAAGAGAAGTACAGTCCCATGCTGAAGAGAAGTACAGTCCAATGCTGCAAGAGAAGTACAGTCCAATGCTGCAAGAGAAGTACAGTCCCATGCTGCAAGAGAAGTACCAGTCCCATGCTGCGAGAGAACTACTGTCCCATGCTGCAAGAGAACTACTGTCCCATGCTGTAAGAGAACTACTGTCCCATGCTGTAAGAGAACTACTGTCCCATGCTGCAAGAGAACTACTGTCCCATGCTGCGAGAGAACTACTGTCCCATGCACCGAGAGAACTATTGTCCCATGCTGCAAGAGAACTACTGTCCCATGCTGCAAGAGAACTACTGTCCCATGCTGCAAGAGAACTAGTGTCCCATGCTGCAAGAGAACTACTGTACCATGCTGCAAGAGAACTACTGTACCATGCTGCAAGAGAACTACTGTTCAATGCTGCAAGAGAACTACTGTCCAATGCTGCAAGAGAACTACTGTCCAATGCTGCAAGAGAACTACAGTCCCATGCTGTGAGAGAACTACTGACCCATGCTGCAAGAGAACTACTGTCCCATGCACCGAGAGAACTATTGTCCCATGCACCGAGAGAACTACTGTCCCATGTTGCAAGAGAAGTACAGTCCCATGCTGCAAGAGAAGTACAGTCCAATGCTGCAAGAGAAGTACAGTCCAATGCTGCAAGAGAAGTACAGTCCCATGCTGCAAGAGAAGTACCAGTCCCATGCTGCGAGAGAACTACTGTCCCATGCTGCAAGAGAACTACTGTCCCATGCTGTAAGAGAACTACTGTCCCATGCTGTAAGAGAACTACTGTCCCATGCTACAAGAGAACTACTGTCCAATGCTACAAGAGAACTACTGTCCAATGCTACAAGAGAACTACTGTCCCATGCTTTAAGAGAATACTGTCCCATGCTGCGAGAGAACTATTGTCCCATGCTGCGAGAGAATTACTATCCCATGCTGTAAGAGAACTACTGTTACATGCTGCAAAAGGCCTACTGTCCCACGCTGCGAGAGGCCTACTGTACTATGCTGCGAGAGGTCTACTGCACCATGATGCAAGAGGACTACTGTACAATGCTGCAAGAGGACTACGGTGCCATGCTGCAAGAGGCCTACTGTACAATGCTGCAAGAGACCTACTGTACAATGCTGCAAGAGACCTACTGTACCATGCTGCAAGAGGCCTACTGTACAATGCTGCAAAAGACCTACTGTACAATGCTGCAAGAGACCTACTGTACTATGCTGCAAGAGACCTACTGTACAATGCTGCAAGAGACCTATTGTACAATGCTGCAAGAGGCCTACTGTACCATGCTGCAAGAGGCCTACTGTACTATGCTGAAAGAGGCCTACTGTACCATGATGCAAGAGGCTTATTGTACCATGCTGCAAGAGGCTTACTGTACCATGCTGCGAGACCTGCTGTACCATGCTGGAAGAGACCTATTGTCCCGTTCTGTAAGAGGCCTGCTGTCCCATGCTCTAAGAGACCTACTGTACCATGCTGCGAAATGCCTACTGTCCCTTACTGCAAGAGGCCTAATATACAATGCTGCAAGAGACCTGCTGTACCATGCTGCAAGAGACCTATTGTCCCATTCTGTAAGAGACCTACTGTGTCATGCTGCAAGAGACCTCATGTACCATGCTGCAAGAGACCTACTATCCCTTGCTGCAGGTCTACTGTACCATGCTGCAAGAGGTTTACCGTCCCATTCTGCAAGAGGCCTACTGTCCCATTCTGCAAGAGGCCTACTGTCCCATGCTGCAAGAGGCCTACTGTCCCATGCTGCTAGAGGCCTACTGTCCCATGCTGCTAGAGGCCTACTGTCCCATGCTGCTAGAGCCTACGTCCCATGCTGCTAGAGGCCTACTGTCCCATGCTGCAAGAGGCCTACTGTCCCATGCTGCTAGAGGCCTACTGTCCCATGCTGCTAGAGGTCTACTGTCCCATGCTGCTAGAAGCCTACTGTCCCATGCTGCTAGAGGCCTACTGTCCCATGCTGCTAGAGGCCTACTGTCCCATGCTGCTAGAGGCCTATTGTCCCATTCTGCAAGAGGCCTACTGTCCCATGCTGCTAGAGGCCTATTGTCCCATTCTGCAAGAGGCCTACTGTCCCATACTGCTAGAGGCCTACTGTTCCATGCTGCTAGAGGCCTATTGTCCCATTCTGCAAGAGGCCTACTGTCCCATTCTGCAAGAGGCCTGCTGTACAATGCTGCAGGAGGTATACTGTCCCATGCTGCGAGGGCCTACTATACCATGCTGCAAGAGGCCTACTGTCCCAGTCTGCATGGGACCTACTGTACCATTCTACAAGAGCATAGATGGAGGAGGGATTGAGGGAAGAGCACCTGGAGGGATTGGTGACAGAGGGGGAAATTGAGGGAGGGATGGATAGAGGAAGCAACAGAAGGATGGATAGAGGAAGCAATAGAAGGATGGATGGAGGAAGCAATAGAAGGATGGATGAAGCAATAGAAGGATGGATGGAGGAAGGGATGGATGGAGGACGGGATGGATGGATGGAGGACGGGATGGATGGATGGAGGACGGGATGGAAGGATGAATGGAGGAAGGGATGGAAGGATGAATGGAGGAAGGGATGGAAGGATGAATGGAGGAAGGGATGGATGAAGGAAGGGACGGAGGGATGGATGAAGGAAGGGACGGAGGGATGGATGAAGGAAGGGACGGAGGGATGGATGAAGGAAGGGACGGAGGGACGGATGAAGGAAGGGACGGAGGGAGGATGAAGGAAGGGACGGAATGAAGGAAGAGATGGAGGGATGGATGAAGGAAGAGGTGGAGGGATGGATGAAGGAAGAGGTGGAGGGATGGATGAAGGAAGGGATGGAGGGATGGATGAAGGAAGGGATGGAGGGAGGGAAAATGAAGGAAGGGATGGAGGGATGGATGAAAGGAAGGATGGAGGGATGGATGAAGGAAGATAGATGGAGGGATGGGATGGAAAGGAAGATATGGAGGGATGGATGAGGAAGAGATGGAGGGATGGATGAAGGAAGAGATGGAGGGATGGATGAAGGAAGGGATGGATGAAGGGCTGGAGAGATGGATGGAGGAATTGATGGAGGAAGGAATGGAGGGATTGATGTAGGAAGGAATGGAGGGATTGATGGAGGAAGGGATGGAGGGATTGATGGAGGAAGGAATGGAGGGATTGATGGAGGAAGGGATGGAGGGATTGATGGAGGAAGGGATGAAGAATAAGCTTGTAAATAAAGTTAGGAATCCTTAACGTAACCTTGTAAATCCTGTGTAAAAAAATAAATGGAATGATAGATGGAGGAAGAATAGAAGGTTGAAAAGATGAATGAAGAACAAAGGAAAGAGGAAACGAAAATTTGAAGAAAATAAGGGAGAAGACAATTGGCAAATACAAAAGCAAGGAAGGAAATAAAGAAGGAAAGAGGAAGGATATATGAGGGAGATGAGAAGAAGAGATGGAACAGAGAGAAAACAGAATAAATGAGGAAGGAATAGGAAGAAAAGGAAGCAAAAAATATTTAAAATAAAGAGAAGAGGAAGAAATGGGGAAGAGGAGGAAAATGGGAAAGAATAAGGAAGAGGAAAGATAAGAGGGAGGGAGAAAGGAAGAGGGAGAGAGAAGGGGAGATGAGAAAGAGGAAGGAAGGCGAGAGGGAGGAAGGGAGGGAAAGGGAAGATAATATCTTTATTTACTACAAGTACAAGTACAAGTACATGTACGAGGTACACAGACCTACATGACATCACTGACATAATACTACACAAAGTCGCTTCTTATGCTCAACATTTCGGGCAAATTAGGTCAGTTTTGTCCCAGGATGCAACCCACAGCAATCGACTAACATCCAGGTACCCATTTTAGACTGGTGGGTGAACAGGGACAGGGACAGCAGGTGTCTTATGGAAACACGTCCCTAATGTTTTCCAGCCGTACCGGAGGAGATTCGAACTCCGGACCTGAATGTGTGAGCCGAGTGCGCTAGTGATGGAGCTACGGGATACGTTAGATGAAGAGGGAGGGAGGAAGAGGAACATAAAGAGGGAGATAAATAGGCAGAGGAGGGACGATGAGATAGAGAGAGAAGGAGATAAGGAGGGAAGTAGGAAGATGAGAAAGAAGGAGACAGTAATATGAAAAAGAGGGGGAGGAGAATGAGGGGGAGGAGAATGAGGGGGAGGAAGATGAAGAGAGGGGGAGGGGGAGGAGGAGGAGGGGGAGGGGGAGGAGGAGGAAGGAGAAAGGAAGGCGAGCGGGAGGAAAGAAGAAAGGAAGGCGAGCGGGAGGAAAGAAGAAGAGAAGACTAGAAGGAGAATGGAATAAGGAAGGCAGGGAGGGAGGGAGGAAGGAAGGGAGGGAGGGATCAAAGAAGGGACACATACCATGGTCTGGTATGTGTCCCTGCCACTGGTCACATACCTCGCCTCTCTCGACGCTAATAAAAAACAAATACACATATCACAGCCCTACACACACACACACACACACACACACACACACACACACACACACACACACACACGGCTCACTTAGAAACCTGTCTTAGAATCCTGCCTCTTAGAAACCTGTGTCTTAGATACCTGCCTCTTAGAAGCCCGCGTCTTAGAAACCTGTGTCTTAGATACCTACCTCTTAGAAACCTGCATCTTATAAACCCCGCATCTTAAAAACATATGTCTTAGAAACCCGGGTCTTAGAAATCTGGGTCTTGGAAACCCAGATGACTGTCTGATGAAGGGACAGCCAACTGTGACTCACCTTAGTACTGGACTAGTGTTTCAAGGTTGAGGGACTGAACCCCTCATGACTACTACAAGGTTGAGGGACTGAACCCCTCATGACTACTACTTCAAGGTTGAGGGACTGAACCCCTCATGACTACCACTTCAAGGTTGAGGGACTGAACCCCTCATAACTACCACTTCAAGGTTGAGGGACTGAACCCCTCATTACTACTTCAAGGTTGAGGGACTGAACCCCTCATGACTACCACTTCAAGGTTGAGGGACTGAACCCCTCATAACTACTACTTCAAGGTTGAGGGACTGAACCCCTCATAACTACTACTTCAAGGTTGAGGGACTGAACCCCTCATGACTACTACTTCAAGGTTGAGGGACTGAACCCCTCATGACTACTACTTCAAGGTTGAGGGACTGAACCCCTCATGACTACTACTTCAAGGTTGAGGGACTGAACCCCTCATAACTACTACTTCAAGGTTGAGGGACTGAACCTCTCATGACTACCACTTCAAGGTTGAGGGACTGAATCCCTCATAACTAGTACTTCAAGGTTGAGGGACTGAACCTCTAATGACTACCACTTCAAGGTTGAGGGACTGAACCTCTAATGACTACCACTTCAAGGTTGAGGGACTGAACCCCTCATGACTACTGCTACAAGACTAAGGGACTGATCTCATCGTGTCTACCTCTTCGCTGTTTATGCTGTCTCCATATTTAGCCTCCCTCCACATTACACTGAAGAAGCCTACTGCGTGGGTGAAACGTTTCGCAAATGACTACCTAACTGTTACAGGTGTGACTTACTCATCAACCAGTACCAGTCAGTATTAACACAGTCACTTCACGGTACACAGTAACACTTCACGGTACACTAACACTTCACGGTACACAGTAACACTTCACGACACAGTAACCTTCACGGTACACCAGTAACACTTCACGGTTAGCACTAACACTTCACGTACACGTAACACTTCACGGTTGACACAGTAACCTTCAGGTACACAGTAACACTTCACGGTACACAGTAACACTTCACCACACAGTAACACTTCACGGACACAGTAACCTTCACGGCACCAGTCACATTACGGTACTCAGATACACTTCACGGTACACTGTAACACTTCACGGTACACAGTAACACTTCACGGTACACAGTAACACTTCACGGTACACTAACACTTCACGGCACACAGTAACACTTCACGGCACACAGTAACACTTCACGGCACACAGTAACACTTCACGGTACACAGTAACACTTCACGGTACACTAACACTTCACGGTACACAGTAACACTTCACGGTACACAGTAACACTTCACGGTACACTAATACTTCAGGTACACAGTAACACTTCACCGGACTCAGTAACAACTCACGGACACAGTAACACTTCACGGTAACGTAACACTCACGGTACACAGAAAACTTCAGGTAACACAGTAACTTCACGTACACACACTTCACGGTACATCAGTAAACACTTCACGGCTACCCTATAACACTTCACGGTATAACTCATAACACTTCACGGTACACAGTAACCCCTCATCACTTCAATAGTTTGAGGTTAATGCACCCAGAGCTCAAATTATAAGACTATTTCGTATTTTTTTTCCCGATTACAGCAACATGCTCCATGAACCTTCTCTTCATGCTGCGGTTCTTTACAGCATGACAGTTCTGTTACAGAACTTGAAATCAACTTGTCCACTTCTACTAGTGAGAAGGCTGGATTTGAGAGGACATGACCTCCCACGCTACATTCTTACCTTACCAGTGGCCTACATCTCACCTCCTGGCGTAATTAGGCCCCATCCTGTCACTTTAACTCCTATATGTTTCAGACTCTGGACACATAACCTTCACTCCAGACCTGAGGGACTGACCACCTCAAAACTCGACTGAAGAAGCCTACGTGTAAGCGAAACGTTTCGAATAAAGATACCTACTGTTGCAATGTATCTTACTAACAACATGTGACCCACCTCTAGGTCCAGCTGCTTCCTAACAGCATTTGTGAACTCCCTCTGCGTCAAGTGCGCTCAGTAGTTTCTCACACTATTGTCTGTTTGAACACAACCAACGAAAGATAACGTTTCCAGTAGAAACTGAAGTGAAACGTTTGCAGGTTGTGAAACGTTTGCAGGTGCGAAAACGTTGCATTGTGAAACGTTTGCAGAGGTGTCAAGCGAAACACAGTTGTTCAGCATAAACCAGGTATGTCAGGCGATAAACACATGTGTCAGCATAACCAAGTGTCAAGCTGAAACACAGGTGTCAAGCCATAAACCACAGGTGTCAAGCAAAAACAGTGTCAAGCATAATACCAACGGTGTACAAACACATGTCAAACACAGTGCTTAAGCATAAACACAGTGTTTCAAACAAACCCAGGTGTGAAGCATAAACACATGGTGTCAAACCACAGGTGTCAAGCAAAAACCCAGGTGTCAAACACAGGTGTCAAGCATAAACGCAGCTGTCAAACAAACACAGATGTCAAACAAACATAGGTGTCAAACAAACATAGGTGTCAAACACAGGTGTCGAGCAAAAACCTTTCGTCTAGCACAGAACTCTGGGTTACAGATCTCTTAACGTTACACACACATTTACTTCCTAGTTGCGGCTCCATGCTTCCAAATGCTAGTATATATGAACGTCTGGGCGTTAGTAAGAAACTAGAGGGCAGTAACGAAACTAATACTAGGAACTAGACGTTAGTTAGACACTAGGCAACACTGAAGAAAGTAATGCTAGGAGCTAGAAACTTGATAAAGGGATCATCTAATATACCAAACATTTCAGAGGAACCTAGAATATAATGCTTACTAGAAACTAACTCACTCTCCCTCCCTCTCTCCCTCCCTCTCTCTCTCTCTCTCTCCCTCCCTCTCTCCCCCTCTCTCCCTTTTCTCTCTCTCTCCTCTCTCTCTCTCTCTCTTCTCCCCTCTCACTTCTCTCTCTCTCTGTCTCTCTCTCTCTGTCTCTCTCTCTCTGTCTCTCTCACCAAGTACACAAACCTCTTCATGATCTCACTCGTCATGTAGTTCTCCCTTCCTTTTGGGTGTCTATATCTCCCTATTCATCTTGTCTCTAGTCTGGTCCCAATCTGCCCAACACGCAAACACTCCCTGCGTAAAGAACAAAAAGTACAGACGGGTGCAATATTAAAACCCTAAAGGTTAGGGGCGGCCATTAGCACAAAAATATCGCAAACAAAAGTGGGCAAAACGGTCAACAGACTACCAGAAAATAAGGGGCCCTTTACCAAAAGAAACACCTGTTTCGCCAAGAGAAAGCTCCCACCCGATAACCCTAAGTCATGTATCCAAGAAGCTGACAGATCCTAAGTCAGTACCCGATCAGCTGGGCTGTGGTTCGTACGTTGGAGTATATGCGGCTAGCAGTAACAGCCTGGTTGATCAGGCACTGATCCACCGGAGGTTTGGTCAAGGACTGGGCCACGGGGGCGTTGACCCCGTGGCACCCTCCAGGTAGACTCGTGTATACATTAAAATGCACGTCAGGGTGTATATTTACGCCAATATACTCACTAGGGTGTATATACATTATGCACACATCAGATGTATAAAAATTTATGTACACATCAGGATTTACATGCATTATACACATGAGGTGTATACACACTGTATACACAAGGGTGCATACACACTAATATACAGACATCAGGGTGTATACCTTAGTTAATGGCTGGAGTGAGCGTAGGTAAGAGTGTGTTCTCGCGCGTATGGCACCCCCTCCCTCTTTTCTCTCTCTCTCTCTCTCTCTCTGCCATTATCACGTGGCACAAAGGGTGCCACGACACAAGTAGCCAATCAAAACATGGCACTAGTGGACGTGCGTGTTGTGAATGACTCCCCTCCCCCCATCCCCATCCAAAAAGCCCCCAACTCCTCCTCCCATCCCTCCCCTACCTCTCTCCCTCACTCACCTGCCCGATGGCACCCTCCTACCTCTCCCCCAGCACCAGTGCCTCAACACATCGACTGATTTCCAGTGTGGAAAAATACAGCTGGATTATATGTCTCGTGTTAGTGCCGTGTTAATGGTAGGTTTGTGCACTGTTAGTGCCGTGTTATTGCTATGTTAGTGCCGTGTTAATGGTATGTTAGTGCCGTGTTATTGCTATGGTAGTGTGTTAATGATATGTTTATGCCGTGTTAGCTCCAAGGCATAACTGTGTTGAAAGTGTAGGCTGATTACGTGTTTGTAGTTACACGGGTACAGCTGTGTGTGTGTGTGTATGTACTCACCTATTTGTACTCACCTATTTGTGGTTGCAGGGGTCGAGTCTTAGCTCCTGGCCCCGCCTCTTCACCGGTTACTACTGGGCCCTCTCTCTCCCCTCTCCATGAGCTTTATCAAACCTCGTCTTAAAACTGTGTATGGTTCCTGCCTCCACTACGTCATTTTCTAGGCTATTCCACTGCCTTACAACTCTATGACTGAAGAAATACTTCCTAGTATCTCTCTGACTCATTTGTGTCTTCAACTTCCAATTGTGGCCTCTTGTTTCTGTGTCCCCTCCCTGGAACATCCTGTCTTTGTCCACCTTGTCTATTCCACCCCAGTATTTTATATGTCGTTATCATGTCTCCCCTGACCCTCCTGTCCTCCAGTGTCGTCAGGCCGATTTTTCCCCTTTGTCTTTCTTCATAGGACATTCCCCTTAGCTCTGGAACTAACCTTGTCGCAAACCTTTGTACTTTCTCTAGTTTCTTGATGTGCTTTATCAAGTGCGGGTTCCAAACAGGTGCTGCATACTCCAGTATGGGCATGACATACACGGTGTACAGTGTCTTGAATGATTCCTTACTAAGGTATCGGAATGCTGTTCTCAGGTTTGCCAGGCGCCCATATGCTGCAGCAGTTATCTGATTGATGTGTGCTTCCGGAGACATGCTCGGTGTTATACTCACCCCAAGATCTTTCTCCTTGAGTGAGGTTTGCAGTCTTTGGCCACCTAGCCTATACTCAGTCTGTGGTCTTCTGTGCCCTTCCCCTATCTTCATGACTTTGCATTTGGCAGGATTAAATTCGAGAAGCCATTTGCTGGACCAGGTGTCCAGTCTGTCCAGGTCTCTTTGAAGTCCTGCCTGGTCCTCATCAGATTTAATTCTCCTCATTAAGTTCACATCATCTGCAAACAGGGACACTTCTGAGTCTAACCCTTCCGTCATGTCGTTCACATATACCAAAAATAGCACTGGTCCTAGGACCGACCCCTGTGGGACCCCGCTCGTCACAGGTGCCCACTGTCATACATCATTACGTACCATGACTCGTTGTTGCCTCCCTGTCAGGTATTCTCTGATCCATTGCAGTGCCCTTCCTTTTTATATGCACCTGATGCTCTAGCTTCTGCACTAATCTCTTGTGAGGAACTGTGTCAAAGGCCTTCTTGCAGTCCAAGAAGATGCAATCAACCCACCCCTCTCTCTCGTGTCTTACTTCTGTTATTTTATCATAAAACTCCAGAAGGTTTGTGACGCAGGATTTGCCTTCCGTGAATCCGTGCTGGTTGACATTTATACTCTTGTTCCGTTCCAGGTGCTCCACCACTCTCCTCCTGATAATCTTCTCCATAATTTTGCATACTATACACGTCAATGACACAGGTCTATAGTTTAGTGCCTCTTTTCTGTCTCCTTTTTTAAAAATGGGAACTACATTTGCCGTCTTCCATACCTCAGGCAGTTGCCCAGCTTCCAGGGACGTGTTGAAGATTGTGGTAAGTGGCACGCACAACATATCTGCTCCCTCTCTAAGGACCCACGGGGAGATGTCCGGTCCCATTGCCTTTCAGGTATCGATGTCCCTTAGCAGTTTCTTCACCTCCTCCTCATCTGTATGTATGTCGTCCAACACTTGTTGGTGAATTCCTTGCTGGTGTCCCCATCTGGTCTGTCCCCCCAGAGTCCTTCCTGTCTCTACTGTAAATACTTCCTTAAATCTCGTGTTGAGCTCCTCACATACCTCTTGATCGTTTCTTGTGAGTTCTCCACCTTCTTTCCTCAGCCTTATCACCTGGTCCTTGACTGTTGTGTGTGTGTGTGTGTGTGTGTGTGTGTGTGTGTGTGTGTGTGTGTGTGTGTGTGTGTGTGTGTGTGTGTGTGTGTGTATCTGTGTGTGTGTATCTGTGTGTGTGTATTCTCAGGTTTGCCAGGCGCCCGTATGCTGCAGCAGTTACCTGGTTGATGTGTGCAGTCCTTGGCCACCTAGTCTATACTCTGTCTGCGGTTTTCTTTGCCCTTCTACGATCTTCATGACTTTGCATTTGGCAGGGTGTGTGTGTGTGTCTGTGTGTCTGTGTTTGTGTGTGTGTGTTTGTGGTGTGTTTGTTTTGTGTGTTTGTGTGTGTGTTTGTGTCAATGTGTGTCAATATATGTGTGTGTGTGTGTGGTGTGTGTGTGTGTGTGTGTGTGTGTGTGTGTGTGTGTGTGTGTGTGTGTGTGCGCGTGTGCGTGTGCGCGCGCGCGCGCGTCTGTCTTCGAGAGCCTTCCTCCTCCCCCGGCCCGGCCCTGGGCCAGGCTTGGCGTATGGTGCTTGCCTACTCACCCTCATTATATACCGAGTACATATTTAAGCGTTCCTAGTAATTTAAAGGGCTTTATTGGTTCTACTTAGGCAGTCAATGACCACATTTGTCAAATGCCTTTTGTGAAATCCATGTATACCACCTCAGCGTTTTGGTTTTCTTTCAACGCAATTTCTAATAAGGATGATCGTCCCGCAGTAAATCCACGCTGGTCTGGTTGTCTAGGTTGTGATGTTCCACAAAGTTCGTAATGTGGCGTCTCATCACCCTCGTGAAGACTTGTATGATATGGGATGTTAGGGCTACTGGTCTGCAATTTTTGGCTAGGTTATGAACATTCAGGATCTTGTGAAGTTGAAGACTCACAAGTCTCTCAGGATCCGTCGTCCCCATTGTCCTCTGTCTCAAGGGAGAACGAGTTTGGTGAGTCAATAATGGCAAGTCTTCCACCCCGAGGTACTGTACGTAGAACAATGGCTATATTATGACACTGTACATTCCATTTTTTCTTGCAAATACCTTTCTTAACTGGAGGCGCAAGGCAGAAGTAATAATCGCTTACATAATCTCATGGCTCTCCACCCCATTGGCACTGCCAAAGGGCACAGATTTCCTTTTCCGATTCAACCACTGGTGACAGGTTTTTCTAATCACCGCAGTTATAGCATGTTTTTCAAAAGTAAAAGTCAATTCTGCACCAAACAACAAAACTTATCTGCAGTGTTCATGCAATTACGAAGCATATTTGTCCAAATTTGATTGAAAAAGTTAAATGTCAAAATCAAACACAAAAAAGAATTTGATACGTATGTACTACATGACTTCCTGGAATCAACTGTTATACAGTTTATTACAATGATATAATACCTGAATTACGAGTGAATCATCAGTTTTCCGTCAGAGTTCCGAAAAGACAAACAGGTACTGGTGAGGAATATTTTTTTTTTTTTAACAATTAAGCATTGTGGGTCTGAATGGAGAACTTTGCCCGGTACAGTTTATATTCGTTCTTGGCGTCCCAGGTTAAGGGTAACACAACCAGCTTGAGAAAATATCTTTAAAGAGCCAATTTCCAATCTTAAACGTCGTTTCCGTGTTCAGTGACCCAAAATTAGTAAACAATGACTAGTTTTATTTCTAAATCATTCATTGTAGACCAGCGAACTCATCTGTGCATCCCCCAGTTGTTGCTGATGCTCTATATACCAGGATATTCATTAGCTTCATAGTTTCCACTTTAATACCTAAAACTTACATGTATCATTTAACGAATTTAGCATTTGTGTTCAATGTGTCTTTTCCACTGAATCCTCCTCCTTCCTAAGACACATTTACGTTGTAAGATCTATCAGTATTGTAGTTATTATCTCACCGTTCAAAACATCCCTTGCATGTGTTTCTGTTAATGTTCCAAACATATCATTTGTTTTGTCATATTTATACATAACTTTGCCATACTTATTTGATGTCAAACCTTCAATATTTGCATACAGGAAGGAAGATTTACCATTTAAAATTATTTGGTTAAATGTGGGTTTAGTTAGTACCGCTGGCAATGTACCACCTTATATGGCCCTTGATGTACATATCCCTACTTGGTAGTACACTTTTCTGTACTCCTGTTCGAACCCTTTAGTGTGCACGACTGCCTTGATTTGTCCTACTGTTGTACACTTCTCTACCGCCTGTTGCTCTTCTCTGTTTGTCCTTTTTTTTTTTAGGTGGGGGGCGGGGGGCTCGGGGGTTGAGTGGGACTGCTTGTTTTCCTCTTCGTTCAAAAAAGAGTATGCTGTTCAACTGGCATATCCTTCCACTCTGGATGTAGTGGTGTCGCTGTCACCTGGCACCAGGTTCCCACCTGTTACTGTATGACAGTTTTAATACTGTGTCACATAACCTCGCCAGGTGAAGGTGCGCTGCTGCTTGACTTGTTCCTGCTTATAACTACCTTCTGAGTCACAAACTTGTTCCTGCTTATAACTACCTTCTGAGTCACAAACTTGTTCCTGCTCATAACTAGCTTCTGAGTCACAAACTTGTTCCTGCTCATAACTAGCTTCTGAGTCACTAACTTGTTCCTGTAAACTAGCTTCTCACCACTAAAATTGTTCCTGCTCATAACTTTCCCTTTTGAGTCACTTTAAATTGTTCCTGGGTCATAACTAGCTTCTGAGCCACTAACATGTTCCTGCTCATAACTACCTTCTGAGCCACTAACTTGTTCCTGCTCATAACTACCTTCTGAGCCACTAACTTGTCCCTGATCATAACTAGCTTGAGCCACTAACTTGTCCCTGCTCATAACTAAACCTTCTGGGGCCACTAACTTGTTTCCCCGCTCCCTAACTACCTTTGAGCCACTAACTTGTCCCTGCTCATAACTACCTTCTGAGCCACTAACTTGTCCCTGCTCATAACTACCTTCTGAGCCACTAACTTGTCCCTGCTCATAACTACCTTCTGAGCCACTAACTTGTTTCCCGCTCATAAAATACCTTCTGAGCCACTAACTTGTTCCTGCTCATAACTACCTTCTGAGCCCCGTAACTTGTTTCCCCGCTCATAACTACCTTCTGAGACACTAACTTGTTCCTGCTCATAACTAGCTTCTGAGCCACTAACTTGCTCCTGTTCATAACTACCTTCTGAGCCACTAACTTGTTCCTGCTCATAACTACCTTCTGAGCCACTAAAATTGTCCCTGCTCATAACTACTTCTGAGCCACTAAACTTGTTCCCCGCTCATAACTACCTTCTGAGCCACTAACTTGTCCCTGCTCATACTACCTTCTGGGGCCACTAACTTGTCCCCGCTCATAACTACCTTCTGAGCCACTAACTTGTCCCTGCTCATAACTACCTTCTGAGCCACTAACTTGTTCCTGCTCATAACTACCTTCTGAGCCACTAACTTGTCCCTGATCATAACTACCTTCTGAGCCACTAACTTATTCCTGCTCATAACTAACTGAGCCACTAACTTGTTCCCCCCCCTGCTCATAACTAACCTTCTGAGCCACTAAAATTTTCCCTGCTCATAACTACCTTCTGAGCCACTAACTTTTCCTGCTCATAACTAGCTTCTGAGCCACTAACTTGTCCTGTCATAAACTACCTTCTGAGCCACTATTGTCCTGCTCATAACTACCTTCTGAGCCACTAACTTATTCCTGCTCATAACTACTTCTGAGCCACTAACTTGTTCCTGCTCATAAAATACCTTCTGAGCCACTAACTTGTCCCTGCTCATAACTACCTTCTGAGCCACTAACTTGTCCCTGCTCATAACTACCTTCTGAGCCACTAACTTGTTCCTGCTCATAACTACCTTCTGAGCCACTAACTTGTTCCTGCTCATAACTACCTTCTGAGCCACTAACTTATTCCTGCTCATAACTAGCTTCTGAGCCACTAACTTGTTCCTGCTCATAACTACCTTCTGAGCCACTAACTTTTTCCCTGCTCATAAACTACCTTCTGAGCCCCCTAACTTGTCCCTGCTCATAACTACCTTCTGAGCCACTAACTTGTCCCTGCTCATAACTACCTTCTGAGCCACTAACTTGTCCCTGCTCATAACTACCTTCTGAGCCACTAACTTGTTCCTGCTCATAACTACCTTCTGAGCCACTAACTTGTTCCTGCTCATAACTACCTTCTGAGCCACTAACTTATTCCTGCTCATAACTACCTTCTGAGCCACTAACTTGTTCCTGCTCATAACTACCTTCTGAGCCACTAACTTGTCCCTGCTCATAACTACCTTCTGAGCCACTAACTTGTCCCTGCTCATAACTACCTTCTGACCACTAACTTTGTCCCCGCTCATAACTACCTTCTGACCACTAACTTGTCCCGCTCATAACTACCTTCTGAGCCACTAACTTGTCCCTGCTCATAACTACCTTCTGAGCCACTAACTTGGGAGGACTGGCGCGCGGCTGACACACATCATGACACAATAACATGGGGACGGTTGTGGACGGTGCCCCGTATCTGTCCTCCCTCCCTCCCTTTCCCCTTGTAATACCTAACGTATCCTGCATATATACGCTGAATACACTATAATATGGGTTAAAGAACTGCTGTTGTTCCGTGCTAGTGAGTGCACAAAATACCCTATTGTTTTACATTCCTTAATTTATCACTGTTTTTTTTTTTTACATTTTGTTTCTATTCAGTGGTAGTGGACCTGTTGCTTCAGGCAGTGTGTACTCACCTATTTGTGGTTGCAGGGGTCGAGTCACAGCTCCTGGCCCCGCCTCTTCGCTGATTGCTACTAGGTCCTCTCTCTCCCTGCTCCATGAGCTTTATCATACCTCGCCTTAAAACTATGTATGGTCCCTGCCTCCACTACTTCACTTTCTAGGCTATTTCACGGCCTGACTACTCTATGACTGAAGAAATACTTCCTAACATCCCTTTGATTCATCTGAGTCTTCAACTTCCAATTGTGACCTCTTGTGTCTGTGTCCCATCTCTGGAACATCCCGTCTTTGTCCACCTTGTCTATTCCGCGCAGTATTTTATATGTCGTTATCATGTCTCCCCTAACCCTCCTGTCCTCCAGTGTCGTCAGGCCGATTTCCCTCAACCTTTCTTCGTAGGACAATCCCCGTAGCTCTGGGACTAGCCTTGTTGCAAACCTTTGCACTTTCTCTAATTTCTTGACGTGCTTGACTAGGTGTGGATTCCAAACTGGTGCTGCATACTCCAGTATGGGCCTGACGTAAATGGTATACAGAGTCTTAAACGAATCCTTACTGAGGTATCGGAACGCTATCCGTAGGTTTGCCAGGCGCCCGTATGCTGCAGCAGTTATCTGATTGATGTGCGCCTCAGGAGATATGCTCGGTGTTATGCTCACCCCCAGATCTTTTTCCTTGAGTGAGGTTTGCAGTCTTTGGCCATCTAAACTATATTGTGTCTGCGGTCTTCTTTGCCCTTCCCCAATCTTCATGACTTTGCATTTGGCAGGGTTAAATTCAAGGAGCCAGTTGCTGGACCAGGCTTATAGCCTGTCCAGGTCTCTTTTTAGTCCTGCCTGATCCTCGACCGATTTAATTCTTCTCATTAACTTCACATCTGCAAACAGGGACAC
This sequence comes from Cherax quadricarinatus, assembly GCF_026875155.1. NCBI lineage: Eukaryota > Metazoa > Arthropoda > Malacostraca > Decapoda > Parastacidae > Cherax > Cherax quadricarinatus. The sequence goes on from NC_069410.1 coordinate 37,796,132, forward strand.
TTCTGAGTCTATCCCTTCGTTATATCATTCACATATACAAAAACAGCAAAAGTCCCAGGACTGACCCCTGTGGAACCCCGCTCGTCACAGGCGCTCATCTGACACCTCGTCACGTACCATGACTTCTTGTTGCCTCCCTGTCAGATATTATCTGATCCATTGCAGTGCCTTTCCTGTTGTGTGTGCCTGATCCTCTAGCTTTTGCAATACCACTTGTAAGGAACTGTATCGAAGGCCTTCTTGCAGTCCAAGAAAATGCATTCTATCCACTCCTCTCTCTCATGTCTTACTTCTGTTATCTTGTCATAAAACTCCACTAGGCTTGTGACACAGGATTTTCCTTCCCTGAAACCGTGCTGGTTGTCGTTTATAAGCTTGTGTCTTTCTAGGTGCTCCACCACTCTCCTCCTGATGATCTCCATGACTCTGCATACTATACACGTCAGTGACACAGGTCTGTAGTTTAATACCTCGTGTCTGTCTCCTTTCTTAAAAATTGGGACTACATTTGCTATCTTCCATACCTCAGGTAGTGGCCCAGTTTCAATGGATATGTTGAAGATTTTTGTTAGTGGCACACACGGCATCTCTGCTCCCTCTCTAAGGACCCATGGAGAGATGTCTGGTCCCACCGCCTTTGAGGTTTCACGTTCACATAGCAGCTTCTTCACCTTCTCCTCAGTTGTGTATATTTCATCCAGCACTTGTTGGTGTACCTCCCTATTCTGAATTCCTGGAGTCCTTCCTGTCTCCATTGTAAATACTTCTTTAACTCTCATGTTGAGCTCCTCACATGCCTCTTGGTCGTTTCTTGTGAACTTCCCACCTTCTTTCCTCAGCCTGATTACCTGGTCTTTGACTGTTGTTTTCCTCCTGATGTGGCTATACAACAGCTTCGGGCCAGACTTGACTTTTATACTATGTCATTTTCGTATTGTCGCAGAGCCTCACTTCTTATTTGTGCATATTCATTTTTGGCTCTTCAGCTAATCTCTCTATTTTCCTGGGTCCTTTGACTTCTGTACTTTTTCCGTTCTCTAGTGCACTTAGTTTTTGCCTCCCTACACCTTTGGGTGAACCAAGGACTCGTTCTGGTCTTCCCATTGCTTCTGTTCCCCTTGGGAACACACCTCTCTTCTGGTTCCTCGCATTTTAATGTCACATAGTCCATCATTTCTTTTACTGGTTTTCCTGCCAATTCTCTCTCCCACTGAACGTCATGCAGGAAGTTCCTTATGCCTCTGTAGTCCCCCCCCCCCTTTTGTAGTTTAGTTTTTCCTGTCCTATTCCTGCTACCCTCTCCAATTGTAGCTCAACTATGTAATCAAAACACAGAACCACATGATCACTAGCTCAAAGGGGCCTTTTGCACGTGATATCCTCGATGTCCGAACTACTCAAGGTGAATATAAGATCCAGTCATGCTGGATCATCCTCACCTCTCTCTCTCTGGTAGTGTCTCTAGCATGTTGATGCATGAGGTTTTCCAGTACCACATCCATCATCTTGGCTCTCCATGATTCGAGACCCCCATGTGTGTGTGTGTGTGTGTGTGTGTGTGTGTGTGTGTGTGTGTGAGTGTGGTGTGTGTTTCTTTCAACAATAACAGCAGCAAAAACAGCAGCAACAACAGCAGCAGCAGCAACAACAACAATAGCAACAACAGCAGCAGCAGTAGCAACAACAACAAGCAGCAGCAGCATCAGTGACCTCTACTGATAGATGAACTTAAGATTTAATTCATCACTTCTTAATAGAAGAAAAATTAACCGCTAATTAGGTTGGCATCGAGTGGCAAAAACATTAAGGTTATGAGGAGGAGGAAAGGGAGGAGGAGGGGAGGAGGAGGAAAGAGGAGAGGAGGAGGGGGAGGAGGAGGAAAGGCAGAGGGGAGGAGGAGGAAGGCGAGGAGGAGGTGGGGAGGAGGAGGAGGAGAGACGGAGGAGAGGGAGGAGGAGAAGAAAAGGCAGAGGAGGAGGTGGAGGAGGAGGAAAAGGCAGAGGAGGAGGTGGAGGAGGAGGAAAAGGCAGAGGAGGAGGTAGAGGAAAAGGCAGAGGAGGAGGTGGAAGAGGAGGAAAAGGCAGAGGATGGAGGAGGAGGAAAAGGCAGAGGAGGAGGTGGAGGAGGAGGCGAAGGAAGAGGGTGAGGAAAGGAGGTGGCGGAGGTGGTTTAGGAGTAGGTGGCAGAGGAGGAGGCCGAGGGAGGAGGAGAGAGGAGAGGAGGCAGGAGGAGGAGGAAGAGGAAGGAGGAGGAGGAGGAAGAGGAGGGGAGGAGGAAGAGGAGGAGGAGGAGGAGGAAGAGGCGGAAGAGGCGGAAGAGGAGGCGGAGGAGGAAGAGGAGAACGAGGAGGCGGAGGAGGAGGGTGATTTAAGCCCCCGTCTATCCGTCTACCTCTGCATTTGTCAGTCACAGACCGAATGCCTGTCTATATCTGTCTGGCTGATCGTTACTTTAACAACTTACTGTTTTAAAACTTTTGAGTGTGTCTGTTGCGCATCGAATTCAAATGTTGATTTAGAACCAGCTCACTCATTCTAGAGCGTTAGAACAGAATAATCAGCAGTGGAACTACTCCTGTGACCTACACTAGGGAGGACCTACTTTATATAGGAAACACATATATTAGTAACCATGTATAACAACTGGATATCTTATTATGTAGACGTTTCGCCAACCAACGGCTGTAATACAAGGACAAAAACAGAAGAGTGGAGAGGTAGAAAGGTAATCAGTCCCTGAGCCCGGCAGCAAGTATTCAGTACTGTAGTCTTGATTAATCTGAAGCTCTGGCAGCAAGAAGTGGGCTTATATACTGAAAACAGGCGAGGTTTAATAGGGCTTCTTTTTTAAGAAACGTTTCGCTGACCGGTAACTTTACTCATAGTAGGTGATGGCTGTGTCCTGCTTGTCTAACATTTCACATACAGCCCGAACATATGGCGACGTTTCCGTCCATCCTGGATCATCTCCTCGAGTCACAACAGTTATTTCCCGACAACGGTTCAGCACAGACCCAAACGTCATCACAGCACTGTAACTTTTGCTCTTCTTGGGTAAGATCTGTTGCGCAAGTCTTTCCGGAACCGCGAAACTGGCTGAGTTTTGAGCGAAGGTGTTAGGAGTAGCGAAGAAAGTCAGTACTAAACAGCGCCTGAGATGTAGGTCCGATTATCTGTTTACAAGAGCCTGGCGGCGCTTTAGCAAACCACCCAGGAGGCGGGTGAGTGGTGTTTGGTGTGTAGAAGTTAAAAACAAACTGACAAAACACTCTCGAGTTCCCCGGCGAGTCTTTTTTTCCAGGCTCATAGATGTTTTACCCCCTCCCCACACACGCACGCGCGCACACACAAATCGGATGAGGATCAGGCAGGATTACAAAGACCTGGACAGGCTATAAGCCTCGTCCAGCAACTGGCTCCTTGAATTTAACCCAGCCAAACGCAGTCATGAAGATCGGGGAAGGGCAAAGAGTATAGTCTAGGTGTCCAAAGACTGCAAGCCTCACTTACGGAAAAAGATCTTTGTGTGAGTATAATAATACCGAGGCACACATTAATCAGATAACTGCTGCAGCGTACGGGCGTCTGGCAAACCTAAGAATAGCGTTCCGGTACCTCACTAATGAATCGTTCAAGACTTTGTACACCATATACGTCAGGCCCATACTGGAGTATGCAGCACCAGTTTGGAATAGTGCAAAGGTTTGAAACAAGACTAGTCCCAGAGCTAGGGGGATTATCCTATGAAGAAAGGTTAAGGGAAATCGGCTTGACTACACTGGAGGACAGGAGGGTCAGGGGAGACATGATAACGACATATAAAATACTGCGAGGAATAGACAAGGTGGACAAAGACAGGATGTTCCATAGAGGTGACACAGAAACAAGGGTTCACAACTGGAAGCTGAAGACTCAGACGAGTTAAAGGAATGTTAGGAAGTATTTCTTCAGAGTTGTCAGGAAGTGGAATAGCCTAGAAAGTGACGTAGTGGAGGCAGGAACCATATATAGTTTTAAGACGAGGTTTGATAAAGCTCATGGAGCAGGGAGAGAGAGGACCCAGTAGCAACCAGTGAAGAGGCGGGGCCAGGAGCTATGACTATCTCGGCAACCACCAACACACACACACACACACACACACACACACACACACACACACACACACACACACACACACACACACACACACACACACGCGCGGGCGCAGCAGCGCCACACACACACAAACACCCGCGCGCGGCAAACCTGAGAATAGCATTTCGATACCTTAGTAAGGAATCGTTCAAGACACTGTACACCGTGTACGTCAGGCCCATACTGGAGTATGCAGCACCAGTTTGGAACCCACACTTGATCAAGCACGTCATGAAATTGAAGAAACTGCAAAGGTTTGAAACAAGACTAGTCCCAGAGCTAGGGGGAATGTCCTACGAAGAAAGGTTGAGGGAAATCGGCCTGACGACAGTGGAGGACAGGAGTGTCAGGGGAGACATGATAACATACAAAATACTACGTGGAATAGACAAGGTGGATAGAGACAGGATGTTCCAGATAGGGGACACAGAAACAAGGGGTCACAATTGGAAGTTGAAGACCCAGATGAGTCAGAGGGATGTTAGGAAATATTTCTTCAGTCATAGAGTAGTCAGAAAGTGGAATAGCCTAGCAAGTGAGGTAGTGGAGGCAGGAACTACACATAGCTTTAAGATAAGGTATGATAAAGCTCATGGAGCGGGGAGTGAGAGGGCCTAGTAGTACTCAGTGAAGAGGCGGGGCCAGGAGCCGAGTCTCGGCCCCTGCAATCACAATTAGGCGAGACACCACACACCACACACACCACCACACACACAACACACACAACTAGGTGAGTACACACACACACACACACACACACACACAAAGGAGATCGATTGGGAGAACTTGGACCCGCATGGGGGCCAGGATACATGAAGGGCTAAAATGATGGAGGTGGGACTGGAAAACTTCATGTACCAACACGTAAGGGACACTACAAGAGAGAGAGGAGAGGATGAACCAGCAAGGCTGGACTTAGTATTCACCTTGAGTAGGGCAGATATCGAGGACATCACATATGAAAGACCCCTTGGGGCCAGTGACCATGTGGTTTTAAGCTTCGAATACACAGTAGAGCTACAAGTGGAGGGAGAAGCAGGAAGGCCAGGACGAATGAAGCCAAACTACAAGAAAGGGGACTACACATAAATGGGGAACTTCCTGAACGGGGTTCAGTGGGACAGAGAACTGGCAGGGAAGCCAGTTAATGAGATGATGGAATATGTAGCAACAAAATGCAAGGAGGCTGAGGAGAGGTTTGTACCCAAGGGTAACAGGAATAATGAAAAAGCCAGGATGAGCCCATGGTTTACCCAAAGGTGCAGGGAGGCAAAAACCAAGTGTGCTAGGGAATGGAAGAAATATAGAAGGCAAAGGACCCATGAGAATAAGGAGAGCAGTCGTAGAGCCAGAAACGAATATGCACAGATAAGAAGGGAGGCCCAAAGACAATATGAAAATGACATAGCAGCGAAAGCCAAATCTGACCCGAAACTGTTGTACAGCCACATCAGGAGGAAAACAACAGTCAAGGACCAGGTAATCAGGCTAAGGAAGGAAGGAGGAGAGGCAACAAGAAATGACCGTGAAGTATGTGAGGAACTCAACAAGAGATTCAAAGAAGTGTTCACAGAGGAGACAGAAGGGGCTCAAGAAAGACGGAGAGGTGGGGTACCACCATGTGCTGGACACAGTGCACACAACCGAGGAAGTGAAGAGGCTTCTGAGTGAGCTAGATACCTCAAAGGCAATGGGGCCAGATAACATCTCCCCATGGGTATTGAGAGAGGGAGCAAAGGCGCTATGTGTACCTCTAACAACAATATTCAATACATCTATCGAAACAGGGAGATTGCCTGAGGCATGGAAGACAGCAAATGTAGTCCCAATCTTTAAAAAAGGAGACAGACATGAAGCATTAAACTACAGACCAGTGTCACTGACATGTATAGTATGCAAAATCATGGAGAAGATTATCAGGAGAAGGGTGATGGAACACCTAGAAAGGAACGATCTCATCAACAGCAGCCAACATGGTTTCAGGGACGGGAAATCCTGTGTCACAAACCTACTGGAGTTCTATGACATGGTGACAGCAGTAAGACAAGAGAGAGAGGGGTGGGTGGATTGCATATTCTTGGACTGCAAGAAGGCGTCTGACACAGTTCCACACAAGAGATTGGTGCAAAAACTGGAGGACCAAGCAGGGATAACAGGGAAGGCACTACAATGGATCAGGGAATACTTGTCAGGAAGACAGCAGCGAGTCATGGTACGTGGCGAGGTGTCAGAGTGGGCACCTGTGACCAGCGGGGTCCCACAGGGGTCAGTCCTAGGACCAGTGCTGTTTCTGGTATTTGTGAACGACATGACGGAAGGAATAGAATCTGAGGTGTCCCTGTTTGCAGATGACGTGAAGTTGATGAGAATAATTCACTCGATCGAAGACCAGGCAGAACTACAAAGGGATCTGGACAGGCTGCAGACCTGGTCCAGCAATTGGCTCCTGGAGTTCAATCCCACCAAGTGCAAAGTCATGAAGATTGGGGAAGGGCAAAGAAGACCGCAGACAGAGTACAGTCTAGGGGGCCAGAGACTACAAACCTCACTCAAGGAAAAAGATCTTGGGGTGAGTATAACACCAGGCACATCTCCTGAAGCGCACATCAACCAAATAACTACTGCAGCATATGGGCGCCTAGCAAACCTCAGAACAGCATTCCGACATCTTAATAAGGAATCATTCAGGACCCTGTACACCGTGTACGTTAGGCCCATATTGGAGTATGCGGCACCAGTTTGGAACCCACACCTAGCCAAGCACGTAAAGAAACTAGAGAAAGTGCAAAGGTTTGCAACAAGACTAGTCCCAGAGCTAAGAGGTATGTCCTACGAGGAGAGGTTAAGGGAAATCAACCTGACGACACTGGAGGACAGGAAAGATAGGGGGGGGACATGATAACGACATACAAAATACTGAGAGGAATTGACAAGGTGGACAAAGACAGGATGTTCCAGAGATTGGACACAGTAACAAGGGGACACAGTTGGAAGTTGAAGACGCAGATGAATCACAGGGATGTTAGGAAGTATTTCTTCAGCCACAGAGTAGTCAGTAAGTGGAACAGTTTAGGAAGCGATGCAGAGGTATGATAAAGCTCACGGCTCAGGGAGAGTGACCTAGTAGCGATCAGTGAAGAGGCGGGGCCAGGAGCTCGGACTCGACCCCCGCAACCTCAACTAGGTGAGTACAACTAGGTGAGTACACACACACACACACACACACACACACACACATATATGGTCTGTCACATTTCCCTCAAGGACGACCCAGACACCGGTGCAATGTTTGGGTATCTTCCCTGGGAAGATGTTTCGCCAACCAGAGACATCATCAGTCCAATACAGATATATAATTACTGGAGACAGTAAGCAGAGACAGGTGTTCCGCAGGTGTTTTATGTATCAACTTAGACGGAATGCAATACCGACTATTTACCGATACTTGTCTGATACAGGAAAGCAACGGAGCTTTGGTACGGAGGATATCCTCCACAACTTCACTGATAACCTCTGGCCTGACTCATGGCCACGACCACTTGCAGCGACCTCTTCAACTGCTGCACCTCTCCATTTATTCCACTGGCTCCAGTATAAAGTCTCCGTCCTCTCGTCTCAGGCATGTTTTTCCTCAGTATTTTTCTGAAAAAAAAGGCCTGCTGCTTGTGCGAAACGTGTCTCCAGTAAAGATACCCAAGTACAGCTTGTGTGCCTCAACCTTCCTCACTTTTTTATGATTGTGTGTGTAATGCACACACACTATTTATTACTGTCTTTATTTATTACTGTATTTCTTCTTTATTCATATGTCTTTATTTTTATCTTTACTTTCATTTACTTGCCATTTATCACTACCTTCATTTATTTCTTGTTTATTTATTCCTGTTTTCTGTTTGTACAGTTTAATGATAACACTTCATGTACGTCTTTTAGAGAGAGAGAGAGAGAGAGAGAGGAGAGAGAGAGAGAGAGAGAGAGAGAGAGATAGAGAGATGAGATAGGAAGAGAGAGAGAGAGTAAGAGAGAGTGAAATGGAAGGACTGGTAAGAAGGTGGGCGACCTGGACTTGCTAGTATGGGCCAGTAGGCCTATGTTCTTATGAGGTCATAAGTCAAACGGGATCAGAGGTCAGATGTCAGTGTCAGCGGGGTCATGACAGGTCAGGGGTCAAGGGAGGTCAGGATGGAGGGATGGAAGGTAAGGGAGGAATGATAGTAGAGTGGAGGGAGGCGAGGAGAGGGAAGGGGAGGGGTAAGAGGGGGGGAGGAAGGGAGGGGCGGAGAGTAAGGTAAACAAAAGAGACACAATAATAGTGCCCGAGGGTAGAGAAGCAGGGAGACCCCTGCTTCTTTTCCTCTCCCTCTCCTTCCCACCTATCTCCCTCTCCTTCATCCCCCTATCTTCTTTTCCCCTCTCCCCTCCCTCTCTTCCCTCTCTCCTCTACTTCCCACTCTCCATCCTTAACACACGTTCCCTTCTTTTCACCTCCACATTCACTCCCACAATTCATTATACCCTACACCATCTGCGCATCCTCCCTTATACTACTTTCTTCATTAACATATCACGAATTCTCTACCTACCCAATACCACTACCTCCCTGTTCACTATTCCTACCCCTCCCACTGTCATTCCGCATGCCTACATTTCCTGCCTACCTACCCATTCCCTCTTGACCCCTTTCACCCGATCCCCTCATTACCCTTCTACTCTCCCCCTTCAAACAGTGTCCTCGTCCATTCCTCCCCATCTAACCACCTAACTTCTCCTTACTTCTCTCTCTTCCTCTCTCCACTTCTTACCCCCTCCCCAACTCCCCTACCACTTCTTACTCAGCCTCCACTCCATCACCACCATCTTCATTATCACATACTCCACCCCCACCAATCTCACCTCCTCCTCCACCACCACTCCCCAGCAGACAACGTTTCCTTACCAATACCACACTGTCACTTGCCCAGTAATTGTGAAATATATTGAGGCCAAATATACTGCTGCACTGCTGCTGGTATTCCTGCTGACTCCTTAGTAAAGCTACCTATTGCTACTACTACTACTATCACGGTTATACTATTACTACCACAATTACTACTACTACCACCATTACTACTACTAGTACTCTACCACTCGCACTTGGGTTAGTTTTTATTCGGGTTCAATGCAAAAGTTTAAAATATTTTCAATGGTCTCATATAGTTATCTACGTGTAAGTCAACCCAGGATAACCCAGTAGAGACACTGTGTAAGTTAACCCAGGATAACCCAGTAGAGGGACCCTGTGTGAAGTTAACCCAGGATAACCCAGTAGACACACTAAGTTAACCCAGTGGATTAACCCAGTAGACACACTGTGCAAGTTAACCCAGGATAACCCAGTAGAACACTGTGTAAGTTAACCCAGGAATAATACCCAGTAGACACACTGTGCAAGTTAACCCAGGATAACCCAGTAGAGACACTGTGTAAGTTAACCCAGGATAACCCAGTAGACACACTAAGTTAACCCAGGATAACCCAGTAGACACACTGTGCAAGTTAACCCAGGATAACCCAGTAGAGACACTGTGTAAGTTAACCCAGGATAACCCAGTAGAGACACTGTGTAAGTTAACCCAGGATAACCCAGTAGACACACTGTGCAAGTTAACCCAGGATAACCAGTAGAGACACTGTGTAAGTTAACCCAGGATAACCCAGTAGACACACTGTGCAAGTTAACCCAGGATAACCCAGTAGAGACACTGTGTAAGTTAACCCAGGATAACCCAGTAGACACACTGTGCAAGTTAACCCAGGATAACCCAGTAGAGACACTGTGTAAGTTAACCCAGGATAACCCAGTAGACACACTGTGCAAGTTAACCCAGGATAACCCAGTAGAGACACTGTGTAAGTTAACCCAGGATAACCCAGTAGACACACTAAGTTAACCCAGGATAACCCAGTAGACACACTGTGCAAGTTAACCCAGGATAACCCAGTAGAGACACTGTGTAAGTTAACCCAGGATAACCCAGTAGACACACTGTGCAAGTTAACCCAGGATAACCCAGTAGAGACACTGTGTAAGTTAACCCAGGATAACCCAGTAGAGACACTGTGTAAGTTAACCCAGGATAACCCAGTAGACACACTAAGTTAACCCAGGATAACCCAGTAGACACACTGTGCAAGTTAACCCAGGATAACCCAGTAGACACACTGTGTAAGTTAACCCAGGATAACCCAGTAGACACACTGTGCAAGTTAACCCAGGATAACCCAGTAGACACACTGTGCAAGTTAACCCAGGATAACCCAGTAGACACACTGTGCAAGTTAACCCAGTAGACACACTGTGCAAGTTAACCCAGGATAACCCAGTAGACACACTGTGTAAGTTAACCCAGGATAACCCAGTAGACACACTGTGCAAGTTAACCCAGGATAACCCAGTAGACACACTGTGCAAGTTAACCCAGGATAACCCAGTAGAGACACTGTGTAAGTTAACCCACGATAACCCAGTAGACACACTGTGCAAGTTAACCCAGGATAACCCAGTAGACACACTGTGCAAGTTAACCCAGGATAACCCAGTAGACACACTAAGTTAACCCAGGATAACCCAGTAGACACACTGTGCAAGTTAACCCAGGATAACCCAGTAGAAACACTGTGTAAATCAACCCAGGATAACCCAGTAGACACACTGTGCAAGTTAACCCAGGATAACCCAGCAGATACACTGTGCAAGTTAACCCAGGATAACTCAGTAGAGACACTGTGTAAATTAACCCAGGATAACCTAGTAGAGACAGTGTAAGTTAACCCAGAATAACCGAGTGGAAACACTGTGTAAGTTAACCCAGGATAACCCGTTAGAAACCCTGCGTAAGTTAACACAGGATAACCCAGTAGAGACACTGCAAGTTAACCCAGGATAACCAAGTAGACACACTGTGTAAGTTAACCCAGGATAACCTAGTAGAAACAGTGTAAGTTAACCCAGGATAACCCGTTAGAAACCCTGCGTAAGTTAACACAGGATAATCCAGTAGAGACACTGCAAGTTAACCCAGGATAACCCAGTAGAAACAGTGTAAGTAAACCCAGGATAACTCAGTAGAGACACTAGGTTAACCCAAGATAACCCAGTAGAGACACTGTGTAAGTTAACCCAGGATAACCCAGCAGAAACCCTGTGTAAGTTAACCCAGGATAACCCAGTAGAAACCCTGTGTAAGTTAACCCGGGATAACCCAGTAGACACTGTTTAAGTTAACCCACGATAACCCAGTAGAGACACTGCAAGTTAACCCAGGATAACCCAGTAGAGACACTGTGTAAGTTAACCCACGATAACCCAGTAGAGAGACTGCAAGTTAACCCAGGATAACCCAGTAGAAACACTGTGTAAGTTAACCCAGGATAACCCAGTAGACACACTAAGTCAACCCAGGATAACCAAGTAGAGACATTGTGTAAGTTAACCCAGGATAACCTAGTAGAAACACTGTGTAAGCTAACCCAGGATAACCCAGTAGAGAGACTGTGCAAGTTAAACCAGGATAACCCAGTAGAGAGACACCGTGTAAGTTAACCCAGGATAACCCAGTAGACACACTAGGGATTTATTTCCCTTTATCAGTCTACATCCGAAAATAAAACAAAAATATGAAAAGCAATTGGGATAAAATAAAACCGAAAAAAAGAGGCTGGAAAAATTAAACGAGTCAACAATCAAGGTAATATTGTGTTTTCCCGCGCTTTTCTCTTCACTTTTTTCCTCTTAAGTGCGCGCGCATTTTTCCCGCCAAAACACCAGCTGGAAGGGATGGCGGGCGAAACATAAACAAAGACAGCAAGAAACGCGGCAATGGGAAGCGGAAACACGAACTAAACCAGGATATGGTAACAACGGAAGGAAGAAACGGAAAACAATCCGAGGAGAGGAAGGCATAAAGAAGAGCGAGAGTAGAAATGTGGAAGTAGAGAAGGAAGGGAGGAGAGTGAGGACTGTGTTGTGAGGAGAATATGTAGGAGGTAGAGAATCCGTAGAAGGGAGAGGAAGAATCTGTAGGAGGAAGGGAGGGAGAGAATCTGTAGAAGGGAGATAGGGAGAGAATCTGTAGAACTGAGGGAGAGAATCTGTAAGAGAGGAGGGAGGGTGAGAATATGTAGGAGGGAGGGAGGGAGAGAATATGTAGGAGGGAGGGAGGGATAGAATATGTAGGAGAGACGGAGGGATAGAATATGTAGGAGAGACGGAGGGATAGAATATGTAGGAGGGAGGGAGAGAATCTGTAGGAGGGATTGAGGGAGAGAATCTGTAGGAGAAAGGGGATTGAGAATCTATAGGAGGGAATGCAAAGGAAAGGGATTTTAGAGAAGGTAGAGAGAGAGAGAGAGAGAGAGAGAGAGAGAGAGAGAGAGAGAGAGAGAGAGGAGAGAGTACTTTTATCTGATGATTCAGCAGTTAGGAAGCTCAAGCAGAATAAGCTGGCAACACTGTAAATGGATGAATGGTGGGTGAGGTGAAGATGATAGAGTCAAGATTGTTGTCAAGGATGAGAAAGATGGTGAAGTGGATAAGAAGAGAATTAACACAAAAATGGAATGAAGAGAAGCAAGGAAAGATCCGTCCCAAGTGTCGTTCAACAAGGGGGAAATCAGTCCCAAGTGTCGTTCTACAAAGGAAGGACAGTCCCAAGTGTTGATCAAGAAGGGAAGATCAGTCCAACGTGTCGTTCCACAAGGGGAGATCAGTCCCCATTGTCATTCCTCAAGGGGTCAGTATTGGACATCATGTGGTTCAAATCCTTGACAAATACAAATGTGTATTTGTCATATATCTCCTCAAACTTCATGTACTGTATGTTCCGACATCTTTATTCTATTAAATATGTCCTTCAAGCCCTGTGTATCATATTACATAATAAAACATACCTGTTTGTGCACTCAGGGAGGAAGTTGTGAAGGACGGGGAAGGGGGAGGGTGTAATATTCAAAAGGCTTCAGTGAGGAATCCAAATATTTTTCCTGGAAGCCTCTTGTTGTACGTCTCCACGGAGGGTTTAGTATGTTACGGCGTGTATACACTTAGAGCTAGCTTTAATCCCTATTATCGTTTTGAAGTCTCTTTCAACTGTGATATTCAACTTTAATGACTCCAGTCCAGAGGCTTTAAAACCTAATTAACCTGTCAACTTTCACATGAAGGTAACTAACTATAGGGTAAGATCGTTGATAAATAACGCAAGTGAACGTGAAGGAAAATGAAGTGGAAGGTGAGAGAAGGGCTGCATATTTCGCCCTACAAATGCTGTCCTCCTCAGTCTACTGAAGAAGACGTCAGTGTGAGGTCAAGGCAAATAATACTCTTACCTTCACTTTCATGTTCTCCATGTGGGTTCTCTTGCGCGGTGCTCGCAACACGCGCCAACGCTATATATACTTGCCATTGTATATGTATAACTTGTGTATCGTTGTATACTTGCTAATACATCTCTGTATCACTGGCGACTCAGAGTCAGTATCACTGGTGGTAAAATAATTTTTTTTTTTAAAAGTGGCAGACTATCATAATGATCTTATTGACGAGTTCGATTCCAGGTGTTGACATCTACCTGTTACTCCGTCCGTCCGTCCCTCCCTCCCTTCCTTCCCTCCCTCCCTTCCTTCCCTCTCTCCCTTCCTTCCCTCCTCCCTCCCTTTCCTTTCCCTCCTTTCCCTTCTTCCCTCCCTCCCTTCCTTCCCTCCCTCCTCCCTCCCTTCCCTCAAGGAGTATCCCCTCCTCCCCTCTCTGTAACTGTTAAACACACAGTGTGTGATAACGTACTTACATACGTACGTACGTTGTGTGTGTGTGTGTGTGTGTGTGTGTGTGTTGTGTGTGTGTGTGTTGTGTTGTGTGTGTGTGTGTGTGTGTGTGATTGTGTGTGTGTGTGTGTGTGTTGTGTGTTGGTGTGTGGTGTGTGTGTGTGGTTGTGTGTGTGTGTGTACACTCACTGGGCTGCGTCATCCACCACCACAACGACTCCAACACTCACCTGTAGGAGAGAGAATGTATGTATTAATATATGAAATATGTGAATTTTGAGGGAGAAAATACATGTTAATATTGATATTTAATATATTGTGAGTAATATTGCTGAAGATTTTAAGTTATCATTTACCCATCAATATGAAGATTAAGATACATGCCCAGCTGGGTATCTTTATTGACGAAACGTTCCGTCTACACAGTAGGCTTCTTCACTCAAAAACGGAGGAAGAGTTCACTTCCATGATCTGGAACGATATCGTTCCAGATCATGTAGCTGAACTCTTCTCCAGGCTGAGGGACTGACCACCTCAAATATTTTTTCCTCCAAGGTTGATAGACTGATTACATCATTTTTATTTCATTGTTTCCGCTCTCTTTGTATTTGACTGAAGAAGTCTACAGTGTAGGCGAAATGTTTCAACAATAAAGACACTCAACTGTTGTACACGTGTCTTCAACTTGTCGATATTTTATAATATTTTCAACAATATCTATCAATATACCTGGTATATATTAATCAATATACACCTGGTATATATTAATCAATATACACCTGGTATATATTAATCAATACACCTGGTATTTACTAATAATTTTTTTAACTGTCAATTACGTTCATAACAGTTATTTGTGTTATTCTGTTACACCATCACTACACCATAACAACACCATCACTACACAATACGACACAACCACTACTACCATTACTCCCATTACCACCACAACCACCATCATCACCCACCATGTAAAAACTCCCTCTCCTTTAAGGTGCAGACATCGTCAGCTCAGCCTAAGATTTTCCATCCCACTACAACACGTCAACGAGATGGTGAACCCTCTCTCTTTCCTCTCCTCCCTTCCTTCCTTCTTACATCCCTTCCTCCCTTTCTCCTTAATATCACCATAAGTACCTCCCCCTCTCCCTCCCTCCTTTCTTACCTCCCTCCCTCCCTCCCTCTAAGTGATGCTTCAGGCTGTAGATAAAGACGTGAGGTAAGAGGATGGCTGATTATTATGAGAGACGGATGATTACAGGAAAATATATGAGAGAGGAAAGAAGAAGGAAGGAGAGATGGGAGGGAAGGAAAAGGTACGAGAGAGGAAGGCAGAGGAAGAAAAATTGGATCCTAACGGAATGAGGGAGAGAGAGAGAGAGAGAGAGAGAGAGAGAGAGAGGAGGAGAGGAGAGAGAGAGAGAGAGAGAAGAAGGAGAGAGAGAGAGAGAGAGAGAGAGAGAGAGAGAGGAGAGAACAATCGCAGCAATTTTCCTTTATCTTCTCACTGGGATAAAGGGATTGTACTGCTGAGAGCTCTACTTGAGAGCGCTCTTTTGTTCCATAGTTTTTGTTCCAAGTGACTGGACTCTCAAGTGAGTGGGGGAGGGTTGGTGTGAGGGCTGTGGGGGGAGGGTTGGTGTGAGGGCTGTGGGGGGGGAAGGTTGGTGTGAGGGCTGTGGGGGGGGAAGGTTGGTGTGAGGGCTGTGGGGGAAGATTGGTGTGAGGGCTGTGGGGGAAGGTTGGTGTGAGGGCTATGGGGGGAGGGTTGGTGTGAGGGCTGTGGGGGAGGGTTGGTGTGAGGGCTGTGGGGGGGGGGAGGGTTGGTGTGAGGGCTGTGGGGGGGAGGGTTGGTGTGAGGGCTGTGGGGGAGGGTTGGTGTGAGGGCTGTGGGGGGAGCGGGGCCAGTGTGTGGGGTGAAGGAAGAAGAGCAGGTGAGGGGTGGGGAATAGGGTGAGAAAGAGGAAGAGGAACCGAGGTAATGGGAGAGAAAAAGAAATGGAGATGGGGAAGTAAATAGTGAGAACAGAAGAGAAACACAACAGTATCACAAAGGTCAACAGCAACAACAGTAGCAATAACAATAACAGCAACAACACAAAACAATAAATGACAATACCAACGGGAAAAAACAACACAAACATCAACAATGGCAACATCAACAATGGCAACATCAAAACCAACAACAATGGTAATATCAACAGTACCACCACCACCATCAACAGCAACAATGACATCAACACAAACATCAACAACATCAACAACAACAACAACACATGCAAATCTTCATTAAGTTGAAGATCATCACAAACATCTAAGATAATCCTTTAACAGCTTTCCCTTTGTCTTTAAAATGTATGAAGCATTGTGCTGTGTGTGGCACTCAAGCTGTGGCACCACAGTGTGGCACTCAAGCTGTGGCACCACAGTGTGGTACTCAAGCTGTGGCACCACAGTGTGGTACTCAAGCTGTGGCACCACAGTGTGGCATTCAAGCTGTGGCACCACACAGTGTGGCACTCAAGCTGTGGCACCACACAGTGTGGTACTCAAGCTGTGGCACCACACAATGTGGCACTCAAGCTGTGGCACCACAGTCCCAAGCGACTTAACTTTCCATTGTCTCTGATGCTCCAACACTGATTTTCTTTTCGAGTTGTGCAGAACAACCACCACGAGGGAGAGTTGAATGGCAGCTCTAGGCCTCTCGTGTTGCAATCAACACATCAAGAGCTTGCAATGTTTCAGAAAAGAGGATGAAGTCCAAACAAATTTCATCCTCTATATGCAACACTGCAAGATACTGATTTGTTGATTGCAAAATGAAGGGTCTAGAACTATCATTCAAATCCCCAACTGCATTTATATATATATAATATATTATAAATATATAATATATATATATTATAAAATATATATATATAAAATTTTATATATATATATATATAAATATATATATATAATAATATATATATAAAAATCGTGCCCAATAGGGAAAACTGGTCAGTTAACAAGAACTCATTTAAAATTATGTCCTTTCTAAAAATTTTCTCTTATACGCTTAAAGATATATTTTTTGATTTATATTAATGTAAAAATTAATAATTTTGTACCAAAAGTACCTTAGAAAACTTGCCTAACCTTACTAAAACAAGCTCAATTTAATTTAGCCTAATCCAACTAGGTATACTTTACATAAGTTTACATTAATTTAATAAACAAACACAAAGGAAATATATGTTTTTTCATTAGGTTCAGAATGATTTTTGCGAAATTACTCCATACACACATTTTAGCTGGCCTTATTTGGCAAGAAGAACGTTGCTATTTACACCAAAATTACAAGTTTTACCTATTCGGCACGATATATACATTATATATATAGTAACATATCGGCCGTCTCCCACCAAGGCAGGGTGGCCCGAAAAAAAAAAACTTTCACCATCATTCACTCCATCACTGCCTTGCCAGAGGCACGCTTACACTACAGTTATAAAACTACAACGACTTGAGTCCTGGTGATGGAGTGAGTGGAGATGGAGTGGTGACGGAGTAGAGATGGAGTGATGGAGTGAGTGATGATGGAGTGGAAATGGAGTGGAGATGGAGTGATTGGTGATGGAGTGGGGAGATGGAGTGACGGAGTGAGATGGAGGATGGTGATGGAAGTGGAGTGGGAAATGGGTGGAGTGGAGTGGAGGTGATGGGTGGAGTGAGTGGTGAGGAAAGTGAGTGGTGAGGGAAAAAGTGAGGGGGATGATGGAGTGGGAGGAGTGGGTGATGGAGTGGGATGGGAGTGAGTGGAGATGGAGTGAGTTGGTGATGGAGTGAGTGGTGATGGAGTGAGGGGTTGATGGAGTGAGTGGGAAGTGGAGATGGAGTGGAGATGGAGTGGTGATGGAGTGAGTGGGATGGGTGAGTGGTGATGGAGTGGGTGATGGAGTGGAGGAATGGAGTGGAGATGAGGGGTGATGGAGTGAGTAATGGAGTGAGTGGTGGAGTGGGGGGATGGAGTGAGTGGAGATGGAGTGAGTGGGATGGTGGGATGGAGTGGAGATGGGAGTGGAGATGGAGTGGAGTGGGAGTGAGTGGAGATGGAGTGGGGGGAAGGAGTGGGTGGAGATGGATGGGGGTGGTGATGGAGGAGTGGTGAGGGAGTGGGGGTGATGGGGGGTGGGATGGAGTGGGGGATGGAGGAGTGGGTGATGGGAAGTGAGTGGTGATGGAGGGGATGGGTGGGATGGGATGTGAGTGGGGGGATGGAGTAAATGGGTTGAATGGAGGGTGAATGGAGTGGGGGAAGGGAGTGGTGAGGAGTGGGAATGGAGTGAGTGGTGAGGGAAAGTTAGGAGTGGTGATGGAGTGAGTGGTGATGGAGTGGAGTGGTGATGGAGTGAGTGGTGATGGAGTGAGTGTGGATTGGAGGAGTGAGTGGTGATGGAGGGAGTGGTGATGGAGGGGGTGATGGAGTGGTGAGGGGAAGTGGTGGATGGAGGTGGTGATGGGAGTGGTGATGGGGTGAGTGGTGAGGGGAGTGAGTGGTGATGGAGTGGTGATGGATAGTGGTGATGGAGTGGGGGATGGAGTGGTGATGGAAGTGGTGGGATGGATGTGGTGATGGAGTGGTGAGGGGAGTGGTGGATGGAGTGGTGATGGAGTGAGTGGTGATGGAGTGAGTGGTGATGGAGTGAGTGGTGATGGAGTGAGTGGTGATGGAGTGAGTGGTGATGGAGTGAGTGGTGATGGAGTGAGTGGTGATGGAGTGAGTGGTGATGGAGTGAGTGGTAAAGGGAGTGAGTGGTGATGGAGTGAGTGGTGATGGAGTGAGTGGTGATGGAGTGAGTGGTGATGGAGTGATGGTGATGGAGTGAGTGGTGATGGAGTGAGTGGGTGATGGATGTAGGGTGAGTGGTGATGGAGTAAAGTGGTGATGGAGTGAGTGGTGATGGAGTGAGTGGTGATGGAGTGAGTGGTGATGGAGTGAGTGGTGATGGAGTGAGTGGTGATGGAGTGGTGGTGATGGATTTGGGTGGTGATGGAGTGAGTGGGTGGATGGGAGTGGTGTATGGTATAACACAGTTCAACACTGTAATCCTCCACAAACAAACTCGTGGCCACTGAAAAAAAAAAGATATGGGGAGAAAAGTTTCTCGTAGAGATTATAAAGGAAATACTACTGAAGAAATATGTGTATATTATACACCTCATACATACACACATACATACCACACACACACCGCACGCGCGCGCGCGCCACACACACACACACACACACACACACACACACACACACACACACACACACATGGGAGATCTCTCGTGCACACTTAAGGATTCCTTAGTATTAATAGTAGTATCTGCAACAAGTACTGTGCAAGGTTCTCTCTCTCTTACCCAGGGCCTCAGCCTCACCCGGAAACAGCATTGTTATGTTAATTCCTCGTCTGAGTTCTGTTTTATGTCTGTTCCTAGCCTAGGTGGCATCTTGTAGTGGGGACCTGCATGCTCTGCCGCACTTATGTTGCTATGACACGCTGTGTCGCATCCTATGTTGCTATGACACGCTGTGTCGCATCCTATGTTGCTATGACACGCTGTGTCGCATCCTATGTTGCTATGACACGCTGTGTCGCATCCTATGTTGCTATGACACGCTGTGTCGCATCCTATGTTGCTATGACACGCTGTGTCGCATCCTATGTTGCTATGACACGCTGTGTCACTAGGTCATATGACCTGAAGACAGTATGGGCAGGCCAGACACAGAACATAAATGGGAGGAGACAAGATACAAATATCAGAGAGCAGACAGAACTTGTGGATGGAACTCGACAGAAGATCATACCCGACATACTATATTAAGTCAGTCATTGAGTACGCGGCACCAGCATGGAGTCAACATCCGGTCAGTTACCTGAAAAAGGGTCGAAGAGGTACAAAGGTTCACAATAATAGTAGTACCAGAACTGAGAAGAATGCTTTGTGGTGAGAGGTTGACAAGAACTGAACCTGGCGAGCTTAGAAGAGGAAAGAACAAGGAAAGAACTGATGAATATATATCTTAAGAGGAAATGATAGGGCAGATAGGAATAGATTGATTGAATTAAGAGGACCAGGATCAAGGGGACAACAGGTGGAAGCTGAAGACACAGATGAGCCACAGAGATGTCAGGAAATATTTCTTTAATCTGAGGATGGTTGAAAAGTGGAATGGGTAGAGTGAGGCACTGGTGGAGGCGGTGGAGGCAGTGGTGGAGGCAGTGGCAGGCAGTGGTGGAGGCAGTGATGGAGGCAGTGGCAGGCAGTGGTGGAGGCAGTGGTGGAGGCAGTGGCAGGCAGTGGTGGAGGCAATGGAAGCAATGGTGGAGGCAGTGGTGGAGGCAATGGTGGAGGCAGTGGTGGAGGCAGGTTCAATAGGAGGCCACAAATCAATGATGCTGCTCATGGTCTAGGAGGCGGGGCCAGGAGCTAGGTATCGACTCCCAGCAAACAAATAAGGAAGTATAAATCAGTATATACGCACGCAGGCACGCACGTACACACGCACGCGCGCACACACACACGCGCGCACGCACGCACACACACACACACACACACACACACACACACCACACGCACGCGCGCACACACACGCACGCACGCACGCACACACACACACACACACACACACACACACACACACACACACACACACACACACACACATCTTAAGAAGTCTGCCCCAACCACCATTTCTGGGAGTGTAGTCATGAATATGTAAATACAGCCGAGGAGAGGACGTTGCTGAGCCACGCCCACGCCCACAATCAAACTCACAACAATACCCTCAACCACGCCCACTGTTGCATGCACCGAGGCTGTTATAGACTTATTCGGTTCACCCAAGACCAACCACAAACCATCTTTGCCATCTGTGACAGGGGGAGGCGGGGTACACCTAGTGGTGGACAGCATCCCAAGGTGCTGGGGCATTCCCATGTGTCAGGGGAAGAATGTTGGTGGGGGCATGGAGAGGCAGGTTCGATCACCCTGTCGTGGTAATCATTCCAGCCAACAAGACCACAACTGCCCCCACAACCACCTCTGACACCACAACACAACGCCTGTGCCAACGTCCACGCCCATAGCTGCGATCACAAACACTACACACTAGTTTTGTTTCCTGTTTCGACAATCCATAATATGACAGAAGAGGAGGAGGAGAGGAAGAGGACAGAGAAGAGAAAGATTACTAAGTAGAGGAAGAGACAGGGGACGAAAGTAGTAGTACAGAAGAAGAAAGGGATGGAGAGAAGAGATGTCTGAAGGAAGAGGAGATGGAGGAAGAAGGCAAAGATGGACCTGTGATAAGAAGGAAAATGGAGTAGAAGACAGGATAAAGAAAGGAGAGATAAGAGGAGAACGTCTAATAGAGAAGAAAATATGACGACTGAGGAAGAGGGATGAGAACTGAGAACAATGAAGGACTGGGAAGGGCGAAGAATGAGGACAAGGAAGGAGAAGAAGTGAACAGGGAAGAAAAGGACAGGAAAGAAGAGGGAGAAGACGAGGAAAAAAGAAGAGAAGAAGGAAGAGAAGCAGGAGAACAAACAACAGGTACACTCCTCAGGTGTGACATTAAAAATTCAGGTTTAATTGTTTTGCCTTTGTACCAGGACCTGAAGGAGGGAGGAAGGAGGGAGGAAGGAGGGAAGAAGGAGGGAGGAAGAAGGAAGGAGGGAGGAAGGAAGGAGGAGGAAGGAGGAAGGAAGGAGGAAGGAAGGAGGGAAGGAGGGAGGAAGGAGGAAGGAAGGAGGAAGGAAGGAGGGGAAGGAAAGAGGAAGGAGGAAGGAAGGAGCAAGAAGGAAGGAGGGAGGAAGGAGGGAGGAAGGAAGGAGGAGGAGGAAGGAAGGGAAGGAAGGAAGGAGGGAGGAAGGAGGGGGAAAGGAGGGAGGAAGGGGAAAAGGGAAGGAGGAAGGGAAGGAGGGAGGAAGAAGGGAGGAAGGAGGGAATGAAAGAGGAAGGAAAGAGGAAGGAAGGAGGAAGAAGGAAGGAGGGAGGAAGGAAGGAGGGAAGGAGGAAGGAAGGAGGAAGAAGGAAGGAGGGAGGAGGAAGGAGGAAGGAAGGAGGAAGGAGGAGAAAGGAGGGAGGAAGGGGGAGGGAAGGAGGGGAGGAAGGAGGGAGGGAGGAAGGAGGGAGGAAGGGAGGAAGGGAGGAAGGAGGAGGAGAAAGGAGGAGGAAGGAGGGAGGAAGGAGGAAGGAAGGAAGGAAGGGGGAAGGGAAAGAGGAAGGAAGGAGGAAGGAAGGAGGAAGAAGGAAGGAGGGAGGAAGGATGGAGGAAGGAGGGAGAAAGGAGGGAGAAAGAGGAGGGGATGGAGGAGAGGGAAGGAAGGAGGGAAGGAAGAAGGAGGAGAAGGAAGGAGGGGGAAGGAGGGAGGAAGGAGGGGAGGGAGGGAGGGAGGTAGGAGGGAGGAAGGAAGAAGGAAGGAGGAAGGAGGGAGGAAGGAGGAAGAAGGAAGGGAGGGAGGAAGAAGGAAGGAGGGAGGAGAAGGAAGAGGGAGGGAGGAAGGAGGGAGGGAGGAAGGAGGGAGGGAGGAGGAGGGTGGGAGGAAGGAGGGAGGGAGGGAGGAAGGAGGGCGGAAGAAGGAAGGAGGGAGGGGTAGGGAAGGAAGTAAGTAAAGGAGGAAGGAGGGGAGAAGGAATAGGAGGGAGAAGGAAGACGTGTGAGTAAGGAAGGAGAGGATAAGGCAAGGCGGGAAGGGGGTCAGAGCAAGGTATGGGGAAGGGGCAGGGATAGATAAGGCAAGGAGAGGGTAGTAAGGCAAGGCAGGGTAACTGGACAAGGAGGTAGTAAGAAGGCAAGTGATAGCTTGGTAGAGTAAGCAAGGTCAGGGTATAAGGTTAAGCGTAGTAAGGAAGGCAGGTTAAGGCAGGGTAGTAAGGCAGTAGGTTAGGGTAGGTAGTAGTAGAGGTAGGTGTAGTTAAAGTCAAGAGTAGTGGTAGTAGGCAAGGCAGGGTAGTAAGGCAAGGCAGGGTATAGAAGTAGGGTAGTAAGGCAAGGTAGGGTAGTAAGGCAAGGCAGGGTAGAAGGCAGTAGGTAGTAAGGCAAGGAGGGTAGTAAGGCAAGGAGGGTAGTAGGCAAGGTAGGGTAGTAAGGCAAGGTAGGGTAGTAAGGCAAGGTAGGGTAGTAAGGCAAGGTAGGGTAGTAAGGCAAGGTAGGGTAGTAAGGCAAGGTAGGGTAGTAAGGCAAGGTAGGGTAGTAAGGTAGGGAAAGGGTAGGGTAGTAAGGCAAGGCAGGGTAAGGTAGGGTAGTAAGGCAAGGCAGGGTAAGGTAGGGTAGTAAGGCAAGGCAGGGTAAGGTAGGGTAGTAAGGCAAGGCAGGGTAAGGTAGGGTAGTAAGGCAAGGCAGGGTAAGGTAGGGTAGTAAGGAAAGGGGTAGGGTAGGGTATAGGCAGGGTAGGTGGGTAGTAAGGCAAGGTAGGGTAAGGTAGGGTAGTAAGGCAAGGCAGGGTAAGGTAGGGTAGTAAGGCAAGGAGGGTAAGGTAGGGTAGTAAGGCAAGGCAGGGTAAGGTAGGGTAGTAAGGCAAGGCAGGGTAAGGTAGGGTAGTAAGGCAAGGTAGGGTAGTAAGGCAAGGCGGGTAAGGTAGGGTAGTAAGGCAAGGCAGGGTAAGGTAGGGTAGTAAGGCAAGGTAGGGTAAGGTAGGGTAGTAAGGCAAGGTAGGGTAAGGTAGGGTAGTAAGGCAAGGTTAGGGTAAGGTAGGGTAGTAAGGCAAGGCAGGGTAAGGTAGGGTAGTAAGGCAAGGTAGGGTAAGGTAGGGTAGTAAGGCAAGGTAGGGTAAGGTAGGGTAGTAAGGCAAGGCAGGGTAAGGTAGGGTAGTAAGGCAAGGCAGGGTAAGGTAGGGTAGTAAGGCAAGGCAGGGTAAGGTAGGGTAGTAGCAAGGCAGGGTAGTAAGGCAAGGCAGGGTAAGGTAGGGTAGTAAGGCAAGGTAGGGTAGTAAGGCAAGGTAGGGTAGTAAGGCAAGGTAGGGTAGTAAGGCAAGGTAGGGTAGTAAGGCAAGGCAGGGTAAGGTAGGGTATGTAAGGCAAGGTAGGGTAGTAAAGGCAAGGCAGGGTAAGGCAGGCAGGGTAGTAAGGCAAGGCAGGGTAAGGTAGGGTAGTAAGGCAAGGCAGGGTAAGGTAGGGTAGTAAGGCAAGGCAGGGTAAGGTAGGGTAGTAAGGCAAGGCAGGGTAAGGTAGGGTAGGTAAGATTATTAATGAAATTTTATAAGACTTACAACTTCCTCTCTGATCCTCTTCCTTCCCTCTCACTATTTACCTTCCTCTTCCTATTTCTTTCTTCCGTCTCTTAAGGTGTTTTTTTGCTTCCTGTCTTTCCAGTCTTTTTATTTTCTTCTTATTTTCCGATTATTTCTTCACGTCTTTAATAATTTACCCCCATTTTTCACTTTCTTCTTCACCCTCCTGTCTCCTCTTCATCCTCTTCTGCTCCTTATATTCCTAGTGTTTTTCCTTCCTGCAGCCTCTTCCCTTTTCCTTTTTTGACACAGCTTCTTCCTCTTTCATTTATCTTTCCTTCTCTCTCTCTCTCTCTCTCTCTGCCTTTTATCTTCCCCCTTCCATTTTTTTTCATATTCTTCCAACGTTTCCTTCTGATTTGTTTATCCCCAACCTTCCCTCCTTTTCTTCTCTTTCTTTCTCTTCTCTCTCTCTCTCTTCTCCCTTCCCCTTCTCTCTTTCCGTAGTCGTCTCTTCCGTATTTACTTCCTCCCTCATTCTCCTCTTTTCCCATTTTCACTACCCTTCCGTTTCCTCCCCAACCTTTCCAGCCACCATTTCCTCCCTCCCTGGAAGGAGCTTCTCCCTCTCTCCCTCCCTGGAGGGAGCTTCTCCCTCTCTCCCTCCCTGGAGGGAGCTTCTCCCTCTCTCCCTCCCTGGAGGGAGCTTCTCCCTCTCTCCCTCCCTGGAGGGAGCTTCTCCTCTCTCCCTCCTGGAGGGAGCTTCTCCCTCTCTCCCTCCCTGGAGGGAGCTTCTCCCTCTCTCCCTCCCTGGAGGGAGCTTCTCCCTCTCTCCCTCCCTGGAGGGAGCTTCTCCCTCTCTCCCTCCCTGGAGGGAGCTTCTCCCTCTCTCCCTCCCTGGAGGGAGCTTCTCCCTCTCTCCCTCCTGGAGGGAGCTTCTCCTCTCTCCCTCCTGGAGGGTACTTCTCCCTCTCTCCCTCCTGGAGGGAGCTTCCCCTCTCTCCCTCCTTGAGGGAGCTTCTCCCTCTCTCCTCCTGGAGGGAGCTTCTCCCTCTCTCCCTCCCTGGAGGGAGCTTCTCCCTCACGTTGGTTACTTTAATGAAGTTGTGAGAGAAGTCAGGGAAAATGTTGCCCAAATTTAGGAATTGTTGACAAGTTGAGTCCCGTGTAACAACCCACCTCCCCTTCCCCACTCAGCGCCCTTCATAACCCCTCCCCACCCACCTCAAACCCCACAAAAACCTTCCTCGCCCTACCATAACCCTCCGTCACTCCACGTCAAACCCACAATAACCTTCGCTCACCCACCCCACCTTTACCTAATACCCACAATACCACTCCTCACCAACCTCTACCTTAAACCCACCTAAACCCTCCCTCACCCCCCTACCCCACTCAACACCCCACCATACCCCTTCACTCCCACCCCCTACCCGTCCCCCAGCCCACCCACCTCCTTCAACAACCACCCCACCCCCAGTCCCCTATCCTCTTCCCTTATCCCCGCCTCACAACAACTAAATCCCCACTTCCACATTACTAAACCCAACACCCACACTATAAACCCTCATCTCCCACACTACTAAACCCCAACACCCACACTACTAAACCCTCATTCCCACACTACTAAACCCAACACCCACACTACTAAACCCCCACTCCCACACTACTAAACCCATCCCACACTACTAAACCCCCACTCCCCCACTACTAAACCCCCACTCCACACTACTAAACCCCCACTCCCACACTACTAACATTCCCCACTCCCACACTACTAATTCCCCACTCCCACACTGCTAAACCCCCACATCCAAACTACTAAACCCTCACTCCCACAATGAGCTCCCACCCCACACTAAGCCCCATACCCACACTAAGCCTCACCCCACACAAAGCCCTCACACTAAGCCCCCACACCTACACAAAAACCCCACACCCACACGAAACCCCCACACCCACACTAAGCCCCGTATTCACACTACTAAGCCCATACCTACACTACTAAGCCCTCACTCCCACACAAAGCCCCAATACCTACATAAAGTCCCACACCCACACAAATCACCCACATCCACGTTAAGCCCCGACCCCCATACTACTAAGCCTCCACCCCATACTACTAAGCCCCATACCTACACTAAGCCCCACAAACTAGTAAGCCCTCACACCCACCTAAGCCCCCACACACACAACGCCCCCACACCACACTAAGCCCCCAACCCATTCTGCTAAGCCCCACACCCACACTAAGCCCCCACACCCACATTAAGCCTCCACACCCACACTAAGCCCTCTCACCCACATTGAGCCCCCATACCAAGCCCCAACACCCACACTAAGCCCCCACACCCACACTAAGCCCCCACACCCACACTAAGCCCCCACTTTCTTAATAAATATGATCACATAACATAACAAACGAGCGCTCCTGCTGCCTCTCCTTCCACTACCTTCACCCTTTCCTACCCTCCCTCTTCTTCACTCCACCCATTCCCTTTTCTTAATCCCTCCTTCGCTTTGGCACTCCTGTGTCATCAACATTCTCCCTGCCATTCACACTGCTTTCCCTACTCCTTGCCATCAATATTCTCCCTGTCATTCATACTGCTTCCCACCCTCCCTACCATCAACATTTTCCCTGCCTCTCACACTCCTTCCTGCCATCAACATTTTTCCCTACCATCAACATTCCATCAATCAACATTCTCCCCGCCTTCAACATTTTCCCAGCCATAAACATTTTCCCTGCCATCAACATTTTCCCCTGCCATCAACATTTTCCCCTGCCATCAACATTCTCCCTGCCATCAACATTTTCCCTGCCGTCAACATTCTCCCTGCCGTCAACATTTTCCCTGCCGTCAACATTCGCCCTGCCGTCAACATTCGCCCTGCCGTCAACATTCTCCCTGCCATCAACATTTTCCCTGCCGTCAACATTCGCCCTGCCGTCAACATTCGCCCTGCCGTCAACATTCACCCTGCCATCAACATTCTACCCGCCATCAACATTCTCGCTGCCGTCAACATTCTCGCTGCCGTCAACATTCTCCCTGCCATCAACATTCTCCCTGCCGTCAACATTCTCCCTGCCATCAACATTCTCCCTGCCATCAACATTCTCCCTGCCATCAACATTCTCCCTGCCATCAACATTCTCCCTGCCATCAACATTCTACCCGCCGTCAACATTCTCCCTGCCGTCAACATTCGCCCTGCCATCAACATTCTACCCGCCGTCAACATTCTCCCTGCCGTCAACATTCTCGCTGCCGTCAACATTCTCCCTGCCATCAACATTCTCCCTGCCATCAACATTCTCCCTGCCATCAACATTCTCCCTGCCATCAACATTCTCCCTGCCATCAACATTCTCCCTGGTATCAACATTCTCCCTGCCATCAACATTCTCCCCTGCCATCAACATTCTCCCTGCCATCAACATTCTCCCTGCCATCAACATTCTCCCTGCCATCAACATTCTCCCTGCCGTCAACATTCTCCCTGCCGTCAACATTCTCCCTGCCGTCAACATTCTCCCTGCCGTAAAACATTCTCCCTGCCATCAACATTCTCCCTGCCGTCAACATTCTCCCCTGCCGTCAACATTCTCCTGCCGTCAACATTCTCCCTGCCATCAACATTCTCCCTGCCATCAACATTCTCCCTTGCCGTCAACATTCTCCCTGCCGTCAACATTCTCCCTGCCGTCAACATTCTCCCTGCCATCAACATTCTCCTGCCATCAACATTCTCCCTGCATCAACATTCTCCCTGCCATCAACATTCTCCCTGCCGTCAACATTCTCCTTGCCGTCAACATTCTCCCTGCCATCAACATTTCCCTGCCATCAACATTCTCCCTGCCATCAACATTCTCCCTGCCATCAACATTCTCCCTGCCATCAACATTCTCCCTGCCATCAACATTCTCCCTGCCATCAACATTCTCCCTGCCGTCAACATTCTCCCTGCCATCAACATTCTCCCTGCCATCAACATTCTCCCTGCCATCAACATTCTCCCTGCCATCAACATTCTCCCTGCCGTCAACATTCTCCCTGCCGTCAACATTCTCCCTGCCAGCAACAATAAACATTAACATCAAGTGCCAACATTATAAATTAAGATACATAAACATAAATCAAAATAAATAAATGAAAAAGAAAATCATTTACAGATAAAAAAAACAGTTTATAAACAGATCATAAAAATGTAAGAAAAAAATTAGAAATAATTTAACTTTAAATAAAGAAAAACGAGAAAAAAATTAATGACAATAACACAAAAACAAAAAAACATACAAGAAGAAAATAAATAAATATATGTCGTACCGAATAGGTAAAACTTGCGATTTTGGCTTCAATAGCAATGCTCTTCTTGCCGAATAAGGCAACCTTAAGTTTGTATAAACAATTTCGCAAAAATCATTCTGAACCTAACGAAAAGATTGTATTTCATTGTTTATTTATTAAATTATAGTAAACTTATCTAAAATATATTTAATTGGATTAGGCTAAATTAAATTGAGCTTGTTATAATAAGGTTAGGTAAGTTTCCTAAGGTTCCTCTAGTACAAAATCATTAATTTTTATATTACTATATATGAAAAAAATATATCTTTAAATATATAAGAGAAAATTTTAGAAAGAACTTAATTTTAAACGAGTTCTTGGTTATTGACCAGTTTTACCTATTTGGCACATTATATATATATATATATATATATATATATATATATATATATATATATATATATATATATATATAATATATATATATATATATATATACACTGAGAAGCACACACTTTCTCTTAATATACATGTATGCGCAGAGACATACACATCTCTCGGTGTACATCCTCTTCTTTTTTAAGATATCGAGCTCAAGATGCTCGTCGATGCGACTTCAGATTATGAAGATGGAAGACGCAGTTAGAGGGAGTGAAGGTACCATGAAGGAAGTATTTATGTAGATGGTCAATAGGCAACTAGAGGGAGGGCAACGAGCCATCTATACGAACCTAGGAGAAGGTAGAGGAGGAGGATGATAAGAAAGAGGTGGAGAAAGAGAAGGAGAAAGGGAAGGAGGAGGGGGAGGAGGAGTCGATTCACGTTGACAAGTCTCCTGGTTCTGAAAGTCTGCAGGTTCCACTAGTTTGCTGGTTCTAAAAGTTTGTTGGTTACACTAGTCTGGCGGTTCCACTGGTGTACCGGGTCTACTAGTCTGCT
The DNA here is from genome assembly GCF_026875155.1 of Cherax quadricarinatus. Classification (NCBI taxonomy): domain Eukaryota; kingdom Metazoa; phylum Arthropoda; class Malacostraca; order Decapoda; family Parastacidae; genus Cherax; species Cherax quadricarinatus. The sequence goes on from NC_069410.1 coordinate 37,825,517, forward strand.
GGTTCTACAACCCTGCCAGTTCCATTAGTCTTCAGGTCTTGCTTGTCTGCCGGTTCAACAAGTCTGCCGGTTCAACAAGTCTGCCGATTCAACAAGTCTGCCGATTCCACTGGTCTGCCGATTCCACTGGTCTGCCGATTCCACTAGTCTGCCGATTTCATTAGTTGCCGGTTCTACAAGCCAGCTGGTTAAACAAGTCTGCTGGTATTACTCGTCTGTTGGATCCACTAGTCTGTTGGATCCACTAGTCTGTTGGATCCACTAGTCTGTTGGATCCACTAGTCTGTTGGATCCACTAGTCTGTTGGATCCACTAGTCTGTTGGATCCACTAGTCTGTTGGATACCCTACTCTGCTGGTTCTCTTCTCGTCGTCAGTCTTGTTCAAAATGCGTTCACGCGTCTGTGACTTCTGTTCAGTTGTTCGTGTGTGTGGGAGAGCGCGAGCGAGCGTGAGAGAGAGAGAGAGAGAGAGAGAGAGAGAGAGAGAGAGAGAGAGAGAGAGAGAGAGAGAGAGACAGACAGAGACAGAGAGAAAGACAGAGACAGAGAGAAAGACAGAGACAGAGAGGAAGACAGGAAGAGAGAGAGAGAGAGACAGAGAGAGAGAGAGAGACAGAGAGAGAGAGAGAGAGAGAGAGAGAGAGAGAGACAGAGACAGAGAGAGAGAGAGAGAGGACCAAGGGGAATTGGGGAGGAAGGACGCACAACATGGCAAGCCGTGAGCCCCTTAAAGAGGATATTCCCATCCACATATACAGTAAAGACGACCATCTTACACCTTCCATTGTATAAACAATAACAACAACGCTGTAAATGTAAATAGCCCTTGTTGTAAATGATAAATTAACATCTTAGGTCCATGAATCTGTAAATTATTGCTACCTTAATAGCTGTTACCCTACATGTATATACATATTTATGTATCCATGTACCTATTTATATATATTACCTATGTAAATTACTGTTGCTCTAAATCTTTAAATAAACCGCTGATATACTTGCATCACCTGTTAAACCACTGCTACAAATCACTCAATAAACCCACTGTTATGCATCACCTGTTAAACCACTGTTACAAATAAACTAAATAAATCACTGTCGTAAACCACTGGATGAGTCACTCAATACATTATACATCTTCATGGTAAACCATGTCTATTACAAGTTATTTACTTGTAAACCGCTTCTGATGCTCTAAATGACTAACTAATGAGCAACTGGTGGGTTAGTGCGCGTAAATCGTCGACTGCTAATATAATTGTAAATCGTATCTGATTTGACGTCGTATCATCTGTAAAATGACTTAAAAATCAGGCATATCATCATTCTCTTACGAGAATCACGATTTGCCCGAGTGACTCGGCAAAAAATACTAATATCAGAAAAAAAATATAAGAATGGGTGTGTAAATCACTTTTTTTTTTCAATCACAGTCGCGAAGAGCTTACTGTAACTGAAAATTTCTTCAGGGTTAATCTTTTCAACCAAACTTGACGTAAACGGGGATACTTGTAAATGAGTAACGTGTACGAGGATATGGATGCTGGAGCGGCTGTAAATATCTTTCAAGTGTGTGTAAACGGCAAGTTGTGTAAATTATTTACATCCGAGAGAGCGAGACACCCCGGGAAACATAGACCAGAAAGATAATGATGTTAGTTATGTTCATATCATCGTGAAGGGGAAAACGTAGTGGGCGAAAGGTGATGCATGGGGAGAGGGATGAAACTGTTGAGGAAGGGAGGGTTGAAAGGAGGGATGGAGGGAGGCTTGGAGAGAGGGGTAGAAGGAGCATTAAAGGGAGGAAGGGATGTAGGGAGAAGGGAGGGAGAGATGAAGTAAATGAGGGAGGGAAGCGGGAAGGGAGAAATGGGGAAAAGAGAAGGCCAGTTGATGTAGAAAGGGAAGAATGCAGAGAGAGAGAGAGAGAGAGAGAGAGAGAGAGAGAGAGAGAGAGAGAGAGAGAGAGAGAGAGAGAGAGAGAGAGAGAGAGAGAGACTGTCTTAAAGTCTTAAAATATGGAGATATTTATTCTTTCGTGGTTTGTTTCGTAGCTTTCATAAATAATGCAGTCCAATGCTTCAAAGAACTTTTATCTCGAGGACAAAGACAGTTTATATTCTCTGGAAGAGAGACAGGAGGCGGATAAAGATCAGGAGAGGGAAAGAAAAAAAAAATCAGGTCTAAAAATCTTACTGGTAAAGCCAATAATAGCCGGGAGCTACTAACACCCTCAACCATCTCTACCAATAATAGTTATGGTCTAAATATGTGTTAATAAATCACATTAGCTGCTAAGGGAAGGTCTGGACCAATCAGAACGGAGCGCGCGAGAGGCTGGCCGCTGGTTGGCTGGGAGCGCCTTCAGGGTCGCGCCTCCCGGCCAATCAACGTCTTGAGCAACCGTCGCGCGGGAATGCATGAGAGTGTCTCTCCTCGGCGTTCTGTCATTGATTAAAACTGCAATCAGGAACTTCATTCAAAGTCTATTTACTCGAAAACGCAGAGGATTTTCGCGTCGGCATCGGCGGCGTGGCCCAGCTGGCGAAGCGTTTGTAAGAAGAGAGTAAATAAGAGGCGCAGAGGGAGCGGCTTATTGCAGGGTGGCAGGGCGGTCTCAACACCAATCAGCCTGGCTTACGACCAGACAAGACGGAGGGAGGCCGCCCCACCAGATATATTGGCACAAGAATGTCCATCCCCGCTCCAAATCGACTCATACCTCCCACATTTGAATACAAATTAGGTCGCGAGGAGGGACAAATCCGTTCTACTTGCGACGACAAACCGCTGGTGAAGAGGCCGGTGGGTAGGTAAGAAGGCTGGGGAGGGAAGGGGGCGGGGAGATGCCGAGGGGCGGGGAGAAGGAGGCGGCCATGGAGACAAGAGCAGGAATGGGGAGGGGGAGGAGGGTAAAGACACTGTGGGAATGGAAGGAGGTGGATGGCAAGGAATGGAGTTAATAACTGAAGGAATGGGGAAGATGAGGTAGAGAGAGGTGTTGAAGAGGAAGTGAGGAAAGACGCGAGAGATGAGAATGGAAGAGGATGAGCTGTTGACTTATCCCGAGTGAAGTGAGTAATGAAAGGTCACAGTACCGTCGCTGGATTAATCCTGGAACAATGCACAATAAACCACACCTAAAGAGAGAACGGGGAAACTTGAGACGACGTTTCGGCTCGTCCTGAACCACTGTCAAGTCGCAACTGAACGAGAAAATGCCGAGAAGACATGAAAACAGGTCGAGAAGAGGGTAAGGAAAGGTGGTAGGGATAACATTAGTAGTAATTGAGATAAACTCCATCTCAAAGAGATGGGGAAGCAAGCACCCCCGCAGTCAAACACGTTCCTCAGGGTCAGACAAAGGGATAAAGGAGAGAAAGGGGAGTACTCTCAGTAGGTCAAATGGCCTGCGATAGGAAAGGAATAAGGCAAGGAGAAAATCAGGGAGAGAGAGAAGGTAAAGAACAATGTACTGGGAAAGGCAGGCATCTAGATAAACAAAACCTGGACTAAGGCTCATTCATATTAGTAATGTGTGTAAGAGCCGAAACAACAAGACTGCGTCTCTACAGGTTAGGACAGAAAAAGATAGAAGAATGATAGAAAAGGGATTGACGGACAGAGGAATGATGGAAAAGGGATGGAAGGATAGAAGAAAGGATAGAGGAAGGCTAGAAGAAGGATAGAAGGTTTGAAGAAAAAAGCTAAAAGAATAGGATAGGATAGATAGTTATAGATTTTAGATTTTGCCTCCGAAATGATTGGGTTATTGTGCACTCCATAGCCATCCAAAGGAGAGTAGCGCAAGAGCAAATGGATACACAAAAGGACTAGGAACTAGGCTCAAAAGGATTAGCAGGAATATATTCAGACTTATATCTAAACTGTCTTATATGTTGCAAGCAACTTTAGAATAGTTGCTTAATATGTCTATATTTTCATTAAAAAGATACCTTTATTAATCACATAGGTTATTACACTTTCTTTCTCCATATTCCTCAATTAGAGGATAATCTACAGTAACACAGTGTTCACGAAAGTTACCATAAGCTAGACCACATAATTCTGCATTTAGTGGATCATGTGTGTCTGACAAACTGCCAGAAGTAAAGAACAAAATGGCACAATACCCTGACTAGAGCAATACACAAATAACCCTCACATAGAAGAAAGAAGCTTATGATGACGTTTCGGTCCGACTTGGACTGTAGAAGTACTTGTAACCAAGCCTGAACCTGGCTACTACAACTTCCTTCGGTTTGTTCACATTGCAAATGGCTCCGTAAACATGCTTTTCTATGGTATCAGAGTAATATATTCCTAACTGCATTCCCACAACATTCACTTTCAACTTAGGATGGCTGCGATCTCTAATTTGACAGAGAAGAGTGCTGTTAGTGCTACCTAGGCGACCACTTTTCTGTTTCACCACAGTAGTGGAGTGAACAGGAGGAGCAACAGGTGAAGTATGAACTAGATTACTACAAAGTGTATGTTTGACAAAATACAACTTATATCTACAGGATGTATGTATTACTAGTATACAAAACTGACACTTGGATGAATGACACATGGGCAACACCTGGGTGTCTAATACAGAGACGTTTCACCAACCAGTGAATTAATCAATCCATTGCAGAGATTAATACTAGAGACGGAAGACATGAGTAGTAATTTATAGTGATCAGTCCCTCAGCCTTGATGAATCTGTTGGAGATTGTGACAGAGATGTAACTTGAGGTGATCAGTCCCTTAGTCTTGACGAGTCTGAAGTAGATGCCTGAGGATGGAGACTTGTATACTAGTGAAGACAGGAGAGGTGAAGCAGGAGAGGTGAAGCAGGAGAGGTGAAGCAGGAGAGAGTGGGCAGAGCAGACTGAGGGATGAATCACAACCACTTCATGTCTTCCGTCTCTAGTATTGTTCTCTGACTTGGAGTGAAATGTCTCCGTGCGTCACCTGTCTTATTCATCTAGCGGACAACTATGATAATATCTTTGTTCTTGGGCCACAAGACTACTATCCTCCTCCAGACCTTTCTTGATGCCCATGACAACCTCGCTGCAGTTATCAAGTTCCAAGCTGAGTGCGAATCATTGCTTTCCCTTTTAACATGTTGATCTCTACCATTCTGTGACAAGCTTCTCTTTCACTGTGTACAGCAAGGCTGTGTACAGCAAGGCTGTGTACAGCAGGGGCGTGTACTGTACACACTGCTGGTCTTACCACGCTCCATTTCTCAAGAATAGTGTTTTTAATTCTCGCTTTCTCTGTCTAGTAAATACTCACAATCTTTACTTTTTAATCATTTTGACAACGAACAATGAATCACTCACTTTAATTTCTACCATTATTATTATTATTATTATTATTATTATTCTGAGGTAATCGTTAATTTTATTTCAGACTCATTTACCTCCGAGAGAAGGGAGAGGATTGGGGTAGGGGGTGGAGGGGGAGGAGGGGGGAAGGGGGAAGCGGAGGAGGGGGGAAGGGGGAAGCGGAGGAGGGGGGTAGGGGGAAGGGGTGTTGGGGTAGGTGGGAAGGGGAGAGGGGCGCGATACTGATCCAGGGCTCCGAATCCCTTCTCCTCGGATCAAAGCTCACCTACACCCATTCCCCATTTGCTATACGATCCTTACGGATTTAGCTCTTCCCCAGGAGTATATTAAGAGTAATTAATAAACCTCCAACAGGGTTTCTAAGATTTTTTTTTTTTTTTTTAATTTGAGGGATTTATATTTTTTCCGTTGTTAGGTTTTTGCGTCTCTAGTTTTTTGCATTTCTAGTTTTCCTGCATTTCTAGCTTTTTGCGTTGCTAATTTTCTTGCGCTTCTAGGCTTGTGTGTTTCTATTTTCCGTTTCAAGATTTTTGCGTATTTAACGTTTAGCGTTTCTAGGTTTTTGCTTTTTTCATGTTTTGAGTTTCTAGCTTTCTTTCACTTCTGGGTTTTTGAGTTTCTAAAGTTTTGCATTTCTAGGTTTAGTTCCTAGAATTTGGACTTCTATGCTTTGGGCCTAGAATGCCTACGTTTTTATATTCTATGTTTTTAGTCTTCTAGGTTTTTTTAGTGTCTAGGTTTTTGAGTTTATGGGTTTAAATATTTTTTTTTTTGTGTTATACAATTTCTAGATTTTCGAGTACCAAGATTTTTTATATTTCTAGAATTTTGAGTTTCTAGATTTTGGGTTTTTTATTTCTTAAATTTATAAACAAGAGACTGGGGGGGGGTAAGTTATTACATTAATGGCTGGAGCGCTAAACCCGTGGGGGCCATACAGCGCCTAAGGGATGGAAGGCTTATAGGTGATAGTTGTGAGGTGTCTGTCGTGAGGTGTCTGTCGTGAGGTGTCGGTCGTGAGGTGTCGGTCGTGAGGTGTCGGTCGTGAGGTGTTTAGAGTTTCAATTATGAAAAATCAGTAGTTTAGTTGTAAAGTGTCGATGGTTCAGTTGTAAAGTGTCGATGGTTCAGTTGTAAAGTGTCGATGGTTCAGTTGTAAAGTGTCGATGGTTCAGTTGTAAAGTGTTGATGGTTCAGTTGTAAAGTGTTGATGGTTCAGTTGTAAAGTGTTGATGGTTCAGTTGTTTAAAGTGTCGATGGTTCAGTTGTAAAGTGTCGATGGTTCAGTTGTAAAGTGTTGATGGTTCAGTTGTAAAGTGTTGATGGTTCAGTTGTAAAGTGTTGATGGTTCAGTTGTAAAGTGTTGATGGTTCAGTTGTAAAGTGTTGATGGTTCAGTTGTAAAGTGTCGATGGTTCAGTTGTAAAGTGTTGATGGTTCAGTTGTAAAGTGTCGATGGTTCAGTTTTTTCATTACGATCATTAGAATGAAAAACATAATGAAACTGTCTTCCTGTCGACAGTTTTTCTTGGGCGTCATTCTCTGGATACTGACGGAGTCCTTCCGATTCCTACTGCAGAGAAAAACTGCTCCTGGAGAACCTCCAGCAGCAGCAGCACCACCACCACCACCACCACTTATACCAAGAGCTCCTTCGTGGTGTTAGTGGGAAAGTGGCTGTCGTCGAGAGAAACCTTGGTGAAGTTGGTCAGTTCTCTCGACATCCTCTTAAGGCAATAGGTGTCATGGGTTAACGTCTTCGGGAAGGTCAATTCCTTTCCACTGGTGGGGAAATGGTTGGTAATGGATTCTAAAGTGTCCTTGCAGATAATCGGCTCTCTTTCCATCACTGGGGTATGACTTCCCATTAATACCTTCAAGTTCCTCGGCAGCACCATTGCCTCGAATGAGGCAGTGGTGGTGCCTGAACAAGCGTCCCTAGGCCTGCTCAGTATAGTACCTATCTTAGGCACCGTCCCCTACTGCGTCAAGGTCCTGCGGGGCTTCCAAGAAGCGAAGATGGCCCTAGGTTAGTCACCAATTACGAATCCAAGTACGCTGGGATGGTTACTGGTGGTGAAATAGGGGTTCTACTCTCTTTACCTCCTCTTGCGGGTCCTCTACTTCGTGTTCAGCAGAGTGAAGGCCGGCGAGTTCCACCAAGAGTTATATATGAAGAAACATCCTTGCAAATCATTTCTCAGTTCATTGTCAACAACACTGCTCGCAAAGAAGCTACAGCAGGCCGTGGAAGCCTTCCTCATGTCCTGGTCGATCGAGTCAGCATCCATGGCGTCTCATCTGGGATGGCTCCATGTCAACCGCCACCTCGAGAGTTCAGCACGAGGTCTCAACTGCTACCAGATAGAGTCCTGGGAAGGCTGGAGTGTCACGGGGAGTTTTCAATAAGCTTGATGCTCATTTCAATAAAGAAGCGGGTAGAAGCCCTGTGTGGCAGGGCCGCTGAGCTTCACAGGAAGGCTGGCAGTTTTTCTTCGTACAGTTGCCGTCGGTCCTTACATCAAGGCGGCTGAAGCCACCGCCACTAAGGCTGCCGCTGCAACTGCGGAATTACGCACCGATGTCGGGGACTTGTATACGCAGGCCGCTAAAACCGCCAACGACACCACTCTCTCTCTCTCTCTCTCTCTCACTCTCTTTCTCATATATACCAAGGCGGCCGAGGCCATGAACCACACCACAGAGGGCATGTATGACACAGCTGAGGGCACGAACCACACTGCCGAGAGCACAGAACTCGCCGACAAGACTACGGATCACACCGACGAAGCCACGGACCTCCCCGACGAGGGCACGGAACTCACAAACGAGGCCAAGAACTTCACCGCAAAGGCCACGAACGCCACCACCGAACCAATCATACGTATTAAAGATAAAACAGACGATTCTGAGATAGAAGTCTACCGTAGGACGCGGTAGTTCTCCTAGAGACCAAGGGCTCTGACCCGGACGACGTGGCCGTCACGGACCTGCTGTCCCAGACTCAGGACGTCAACTCCTGAATTATCCTGACCTTTGGATTCTCATTTTTTTCTCCTGATCTGATGTAGGTGTTTCCTTCGGTCTTTCATCTTGCTCTCCTTTTCTTTTTTTTTTCCTTCACAGCATGGGCCATTAGGCCTACTGGCGTGCTCTTCTTTCTTTTCTTTGATCCTTTGTCAGTTCCTCGAAGACGTGTTTAATATAAGCTAGAGTGACCTGCTTCACCATCCCTTTGAGATGGAATTTTCTCTACTACTACTACTACTAGTACTACTACTGCTGCTGCTGCTCAGTGGTGATTTGACAATGGTCCAAGACGGACCGAGACGTCTTCTCAAATTTCCTCTCTAAGTGTTGTTTATTGTGAAGTGTTTACCTGGAGAGAATGTTATGTAGCGAATGTTATGATAGGGGGGGGGGGACACGGGGAGGGAAGACGGGAAGGGGCGTGCGTGAAGAGGTAGTGAAGGGTAGAGGACGATGGAAGCAGTATTGGAAGGGGAGAGAGAGAGAGAGAGAGAGAGAGGAGGAGAGAGAGAGGAGAGAGGAGAGAGAGAGATGAAGGAGAGTAGAGAGAAGAGAGAGAGGGGAAAGACTTGGGGTAGAAAGGGGGGGGGGAAGATCTGTGGTGAGGAGTGCGACAGCATTCCTACCTCCCTTCCCCTGTTCTGTCACTCTTCCCCTTTCTCTCTCTCCCTTCTCCCTCTGTCATTTCTTCCTAGCTTTCCCCTCCCATTCACACTCACTTTTCCTTCCGTTCACCAACTTCCTTCTCTTTTCCTCCCCCTCTCCCTCCCACTTTTCACATTTTATCTGACCTTCGTGACGCAGCCTACAAGATAGACCTATTAGAGATAGGGTTTCCATTTTCCTCATTGTCTCGCCCATATTATTAAGTTAATGGGGACGCGCTAAACCCAAAAGGTTTAGCTCTACACAGAGTGAGTGTCACTTTAATAACGCTGAATATAACTGTGCTTCACTCTTTAATTACATAAAGCTCTTGAATTAATATGGAACTCTTAATTACCTCAACTATATTGGTGTTCCTAACTACCTTGGTGTTCCTAACTACCTTGGTGTTCATAACTACCTTGGTGTTCCTAACTGCCTTGGTGCTAATTACCTTGGCGCTCCTAACTACCTTGGTACTAACTACCTTGGCGCTCCTAACTACCTTGGTGCTCCTAAATACCTTGGTGCTACCTTGGCGCTCCTAACAACCTTGGCGCTCTTACCTTGGTGCTCCTAACTGCTAACTACCTTGGCGCTCCTAACTACCTTGGCGCTCCTAATTACCTTGGTGCTCCTAACTACCTTGGCGCTCCTAACTACCTTGACGCTCCTACCTTGGTGCTCCTAACTGCCTTGGTGCTAACTACCTTGGCGCTCCTAACTACCTTGGTGCTATCTTGGCGCTCCTAACTACCTTGGTTCTCCTAACTACCTTGGCGCTCCTAACTACCTTGGCGCTCCAACCTTGGTGCTCCTAACTACCTTGGTGTTCCTAGTGTAAACGATAGGACTACTGAGATTAATATTGTACTTGGTATTAAAATGCTGAGAAATGAACCACACATTGTTACTATAAATCTTACTAAATGTCTAGAAATAAATCAAAACGGATCTAAATGGGTTGTGAGAACCTGCAGTTATATTAAGTTTTTTAATTTAACCTGCAAGACTGAGTCCTATTAACAACAAGAAGAGCATTTATCACGCCCCTGGGGGAAGCTGGATCACTTGAATATTCACTGACCACGATCCAGACTCTCCCATAATAACCTTCCTTAAATCACTTGTGATGGCAACAGTTCAAGAAGAAATTGCTGGTTCTGAAGTTAACTATCACAAATTATGTAAAACAGGAGATTATCTCCAGGAGTGTTACTGACGAGAGCTGCTCCGTGATCCTTCCTTAATCCTCTCGAGATAAGAAAAATTGCGTTGACAGTTAAAGATCAAAATTAAAACTGACTTGGGGTACATATTGCAAACTGATTGTGTTATGCCCAGTTTAAGTGGCACTAAGGATTACAACTTATATTGGCAACTGATATTGTGGCACTAAGTTATTATTACTGATTACTAATTCATACATCATCACTGAAGGCTCTTGACTCACGTAATGACTAACACGATCATTGGAGAAGCCAGACTAAAAACAGAGAAAATAAGAAATTTCAATAATGTTCAACTTTCATGGATTCCATCGCACACTGAATTATTTCTTCATGATAAAGTTGATAAGTAAGATGAAGGAAAATGTAGAATATAACTCTGATATGTCTGTGTCTAGCACTAGGAATAATATTAGGAGAGAAGTAAATAATGGAAGTGAATATCACAGAAATACAGATAGAAGCCTGAGTAGATTTATCATCCACTATGATAACATGAATCTTTCTGGAACAACTTGCAATGTGTACAGACAGACTGATGAAGTAGCCAGGCTTAGGACTGTTACAAGTACTTCTGGGAGTCTGGCAGACACACAACATGGGTATGTTGTGCACAATAAACCAGCCACTTCGGAGGCAAACATCCAAACATTATAATATCTTTCAGGAGAGAAATACAATGATACACAAACACAGGTTGAAAAAGATTGAGAGAGATAATAAAGATGTGAAATGGAGAGGTGGAAAATTGAAAGAAAGAGGGTGGAGGAGGAGGACAAGGACGAAGAGGAGAAAGACATGATGATGATGGATATGAAAGTCGAAGAATTGGAACAAAAAGACTGATGAAGAATGAACAGAAGATAAAGGGAAAATAAAATAAAGAGAAGTAAAATTACAGCGGCAGAGAGGAAAATAATTTTGATATTAAGAGGAAAAACAAGGTAAGATGACACAGACGCAGCAGCAGCAGCAGCAGCAGCAGCAGCAGGTGAAGAAGACAAATAGAGCCTGACTCATTCTAAATCAAAAACAGGTCAAAAACTTGGGCTGAGAAGAGCCTCCCCTGACCGTGCCAGGCATTAAATATTCTCCCCTCACCCCTCTCCCCTCCACCCCTCGCTAGTCTCCCCTCAACTCCTCTCCCATCTCCCTTCTTCCTTCCTTCTTAACCTCACTCTGTAACTTCTCCCTCCTTCCCTAGCTCCTTCCCTGCTTACTTCCAAGCCTCACCCTGTAACTCCTCTCTGCTTTCTTCGTTCCCTCACTTCCCCTTTCCTTCTCCTTCATTCCCTCACTTCCCCTTTCCTTCTCCTTCCTTCCTTCACTTCCCCTTTTCTTCTTCTCACACTTCCTCTCTTTATCTCTTCACTTTCCACTCCTTCCCTCATTCTCCACTTTACTCGCTCGTTTCCTCCTTCCTTCCTTCACTTCCTACCTCGAATTCTCTCTCTCTCACAGCATCTCAGGTCATGGCTGAAGGACACACGTTCTCCCCATAAACAAGATGACCTGAAGTAATGTCCATGGCCATCCCCTCATCCCCTACTTCCCCTCTCTCTCCCTCCCTCTCCCCTCACGTCCCCTCCTACCTTCCCTCTCACGATTCCCAAAACTGGTAACACATCTTCCCCTCCCACCATTTCCCTTCCATCCCCCTCCCATCTCCCCTCCATCTCATAAGGAAGAGGGATGGAGGATAGGAGGGAGCAGAGAAAAATGGGGAAGAATGGAAGAGAGGGAGAATAGAAGGAAGACAATGAAAGGGAGGATGGAAGGAAAAAATAAAAGGGAGGAAGGAAAGAAGAAGAAAGGAAGGAAAAAATGAAGATAAAAGGAAAAGGATGGATGAGAGGGAGAGAATGAGAAAGATGGGAAGGAAATATATTTTGGGAGAGGTAATGTTGTAAAGTTTGGTCCAGGAAATGTGGAAGATGTTCAAAGGAGGAGTATCAGGAGGAAGAGGAGGAGGATGAAGAGGAGGAAGAGAAAGAAGAGGAGGAGGAAAAGAAAGAGGAGGAGAAGAAGGATGAGGAAGAAGAGAAGGAAAGAGGAGGTAATATTACGACTACAACAACTACTGCTACCACCACCACCACACCACTACCACCACCACCACTACCACCACTACTAATACTATTACAACTGCCTCAACAAGTACTACTACTAAAACTACAACAATTACTACAACTATTACTATTACTGCAACTACTATAAATACTACTACTGCAACAGCTGCTACTACTTTGAGAATTCCTAGAAAATAGATAAGAGGGTGGGTAAGTAAGAAGGTGGGCAAGTTAAGAAGGTGGGCAAGTTAAGAAGGTGGGCAAGTTAAGAAGGAGGTGGGCAAGTTAAGAAGGTGGGCAAGTTAAGAAGGTGGGCAAGTTAAGAAGGTGGGCAAGTTAAGAAGGTGGGCAAGTTAAGAAGGTGGGCAAGTTAAGAAGGTGGCGTAAAGTTAAGAAGGTGGGCAAGTTAAGAAGGTGGGCAAGTTAAAAGAATAGAGTGGGCAAGTTAAAGGTGGGCAAGTTAAGAAGGTGGCAAGTTAAGAAGGTGGGCAAGTTAAGAAGGTGGCAAGTTAAGAAGGGGGCAAGTTAAGAAGGTGGGCAAGTTAAGAAGGTGGGCAAGTTAAGAAGGTGGGCAAGTTAAGAAGGTGGGCAAGTTAAGAAGGTGGGCAAGTTAAGAAGGTGGGCAAGTTAAGAAGGTGGGCAAGTTAAGAAGGTGCAAGTTAAGAAGGTGGGTAAGTTAAAGGTAGGGTAAGTTAAGAAGGTGGGTAAGTTAAGAAGGTGGGTAAGTTAAGAAGGTGGGTAAGTTAAGAAGGTGGGTAAGTTAAGAAGGTGAGTAAGTTAAGAAGGAGGGCAAGTTAAGAAGGTGGGTAAGTTAAGAAGGCGAGTAAGTTAAGAAGTGGGCAAGTTAAGAAGGAGGGCAAGTTAAGAAGGCGGGTAAATAAGAAGGAGGGCAAGTTAAGAAGGTGGGTAAGTTAAGAGGGCAAGTTAAGAAGGAGGGCAAGTTAAGAAGGTGGGGGAAGAACCTAGAGGAGCTTCAAGGCGGTAAGGTGGTATGGGATGGAGACAGGGATGGGGAAGCAGCGAGGGGAGGTGGAGAAGGCTCTAACAAGGGTGGGGGAAGAGCAGAGGGAGGTGGGGAAGAGCGAGGGGAGGTGGGAAGAGCGAGGGGAGGTAGGGAAGGCGTAGGGTAGGTGGGAAGGATCTAGGGAAGTGAGAAAGCGCTAGGGAGGTAGGGAAGGTCTAGGAGGTGGGAAGGATCTAGGGAGAATGGGGGAAGGGGAATCTAGGAGATGGGGAAGGATCTAGGGAGATGGGGAAGGATCTAGGGAGATGGGGAAGGATCTAGGGAGATGGGGAAGGATCTAGGGAGATGGAGGAAGGCGCTAGGGGAGGTGAGGAGGTCGCTAGGGTAAGCGAGGAAGGCGCTAGGGGAGGTGGGTAAGGAACCTTGGGGGACTTACATGGAAACTAAAAGACTAAGGTGAGCCCCTGACAGAGGGTCGTGGGTGTGGGGGTGGATCCCTCATACACAGCTTCAAGAGGAGATACGATCAAGCGCAAGAAGCCAGAAATCAGTAATGAGGGTGGATTTGTCAAGTCCTGGCCAACAGTTCAACGCCGTCGAGGGTAACTAGGAGAGTACAGATTATAGAAAGCGAAAAGGACACCAGGAACCCAACTAGACAAGCCTCGACCCCCACAACACACGATACAATTAATACACACACAACACACACACACACACACAACACACACACACCACACACACACACATTTACAATGTATAGATTTACAATGATAAACAATGATACAGTTGATCAATAATGGTTTAATGAACATTAAAATGTTAGTGCCAAGATTCACTGTTTAAATGACTCTCAGAATTGTTAAGAAAATAGTAGCAGCAACAACAACAGCAACAGTAGCAACAACAACAGTAGTAGCAGCAACAACAACGGTAGCAGCAGCAACAGCAGCAACAGTAGCAACAACAGCAGCAGCAGCAACAGTAGCAACAACAGTAGCAGCAACAACAACAGCAGCAGCAACAGTAGCAACAAACAGTAGCAGCAACAACAGCAGCAATGCTGGTCAGCAAAAAAAAATTCGTTGCCAAGGATATTTGAAGGTATTTAAGGTATTTCTGGGTTGCTGAATTCGAAAATGTCAGTAGGTTTTTCAGACTGGCTCTAGTATGTGAGATATTACTTCCCTACCTTAGTTAACAAGGAACTTAGCCTTAACATGTATATGTAGTGTCGGTTTATATAAACACAGTTTTAATAAGGACTAGAATGTTATTTTTAAATTATTTAATATTTATGGAAAAAGCTGTATCAACAAGGACCACGTGACGATAAACATGAGTTCTTCACGAAGAGTCTGCTTAAACAATCACAATGCATTTGATACATTTGCAGAGAATACTCTTTGCAAAAACAAAGAAAAAAAATCACAGATTTTTTAAAACAATCTTATCTTGCTAATTTAGGAGTGGTGGTTAGAGAACAAGACAGGTTTTAGGCTCCCCATATGTTTTGTAAAACCTGTGTCGAATGCTTTAGTGGAAAAATAAGCAAAGTTTAAATCTGGGTGTGCCTATGGTGTAGAGAGAGCCTAAAAACCACCTCGACGATACCAGAAAGTCAAGTGGGAATATCCTGATTCGGAGTCCGCAATGAGACCTGTGCCACACAGCGAAGACGTTACCATACCAATGTTTACAACACTGCCTGACCTTCCGTTGTCTGATGTTCAAGAAACTCAGGGTTTAGGATGTAACACAGGTGATAGCAGTGGAAGTGAATACGAAGTAAGCATTTCAACACCCCAGCAGTTCTCTCAAGAACAACCCAACGATCTGATACATGACCTCAGTCTGTCAAAGGAAGCATCTAAACTTTTAGCATCCAGACTGAATCCTTCGAATGGGACTCGAATATCGACCAGGAGACTGATGGCTCTTTATAGACAGCTCCGTTACAAGTTTGAAATGTGTCTTATTGCACAATGGTAACCAATATGCATCTTTTCCAATTGGTCACTCAAAACTTTAAGAATAATACGAAAATATCAAAATGGTTTTCATCTTCAACAGTTAGTGATGTGTTAATCTGTTATTACACAGAATTAAGTTCCAGTATGTATTACACGATTTGAATTTTGTATGATCTAAAAGATAATTTCATTGAGATTTGCAAGTTAGTTTCGCCTGAGCAAGATATTTTTCATATCTTTTGTGTTTTTTCAATGGGATACTAAATTTATAAAAAACTAGAGTCAATCAAGCAAAACCGATGACATATTCGGAACCAGCACCATAAACTTACCCTAAAATCGGTGTAATATCGTTGACCAGAAAATGAGTTGCTTAAACGTGTCATTAAGTGAGGAAAGTAGCAGCAGCAGCATCAGCAGCATCAGCAGCAACAGCAGCACAACAGCAACACCAGCAGCATCAGCAGCAACAGCAGTAGCCAACAGTCAGCACAACAGCAACACAGCCACAGCACATCAGCAGCAACAGCAGTACAACAGCAACACCAGCACATCAGCAGCAACAGCAGTACAACAGCAACACCAGCAGCAGCAATCCCCAGGCACCGTCCAGAAGACCTTCCTAATTGCCGCTTAACCCACCAATTTAAGCTTTTATTAGCCTTGCTTCTGCTGGGCCGCCACAGCTAATTACACAGCTTAAGAGGTTAGTTAGCTCAGCTGAAGCTGAGATCAACACTAACACCAGGGAGTACTTACCACCTCTCATCTCTATACTTACACACGTGTACACACAAAATTACACACACGTACATATACACACACGTACCTACACACACATACGTACATATACACACATTTGTACACATACATACACATGTATACATACATATGGACATATACACAAATATGTACACACATGTAAATACACATACACATGTACACACACGTGCACACATGTAAACACACATGTATACACACAAATATACACTCATTCACACACACATGCACATTCGTGCACACACACATGTACACACATACGCACACATATTGTATAAATAGTGTACATACAATGTACACATACACATTCGCGCAAATACACACATTCACAAACGTGTATACAAAATTTTATACATACACATTTGCGCACAAACACACACAAATACACGCATTCATATACCCTTACACACACACACACACACACACACACCACACTAACACCACACACACACACACACACGCACCACGCACGCACACAGTTGCTTCCTGAGTTGGTCTGGTTAGTTGTTCTCTCTCTCACCTCCCTCACAACCTCCCTCACACCTCCCTCACACCTCCCTCACCCTCACACCTCCCTCACACCTCCTCACACCTCCCTTCCAACCCTAAACCTACCCTCACCTCACACCTCCCTCATCACCTCCCTCACCCTCACACCTCCTCACCTCACACCTCCCTCACCCTCACACCTCCCTCACCCTCACACCTCTCCTCACCCTCACACCTCCCTCCTCCCTCACACCCTCCCTACCTCACCCCCCTCCCTCACACCTCCCTCACCCTTCATCCTCCCTCCCTCACCCTCACACCTCCCTCACCCTCACACCTCCCTCACCTCACACCTCCCTCATCCTCACACCCCCTCCCTCACACCTCCCTCACTCCCTCACACCTCACACCTCCCTCACCCCTCACACCTCCCTCACCCAACCTCCCTCACCCACCACCTCACCCCTCATACCTCCCTCACCCCTCACTCCTCACCTCACCTCTCACCCTCACACCTCCCTCACCCTCACACCTCCTCACCCTCACACCTCCTCACCCTCCACTCCCACCTCACACCTCCCCTCCCACCTCACACCCTCACCCTCACACCTCCACACTCCCTCACCCTCACCCCTCCCTCACCCTCACACCTCCCTCACCCACACCACCTCCACCATCCTCAACCACTCATCCCTCACCCCTCCACTCCTCACCTCACCTCACACGTCCCTCACCCCTCACACCTCATCACCTCAACCCCCTCACCTACACTCCCTCACCCTCACACCTCCCTCTAAATCCCTCACACCTCCCCCAGGCTAACCTCCAGTAACTACCCTCCCTCACCCCTCACATCTCCCTCACTCAACACCTCTCACCCTATCCATCTCACCTCATACTCCCTCACTACCCCACTAACCTCCCACCTCCACACCTCCCTCACCCTCACACCCATCACCCACCTTCCCCCCCCCCCACCCCTACCTCTTCTCCTCACCTCCACTTCAACTCCTCACCTACACCCTCACTCCCTCCCCACCCAATTCACCGCCTCACCACCTCCCTCTACCTCGACATTTCCCAGTCACTCCTAAAACATGGTGTTCACAGCAGTGTGCTGGTCAGATACCTAAAGTGTGTGATAGCGGGCTGTGTGTCGTACTTGTGATGTCGTGCGTGTAGTGTTACGTGTTTGTGGTGTGTACGTGTGTGTGGGTATGTGTGTGTTACGTGTGTCGTGTATGTTGTGTAACCGTTAGTATCCCCCCCATCTACGTCTATGTACGTCGCTTCTGACCATCTCGTGTACCGCTTATCCACCGTAGTGTCCCCACCTTCGCTTCTTCCCATCGTCGCCGTTAAATATGTCCCCCCCTGCCTGTAAAAAAGTGTTATTCCCTACACCAGTGTTGCTCACCCAACGGTGTACCCTCTCCCGCTTGTTGTCCCCTCCCGCTTGTTCCTGCTTGTTGTCCCCTCCCCCGCTTGTTGTCGCCTCCCCCGCTTGTTGTCTCCCTCCCCTGTTGTTCCCTCTCCCGCTTGTTGTCGCCCTCCCCCGCTTGTTCCCTCTCCCGCTTTTTGTCCCCCCGCTTGTGTCCCCTCCCCCGCTTGTTCCCCTCTCCCGCTTGTTGTCGCTCCTTCCCCGCTTGTTCCCTCCTCCCGCTTGTTGTCCCTCCCCCGCTTGTTCCCTCCCCCGCTTGTTCCCTCCCCGCTGTTGTCCCCTCCCCCGCTTGTTCCCCTCTCCCGCTTGTTGCCCCCTCCCCCGCTTGTTCCCTCTCCCGCTTGTTTTTGTCCCCTCCCCCGCTTGTTGTGCCCCTCCCCCGCTTGTTTCCCTCTCCCCCTTGCCTTTGTTCCCCTCCCGCTTGTTCCCTCTCCCGCTTGTTGTCCCCTCCCCCGCTTGTTCCCTCTCCCGCTTGTTGTCCCCTCCCCCGCTTGTTCCCTCTCCCGCTTGTTGTCCCCTCCCCCGCTTGTTGTCCCCTCCCCCGCTTGTTGTCCCCTCCCCGCTTGTTCCCCTCCCGCTTGTTGTCCCTCCTCCCCGCTTGTTGTCCCCTCCCCCGCTTGTTGTCCCCTCCCCCGCTTGTTGTCCCCTCCCCGCTTGTTGTCCCCTCCCCGCTTGTTGTCCCCTCCCCCGCTTGTTGTCCCCTCCCCCGCTTGTTGTCCCCTCCCCCGCTTGTTCCCTCTCCCGCTTGTTGTCCCCTCCCCCGCTTGTTGTCCCCTCCCCCGCTTGTTGTCCCCTCCCCCGCTTGTTCCCCTCCCCCGCTTGTTGTCCCCTCCCCCGCTTGTTGTCCCCTCCCCCGCTTGTTGTCCCCTCCCCCGCTTGTTGTCCCTCCCCGCTTGTGTCCCCTCCCCCGCTTGTTGTCCCCTCCCCCGCTTGTTGTCCCCTCCCCCGCTTGTTGTCCCCTCCCCCGCTTGTTGTCCCCTCCCCCGCTTGTTGTCCCTCCCCCGCTGTTCCCTCTCCGCTTGTTGCCCTCCCCTTGTCCCCCCCCGCTTGTTGTCCCCTCCCCCGCTTGTTCCCTCTCCCGCTTGTTGTCTCCTCCCCCTGCTTGTTGTCCCCTCCCCCGCTTGTTGTCCCCTCCCCCGCTTGTGTCCCTCTCCCCGCTTGTTGTCTCCTCCCCCGCTTGTTCCCTCTCCCGCTTGTTGTCCCCTCCCCCGCTTGTTGTCCCCTCCCCCGCTTGTTGTCCCCTCCCCCGCTTGTTGTCCCCTTTCCCCCGCTTGTTGTCCCCTCCCCCGCTTGTTGTCCCCTCCCCCGCTTGTTGTCCCCTCCCCCGCTTGTTGTCCCCTCCCCCGCTTGTTGTCCCCTCCCCCGCTTGTTGTCCCCTCCCCCGCTTGTTGTCCCCTCCCCCGTTTGTTGTCCCCTCCCCCGCTTGTTGTCCCCTCCCCCGCTTGTTGTCCCCTCCCCGCTTGTTCCCCCCCCCCGCTTGTTGTCCCTCCCCCGCTTGTTGTCCCCTCCCCCGCTTGTTGTCCCCTCCCCCGCTTGTTGTCCCCTCCCCCGCTTGTTCCCTCTCCCGCTTGTTGTCCCTCCCCGCTTGTTGTCCCCTCCCCCGCTTGTTGTCCCCTCCCCCGCTTGTTCCCTTTCCTCTCCGCTTGTTGTCTCCTCCCCCGCTTGTCCCTCCCCGCTTGTTGTCCCCTCCCCCGCTTGTTGTCCCTCCCCGCTTGTTGTTCCCCTTCCCCCCCGCTTGTTGTCCCCTCCCCCGCTTGTTGTCCCCCTCCCCGCTTGTTGTCCCCTCCCTCGCTTGTTGTCCCCTCCCCCGCTTGTTGTCCCTCCCCCGCTTATTGTCCCCTCCCCCGCTTGTTGTCCCCTCCCCCGCTTGATTGTCCCCTCCCCCGCTTGTTGTCCCCTCCCCCGCTTGTTGTCCCCTCCCCCGCTTGTTGTCCCCTCCCCCGCTTGTTGTCCCCTCCCCCGCTTGTTGTCCCCTCCCCCGCTTGTTGTCCCCCCCCCCGCTTGTTGTCCCTTCCCTCGCTTGTTGTTCCCCTTCCCCGCTTGTCCCCCCCTGCTTGTTGTCCCTTCCCCGTCCTTGTTGTCCCTCCCCCGCTTGTTGTCCCCTCCCCCGCTTGTCCCTCCCCCGCTTGTTGTCCCTTCCCTCGCTTGTTGTTCCCTACCCCGGTTGTTGTCCCCTCCCCCGCTTGTCGTCCCCTCCCCCACTTATTGTTTCCTCCCACGTTTGTTGTCCCCTCCCACGTTTATCACCTCCCCCGCTTGTTCCCCCTTCCCCCGCTTGTCCCCCCTTTCCCCCCCCGCTTGTCCCCTCCCCCGCTTGTCCCCTCCCCCGCTTGTCGTCCCCTCCCTCGCTTGTCGTCCCCTCCCCCGCTTGTCGTCCCCTCCCCCGCTTGTCGTCCCCTCTCCCGCTTGTTGTTCCCTCCCACGTTTGTCCCCTCCCACGTTTATCACCTCCCCCCCTTGTTCTCCCTTCCCTCGCTTGTCCCCTCCCTCGCTTGTCCCCTCCCCCGCTTGTCCCCTCCCCCGCTTGTCCCCTCCCCCGCTTGTCCCCTCCCCCGCTTGTCCCCTCCCCCGCTTGTCCTCTCCCCCGCTTGTCCCCTCCCCCGCTTGTTGTCCTCCCCATATTTTATCCACCATCCTTATCATCACTCTTCTCTTTACAATGTATTTCTCGATCAACTTGAGCACTTCTTGTACCTCTGTTTGTTCCTCTCCGTTGGAACTCAAAGCCAAGATAGAGAGTCAAAGACTTTTCTGCCGTCCTGGGATATACAGCTGCTCTATCCTTGTTTTTCTTACTTAATATCCGTTATTCTGTCTTAAACTCCAATAGGTTAGCGAGGCAAGACTTACCTTCCTTAATATTCCTGCTGATTTCCTGTAGTAAAGTCCCTCATTTTAATTTCCAGTACCTTGGACAGCATGACTGTCAGTGTTAGTGTCCTGTACTTCACTCTGCTCCACTAC